>OX104064.1:195096726-195182280 GCA_944474145.2 Dicrocoelium dendriticum | reverse complement strand
CACACAGACTGTGAGTACTGACCTTAATAGCTGACCTTCCAATTCTAGAAGCCGAAGGTTAGTAGAGACCTATAAACACAGAGACCTATAAACACGAGCGTATTATCACTTTCTCACTCGTGAATAATCGTTATTACAATGCAATTTTAACTCCGTCAGACCAGATTACTAGCTCAAGAAGTGAAGAACACAAACACAACTCATCGTATCAAGAAGTAGCATAAATAACCCCACTTGATTTGTCCGAAATAATCATAGATCAAATTATGATTGACACCTTGATTGTACATACCTGATCATACCCTCTCTGTTGTGTCTCGTGCAAAATCGGGAATCTATCTTATTTCAAATAAAGGTTTTTCTTCTCGGCTACGCGCGACAAGCCCGTTCCGGCATGATCGGGAAATTGCATACTTGTGTAGGTCTGTGAGCATAGATGGAGCAAGAAACTTGCATATCAGACCAGATAGTAACGTTTGAAGGACAACAAAGACGGTTGATTGAATCAAAATGAGGTTGTCTGGCCTTTAACCGTTCTCTCACCAAACATCATAGGGGAGCCAGTGGTGGTGAAATATGACCTGAGTCATACGAAACCTGGACGCTGCTCGTACGCTTGGCTTGTTGTTGTTGAATACGCAAACACTTTGATCAGGTTCTGTACAGACAAAAACTGCTTGTTCAAAATTCGTGCTAAAGGGTGTAAGCCGGTATTTCGGGTGCTGGTTTCTTCCAGACTCAGGCATATCTGTTATGGGCGAAATTGGTAGACCTGCTGGTCCTGGATTTGCGTCCGCCACTAAGTTCTTTTTGTTTTTTGTTTGGTAAACTGCTGATCGTATTAATTTCATGTTGAGGCTGGAAACATATATATTTCTGTTCAAGACTTTGTAGCATAAGGCAATATTATGGTTCATGCGCCGTAGTCAGAGCAGATAGAGCTTGAGCTTATCACGTTGCTCACTATATTCTAGTTTTGAGAGAAGCCTAGAAATCGATTTGAGAATGCTCACGGTAGTTGTCTCGGTACAACGCGGGCGCGCATTTTGAGCTGCTAAATACCACAGAACAATATTCAAACGTGCGTTGTAATACCGATATGTAAGAAAGTAAATGTTTATGCCTGTAGGGAAAAGGTACTGAAGACCGATCCAATCTTATCTCTTGCTCTCGCAGGGACATATCCTGCTTGTTCATTAACGCAGTAAGAAGACAGAGGTTGCGATATGTCAACATTTCGATTGCTCTCGTCAGTCGCTACGCAATACAGGCAGAAAAAACGCAATATATAGGGTCCACACTTAGTAACATAGATGAGCAGATAAAAATGATGGGAATGACATAATCAGGACCAAGGCAATCAAATTGATTGTCTCAGTTGTATCTAGGCCCAGAGCACGGGACACTTCAACCTTGTCAGTAGCGCCTCGCCAATTGCCAACAACGTCGGTTTCCTGTTGCGCAATAGCACCTTGAACGAATCAATTGGGTTCACCCGGTGACGAGTCAGCGTGAGGTGTTTGGAGATAGACGACGCAAGGTTCCAATTCATTCTTTGTTTCGCTCCGCCTTGGTTAGACAGCAACTGCCTTAGCCACAATAGGAAGTGTTCCGCCACCCTTTGAGGTAGCCGGCGACCAGTCTTGCCTATGTAAGTGTCACAGCAACTGGAAGTGAACTGGTAGATGATGTTAGAGGCCGAACTGATTGGCGCGCTGCTCGAACAGATGTGGAGAGGAATCCTTCGTGTGGTGTGAATAAGTCGTAGTTGGGCGGTAGAGTAGGTGGGCATTAGAGCGGACCTGAGCTTGTGACCAACTTCATTTGCTAAGTGATCCCCCTTGAAGGGTAAGAACAGCTAAACGTTCTTCTTCTCCGCAGTTTGTACGGGCAGCTTCTCCTTGGGGGGTCTGCTATGGGTCTGAATGAATTTATCCGGATACCCATTAGCTAGCAAACTCCGGTATAAAAACTCTTCTTCAGCCTTGGGTAATTCCGGACTGCATATCCGCCTGACCCTGTAGAGGAGAGTTTTTACAAGGCTGCGCTTGTATGCAACTGGGACGAAGCTGAAAAATTGTAGGCATTTCCCCCCCCCCAGGTCGCTTTTCTGTACGCCGTGCGCTGCAACGTGTCATCGTCATTCCCATCATTTCTATCTGCTTATCTATGTTACTAAGTGTGGACCCTATATATTGCGTGTTTTTTCTGCTTGTATTGCGTAGCGACTGACGAGAGCAATGTAAATGTTAACACATCGCAACCTCCGTCTTCTTACTGCGTTAATGAAGTGGCTGAAGGAGACTCAGTGTTTCAAATCTCCTGCTTGCTCAAGGAAGTCAAGTGAAGATGATTATCGAAGTCCTAGGTCGCTTACGGTGGGACAGAGGCGAAATGGTTTGCCATCAAGTGTGAGACCACTATGGGTCAAATGTCACTTGTCAGTTGAGAAAGAGATTTTCACTTTGAGTACCAGGTTTCAATCGCATGGAGGTCGTTCTGGATTATGTTGACAGCATCATCAGAGGCATACGGACGGAAAGTGTATACGATTTTTACGTCACCGGCAAACGGATATGGTGTACCGAATTTTAGTACATCAAGTTATCGTTATCATATTTTAAGAACACTGATGACAGCTGTATGCTCAGACTTGTGTTCTCGTATTTGTACCACCCACGTCCGATTTGTAGAGTATGATCTGAACCAAGAATGCAGAGCAATCATTTAGCAATTATTTTTTCGTGAGGTATCCAATCTAAGGCCTTGCGCATCTCGAAGTAAATTAGAGTTGTCGAAATGCTAGATCATGGGAGGTAGTTAGATGGTTTAGAAATTCCACTTGGCATGTTACGCGAGACCGAACATTCAAAAGCCGTGTCGAGAGTTCTTCATCATCTTGTTTGACAGTGGGAATTCGACAGTTTTGTTTTGATATGTCGCTCCACAATTTTTGATAAGGTCTGTGTGTGACTTTTGGTCGATTATCTCTAAGCTCGAAAAGGGAGCGTGATTTATGTCACGGCAAAACTATGGCTTCTTTCCACTGAGCTAGTTCGGTGCCCGTGTTAACGGATAGATTGAACGTACTCAGTAATAACTAAGGGATGTCATCCCCACGCAATTTCACGACTACAGGAGCATTTTTCTCTGGACCCCCCCCCAAATACTATACTTCTGTGCATTCCAAAAGTTTGTGTATATCGTGGAGCTCAAATCTGCCACCGTTTTGTTGATCGAGTGTGACTGGTGGAAAGACCGTTCATATGTGTTCAGTATCTATTTAGAAGGAGACGAGGAAAAATTACTTGAACATAACGATAGTTTGTGCATAGTCTCTTATGCTGCAGCCATCTGGTGCTACGAGTGAGATCATGCCTTGTATAGGCTTAATAGTTATGCGCTTTAAAAGACTGATCAGTTTAAGGTTTTAAAGTCGGCTGTCGAGGACCCGTTTTCCATCAGCAATTGGTGTAGTGCGATTAGTCCGCTTCAGCTATGTGACCAAATTATGATGTTGAATCATGAATGAGAAGTTATTCGTTTTGCGCTAGTCTGTAAGTCGTTTTTGATCTTAGCAGCTGTTTTCGTGAAACAGTCTTTTCGTGACCTGAGGGAGTCAGTGTGTCGGGACAATTAATGTTGTTATATAGAGCGTAAAATGTGGCCTGGGGATTGTCGGTGAGGAAAAAATAGCTTCATTGAATATACCTGAGTAAATTAGCAAACGAGTCTCAATCAACTGATTCTCAGTGCTTTGAGAGCAGTTGTGATTTGGGCGCAGTCCTTATTTGAAGTCGGGCGTGTTTTGTGAATAAAAAGGAGACCACCCTGCGGTCAGTACCAGGAATGTGTCTCAGAACATTAGCGGACTCTGGTATTAGGTTATTGGTGAATATCAGTTTCAATATGTTATTCTTTCTAGTGGGAGTTGTAACTTGCTGTGTCGATCCGTATGTATATAAGAGTGAATTCAGATTTGCAAAACTGGTGGGACATGGCTTGAGATTCACGAGATGTTATGGGAGTTGAAACCTCCACCTATCATTTTGTACGTGGCTGGTTGATCCGCTGTGTAACGGAACAGCTCTTGCAATGCATTGGTTTCTGAGGAATTGGAATCGTGGCGCATAGGTACGCACCTGAGGAATAAGAGGCTAGTATCCAGTTGCACGTATAAAAAACGAACTGCCGAGGAAACTTTTGTTAGGGAATACGTACTAACAAGCGCGCCATTATTCGTGTACACAGATGGCACAACCAGCACCTAGTCCAGACTTAGGAAAGCTAACAAATGTATTGTATTCCAATATGTGGTAATTGAACTCAGGAGTGTTTTCCATCAGCCAAGTCTCGGTCGCGAGTATGATTTGTGCACCAGCAAGAGAAATAATTGAATGCAGAAAATCGAGTTTGTTTTTGAGTGAATGTGTATTGAGCAGCAAACGAAGCCTGGATTAAGGTTTATGACGCAAGATCATTATCTGCTGAGATATCATGGGATCATCTGCTGATGAAAATGTTTGAATTAGTCAATGGACGTGAGCATTGTGATGTTTAGATCAGAATTATTTATAACACACAGGTAGAGGTCTGTGGGGATGGCAGTTGCGTACGTACATGTTGCATTCGGACCTAGCACTGATAAGTTCGAAAGTGAGGTCAGTTTATCACTTGGGAGACCTGACAGACTTGGATACAAGGGAGTAGTTTGGGCAGTGAATGACTGCAAACGCAACAGTGTGCGCCAAAATGGCAATTGGAGAACCCGTGATAAGCCAGAGCGTTGAAGCTGTGCGACTGATAGCTGGAGTATTGATCTGCTCTGGAAAAGATGAGAATGCTACCATCGTGGCAGGCAGTTCCAATCAAACCACTCAAATGTGCAGTGCAGCACACAAATTAACGCTATCAGGTTCCTCGTAATTAGAACCAACTCCCAGAAAATATGAGTGACAATTGGGATTATTTGACTTAAATTGGTGGATGGCTGTACTTAAACGAATGCTGGGAGGAAAGGGCATTGTTGTAAGCCCCACATTGTTATAGAATTGGCAGCGAATGAGCCCTAACTGCCTACTGTTGTGATAGCGTGTTGTGATAAAATCAATAAGAAGTAACTGCTGGTTATTCAGTGGATAGCCACCTATGTTAACCCAGTTCCTACTAGCGGTTTTGAGGGCAAATAAGATATGATTAAAACCATTGAATAAACGTCTTGTGTTTTTAGACTAGACTTTCAGAAAAGGCACAATCATTATTATTCTGAAATCATTCTGGCCAATCCAAGTATGTCTTGATTAAATCAAAGCTTAACGCACCTTTTAGAACTTGTCCTTAACAAGGACGCCAGCAGAAAACGAGTTAAGTTGCTGCCTACTAAGCCAACTGCCAACTGACCTCAACATGGTAAATCTGGAAGTTTTCCTAAAAACAGGGAGTAATTGACACTTTAAGCACTAGATCAAATTGAGCTGGATAAATGTCTGCACCAGTGCTTGCTACCGATTATACCAGTTGTCATTTCATAGGAGGACTGTCCACCATTTGCTGCTATATCATTCAGTGGCAGCCATCTGAACTAAGAGCAAAAGAGGGCACAGTTGCTTTTAGTCATCCTGGTCATTCGCTTAGGCAGCGAATTTTCAAGATGAAAGCGAACCATTGTATCTCGCCGTTGCTTTTTTCAACATTCACGCAAGTGAATTGCGTTAACAGTGGTCTCCGATAAAAGGATTTCCATGTGCTTTTGCAGTGAGTGCTATGGTTTTTGTCTATTATGCAGGTGATTTGGCAAGATATTTTCGCACACTGGAAGCTGGTGGATTGCAGATCACGTGTTTAACCAAACTAAAAATGTACCTCTCCAGATACATGGAATCGATTTCTAACATGGGAAACGGTACTCTGCACATTTTATTCTTATTAGTGTATTCGTAGCCAGGTTTTGCTGTACCGGCAAAAGGATGTCGGTCACTTCCGTACACCCGTGCCTAAGTCCTACTTGATGCATAATTTTCTTGAGAAAGCTGTTAGGCGACATTACATTGGGAGTAACGGACTAATGGTTGTTCAGAAACCTTGGTCGCCTCTTTTGTTAATTCTGCAAGCCAACATGCTGGGTAGAGCATAAATCTTGTGCTTGAATCTATAGAGATTGTTCACGTGTTTGCAATGTAGTTTAAGGTTAAAGCAAAAGCTTATAACAAAGTCCGTTTGAAGTTTCACTCTATCCTGGCGGACGAGATTGGTGAAGTGGTTACTTACTACGGACTGATAAGTTAGTTGCTTATGAGTAGAAGGCTTTTGGCGAGTATTTTGAGTTCGTCGTAGTCAGCCGACAATTCAGCTAGCACAACTACCATTCAGGAAAAGCACCAAACGGGCGTTTCGCCTTATTGGGGCTCGTCAATGGTGCGCATCCTTAGATGCTCTTCCGAGGATCGAACCCGTGGCGACTGGCGGCTTGCGCTAACTAGCCCGCAGCTTATATCACCGAGCCATGGGTGAAGGTAGCCGACTGAGAGCGTATAGATTATCTCCAACATTAGAATGCTGGGATAATTACGTAGCCTAAGGAAACCACTGAATCCAACTACTCAGAGAGGACAAAGCAGCGCCTCAGCGGAACATAGCAAAACACTTCAGCGTCATCCACAACCTAGTGGATATGCACGTTAAATGTCCACGGAGCTCTGCCACTCACGACGGCTGCTGCCCCAACACGAACGGCTACGGAAGCAGCAAACGCAACGCAGATGCAGTAGGCCCCCACCTTCTAGAGCCTATTACCATCAGGAGATCATCCAGCTTTTAGCGCCCCGCCGTCGAGACTTACTTTCATAACCTTTACCACCAAGATGTCTCGCAGAGTCTGACCACACAATGCAAGTACAAATTTCCGGGTATCGATACTATTCGCTCAGACGCACTGGAAGCAGCAGCAAGTCAACTGACTGAGCCACTGGCTCAATTCTGCCAGTGTTGCTTAGACCAGAACCAAGTTCCTGCCATGTGGAAGCTTGGAATAATAACACCCATCCATAACGATGGAAGCAGAGACGAGGCTTCCAACTTCCGCTCAGTTGCCCTTCACCTTGTATTGTCCAAGTTGATGGAATCCATCATAGCCGATGCGCTAGTGGGCTATTTGGAAAACTCTAACATGATTATTTCCGAGAAGCACAGCTTCCGTCCAAATTGATCGTGCGCTGGCAATGTGTTAATAGCACGGAGTAGCTGGACCCAGTCAGCTGATGCTGGAGAGGATGTTGAGGTGATCCACCTGGATTGCTTGAAAGCATTTGACCTTCTAGATCATCGGCTACTACTTTTTAAGCTACAGCGTTACGGCATCGGTGATCCACTTATAAGCTGGATCGTCAACTACCTCCTTCAATGGCAATTGGTGATCAGAGTTGGGAGCTTTTTCTACGACCCCATACCATTTGAATGTTGTGTACCTCAAGATTCAGTGCTAGGTCCCCGACTGTTTTTGGTACTTATCAATGAGCAAACACAGGCAATTACATCTAATTTCGCACTGTTTGCCTATGACATCAAGATTTGGCGCAAGATTCAGCGGAATACCGACCAGCAACTGCTTCAGAGTTATCTAAACACGGTACATCAGTTATCCATCAAAAATTCACTACAATTCAACATGAGTAAATATCAGATGCTCTCCATACGAGACCAGAGCAACCCTGTTACAGGCTCGGAACGCATTGGCTGCAGCGAGCTGCCACTGAACGTGAGTTGGGCTCAAAGATTCAGGATGATCTGGGTTGTTTCAGGCAATCCACGAAATCCTCCAAAACAGGTAGTCAACATGTGGGCCTGTCACGATCAGCGTTCGGACAAATAGATCACTCTATTTTCCGGCAGATGCTTAGTGTGTATGCTCGTCCTCATGTGGAATATATGTTCCATCGAATATATGCCACATGCTGAGGCTGATGTTGCATTCATGATGCTTCTTCACCGCAGTTGGGGCTAAACCAACTTACACTTAAACTATGTCCTTTAAAGTTGGATCATTTTCATTCCACTTTATTTGGTTTGTTCTGTTTACCCGAGGAATCTTCTATTGATTTGCACACGTTGTTTACGTTAATTGTGCTTATCTTCGTTTTCATTTCGTTGGTAGCATTTCATGAGTAACTTGTACTTATCGCGGATGCCTTGATAACCAACTTACTTTATATACTAATTTAGTGAAGAGTTATGTTGGCATAGTCATATGCTTTAACAAATATATTTTGTTTGATAATGTCATTTCAAGTGATTGCCTGTTGTTGTTCATATTTCAATGCGATTACGTTCATGCAACTCGTTCTTGCCTCCATTCTGCTAAACCATATTTAAGTATAACCACATTTACTTATCGTTCTTCATTTTTGCCACTCTGACGACGCAATTCGTAGCAACTACATCTACAGCAGCACTTTGTTGCCAGGATCATGATTTATCAACCGCATTAAACCTAACTGAAACAATCGGGTAAACTTTAAGTATCGTGGGTTATTTTGGAAAGAGCATTTTTACATAGAACTTGGCTCACTTAACAGGAAAGCATAACACTACCAAGTCGTTATTATTCTTAATGTGAAAGGTCTAGTTGAAAGTGGTGCTTTTCTCCTACAATGCTTCTTTGGAAGCTAGTTTTCAGTCTACCGGCGGGCCCATCACAACTGTGTTTTAACATTACCATTGTTACAAATACGGACACATCGAAAACTTATATCTCACGTGTACGTCAGTCGGTCTACTTTAATGGGAACATAGCTGCGATGAAATAGCAACAGTTGTGCACCATGTGTACGTTCGTCCGCCAACGCGATGTCCATCTTTGTTTGCAACATTAGACCCTGTACGTAACGATAACTTCAGTGCTACGACTAATCATCGGTCAGTTTAGGGCCCACAGGCATCGTTTTCCACGTAACATTCTGTCCTCAAAAACTGACCAGAAGGTATCGATCGTTCAAGTATCCGTAGTCTGCGCCTCGTCGTGTGAAGCACTGTGCTAGTTGTGGTATTCCGACGCCGTCCTTGTGTGCGTAGTGCATCGTGTGAGATCCGATTGGATCTCCGGACTGCTGTTAGAGTTCCTCGGGGTTTTCTCAGGGCGCGCACCTCGCTAGACACATCCCGCCCGCACGATGGCATGCTTGTTTATTTACCCATTGCAAGTCATAAACATAATGCACGAGTGGTTGTTGCAGTGACATTTGTGCATATTTTACAATTTTTCACCTAAATCATATTTATTGGCATCATCATTCTGTTTGTCCGCATATGTAGTGTAATTACTGTAAATGAACCTATCAGGGTTCATGAAAAATATTTGGCTTGAGTTGACTTGAGTTTTTCTCTGCCTGTGGAAGAAATAAACCTCACTTTTTGAGCAGGATGATAATTCAGTTTCTGATATGTCGTCTGTTAAGCTAAAACTGCTTGCAGATCATGCACGATTTGTGAACAGGTTTTAAGTACACGGGAAATTTATCAACCAAACATTATTAGTTAGAAAACAAGCTGATCATGTGGCACTTGATCAGATGCCTTTTACGTTTATTACCAGACAGTTATCACTTATAGACTGCAAACGGGGGAATTTATTTACTCGTTTACGAGAGTCCAAATGATATGTTAGGCACCCACACATTTTACAGCATTCATTTAAGAAACTCTACAGTTTTGGAGTTCTTTTGTTACTTCATTGTCTTAGACAGAACTTCTGCATCACATGAGCGGATCTGGATTGGAATCGAAGGATGTCCACGGTATCCTTCCACCGATAGGGTGCGAGATCAGTTTTTACGAATAATGAGAAGGGACTCACAAACATCGTATCTGGGTAACTTGGCAATTTTCAAACCGCACGGTACTCATGATGAACAGAACGCACCCTACGGTCAAGACCGTAGGGTGCGTTCTGTTCATCATGAGTACCGTGCGGTTGAAAATTGCCAAGTTACACAGATACCATGTTTGTGAATCCCTTCTCATTATTTGTAAAAACTGATCTCACACCCTATCGGTGGAAGGACACCGTGGACATCCCTCGATTCCAATCTAGATCCGCTCATGTGACGCAGAAGTTCTGTCTAAGACAATGAAGTAACACAAGAACTCCAAAACTCTAGACTTTCCTAAATTAAAACTGTAAACAGAATGGGTGTGTAAGCACTCTTCCTTACCTAACATATCATCTGGACTCTCGTAAACGAGTAAACAAGTTCGCCCGTTTGCAGTATATAAGTGATAACTGTCTGGCAATGAACGTAAAAAGCATCTGATCAAGTGCCACACGATCAGCTTGTTTTCTAACTAATAATGTTTAGTTGATAAATTTCCCGTGTACTTAAAAGTTGTTCACAAACCGTGCATGATCTGGAAGCAGTTTTGGCTTAACAGATGACATATCAGGAACTGAATTATCATCGTGCTCAAAATTTGAGGTTTACTTCTTCCACATTCAGAGAAAAACTCAAGTAAAGTTAAGCCAAATATGCTTCATGAACCCTGATAGGTTCATTTACATCAATTACAATACATATGCGGACAAACCGAATTAAGATGCCAAAAAACTTAATTAAGATGAAAAATTGTAAAATATGCACAAATGTCACTGCTACAACCACTCGTGCATTATGCTTACGACTTTCAATGGGTCAACAAACAAGCATGCCATCGTGCGGACGGGATGTGTCTAGCGAAGTGCGCGCCATGAGAAAACCCCGTGGAACTCTAACAGTAGTCCGGAGATCCAATCCGATATCACACGATGCACTACGCACACAAGGAAGGTGTCTGAATACCGCAACTTGCACAGCGCTTCACGCGACGAGGCGCAGACTAGGGATACTTGAACGATCGATACCTTCTGATCAGGGTTTGAGGCCAGAATGTTTCGCGGAAAACAGGAACCCTGTGGGCTCCGTATTGACCGATGTTTAGTCGTAGCACTGAAGTTACCGTTACGTACAGGGTCTAATGTTGCAAACAAAGATGGACATCGCGTTGGTGGACGAACGTCCACGTGGTGCACAACTGTTGCTATTTCATCGCAGCTATGTTCCCATTCAAGTAGACAAAATGACGTGGACTTGAGAAATAAGTTTTCGATGTGCCCGTATTTGTATCAAAGGTAATGTTAAAACACAGTTATGATAGGCACGCCGGTGGACTCAAAACAAGCTTCCAAATAATCATCGTAGGAGAAAGGCACCACTTTCAACTAGGCCTTTCACATTAGGAATAGTAACGACTTGGTAGTGTTTTGCATTCCTGTTAAGTGAGCCAAGTTCTATGTAAACTTGCTCTTTCCAAAGTAACCCACGATACTTAAAGTTTACCCGATTGTTTCAGTTAGGTTTAGTGCGGTTGATAAATCATGATCCGGGCACCAAAGTGCTGCTGTAGATGCAGTTGCTACGAATTGCGTCGTCAGAGTGGCAAAAATGAAGAATGTTAAGTAAATGCGGTTATACTTACATATGTTATTAGCAGAATGGCGGCAAGAACGAGTTGCATGAAGGTAATCGCACTGAAATATGAACAACAACAGGCAATCACTTGAAATGACATTATCAAACAAAATATATTTGTTAAAGCATATGACTATGCCAACATAACTCTGCACTAAATTAGTATATAAAGTAAGTTGGTTATCAATGCATCCGCGATAAGTACAAGTTACTCATGAAATGCTACCAACGAAATGAATACGAAGATAAGCACAATTAACGTAAACAACGTGTGCAAATCAATAGAAGATTCCTCGGGTAAACAGAACAAACCAAATAAAGTGGAATGAAAATGATCCAACTTTAAAGGACATAGTTTAAGTGTAAGTTGGTTTAGCCCCAACTGCGGTGAAGAAGCATCATGAATGCAACATCAGCCTCAGCATGTGGCATATATTCGATGGAACATATATTCCACATGAGGACGAGCATACACACTAAGCATCTGCCGGAAAATAGAGTGATCTATTTGTCCGAACGCTGATCGTGACAGGCCCACATGTTGACTACCTGTTTTGGAGGATTTCGTGGATTGCCTGAAACAACCCAGATCATCCTGAATCTTTGAGCCCAACTCACGTTCAGTGGCAGCTCGCTGCAGCCAATGCGTTCCGAGCCTGTAACAGGGTTGCTCTGGTCTCGTATGGAGAGCATCTGATATTTACTCATGTTGAATTGTAGTGAATTTTTGATGGATAACTGATGTACCGTGTTTAGATAACTCTGAAGCAGTTGCTGGTCGGTATTCCGCTGAATCTTGCGCCAAATCTTGATGTCATAGGCAAACAGTGCGAAATTAGATGTAATTGCCTGTGTTTGCTCATTGATAAGTACCAAAAACAGTCGGGGACCTAGCACTGAATCTTGAGGTACACAACATTCAAATGGTATGGGGTCGTAGAAAAGCCTCCCAACTCTGATCCACCAATTGCCATTGAAGGAGGGTAGTTGACGATCCAGCGTATAAGTGGATCACCGATGGCCGTACGCTGTAGCTTAAAAAGTAGTAGCCGATGATCTAGAAGGTCAAATGCTTTCGAGCAACCCAGGTGGATCACATCCTCTCCAGCATCAGCTGACTGGGTCCAGGTACTCCGTGCTATTAACACATTGCCAGCGCACGATCAATTTGGACGGAAGCTGTGCTTCTCGGAAATAATCATGTTAGAGTTTTCCAAATAGCCCACTAGCGCAATCGCTATGATGGATTTCCATCAACTTGGACAATACAAGGTGAAGGGCAACTGAGCGGAAGTTGGAAGCCTCGTCTCTGCTTCCATCGTTATGGATGGGTGTTATTATTCCAAGCTTCCACATGGCAGGAACTTGGTTCTGATCTAAGCAACACTGGAGAATTGAGCCAGTGGCTCAGTCAGTTGACTTGCTGCTGCTCCCAGTGCGTCTGGGCGAATAGTATCGATACCCAGAAATTTGTACTTGCATTGTGTGGTCAGCCTCTGCGAGACATCTTGGTGGTAAAGGTGATGAAAGTAAGTCCCGACGGCGGGACGCTAAAAGCTGGAGGATCTCCTGATGGTAATAGGCTCTAGAAGGTGGGGCCTACTGCATCTGCATTGTGTTTGCTGCTTCTGCAGCCGTTCGTGTTGGGCCAACAGCCGTCGTGAGTGGCAAAGCTCCTTACCACAACTTCTGTGGACAATTGACGTTCATCTACATTAGGTGGATGACGATGAAGCATTTTGCCATGTTCCGCTGAGGCGGGGCTTATCCTCTCTGAGTAGTCGGATGCAGTGGTTTCCTTGGGCTACGCAATTATCCCAGCTCTCTGGTGTTGGGGACAATCTATACCCTCTCTACGTCGGTCGGCTACCTTCACCCATGGCTCGATGACATAACCTGCGGGCTAGTTAGCGCAAGCCGCTAGTCGTCACGGGTTCGATCCTCGGAAGAGGATCTAAGGATGCGCACCACTGACGAGCCCCAATAAGGCGAAACGGCCGTTTGGTGCTTTTCTGAATGGTAGTTGTGCTAGCAGAATTGTCGGCTGACTGCGACGAACTCAAAATACTTTCCAAAAGCCTTCTACTCATAAGCAACTAACTTATCAGTCCGTAGTAAGTAACCACTTCACCAATCTCGTCCGCCAGGATATAGTGCAACTTCAAAAGGACTTTGTTACAAGCTTTGCTTTAACCTTAAGCTACATTGCAAACACGTGAACAATCTCCATAGTTTCAAGCACAGGATTTCTGCTCTACCCAGCATGTTGGCTTGCAGAATTAACAATAGACGCGACCAAGGTTTTTGAACAATCATGAATCCGTTACTCCCAATGTAATGTCAGCTAACATCTTTCTCAAGCAAATTATGCATCAAGTAGGACTTAGGCACGGGTGTACGGAAGTGACTGATATGCTTTTGCCGGTACAGCAAACCCTGGCTACGAATACACTAATAAGAAGAATATGTGCAGAGTACCGTTTCCCATGTTAGAAATCGATTCCATGTATCTGCAGAGGTACATTTTTAGTTTGGTTAAACAGGTGATCTGCAATCCACCAGCTTCCAGTGTGCGAAAATATCTTGCCAAATCAATGCATAATAAACAGAAACCGTAGCACTCACTGCAAAAGCACATGGGAATCCTTTTGTCGGAGACCACTGTTAATGCAATTCACTTGGGCGCATGTTGAAAAAAGCAACGGCGCGATGCAATGGTTCACTTTCATCTTGGAAATTCGCTGCCTAAGCGAATGACCAGGACGACTAAAAGAAACTGTGCTCTGTTTGCTCTTAGTTCAGATGGCTGCCACTGAATGATATAGCAGCAAATTCTGGACAGTCCTCCTATGAAATGACAACTGGTATAATCGGTAGCAAGCACTAGTGCAGATATTTATCCAGCACGATATGATCTAGTGCTCAAAGTGTCAATTAGTCCTTGTTTTTAGGAAACTTCCAGATTTACCATGTTGAGGTCAGTTGGCAGTTGGCTTAGTAGGCAGCAACTTAACTCATTTTCTGCTGGTGTCCTTGTTAACGACAACTTCTAAAGTGTGCGTTAAATTTTGATTTAATCATGACATACTTGGATTGGCCAGAATGATTTCAGAGTAATAATGAATGTGTCTTTTCTGAAAGTCTAGTCGAAAAACCTAAGACGTTTATTCAATGGTTTTAATCATATTTGTTCTTAAAACCGCTGGTAGGAAATGGGTTAACATAGGTGGCTATTCACTGAATAACCAGCAGTTTCTTCTTATTGATTTTATCACAACACGCTATCACAATAGTAGTTAGTTAGTGCGCAGTTGCTACCAATTCTATAACAATCAGGGGTTTTACAACACTGTCATTTCCTCCCAACATTCGTTTAAGTACAGGCATCGACCGATTTAAGTCAAATAATCCCAATCGTCACCCAAATTTTCTGGGAGTTGGTTCTAATTACGAGGAACCTGATAGCGTTAATTTGTGTGCTGCACTGCACACTTGAGTGGCTTGCTTGGAACTGCCTGCCACGATGGTAGCATTCTCATCTTTTCCAGAGCAGATCAATACTCCAGCTATCAGTCGCACGGCTTCAACGCTCTGACTTATCACGGGTTCTCCAATTGCCATTTTGGCGCACACTGTTGCGTTTGCACTCATTCACTGCCCAAACTACTCCCTTGTATCCAAGTCTGTCAGGTCTCCCAAGTAATAAACGGACCTCACCACCGAACTTATCAGTGCTAGGTTCGAATGCAACATGTACGTACGCACCTGCCATCCCCACAGACCTCTACCCGTGTGTTACAAATAATTCTGATCTAAACATCACAATGCTCACGTCCATTGACTAATTCAAACATTTTCATCAGCCGATGATCCCACGATATCTCAGCAGATAATGATCTTACCTCATAAAACTTAATCCAGGCTTCGTTTGCTGCTCAATGCACGTTCACTCAAAAGCAAAATCGATTTTCTGCGTTCACTTATTTCTCTTGCTGGTGCACAAATCATACTCGCGACCGAGACGTGGCTGATGGAAAACACTACTAAATTCGATTACCACATATTGGAATACAATACATTTGTTAGCTGTCGTAAGTCTGGACTAGGTACTGGTTGTGCCATCTGTGTACACGAATAATGGCGCGCTTATTAGTAGGTATTTCCTAACAAAAGTTTCCTCGGCAGTTCGTTTTTTATACGTGCAACTGGATACTAGCCTCTTATTCCTCAGGAGCGTACCTATGCGCCACCATTCCAATTCCTCAGAAACTAATGCATTGCAAGAGCTGTTCCGTTACGCAGCGGATCAACCAGTCACGTACAAAATGGTAGGTGGAGATTTCAACTCCCATGACATCTCGTGAGTCTCAAGCTATGTCCCACCAGTTTAGCAAATCTGAATTCACACTTCTATACATACGGATCGACATAGCAAGTTACAACTCCCACTAGAAAGAATGACATATTGAATCTGATATTCACCAATAACCTAATACCAGAGTCCGCTAATGTTCTGAAACACCTTCCTCGTACTGACCGCAGGGTGGTCTCCTTTCTATTCACAAAACATACTTGACTTCAAATAAGGACTGCGCCCAAATCACAACTGCTGTCAAAGCGCTGAGAATCAATTGATTGAGACTCGTTTGCTAATTTACTCAGGTATGTTCAATGAAGCTATTTTTTCCTCACCGACAATCCCCAAGCCACAGTTTACGCTCTATATAACAACATTAATTGTCCCGACACACTGACTCCCTCAGGTCACGAAAAGACTGTTTCATGAAAACAGCTGCTAAGATCAAAAACGACTTACAGACTAACGCAAAACGAATAACTTCTCATTCATGATTCAACATCACAATTTGGTCACATAGCTGAAGCAGACTAATCGCACCACACCAATCGCTGATGGAAAAGGGGTCTTCGACAGCCGACTTTAAAACCATGAACTGATCAGTCTTTTAAAGCGCATAACTATTAAGCCTATACAAGGCATGATCTCACTCGTAGCACTAGGTGGCTGCAGCACAAGAGACCATGCACAAACTATCGTTATGTTCAAGTAATTTTTCCTCGCCTCCTTCTAAGTAGATACTGAACACATATGAACGGTCTTTCCACCAGTCACACTCGATCAACAAAACTGTGGCAGATTTGAGCTCCACGATATACACAAACTTATGGAATGCACAGAAGTATAGTATTTGGGGGGGGGGTCCAGAGAAAAATGCTCCTGTAGTCGTGAAATTGCGTGGGGATGACATCCCTTAGTTATTACTGAGTACGTTCAATCTATCCGTTAACACGGGCACCGAACTAGCTCAGTGGAAAGAAGCCATAGTTTTGCCGTGACATAAATCACGCTCCCTTTTCGAGCTTAGAGATAATCGACCAAAAGTCACACACAGACCTTATCAAAAATTGTGGAGCGACATATCAAAACAAAACTGTCGAATTCCCACTGTCAAACAAGATGATGAAGAACTCTCGACACGGCTTTTTGAATGTTCGGTCTCGCGTAACATGCCAAGTGGAATTTCTAAACCATCTAACTACATCTCATGATCTAGCATTTCGACAACTCTAATTTACTTCGAGATGCGCAAGGTCTTATATTGGATACCTCACGAAAAAAATAATTGCTAAATGATTGCTCTGCATTCTTGGTTCAGATCATACTCTACAAATCGGACGTGGGTGGTACACATACGAGAACACAAGTCTGAGCATACAGCTGTCATCAGTGTTCTTAAAATATGAAAACGATAACTTGATGTACTAAAATTCGGTACACTATATCCGTTTGCCGGTGACATAAAAATCGTACACACTTTCCGTCCGTATGCCTCCGATGATGCTGTCAACATAATCCAGAACGACCTCCATGCGATTGAAACCTGGTACTCAAAGTGAAAATCTCTTTCTCAACTGACAAGTGCCATTTGACCCATAGTGGTCTCACACTTGATGGCAAACCATTTCGCCTCTGTCCCACGGTAAGCGACCTAGGACTTCGATAATCATCTTCACTTGACTTCCTTGAGCAAGCAGGAGATTTGAAACACTGAGTCTCCTTCAGCCACTTCATTAACGCAGTAAGAAGACGGAGGTTGCGATGTGTTAACATTTCCATTGCTCTCGTCAGTCGCTACGCAATACAGGCAGAAAAAAACACGCAAAATATAGGGTCCACACTTAGTAACATAGATAAGCAGATAAAAATGATGGGAATGACGATGACACGTTGCAGCGCACGGCGTACAGAAAAGCGACCTGGGGGGGGGGGAAATGCCTACATTTTTTCAGCTTCGTCCCAGTTGCATACAAGCGCAGCCTTGTAAAAACTCTCCTCTACAGGGTCAGGCGGATATGCAGTCCGGAATTACCCAAGGCTGAAGAAGAGTTTTTATACCGGAGTTTGCTAGCTAATGGGTATCCGGATGAATTCATTCAGACCCATAGCAGACCCCCCAAGGAGAAGCTGCCCGTACAAACTGCGGAGAAGAAGAACGTTTATCTGTTCTTACCCTTCAAGGGGGATCACTTAGCAAATGAAGTTGGTCACAAGCTCAGGTCCGCTCTAATGCCCACCTACTCTACCGCCCAACTACGACTTATTCACACCACACGAAGGATTCCTCTCCACATCCGTTCGAGCAGCGCGACAATCAGTTCGGCCTCTAACATCATCTACCAGTTCACTTCTGGTTGCTGTGACACTTACATAGGCAAGACTGGTCGCCGGCTGGCTCAAAGGGTGGCGGAACACTTCCTATTGTGGCTAAGGCAGTTGCTGTCTAACCAAGGCGGAGCGAAACAAAGAATGAATTGGAACTTTGCGTCGTCTATCTCCAAACACCTCATGCTGACTCGTCACCAGGTGAACCCAATTGATTCGTTCAAGGTGCTATTGCGCAACAGGAACCCGACGTTGTTGGCAATTGGCGAGGCGCTACTGATAAGGTTGAAGTGTTCCGTGCTCTGTGCCTAGATACAACTGAGACAATCAATTAGATTGCCTTGGTCCTGATTACGTCATTCCCATCATTTTTATCTGCTTATCTATGTTACTAAGTGTGGACCCTATATATTGCGTGTTTTTCTGCCTGTATTGCGTAGCGACTGACGAGAGCAATCGAAATGTTAACATATCGCAACCTCTGTCTTCTTACTGCGTTAATGAACAAGCAGGATATGTCACCGCGAGAGCAAGAGAGAAGATTGGATCGGTATTCAGTACCTTTTCCCTACAGGCATAAACATTTACGTTCCTACATATCAGTAGTTTAACCCACGTTTGGATATTGTTCAATAGTTCATAGCAGCTCAGAATGCGCGCCCGCGTTGTACTGGGACCACTACCGTGAGCATTCTCAAATCGATTTCTAGGCTTCTCTCAAAACTAGAATATAGTGAGCAACGTGATAAGCTCAAGCTCTATCTGCTCTGACTACGGCGTATGAACCACAACATTGTCATATGCTACAACGTCTTGAACAGAAATATATATGTTTCCAGCCTCAACATGAAATTAATACGATCAGCAGTTTACCAAACAAAAAACAAAAAGAACTTAGTGGCGGACGCAAATCCAGGACCAGCAGATCTATCAATTTCGTCCATAACAGATATTCCTGAGTCTGGAAGAAACCAGCACCCGAAATACCGGCTTACACCCTTTATCACGAATTTTGGACAAGCAGTTTTTGTCTGTACAGAACGTAATCAAAGTGTTTGCGTATTCAACAACAACAAGCCAAGCGTACGAGCAGCGTCCAGGTTTCGTATGACTCAGGTCATGTTTCACCACCATAAGCTCCCCTATGATGTATAGGTGAGAGAACGGTTAAAGGCCAGACAACCTCATTTCGATTAAATCAACCACGTCTTTGGTGTCCTTCAAACGTTAATATCTGGTCTGATATGCAAGTTTCTTGCTCCATCTATGATCACAGATCTACACAAGTATGCAATTTCCCGATCATGCCGAAACGGGCTTGTCGCGCATAGCCGAGAAGAAAAACCTTTATTTAAAATAAGATAGATTCTCGATTTTGCACGAGACACAACAGAGAGGGCATGATCAGTTATGTACAATCAAGATGTCAGCCATAATTTGATCTATGATTATTTCGGACAAAGCAAGTGGGGTTATATATGCTACTTCGTGATACAATGAGTTGTGTTTGTGTTCTTCACTTCTTGAGCTAGTAAATTGGTCTGACGGACTTAAAATTGCATTGTAATGGCGCTAATTCATGAGTGAAAAAGTGATAATACGCTCGTGTTTATAGGTCTCTGTGTTTATAGGTCTCTACTAACCTTCGGCTTCTAGAATTGGAAGGTCAGCTATTAAGGTCAGTGGTTCCCCATATCTTTTGCCTAGGGGTCAGGTGGATTTTAATCACATACAGAAGCAGAACATTCAGGAACGTTCGAAATCGATGAGATATTCGTTACTAATCGATTAATCGCTAAAATAGTAGATTTCCAAGGCGATTCTTACTTTCTCCAGGACAAACACCGCAATGAGATGACCAACGGCGTCCAGCCCAGCTCGTGTCACACGACTCCAATAAGCGCGGCCTGTGGTCTTCACGGGACGCAAGTGAGGGATTCACCGTCGCTCACTGCACCGGGCTGGGCAGACCAACGGGGCTCAAGCAATCGTGGTCGATATCGATGTGGAGGCGGTCAACAAGCTGAGTGGCAAACTCAGAATCATCCAATAGGAAAATTATCCTCGCGTGCGACTGCACCCATCCATGCTTTGTGCTTACGCTATTCTCTGGCGTCTGTCCACGCTAGCGAACGTGACCTCTTAGTACACTTGCTGTAACTGTAGACGAGCTGCGCTGAGGCTGAATTATGATGACTGCTGGCTTAGCCAGCCACACGACATCACGTGATGTTTGATTACCACAACCCGGCTGAGCCGTAGCATCATCATTCATCATTATACACGTTGGCTGCAGGTGGAAAACACCTCAGCTATCGTGCCACAATACTCAAGACAAGAAGAACAAATCACAACAGTTGCACGCCGGCTGAGTCCCCAGTAACGGATGGACATCGTTCCGAAGAGCTAACAGCCGGCTATCGTGCCGTAAAGAGAGTTATGTCTAGCGAATGACATTCTGAGCCGTAGCAGCACTGAAGTGTTATTGCCATACTTATTGGGCGAACTGGCGTGGTGGCATCGCGGACGCAACTTGCCGTGGACTTTCTGTTTGCCATGGACTTCACTTTTGGGGCCGTCACGTGAGCAGCAACTAGGGCATAAACAGGGTTAAAGGAACGGAGTGGACGGCAGGGACCTCCAAGTTGGGTTGCCGCGGCGCTTTACGTTAGGTTGAGTGACGGCCCAATGCTAACAGCAAGGTGGGTGGTGCGAGAAGAGCCACAAATAGGACAACGCAACGACGAAACTGGCGATGTGACGACCTCAAAGATTGTTCCTAGGGTTGACTTTGCTGACTATCCGCCTCGGAGTAGTTGCATTGCCACAGAATTGCAGTGTCAAGCGGTTCACTTGCCCTGTTGAGCGGGAGTAGGGCATCACTGTAAACTCGCATCCGCCGGGGTGAGAACAATTACAGCTGTGGGCACATCGGTCAACTGAACAGTTTTTACCTTCCCGTGTGATGTGGTACAATGGAGCATTGCACTTGTCACAAAGTAAGAAACCAATGCCGTAGGTGGAGAAAGTAAAGTCTAAAATCAGGCGAGTCGAGTAGAAATAACGCCCATATTTTACTTGGAAGGTCCACATGTGCACACAATATGGTTATTTTGAGTATGTTTCATGTAATGTAGGCGGAACAATGCAACCTTGTCTAGTTTTAACTTTGCTCTGCTTAGGAGCGGAACTAACTAACGTCGGAAAAGCGTCCCAAGACTTTAACACAAAAGGAGAGATTTCGAAAACACGAGAGCATTTGCTGAACAATTGCATTCAGCAATTCCTCTTTCGGCCGACGGCGGAGTGGTCTGCGCGCCTGGTTTGCAACCATAAGGTCACCGGTTCGAATCTGCGTAGGGATGAGTGTCCTCGCGGTATACTCAGTGCACGCGCGACTAGTGGTGGTCGCATTGCGGCAAAGCGCCGTTACAGCGTACAGCTGGCAGTTAGTGATTCCTCTTCAGACCAGTACGCTCAGATATAGCGGCGAAACAAATGAAATTAGCGCAGTTACTTCGTTGCATAACTTAACTGCGAGTTAGTGTCGGAGACGAAAAAGCGAACTACGCCTTACTGGACGGATTACATGTTTGACCGGTGACATTCCAACCGGATCTACCTTGTGGCCAACCGTAAATGATAGCGTGTCCGTGAGGTACTGTGATTGAGCTATGATAGTTTGAGGCACGCGTAACTTGGTTTCTTGAGGATCTGAAGAACAGGTATCTCACACATCACTGCCGACAATAGTGTCCATTGCGGACTCCAAGGCTTTCCGCCTAAGTTGGTAAGGGAGATGGAGCAGTGCCTCTACATCTTTCGTCGCCTTTCGTTGTGCAGTCTCAAGATCAGCAATATCATATTTTGCCAAAAATGCTAGACCTGGGTGGCACATTTCATATGTGACCCACGTAAGCGTTGATATTTTGCTGGTCTGAGTGTTTTCTCAGCCTGCCAGTTTGACTACAAACGTTTCGGCACCACTCTTGGTGACATCATCAGTACACGTTTGCGTAGCGGAGCGGCGCGGTACGAGGTATTAATGAGTGAGTGATCGATGCGGATTTTGAGCAGTTCTCCGAGCTGGGTGATTGATCTTCTGACCGTCAGTCTGAGTTTGAATCGTTCGACGGACACATGACCATGGAAATCGATCGCTGATTCGTCGTGCCTCGTAGCGTAAGCGTGCGTGCCTCTTCGGTTGACGTCGTCATTTGTAGCATTTGTCCGGCGTTCTGTTCCGTTAGGTTTAGTTGACTACTTCGGTTATCTTTCATCCGTAGTGCTGCATGTATAACATCTATTTCAACGCGTCGGTTTAATGAGTTGTCTGTGGAATACCCTGCTTCCAAGAATCCTCTAACTTGCATCGAATTCCTATTGGGTGGGATCTTTACGTTCTCTAGATCGAAGTGGTGACCTTCTTTGTCTTCTTGCATTGAAACCAGTGAATGCGAGCCGTGTCTCCGTATGGTAATTTTGTGTTAGTTGATCCGTGTTGAAAGTTTCCCTCCAGTATATTCTATGTAGTGTTTGGCACAGTTTTGCAGTTGATTTTATCATGCTAACTGCATTGTTAGACTTTTTCTTTTGGTTTTAAAAGACATCTTCCCAAAGTACCAGTTGGTTTGTGAGCTACCAAGATTCCATGTGGTCATAGCAAGCTCGATGTTAGTTCAGATACGGTCTTGATATAACGAGGCGCTACCCGTTTGGCTACGTGTCCCAGCTGTTGTTGCGGTACTTGTTCCTCAAGGCTTCTGATGAAATTTCGTGGGTACCCGTTGTTTTGCAGTACCCAGTGTAAATGGTTCTCTTTCTTCTTCCTCATTTCTGTCGTACTGCAGGGTGTTTCGGCCCTTCTGAAAAGGTTTTGAATGCAGCTTTGCTTGTAGTTCAGCGGATGGTTGCTGTGGTAGTTTACTATTTGGTCTGTGCGAGTCCTTCTTTCGATATACGCGTGTTTGAAGCTTTCCGTCAGTGTTTCTGTGGTCTAGTACATTTAAGAATGGTAATTGGTTGTCGAGCTTAGTGGTGAAGTTGATATACTGGAATGTGTCATTGATTAGCTCATGGGTATTTTGTATGGAAACTCGCCTGATGATGACAAACGTGTCGTCCGAGTACCGGATCCATAATTTCGGTTTTATTAACGGTAATGTGATACTCTTCGATTTTGCATCACAGTTTCTGCAATGTCCTGAGATGGGCGATCCCATGGGAGTTCCTTTCAGTTGCTGGTATACTTACCCATCAAAGTAAAAGTAGGGGGTTATACAGAGATCCAGGAGTTCCCAAACGCTCTCCGGCTTGAGGTTTCTCATTGTGTTCGGTTGATTTCGAAGTAATTCCATCATAGTTTCTTCTGCTAGTTCGCGACCGATCGACGTGAAGAGTGCGGTGACGACAAACTACAGCATAATTTTATCTTCCTCAATCGTAACATCCCTCAATTTGTTGCATAATTGCTTAGCATTGATGATGCTTTATTCAGAACCGGCAATTAGATGTTTTGATTTGTTCCACATGCAGTTTGCCAATTTGTACGGTGGGGGTCCTGGCAACTATATGATGCATGGTATCCTACCGACAATTCAATGAACCGATGTGTTGAAATGGGTGCTATACATGCAACACTACGGATAAAAGATCACCGAATTAGTCAATTAAACCTAGCGGAACAGAATGCCTGACGAATACGTCAAACAACGACAACAGCAAAGCTAGGTGCGCCTACCCTACGAAGCACGAATCAGAGATCGATTTCGATGGTCACGGGCTCGTCGAACGAACCAAACTCAGTCTGACGGTCAGAAGATCGCTCACTCACTCATTGATACCTTGTACCGCGTCAAACCGGAATTGAACAGTCCAGGATTCTCCCCTGTCCACTGCTGCAATCAAAGACACAGTTCAAATTGGCGGCGTTCAATGTGCGCACATTAAAACAGATTGGGCAACAAGCGGTCTCGCGCACACTCTAGAAACTTACAATTGGGGTCTGTTGTTTGTCCGAAACACGACTTCAGGATTCTAGAGCAGTCTACCCATCGTCGTCATCAATTCACCTTCGGCTTTCTGCGGGAAGCCGAGGCTACCGCTTCTGGGCAAGCTGGCGTTGGGTCGCCCTTATTGCTAGAGCCGAAGCGACCCTTCTCTAATGGATTCCGCTTAAGAATCGCCGTTGTGCTGTCAGGCTCCATGGCTCGTGCAAGGTTAGCAGTCGTCGAGAAGATAAATGTGCTCTTTTGTAATCGCCGCCTATGCTCCCACTGACTGTAGCCCGGATACTGTCATGGATCAGTGCTTTCAGAGTCTATATGCTCTGCTCTTAAGGGAGCCAAAAATAGACATCACTATAATGGCGGGGGATAAGAACTAGCGAGCTGGTCGTTTGTTACCAAGCGAGCACCATCTTGGAGGCTCGCATGGATACGACGACGTTCGCTCAGACAATGCAGAACGAATACCATTTCACCAACTTTACCTCTCTAGCACGAACTTTCGCCACCCTAGGCGTCACAGCGCTACCTGGTAGGCCCCGTCATCCCTCAACGTTGGTCACAGTTTGACCACATCAAGATAAGTCATCACTGGCGTGACAGTATTCGGTACTACAGATCCTTTTTGTCAACGTACGTGGAAACTGATCATGCACTAGTACGTACGTCCGTTTACATGTGTTTCGGTGGCTCGCCTACGACTAGACAAACTCGACTTAACGCTGGTAAACTACAAGACCCCTGCGTGCAATTGGAATATCAAAAGCAACTTCGTGAGAACCTCCCTTCTCCGCTACCTCGGGATGTTGATCAGCATTGATCGCTATTGCAACAAAGTATCTTTTTAGCGTGGTTATCCAGTTAAGGTCTTGTTCGTTGCACAACTAAATGTTTCATCTCGGCCACCATCGCAGAACTTCTTGACTATCGGCGAGCTGTATCCGTCAGTTTGGAGTATGCTGAGCTCCGCCATTCTACCTCCAGACAACTGAAAGGGAGTTGCGCCGTGAGCGTGAATCCTGATGATCTAAACAAGCCAAGAAAATGGAAGTTGCTGCCTCTGCTGGTAACAGCCGCAGGTTGTTTTATCTCAACAGATCTACTGGACGCAAAGTTCAGCCCATCAGTCAGACCATCTGTGAGTCAGACGGTACAACGATCACCAAATTACGCAGACGTCTGGATCGTTGGGCAGAGCACTTTGCTCTCCAGTTTAATTACCCAACACAATCTCCAGTTGCACGTCCACTGTCATTATGTGAACTTTTGTCAGTCTGCATAGATTGTCCCACTGAAGCAGAAATACGGAGAGAAAGCCAGACTCTGAAACGCCACAAATCTCCTGACCTTGACTGTTTTCCTCCGGCTGTATTCAAAGATGGTGGACATGGTTGTCACGGAAATTCTCTCATGGTTCACAAAAGTATGGAGCAATGAGAAGGTTCCTAACTCCTGGGGTTAAGCTGTTGTGGTTCCGATTCACAAGGAATGTCCTCGTACTGAACGCACCAACTACCGAGGAATCTCACTTTTCTCTGTCGCGTCCAAGCTTCTTATGTCCATTCTGCTGCGTAGTCTCTCAGTTACCCGCGAGAATTTATATCGTGAGGAAAAAGCTGGCTTTCGTTCTGGCCGTGGTTGCATTGACCAAATTTTCCCGTTGCGTCAGATTCACGAACATAGTCATGTCTACCAGAAACAAACAATGGTGGCCTTTTAGATATCCCAGCCGCTTTTGATTCAATCGATAAATCGTCTCTGTGGAACTCTCTGCTATAGAACGGCGTTGCCGACGAGCTCTTGACAAGCTCTTGAAAGAGTTGTATGGTCACACCTCTGGCAAAGTTAGAGCTTGTGGCAGGCTTTCTACTTCGTTCCCTGTTACCAATGGAGTGCGCCGAGCTTTTCCCATCTCACCGTTCTTGTCCAACTTGCCATCGAAGATGTTCTACATCGCGCTCCGAAAAGAGCGCACAGCTGCGGCGTAGGGCTTCTACCCGACAGCAGAGTTGTGGACCTGGACTATGCTGATTACATCACTTTGCTGAGGAAAGACTCGCAGACTGTTCAAAACATTCTGAACGGCTTAGCGATAGAGGCATCAAGCATGGTCTGTATTTTGCTCCACCCAATTATAAAGTTTTGATCCAGGATTAGCAGACGCCTGTGCCTACGCTCACCATTTCGGGTGTCAGCCTAGAGCTCGTTAACAGCTTTGCTTACCTCGGGTGTTGCATCACGGCTGATGACGGTATTGGCGATGAAATTGCACAACAAACTGCCAAAGCTTACCTTGCATTTGCTAAACTGAGACACTTGTTGCGCCTTTGTGATATCGGTCTCCAGCTCAAAGACCAATTGTTCAATACCAAAGTCCGTGAGGTTCTACTATACGGCTGCGAAGCCTTCCTGTTCGATCGGAAGATTTGCAACGACTGTCTACTTTCGACAACCGCTGATTTGGTTCCATTGCTCGTGCATGTTGGCAGCACCATGCGAGTAACGCGGAAGTTAGAAACTGTGTCATGGAATCGGACAGTCCTTTGTTCCAGAGCATACTCATCCAGCACCGCTTGCGTTGGTTCGTTCAAGTACTGCGCATGCCGGCCCACCACCATCCACGTCGCGCATTATTTGCACTTCCTGGACGCGAATGGAAAAAGAGAAGCCATGGACAATCCATGGGCTGTAAAAGGAGCATGAAGATGCCGAATACTTGTCTAGCGTCAGTTGAATCGTGTGTCTTCAAGGATGGGGACGAGGTGAATCGGATTCCCAATGGTTGACGTCTTGGATTTTATGGCTCGCAGTAGGAGTCAATGGCGTCTAGGTTGTTCTACCATATACATATAATGTAGTTTTTAGTTTTAAACAAAGCATGAAAAAAAGCACAAAAGTCAAAACAGCATGTGGGAAACTGAAAAAGTGCCATTTTTCTAACGTTTTACTCTCTCTTTCGTCGTTGAACATTATATTCTCCTTACCCTACCAGCATGGCTCGGATGGTACGCTTGTCCGCTTATGGAGTTTTGACTATATATATATATATATATATATATATATATATATATATATATATATATATATATGGCGGGACAGCCTATGGTGCGCTGAGGCTGGTGGTGGCTAGATCCTGACAGATGGTCTACCCACTGCTACTACTGTTGTGCCATTTGCTCATGTCCTGGGCGCCTCCTCGTGGTGACCGCTGGGTGGGAGTTGGGTTTCTCCCTTCTCCCTGCTAAGATCCAGGACACCAATACGCATGAGTCAGTGAACTGACCATGTGCTAGACCCGCTGCCTTTCTGGTGTTCATTTAATCAAAGGCTTTGGCTAAGGACCCGATTCGTTCTCTGTCAGGAGTGGGCGCCCTTCCAGTATCCTAGTCCATCCTCTTCGGAGGTTAGGAAGTGGTCGATGGCCCTCTTCCCGTAAACCCTAGCCATGGGAGACAACAGGTCTACGGGTTATAAGCACACAGCTCCATTGGCGTAGAGCACGAGCGCCACGCATTGTCTCTGACGGTGGGAGGGCACCTCAGGGTGTTCAATGGTTTGCTACTGCCCGCCTCAAACCAGACAGCCCCTGGTCAAATTGGTGCAAACCCGCCAAAACCCACCTGCGTCTGGCCGTGATCGCAGGTGCGTATTCTACTACGGTCGCTGCGTGTGACGGCCGTCAATCAGATCCCAATCTGTCTCTACAATCACATTCCCGAGCTGGATCTGGCCCCCACTGCCTTGTGGGTCAGGCTATTGAACCAAAGGCTCCGGGTGGAGTCCCTCAAGCAAAGCCTCCGAAGCACAACGACCACCTCGCGTGCGGTTGCCCACCAATGCAATCATATGCATGCGCGCAAAGCACTCAGCATCGGGTGCTGGAACGTGCGCACACTACTGGACCGGAACTCGAGGGAGCGCCCGGAGCGACGCACTGCACAAATCGCGATAGAAATGGCGCGCTACAACATCGATATTGCGGCGCTCAGTAAAACCCGGTTCGCTGAGCAAGGTAAGTTGCATGAAGCAGGTGCTGGTCACACATTCTACTGGGTAAGAAACGCCGTTATGCACCATGTGAATATAAGGTCAGATTTGCAATATCCCATCGCCTCCAAGGCCTGCTGGTGGGTGAACCAACAGGCATCAGCGCGCGACTGATGACTGTTCGCCTACGACTCGGACGAGGTAAATTTGCCACTTTTATAAGCACATACGGTCCGACCATGGGTTATCCTGATGACACGCGTGAACAAGTCTACACGCAACTATCCTCCGTGATACGGTCTGTGTCGAGGAGCGACCGACTATTCCTGCTGGGTGATTTCAACGCGCGCGTTGGACGTGATGCATCAGCGTGGACAGATGTTATCGGTCCGCATGGCATTGGTTCAGCCAATGCGAACAGTGGCAGGCTGCTCTCACTGTGTGCCACTCACGGCCTGACGATCACGAACACTCGGTTTGCAATGAGTGCGAGTGATATAGCAATATGGACGCACCCACGGAGTGGTCACGCTCACCTGCTCGACTATGTCATCACACGTCAGTGTGATATGCGTGAAGTGCGCATGACACGTGTACTGCGTGGAGCTGAGTGTGGCACTGGTCACAAATTGGTGCGGATCAAACTGTTCATATATTTTCGTAAATCAATGTATTGCACTCCAGTCGTGAATCTGCGTAAATTTAACATTCTCTCCCTCGGTACTGTGGCGAAACGTACTGAGCTGGAGAAGGCGATGGCTGTACGCCTGTATGGTGATGTGGACTGCATAGCCACAGTGGGTGACTTGTGGCACCACATTCGCCACCCGGTGACAGCTGCTGCCAAGAAGACCATCGGGCGTGCAAACTGTAAGCGGCTGATTGGTTTGATGAGAACAATGCGACGATTGGTGCATTGGTGTCAGTGAAGAATGCAGCATTTGCTGCACATGCGTCAGACCCCAGTGACTTGGGGAAGAAGAGTCAGTTTCGCAAACTTCGACGGCGACTGACCCGAGAGCTCCGTCGCAGTAAAAATGCATGAGGGACGTAGAAGGCGAAGCAGACGGAATGCTACGCCGAACGCCGTCAACACAAGGAATTCTTTGACTCCTTGAAGGCAATGTATGGACCGAGATTGGAGCCGCTGAGAACGCTGATCGATGGTAGTTCAGGCGCTGCCTGCACACAGACTGCAGACATAATGCAGATCTGGTGAAATCACTTTGACTGTCTCTTGAACAACCGTTCAGAGATCGACTGGCCTACATTGAACTGCCTGAAGCAGCACGATATGAAGGCGAATCTGGCGGACACGCCGACACTGGATGAGACGCAGGGGGCAATTGCTCAGCTGCGAAACGGCAACTGTGCTGCGGCCGACGGGATCCCGCCTGAAGTATTGATACACGGTGGACCCGCGTTGTTGACTGCGCTTCACCAATTGGTGCAACGCGTGTGGATTGAGGAGGAGGTGCCTCCTGAGCTGAAGGATGCCCTTATACTACCAATGTACAAGGGTAAAGGGAGCAAGCATTGTTGCACGAATTATCGTGTCATAAACTTGCTGAGTTGTGTGGGCAAGGTGATTGCCCGAATCCTGCTCAACCGCCTCGTCAGTCAGGTTGTGGAACCTAACGTGGCTGAAGAGCAATGTGGATTCCGTTCGAGTTGCAGTACTATGGATATGGTGTTTGCGGCTCGTCAGTTGCAGCAGAAGTGCAGGGAGTGACACCAGCCAATGTACTCGCTTTATGTTGATTTCACCAAGGCATTTGATACGGTGAACCGCTAGGCATTGTGGCTGGTGTTGGGTAAGTTTTGTTGCCTGCATAAGTTTGTAAGTTTTATTGAATGTCTGCACAGGGATAAGCGAGCGAGGGTGCAGCTGAGTTGAGAGAACTCAGATGACTTCGTAGTTGTCACTGGTGTGAAGCAAGGCTGTGTCTTAGCTCCTGCCCTGTTTAATATTTATCTTCATGCACCGATGGGCTTTTGATTCCGCTTATGCTTACGGTGTTCCTCTGGAGCACCGCATTGATGGTGGGTTGCTGAATATCCGTCGTTTCGGTCCGAGAACTCTAATCTTTGAGACAACTATCCGTATGTTGCGGTTTGCAGCTGACTGTGTGTTGTTTGCACAGAGCGTGGATGAGTTGCAGCACATGACTAGTGCTCCGGCTTCGACAGCGGCCAAATTCGGGCTCACCATCAACACAAGCAAAACTGTCTGTCTCTTTCAGCCTTCACCGGACGTGCAATCTTCAACATTGCCGCGAATCAGCATTGGTGCTGAAGTAGTGGAACCACCTGCCGCTTCTGCTACCTTGGGAGTGTGATGTCGACTGACCAGCAGCTACACAGTGAGCTACGTATTCGCGTGTCGAAGGCAGCGACGGCATTCGGGAAGCTAGAATACCGAGTGTGGAACAACCATAAGCTTAGCATTGGCACAAAGTTGATGGTGCACAAATCCATGGTGCTGTCTGTTCTTCTATACGGCAGTGAAACGTGGACGATGTACCGACGGGATGTGTGATATTTCGAGCGGTTCCATCAGCAGTGTTTGCGACGAATTTTGCGCATCACTTGGGGTGACAGAGTTGCTGACACAGAAGTGTTGCGACAAAGTCAGATGTATGCAGTAGACTGCATACTTTTACTGAGACACCTGAGGTGGCTCGGTCATGTGTGGCGCATGGATTCAACGCGGATACCGAAACAACTATTATACGATCAGCTGAGTATTGGGAAGCGGCATGTGGGGGAACCAAAGTTACGTTACCAGGACATGATCAAAGTGAGCCTCTCACGTTCTAATCTTGATCGCAGGTCATGGGAATTGAAGGCGGTTGATCGGCGTGCATGGCACGATCTAATCACGAAGGCAGTTGCCGAGGTGCAGGAGAAAGCCCTCATGCATGCAGAGAAGGAGCGGCAAGTGCGGAAGCGGCAAGCACCGATGGGTTGTACTCCATCAAAATCGAGCGCATGGGGCTGTAGCACCTGCGGTCGCGATTGCTTGGGTCAGGCAGGCTTAGTTAGCCATGAGCGAGGCCACTCGGGACCACTACCGAAGCGACGACCGGTCCTGCAGAGAACGTGGGCAGAACCGGCGCAGCGTTTTTAGGTACGCTGCATTCGATTTACTAACAGCGTGCTTGTATGCTAAGTCTATTTATTTCGGGTGCTGCGTTTTCAATTTTGTCCTAATGTTTTTCATTCCCATATAAATGCCTACTTATACTCTCTTCTATACACTTGCACACGTCGCGTAAGTCACTTGTAGTTATTTCGATAACATTTTCGTATTTGTAGCATTTCCGTAAAATAAACTTCCTGACCTCGTGAACTCACCTCGTATTCGTTGGTAAACAACTTATGTCGCAGTGATTGGTTAACCAGGGTGTGGTTCGGGTCTTTCCTTTCCGATTCAGCATGACCATAGAGCACTTTATCATTTCCTGGCTCAACGATCCGCGCAAGTAGGAACATTACGGGATTTAGTCTATCGTTCCAGCCCCGTTTGAACTTGAAGGCTATAATAGGTAGTCGCAGTAGTCGCAGTTCTTCTGTCAGCCACACGTTTTCGGCGTCCATCATGTGATGTTAACATTTGCTATGACGCCTCATGGACCTCGGTTCGCACGCACAACTTGGTAATATTTTCGTTCTTGCACATGATGTTGATGAGTTCGTTCAGTTTTCCCCGCTTTTACAAGTGGACTCATTTGTCCTTTGCTGAAATAGAATATTCTCAATGGATATTTGTTACTTTTTATCTTCGCTATGCAAAAATCGCATATAGCATCTTAGAAGTTTCATCGCGCGTGCAATTTAACATTGGCTGTTCCAGATGTTATGGAACACACCCCGATAATTTGGTTTGCATTTTTAGATCAAACTAGGAAATAGGGGGAATTCAGGCGGAATGCTCGAAGTAAAATCAGCTGGTCTCACGTTTTACTTCATCGTTGGAGACGCTGGTTAAGACCGTTTTTTGCTCACCGAAATTGACAAAGTATAAAGCGATGAAGCAGGCAGTTATAAAGGAGACTTAGCCAAACGTACAGGCTAGATTCAAACAGCTTAATTATCCCAAGCTGGGTAATTGTAATAAGATCATGCACAAGACGCATCGCCACGCTGGTCCATTTTGTTTGAGCGAATAGATAAGAGAGCTATGGCTTGCGCGTCTCCCAGAGCCATTGGCGGAACGGTTCTCAATGTTTGTAGACAAGCCTTTATAAGGCCTAGTGGTGACAACGGACCTTGATTATGAGCGTCTGTTGCAGTAAAATACCATCGATGTTATTAACATATTCGCAGAGATAAAACGATTGTCACACTTGCTTTAAGTCGTCAAACCGAACTAGCCATACATGCGAGAAAGTTACGTTAATTCGCTGTATGTCTGCATTCGGGAAAGCATCAATGAAACAATGGTGTATTACGGTGTATTAAACAAACAATACTTAGCAAGTCCCGTGGGATGGAAATTTTTGCGAAAAGTAAACTGCATGATGAAGTGAAAAGCGTTTTGGTGGACTCACCATAGACTTATGTAGAATAGCGGAGATGTTCGCGTATTAAACGTATAAACCTATAAATCCATTGGTTGCGAGTTTGGTAAGACACCGTTTGATCGCCTTCTGTAGCCACTGGCTACAAAGTCATAAAATAAAATGCAATCGAGACTATGTATCTTCAACTAGTTTTGTAAGTGTCTCCATTAAACATCGCATTAGTCAGACGCGAAACATAATTTGCCTACCGTTCACTGCTGCTCTTCCATGACTGCGCCAAGTACGTCTCGTTCAAACAAAAATGCACCATTTCTTTTATGCGTACATAGTTTCAGAATAAGAAACGCTTGGAGGATTTGTGTTTGCATCCCTGTCAATAAAGCGGAAGGTCTGATCATTACCTTTCACCTGCAACATGCACGATACATTTTCCTCTTGGAAACCGAATAGCAGGCATACAAGTACGATCAACGCAACCAACAATACAAAGCGGATCTTGCGTCACTTTCTTCATTGACACGGAAGCCGAGGCTAGCGTTATCCCTGCGGACACAAACGTCAAGTGCTCAAATCCATCTTTGTGAAGCCAAAAGATCACCAATACTTCATACGGTCAGTGCATGATGAACCCCGGACCTCCACCTTCGATATCATTTACAGTCGGGCTTTTGAGTCTACGTCTGCATAGGTATCTACTTCCACCGCAATTTTGGGTTTCTTGTTGATTCTGGCCGTCTTAAACTTTTAGAGGCACTACTAAAGTGGGGGTTGAAGGCGTTCTTTCAAAAGCCGCAGTAGACAGCCTCGTTTTCCTAATCGCGAACACAATTCCAGACTATGGGAGCATGCTCATTTAATATGCCCTCCTTGTACAACTAGCTGCGGATCATCCAGAGGCCAAGACAACGGTCGCTCATCCTACGGCGTCGCGCGGCGCGCCAACGAATGCCCGACCGAGACGACTCGCTTCAGAGAAGCTAGGTGCTGCGTAAGCCGAATTCGGTCGCAAGCTTCAGCTCGGCATTATTCAAACCTCCAACAGTATCTAAGCAAAGTACTCCACATCTTTCGGAAGAATACCATGGAAACTGGTGTCATTGAAGCAATTATCGGGCCCAGTACACTGTTGCCACGCCCAACGGCCATCCGTTCCCACACAACGTAAGTTTCACCTCCAGTCTGACAAGTAAGAAAGTGTTTAGCGACATTGACTTGGTACTGCATACAACCCAATTCCGTTAGTAACAGCGAAAGTCGCTAACTTTGCTTTTTCAGCTTCTTGTAGTTTGTTTTGAATATTGCGCATGTTATGTGGTCTTAACAATTCTTCACAAACGGTACGACATTGCATCAACCACAGATGTCCTGGCTAAGACTACACCTACTTTACTTGAACGACATCCTTATTGCGAGCTCTTTCCGTAAGGAGCACTTACGCCACGTGCAGGCACTTTTGACTGTTTATTACAACACGGGTGACGTTTAAGGCGGAAAATTTTTAGTTTGGTTTCTAAGCATTCGTGTTTCCGGGTCATAATAACTATCACACAGGCGTCGTATAAACACAGAAAAAAGTTAAGGCCGTCACTGGCAACTAAAGCTTTATCATTTCAAAACAGCTGCGACGTATCGACAGCACGTAAACTATTATCAACGCTTCTCAGTGTATATTTCTCTAACAAGCCTGATAATGAATAAATCGAATTCAACTGTTTGCATTAATCGTACCGCTTGCGTTTCTTTTCGCAATAATACAGAGATCTTTGTTGCGTTTGCAGCCCCTAAGGGACCTACTGCGTGCGAAACATAAAATATTCAATTTTCCTGCTGCAGCACGCACGGCGGTTGAATGTTTGAGTTATGCTATCACTATGTCGCTTTTGTGCACATCTCGAAACGACGGCTTTACTGTAGCTTGGTACAGACGCTTCTGACTACGCGCTTGGTCCTGTCTCGCTGCGCCAAGCGGGCGACACCTAGCAACCGCTGGTGTTCTTATCTAATCGGCTGCAGCCTGTTAACCCTTGAACGTTACTTTTGGTGGAGGAATTTTAGCCGTCTGCTTAGCTCATTGTCATTTCTGGCATGTCATTTAAGGCCCTACCTGTTCCGTAAGCGCCAGTCATTAGCAACCGTATTACATCTTTGGCTAGACTGCGGACTGGCACTCAACTAGAATACCTTAAAACATAGACGAAATCGCCCAGTTTAGGACAGATATACGGTATGTCGCGAGTGTTCACTTTCGTCGCCAACGCACTATCACAAATCCAGCCGATCTACGCCTACGCCAACACTGTCGTCAATCTACCAGTCATGGCAGCCAATCCTGACCCACCGTTTTATTTCTTTCATATACCTAACTTGATAGGCTATCGCATATGTCTAGTTAGCACAGTTACGCTAGCTGTCCGCAGAGCGCAACCTCTATCTACGATTCTATTCATTCCTTGAGCTCAAATTCATTCTATTACTCCTCAGCGTAGCTGCCCATAAAATATCGTGTTTTCAGGGCCCCTGCAACAGTCACTCCCTTGGAGGCTGGAGGATGGAGGCCATCGATGGAGCTGTCAGTGGGGGAAACGGGAGGTGAGAATGGGTGCGAACAGTTGCATGGGCTTGAACGCGGACTTCCGAGGTGGGGCGTGTTTTAAAGTTCACTGGGTCCAGCCTTTGTTATTAATTAATTATGATCATCGTGTGGATCAGAGTGCATCATCGTCGGACCGTTGGGGCTGCCTCGTCGGACCGCAAAAACTGGCTAGTCCAGAAAAAAAATCAGACAGGGCATTTTATCCGCTGAAGAACCGGACAATGCACTTGTGTGTCACACCTACTGCCGCACACTAGTCCACGGTCCTCGTCCCACGAAGAAATCCGGGTGTCCACATCGGCAACGCGTAGTCAGGCCTTTGGGGACTAATTATTTCGTGGCCGTCCGCTGGCGAGGCAGACTATCTTTTCCTCCGGTCAGAAAGGGGCTTTCAGCCAGTTTAGCGAGTCACACGAGGGTTGCCGTAGTAGTTCCGATGTATGAATTTCTGTTAGTTAGGATTCAGAGGGTGTGGGCAAGAATCTGGGAATTGGCTTGATGCCGGAGAGGGAACACTTCATGCATGATAAAAGCAAATACGCCTTTGAAATTCTTAAAATGTTTTAGCTGCTTTGTTCCGAATTTGCAAAACGTTTGCGGATGCGATCTGCGATTACCACTAAAGACGAAAATGGCGTATTAATGTAAATAGAAAACGTATACAAAGTTTGAAAAACGGACCGGACATTTGACCTGTCTACCGCGTCTGTCGGTTGCCTGAGGATGAGACGAGTTAGGTTCAGGGTCAAGGGGAACGGAGGGTTTCGGGGCATCCAGCGCTCGGGAAGTAACTGCACGTGCGGGTGCTGTGTGATCGCATCAGGATGTGTTGCAAGTGGTTCGTCAAAGAAAGCCAGTTTGAGGCGGTTCACAGACAACGTTGTTCGGTGGTCATTCTGCTCTAAGTTGAATTGAACAACGAACAATGATTTTTCACGGGATAAAAGCAAGTGCTTGACACGTCTCGTAGGATGGTTGGGGTGAATATGATGAAATCAAAATATATCTGGGTCATCTATCGAACGTCTGCCGAGATGAATACTTGATAACTATCAGTGTAAAAGCAAACAATTAAAAAATACACTGGGGTGTAGTGCTCGTTGATATAAGACACGAGAAGGTACAATATGGTCGCTTACTTGGGTCCATTTGATACATAGATCCTGTAGAAAAGTATGCTTGGCTTAATCCCCAATAGAGAACTTCAGGTAACAAAGTGCTGGGAGCTAAAAGCAACATCCAATCGTTTTTTGCAAACGCCCAAGGTAGCGGAGGATACAACTGAGTCTGGTCGTGCATTCCAGCGTTCGCAAACCCGAAGAGAAAAGTAATTACTGCGACACTCTAGACGGCCATATTGCTCCTTCAATTTTAAGGAGTTACCCCTGAGTTGCGTGTTGTGGGTAAGTTACAGCAAGTGGTGGCATACGTGGTTGGGGCCATCCAATATCTAATACGCTAATATGAGATTGCTGCGCAGCCTTTGGTAGCGTCCGCTGAAGATTCCCAGCAACTTCAGCCTTTGGTGGTACGAGTGATAGCGCAAACCCTTTAACTTCTTTGTTGTTCTTCGTTGTGGTGCCTCTAGGTCGCTCTTCAACCAAAGCGGTCCAGCTTGGATAGCGTATTCAACATGCGGGCGCACGTAGGAATTGTGCTTCACTGGGAATATTGATGGATCAAATCTCCCGAATGCCCTTCGCAGCATGCCGTGTTGGTTGCCTCTTTTCGCAGGTACTTCAGCCTGTTTTGAACAGTGGAGGTCACTCTGTACGAGCACACCAAGGTCACATTCCTGTGAGCTGGTCTGCAACCCATTTGTCCCAAGCAAATATGTGTACTTATGTCTATGGCATAATTGCCCAACACGACATTCGCCTACTTTGAATGGTAGGGCGCTTTGAACTGACCAGTTCGACACCGGGTTTCGGAGTTCGTCGTAGGTCTCTGTAAGGCCCAGTGTAGGGAGGCTGAAAAGAGCGTTTCACTGCATCAGTGCATGGGAAGACCTGAATGCAAGTAAAGCGTCCGCTGTGCATTTGCACATTTCTGGTCTATTCGCGGGGCGGAGTCGGGAGTAGTGAACGCATGCGTTGAGCTAGAGAGGACGCAAAGGTCGACGGAGGCATACCAGGCGATGCCGGTGACGAACAGAATTCTTCCGGCAACTTTAGCTTTGTGCCTTCAATGGTTCAATGGTGTATGATGGGATAAAAAGCACAACTTTACAAGACCCACAAGATGGATATGTAAAAGAAAATTAAAATCAAAATGTTCCAACATGGAACGTAAAGTACCGGTGGTTAAATCATTGCACTTTAACAAAGTGTTGTGTATCGTTTATCACTAAGATGAAAATCTAAGAGTCTTTCGAATGTCATCATGTCTGGTGCGTTCACCACATAGTTTGGTAATGCATTCCAGTGAGAACAGATTCTAAGTGAGAAAAAATACTTTTTACAATTCAAAAGCGAGTGTTGCGTCATTGGTTTCTGGAGGTTGCCTCGGTTTTGTTTGTATGGGGCTAGAGTCAACAGTGATCTACATGGATGTTGCCTTCGGCTAGTATCCGGTATGCGAGAGTAAGAACTCCGCGAAGCCGTCGGTATTCTAACGAGAACACACCGAGTACACGAAGACGCATTTCGTAACTTATACCGGATAGTCCACGCGTTGCTTTTGTGGCTCTTCTTTGGGGCTGTTCCAAGAGGCGGATGTCTCATTTTAACCATGGACACCAGGCCTGAATTGCATATTCAACATGAGGACGAATGTAGAAGTTAATCAACAATGGTACTAGCTGTCGCTCAAAAGCGCCGAGAGCTCGCCTCAAAACTCTCAAGTTCAAGTTCGCTACACTTGCTGCTTTCGAACACTGGAGCGAATTTCCAAGACTCTCTTGCACGATTATACCTAGGTCGCGTTCACTAGTCACGTGTTGCATGACATATTGCCCCAAAAAGTATGTGTTAACGAAGCTGTTGTGCACTTTGCAGCGTTCAGTGGGAGCTGGTTCTTTTCTGCCCATTCGTTAATCCAAGTCAGATCTTCCTGGAGGTAGACACGGTCGGATGTTGAGCAAATTGCTCTCCATATTTTAGCATCGTCTGAAAATATTTGCATTGGAGATAGAATGTCTGCTGGAAGGTCATTAATGTGGACTAAAAACAGCAGCCGACCGAGGACGGATCCTTATGGTACACCACTGGAGACCCAAGGCTTTCAGAATAGGTGTCGGCTACTCTTACCTTGATTGGTCTGTCGTGGAACTAGTTTTCTAACCAAGTGAGCAGGGAACCGTCGATACCGTAGGCAGCAAGCTTCTGGAGGAGAAAGAAGTGATTGACCCTGTCAAATGCTTTAGAAAAATCCAGGTATATCACATATATGGGCACTCCTTCATCAGCTGCCCTGGTCCATGTGTCCGAGTAAGCAGCAAATTGGTGAGACCAGTTCGTCTGCGTCGGAAAGCATCTTGAGCATTAGAAATCATCTGTTGACTTTCAAAGTATCGCGTCAGTTCATCTGCGATTACCGATTCCATCACTTTTGATAAAACAGGAAGGTGAGTAATAGGTCGGTAGTTAGCAGGATCCAAACGCTTACATTTATATATTGGAGTGATAATTCCATTTTTCCACTCAGATGGGAGTGTATGGGAGTTACGCAGACCCTGGAAAAAGCTTAAACGTGGTACTGCTATGGTGTAAGCAAGGGTTTTTAATATTTTTGGACAGAGCATGTCGATTCCAGGGGCACTGTACTCTCGGAGAGACTGTAGTTTGTTTGAAACATCTGCTGGAGTAAAGGAAACGCTGGATAAGCCAACGACATTTGTTGGGACTTGATAGGGCGAAGGTTTCATGAGATTTGTAACTACCGAGCCAAATTGCAAGAGTAAAACGTTCACCGCATCCACAGCAGTAGTTGTTGTACCACTGGCCGTCCTGAGTGGTGGTATTCCGGGATTAACCTTTCTTTTGCCATTCACATATCTGCATAGTAGTTTGGTGTTACTCGTAAATTTCAGCACCATGGTCTCACGCCATTCGTACTTATCGACTCTAATGAGTGACGTGCAGTAGTTTCTGATTGCTTTATAATCCTGCCATGTGATATCACATGGGCTTAGCGAATGTTGCCTCCAGACTTCATCTCTTCTGTTAATCCATTTACGTGTTCTGCTCCGGATCCACGTTCTGGTCCGGTGCGATGCTCGTAATGGTACAACCTTCGATGCTGATTGTATGACCCAATTAATTTTGTCTTTCAATTCATTCCACGCGTCATTCGCTGAACTGTGCATTTATAGTTCCAAATCAACGGTTGCTGCTAAGCTGCGCAGCTTATAATAGTCCATAATAGTGTGTTGAGTCTCTCTTCCTTTAGCAACAATACTGGCATAACACACATAACCAAATTTTAAGACTGAATGCTCGCCACGGCCCAGTGGAGGATCGTATGCTACTGACTCAACCATCAACTCTTCATTAGTCAGGATTAAGTCCAGGAGTGAGGGCTTGTTTGAACCGCGGTGTCTGATTGGTCGATGCACAGGGTTATAGAAAACTGCCATATCAATGAATTCGAGGAGTTTCGATTGAAATGTTGGCCCATAAGGAATATTGATGCTACTGAAGGAACATTAAAGTCGCCCATTACAAGATAGAGCGTACTTTTGTGAAACAGCATAGCGGTGGGCGTTAAACAGAGTGTTTTCGCTGTCTGCTGACGAGTTTGGAGGCTTATCGATAACTGCTAAGAGGCAAGCGTCACTCGTCTTCTGGGAACCAACGTCTAGACCTGCTAGCTGCAGTCGGCAAAATAGTGTGTCAGGAATAACAAGGGCATTTTCGGTAAGGGCCTCACATTTCAAGTAATCTTGGTATTAGTGAGCAACTCCGCCACTGCGAGATGTGGGATCATTTTGAATGACTGACATCTCACTGAGTTCAATGTCTGGATCAAGTATGTCGTTTAAGAGCCATGTTTCAGTAACTGCTATGAGGTCCCAACTTGTTGTTTCATGTCGATGACACATTTCCGAGAGCTTAGAGTACAACCCCTGAGTGTTGGTGTAGCAGCATTGTATTTGTTGTCGCATCAGGAGCTCGGTTCGCTGTGAGTGACCGGCACAAATTGGGCCGGTCTGCTGAAGTTTTTTGAAATGGTTGTTTGCACGGTTAGCTGATCTGAGATAGGTACAATTGAGGCTGGCTCATCTGTACCTGAGGTCTGTACTAATTGAAGGAGTGATCTTAACCGTATTTCTGGTGGCCCAAGTTTCCTTTTGTCATGCTATGCTTGGATTGCCACTGATACCATTTCGGGCGCAGCCAAGGTAACTTTCGAAATCCATGGCCAGCTACCTTGGTAGTTTGTGGGAGCAGTTAGACGGGTGACGTCAAAAGCCACGAAATTCTGCATGTCGTATAGCTCTGCGATGTACCGCCATTCTTCGATGTCGTGCTTCTGTCGTTCACTGCTATCGTCATGCTTCAATTCTGGCACACCATGAACCAGTACCACTTTCTTCATCTCATTTTGACGTGACGAACTAGGGGTGGATTTATGCTTCTGTCTATCAGCCCATGGCCTGTCAGGAAAAATGCGGGCACCGACAAAAGAGTCCACTAGAATGTGGCTTGCTAAGTGAACACCTTCCATGGCGCGTGTGTTGTCAAACGTTGCAGTAACCGAGGTTCCCTTACGTGTGGAGATGATGGATTTCATGAAAGGCGTGTAAGACTAGTGGGGGGAACTTTCAATTCGAGTGCGCAGGTTATTTCAGCCCAGCGGTTTTGCTTCTCGGCTTGTCTCACTATCAGCGATTTGCTGGTGGGACGTTTAAACGTAGCACTATCATCGCCTTTTGGCTGCATAGTAATTGTTTGTTCTGTAGTTCCTTGTGAGCGTACGTTTGTCGAGTGGGAGTGTCTGGCTTGTCTTCCGTGGACGATAGGCCAAGGCTACAGCAAGATCGTTTTTGCGTGCAACGCTGTTATTTGCACTGTCTGTAGGAGTCAATTGTTGCACAGCTACTGACTGCGGTGATTGTGCAATGTGTGCGTAACTCTGCATGCTTTGGAGCATTATGTGAGACTTGGGAAACCGTTCAAGCGGCCTGTTTTCACTGATGTTTTTCACTAACGGTGTTTGCCTTTCGCTGGACTGGGTAGCACTGTTGCTAGAGAGCTTTTGCCTTTTAACAGGTCGGGGATTCGGGATACGTAACGCACTAATCTGCAACTCGAGTTCTGAGATTTTCCCTCCCAATGCCGCCATCAGTTCCTTTTGGTCTGCAGACGTAACAGCCAATGCTTCACACCTTATCGTAAGTTTCTGAACAACCTTAATTATCGGATTATCTGAACATATGTCACAAAACCACAAACTATCTGTCGATACGCTGTTAGCTCCGTTAAGTGCAATGTTCACATTTGTCGCGTCATATGAATTGGCACAGAACGAACACGTGATTTTCGAGCGGATTTCAGTTCCCCGGTTGTCTGAGCTACGGTTGACCTTAGCTTTGTTGCTCACTGGATTCCCGGTTGACAAACTTCTCCGGCCCATGGATCAATGGTCGGTATGCACTTTTAGGTTGCGCTGGTCACGCCGTTTGGGCTGCTCCAGTCAGCGCGTTTCGGTGGTGCGTCACTAGGCGCACGGGTAGGCAAAATCACACAGGTTTTGTGCAATGAAATGCACGTAAAAATATGGTGGTGAGATGACAAAATGCTTGTACCTATGGTATACCCTGGTGCACAGTACTGTTATAATTTGTCTGACAGTCTTAAAGAACATCCGTCGAATGATATCCCAAAGGTACTGATGAAACTCAAATAAGCAATGTTACCCAAGTTGGCCTTAGTGAATAAACTTCCGAAGATGTTTGTGGTGTATCAGCGTGTCGTTGGACTTCCTTCAAAAATATAGACGCCGTTGGATACAGTTCAGTGATCCGAATCGATTGAGCGTACTTCCGAAGACGTGGCACAAGAATGTGAAGGGATACGTCCAATTAACCACAGAGCACTGGAGTGCACGATTAGCACGCACACGCTGACAAGGTCATGTGCCCATTGCAAATCAGCTTCCATACTAATGTGAATGCCTAAGCGTACGAGCGAAAGGTTTTCGCTTCAGTCAGGGTCAGATGCGCAGACCGAGGCTTTAAGTTGTCTATCCATAGACAACTAAACCCACTAAACCGTTTGCTGCTGGGTGATACGCTGTGGTGTGAATGCGGCGACAGCCTAAAAGACTGCGGAGCGTATCGAATTGTGAAGGTTCGAAGGTCAGTTGTGATGGTGGATGGGCATCCGTAGTGCGAGACCCACCTATCTAGGAACACTCGGAAACCGTCTCAGCTGTGCAATCTGTTACGGGAACGGCTTCTTGCATATGGTGATACGGTCAACACATGTAAAAATGTATACCAACCCGCATGTAGGAGGCAAGGTACCTGACAGGTCTAGGTGTACATGCGAGAACCGAGAATTCGGGGCAGGAAATGAGCTAAGCGGACTGCGGGTGTGACGATGTATTTTGGACTGTTGGCACTGAAGGCAGGCGCGAGCCCAGGTACGAAGATCATTCTTCCTACGTGGCCAAATGAAACGTTCGGTGAGCAGTTTCAAATATGCACGGATACCGGAATGTGATAGTGAGTGCAGTGTGTGGAAGACTGTGCTACTGAAAGAAACAGGAACGAGAGATCTAAGACAACCTATGAAAAGGTCAACGAGGATGTTTCCTTCCTTGGTTTGGAGAGGAACAGGCTGCACATGCAGCAAAGTGGACTACTGAGTGCGTTGTATGCCTTCATCTTGAACCTGAGCCGATGCCATGACGGTAAGGTCGACGGTAGGCAAAGACCGGAGAGTGAGGTTGACGCTTGAGAGCGTCGGCAACGAGATTGTCGACACCTGAGACATGAAGTATGTCAGCAGTTAACTGCGTGACAGAGTCTAAGTGTCTTGTTTCCCGTGGTGAATATTTGTCACAAGCAGAGTTGAAGGAAAAGATGAGGGGCTCGTGGTCAGGGTAGACAGTGAAAGCGCGGCCTTCGAGTGTGTGCCGGAAATGGCGAATGGGTAGGTACTTGTTGAACAGTTCTCTGCCAAACGTGCTGTAGAGTGGTTCCGCTGGCTGCAGGCCTTTGGAGAAGAACCCAAGGGGTTGCCAATGCCCATCAACGTGTTGCTGGGGGATGGCTCCTGCCGCGACGTCTGAGGCATCAGCCGTAATAGAAAGGATGCAGTCGATTCGGAATGAGCAAGGAGAGTTATATTGAATATAGTATCCTTGAACTCGGCGAAGGCGGTCTGTGCTGTCAGGGAATGCGAACTTACGTTCATTTCCTCTGAGTAGGTCAACCAGAGGCTGCATGAGCTGAGCGCAGCGCGGAATGAAGCGTCGATAGTAGTTGACCAAACCACAAAATCGACGGTGGTGTTTAAATTGCATCGAAGCTGGGAAGGCCCTAATTGCCTGGATCTTATCAGGAAGAACTTCTATACCAGGCGATGAAACGAGGTGTCCTAGGATTTCGACCGTTGACTTGTAGAGTTCGCACTTAGTCGGGTTGAATATCACACTGTGTTGGGTCAAGCGCTGGAAGAGAGTTCGAAGGTGGTCGAGATGCCCTTCTTCCAATAGACTGGCTACTATAAGAGATAATCGAGGTAGGAATAAGCGAACTCTAGGCCACGAGTGCCATCGTGGATGAAGCGTTGGAAGGTTTATGCGGCGTTACGCTGTCCGAAAGGGATTCTTGATAGTTCAAACAAGCCGAAAGGAGTGATGCCGTTTGTTTTAGGAGTAGCATTTTCTGCTACATGTATGTGGTCGATCTTGCTGATGATCATCTTACCTGTGAGGCATGCAGTAAGGTCCTGCATGTGTAGGATGGCATACCCATCTGGTACGGTTAGCCGATTGAGTGAGCGGTAGTCACTGCAAGGGCGCTAGTCAACCGATTTCTTAGGGACCATCTGCAAGGGAAAGGACTCTGGACTGTCGGAAGGGCGGATTATTCCAACTTCGAGCATGTGCTCATACTCCACCCTTGCTACCTTAAGCTTTGCGGGTGATAGTAGGCGTGGACCGCATGAGACGTGTGGGGCATTCGTTCCTATGCAGGGTGTGACTTGGGAAGCCACGGGCAGGGCTGCGTTCATCGACTGAACGAGGTTGGAGTACTGGGAGAAGAGGTTAGCGTAGTTTGGCCATATCTGGGGAAAAGCGTAGGCTAGGGTGCTAGATACAATATCGGTGATGGTGCCACGTAGACTGAGTTTCGTTTCAGTGTCGATTATTATCTGGCGTTTCGCATCGACCAAGAGGTCGAAATGCCTGAGAAACTCAATGCCGATGATGGCAAAGTGGACTGCAATAACGGTGTATACCCAGCAGGACGTGCCCCTAAGACCTAGGTCCAGGGTAAGCGACCGATTACCGTAGGTGGCTATTGGCGTGGCATTGACGGCACTTAGGCTTGTCCACAAAGCAGCAGCTGGCTCACCTGGAATAGATGAAGGATGCTGACTTCCGCCTCGGTATCAACTAGGATCAGGGTTTCGGAATCATAATCCCTAATGTAGATGAGACGACTTTTGGTTTTGCCGATACCTTTAGTCGCCATTACGGGCCGGCCTGAATAACTCACTGCTTCTCAACGGAGAAATTGCATGGTCGCTCGCGCTTGCAGGTTTGGTACCGAAACTCGAGTGGTAAAAGTAAAAGCCTAAATTGTTACGCTTCGTGCGGCGGGGTGGTGAACTACAGCGGCTGCGCTGCTTACAGTCTTGGGCGAGTTTCTTGACTTGACGTTGTAGCTACACTAGTTGTGACGACAAAGCATCCATTACTGACGGCTTACTAGTCGCGGATGTTGCTGGATCTGCGACGGTGCTAACTCGAGTGAATGTTCTAGATTCGTTCTTTGGGTGATGTCGTTCGATGACATGGTCTGCTAGTTCTACAACTGCTGCGACAGGCATGGCACTTGCCACACAGAGGATAGCCTGTGTGTTTTCGGGGAGGCATTGCATCCACATTTTGCGGAGAACCCCCGCGTTCATGCTGGATGTGTCTAGGAGCTGTTGCATCTGTCGTAACAAGGCTGAAGGCATGCAGTCCCCTAGTTGCAGAATCCTAAACAGATGCTACAGTTGGACCCTGTCGGAGGGCGTGCTTTGCCGGATGATCGCTTGCATTAAAGTGTCATATTTCGCATCGGGAGGATGGCATGCTATGATGTCTCTCACCTGGCAGCGTACACTTCGCGGAGGCCGAGACATAAGTTGGTGATATTTAACCCAATCAAAGTAAATTCTACCATTGTACAAGAGAATTCTAGATGTACAAACCATAATAACGCGTCATTCTCCCAAAAAGTTGGGGAGTCTAGCTCTAAGGCATTACCCAATAAGTGAATGATATTTCCTCTGAACTATTCATCGTGAGAAATGAATAAGTGTACACGGCAGGCGAGAAAACAAAACGATAACAATTTATAAAGTAAAAAGTCACTGGAACGAGCTCCCCATAATGAAAATTCGAAATGGCGGGCGACGTGTTCTGGACCGGGATCATCAATTGTAAGGTGGCGCCTGGGATCCTAGTCGATAAACAATGACACGTAACTGAAGTGTCAAATACGGGACAGCATAGAAGTTGGAGGCAACTGCACACAACATGGATTGTGCAGGCTACAAAAGTAGGAAGCGAAACGACAAGAGCCAGAAATGGTGTAGCACTTCACTCACCAAAAGCAGTTTGTGAAAACAGAAGTAAAACGAATGGACGTTTTGAAAGTTAAAGTAACAGTAAAATCCAGTGTTGCAAAATACTGAAAGCGTATTTTCAGATACATTACAAGCTCGTTACTGCTTTTGTGTTCAATTACTTATGCATGAGATACCAAATTGCAGGTTCTTAAGATTGCTAGTTTTGTGCAGTGTTCTGGCTTGTTAAACGGGTTACTTCGATACAATGCTTGGAAAACAACATGCAGATTTAATGAAAAGTAAAAGTTGGCGTTATTCAAAGATTTTTTAAGTATGCAAATTATTTTAATTATCGCGTTTATTTTGCTTTCATAAGAAGAACTGCTGCTTGCACTCGGCCAGGTTGCGTTTGCAATATTCTCCATTTCATACCATTTCATACAGCTTTTCGCTTAGTAGTCCGTTTCCTTCGGTTGATGTGCAGGGTCACATGTTGAAGTAATGTATGAGAGACAGATTGTGTGTCTTATGCATAATCGGAGCATATTTTCCTTTATCTGCATTACTGTCTTCTTAATCTTAACTAGTTTAGTTTAATTTTATATATATTTTTGTAGTTAGTGCTTGATTTTAGCTTGTTTCTGGTCCACCAATTGGCATCGTTACCCTGTTTTTTCAAAATATAGTCGAGAGATTGGCTTAAACTGAGTAAGGCATCTGGGGACAGAAAGAGAAAAAGCGCTTCCATATATCTCAGTGTATGTGCTCTGTGTTAAATTGGATTTATCCCCTCACATTCCTGGATCACCTATTCGGAAGTACGCTCAATCGATTCGGATCACTGAGCTCTATCCAACGGCGTCTATATTTTTGAAGTAAGTCCAACGACACGTTGCTACACCACAAGCAAAATCTTCGGAATTCTATTCACTAAGGCCAACGTGAGCAACTTTGGTTATTTGCGTTTCAGATTCAGATTCAGATGGATTGGAACGATAGGAAAATCCCTTGAGTGTTCCTTCTTGAGCAAATCCTTGAGCCAGGAAATGATAAGGTGCTAGTTCTTGATAGATCTAAAACGAAACACCCGAAACACACCCTGGTCAACCAATTACTGCGCACCTTCCCTGGACTAGTAGTCCCCGCTGTGTAGGTTACGTGAAGTAAGAAAGAAGTAGAAAGCTAGGGATTTTCTTGGTCGTGGCTGCATCACTCTGTTTGAGGTCATTCCTGGGGACTCCATTGTTGGCGCATCTGTCTGATTTAGCGCACTTTCAACAAATGCCTTCTCTGCTCTCCTCGATTCAGGCTTACCACCGGCCGTCGTTCGTCACCCAGTCTCAAATCGTTTCATCAGGACCATGTTGCTCTGTCTGTTCTCACTGGTCGCGCCAGTTCCCGTTTTCCTAGTCTTCCTATCTTCCGGGAAATCCTTGCTTCCCGCCTCTCTAAAATATGTCTATTCCTAACGTCGAAAGCAACCAGACTACTTGCATTCAAAATTGGTGTAAGATCTCTGCTCGGGTATTTCCAAGCTACATTCAGTCACCTGCGTACACGTGATTTGAAAGCCACTGGAAACCTTCAATGTGTCTTCACAAACCGTAACTATATCTATTCAACCGTGCCTTCAGATGGGTGCAATAACTTGGGCATCGAGCCTTCCTAGTTGAGGTCAGCTACGCTTCACGTCGTATCGACTGCTTGGTTCTAAACCGTAAGCCAACGTAGTTGAGTAGATAGGGTTGAATTTTACTGGCAAATATTTATATATCCCTTAGCTGTCCTAACTCAGAAGCGGGTAAATTTTACGAACTTTTTACAGCTACTGTTATTGAGCGAAGTGACCAGTCTCTGTGCACATTTGCTGCTGCTTCAAACATATGTGACACCACATTGACAGTTGTCTCACCTGGTCAGAGGTAACGCTGGATGTAGTGTTTGCGAATAAGCTGGCAATATTCTCCGTCTGCAATCGGGCACCACTTGGTAGCTCAGATCATTCTATACTCTTTTGTCCACAGCAAGACAAACCACAAGGATGCCACTCACTGAGATGATCGTAGATGAATATGAACACAACCCGTTCCGACAAACAGCACGACTGAGAGACTGTAGCTTGTTTATTGACACAGAGGTATCAGCATACTGTGCTAAGTTATCTGAACGATTGCTTTGGTCTCTGCTGTCCGTTTTCCTTCGTTTTCCTTCACCGTGGCTTCGATGACTCAAGGAGAGAGCTTTCAAAAGTAATGATCGTGCGTTAATTTCGTCCTTCTATGCTGGTAGTAAGAAAGGCGTGCACTACCTCAATGACGTCTACGTCTAGATAATACTGGGAAACAGTAGTCTGGAGATGCCCCGATTTGTCTGTGTATAATTCCAACAAAAATTATTATTTACTTGTACACTTAGGCGACCGGTGCGGATTGCTGAACTACTTGCTGATTTCGATTGCTAGAGAACAGCACTGCCTTTGCTTGGAGCTCGTTTCGATTGCAAAGCGCGACCGCTTTGTATGCTGCACGCTTAGGTTCACCCTAGCTAGCAGCGTCAACGGCGTCACTTTTTAGAGCTAGGCCAACAGGGAACCTTTTATGGTACAAGATAGAAGCTTCTCTGCAACTCGATGTGACTTTTGGAATCACAGTAAATTGCAGTACATTTCGGGTTGACCACTAGGTTGCTGTGTCTGGGTCACATTGCAGCAGATACTGGTAGACATTCACCTGGATCCCGCACCATATCTGGACGTCGTCGGCAAACAGTAAGAAATTTGAAGTGATTGCCTGTGCGACTTCGTTAATAACTACCAAACACAATGGTGGCCCTAGACCGGAGTCCTGCGGCACACCACACTCGATTTTTAGGTGATAAGATAAGGAGCTCCAAATGCTGATCACTAATTGCTGTTGAAGGTATAAGCTCCCCCCCCCAGTTCTTCTCCATCGGAATGAAGCTGGACCTTACCGTGATGCGATAATTTGAGTGCCTCAGTGATCCACTGAGCTGTGCTGCGTGGTGCTTTTCGAATGTTCAAAGTCACTCATATGAGATTGGTCAACGGTTAGGTGCCAGACTAATACAGCCTCCTGGTCCTCCATGTTGGGCGCTGGAATGAGGGGGCTGCTTATTCTTAAAAACTGCTTCCTTGTAGTCCCCTGCCAAACCCACTGCTTTGCGATCAGGTTTTTGAACCAAAGGCTTTGGTTGTGGATCCGAATTGTCCTCCTGTTAAGGCCTTGGCAATCTGAGTGCTCTGCTCACACAGTACCATACAATGACAACGTCTTCAACTAGTTGCTGGATGCTCTGACCTTATCTGCGGCATCGAGCAGAATAGGTAAGGGTATGGATGCCACTGCTCAAACCTCCCCGTCTTCGTTTTCTTCTCTAAGGTTTTTTACCCTTATCCTCCCGTTCCAACTTCACTTTTACCCTCCGGTTTTCGCAATTCTTAAGCCTCCCCCACTCTGTTTTGATAAGCGTTTATCTCCCAGTTTCAACTCACACAAACTCGGGTCGTCACTTGTGCACTGTCGACAAGCCCATGCCCAACCAAACGGACAATCCCAGTGCATCGACTTCTATTTGGATTCCACGATTCTCGTTCAGATTGACATGTCTCAACGCACGCACATGTTTACAGATCAGTCAACAGGTAGCACTTGCCCAAATATTAGACCCCCTCGATCGATATCTTCTGCTTATCGGAAATACGCCTGGAAGACTCCACCTCTGTGTTCATTCTGTGATAATCTACGGGTGACATTATCTGTACACTCTCGCTGCGTCTATCCAGAAATGACACAGCTTCAAGTACCGGCCAAGCCGGTGTGGGTGTTGCCCTGAGTCCTACCTCTGAAGCAGCTCTGGTTGATTGGATCCCACGCAGTAGCCTGAAGTGTGCGGTCCGACTGGCTGGCTCGTGCAAACCTTCAAAGTCTCCCGAGGACAAACGGTGCCTGTTTGTCATTACAGCCTGCCCACCTAAAAACTGTAGCGCTGATTTGCTGAAAGATGACTCTATCGCCAACTGATCGATCTTCTTAGTCACAGAAGAGTTATAGATACTATCGCAGGCTGGGGAGCTGAACGCTCAAGTTGGGAAATTGTCCACTGATGAGATACCTCTGGGTAGTCAACATTTTGTAGGCCCCCGTAATGATAACGGTGAGTGGTTGCTGTACGTGTGTGAAGATGCTCGTCTATTCGAGTATTAACTTCGACATAGCACCCGCCGGTGGGTGACATGTCCTCCACCAGGCTTGAATGCGAATCGATCGCATTTGCGAGCAGTTACTGACCGAAATGCTGCGTCCAAAACTGTCGCTCGAGTTGGAGCACATGCGTGCGCACTGATCATGCTGCTGTACGAGGGTAGATCAATAAGTTTCCGGATACGCCTTACGCAGTTTAGGTGCAGATGAAGTGGCAAGAGATATGTGCATTGTAATCCATTCTGAACATTGTTCAGTTATTTCAACTCATAGAACCCCATATCAGCAGTCCAGCATAGCTCACATGTTATAAGGGCTGCTATACTTTTACGATAAGTATGATACTCAGTTGAGAGCACTGGAGGACGATGATGCACCTTCAAGAACCCCGTGTTTTAGGGGTTTGCGGAATTCAAGCTTGGCGGGCGGTCCCTGGATGATGAAGCATGGTGTGGTCGATTTGTGGAGGCCACAACCGCGGACAACATTGCTGCTGTGCAAGCAATGCTGGAAGAGGACGCGCGGGTGACTGTGGTACACCTGGGGCAAACTATCAGGATCTCATCCCGAGCAACCTGCGCCATCCCACATGAGGACCTGGGTGTCCGAATGATTTGTGAAGGCTGGGTACCCTTTCAGCTCATTGAGGACCAGCAAGTACCTTGGGTGCATTCGTGCCGCACCATGTTTGTCATTTCTGCTGGTGGACCTTCCAATGCTGTTTGGGTGATCCTCAGTGGTGACGAGACCTGCTTGTATAGTTTTGACCAAGAGGCCAAGCAACAATGGTCTCAGTGGACGACCGTTGGTGGGACAATGCCTCAGGAATTCTGGCGTGAGCGCAGTGTGGCCAAACAGATGGGGGCTGTGTTCGTGGCCAGAAACCATCATATAGCTACTGTATCGCCGCTATGGCAACGCGCAATCACCGGACACTAGTATGTCACCCACTGTCTGCTAAAAGCACTGGAAGCTGTAGTCAGACGTCGTCCAAGGACTCGAGTGCGAGGGATCTTGCTGCACCATGGCAATGCGCCTGCACACAGGTTCCATGTTGCTATAGATTTTCTGGCTTGAGAACACATTCAGGATGCTTGGTACCTACTCTACAATCCAAAGCTGGCGCTGTGGGACATGTTATGTTCCCATACGTTAGGCGTATGATGCGTAGAATCCGCTACGAGTTTCCAAAAGCTGCAGTAGTGGTTTTTCTTGAACTGCCTGAAGGGTTTCTCGCTTCAGTATGGTCTATCTGCTTCTCCAAATGGTTTGAGTGCAGGAAATTGTACATCAACGCTGGTGGAGAGTATATCGAGAAAATGTTATGCTTATTATGTTGTAACAAGCAAAACCTTTGTGCATTAGGAAACTTACTTCTTTACCCTCGTATCGGCTGGTCTGTGGTTGCATTTTGGCGGACGCCAGCAACGAGGCTGTGAGCGCATAAACATCAGTGGGTGGTATCCACACACTGATCCTCAAGACCCTATCGGCCATCATCGCGCCTTCTGTAACTGAACTGTTTAACAGGTCACTATCTACTGGACTGTTACCAGACGACTGGAAATGCTCAGTCGTAAAGCCTATGCCGAAAGGTGGTAAACCAAGTAAAGTGGATAACTACCGACCGCTCTGCCTGACTGCGGTTTTGGCAAAGACGCTCGAGAAGATCGTGAAGAAGAACCTTCTGCAGCTTCTCGAGTCGAAAAACCTGTTGACCTCCGCACAGCTTGGTTTCATGAAAGGTCGCTCGTGCGTCACCAACCTACTGTTGACAAGGCATGAGTGGTTACAAGCTATGAACCAAGGCCATTCAGTCGATGTCATTTACATTGACTTCAGTAAGGCTTTGGACAAGGTCAACCATGCAGTACTCCTTGACAGGCTGAGGATGTATGGTATTGGTGGTTCGCTACACAAATGGATCAGAAATTTCTTTGTGGATCGGAAGTGGAGAGTCCAGGTGGACAACCATCTAACGGACTGGTATTCATCGAGCAGCGGCGTGCCCCAAGGCACTGTACTGGGGCCGATATTGTTTCTGATCCATGTAAACGATGTGCCTAAGCTACTCCAATCACCATGTGCGTTGTTCGCAGATGACTTGAAGGTGTGGAGAATAATCCGCACACTCAATGATTGTGATTTACTTCAGCAGGATCTGGACAGCCTCTCAACATGGTCTGCAGAGGTTAACCTTCCGATCAACCCTACTAAGTCGCAATTCATGAGGTTGGGTAAGTGTGAGCACAGCCGAATGTACACAGTGGCTGGTCAACCGCTGCATCCCGCGTCTTTCGTGCGCGACCTCGGTGTGCTCTCACGCTGCGACCTAAAGTCCATTGACAACACGAATAGGCTGTACCAAAACATCCTTCGGATGCTTTGGGCGCTTAGGCGCAGCTTCAGCACTTGGTCCGAAGAGATAGCTACTCGCCTCTTCTTCTCGATAATATGACCAATGCTAGAGTACGGCTCTCCCGCGTATTGTCCTATCACCCTGGGCGAGGTAGAAAAGCTTGAACGGTTGCAGCATGTAGCCTAGAAGCATGACACGCCTTAAATAATTCGATCAACATGCGCATCGACATCGACCCGGTGTGCCATCAACTCAGAAAGAAAGATCTCCGGCGAATCGCAAGACGTGGTTCAGCCGTGAAAGCAAATGGGTAGAGATCACGTGGTGCAAATCGAAATTGCCACCTTCAAAAGTCACCTGCCAGTGGATGACGGGCTGACAATTCAACAAGCAACATTATACACTGCCTATTACCGCACTGAAGATGCCACCTCGCATGGTGGTGAAACGTATTCGATCTCTACCAAGCTCGGAAAAACGATCAACAGGTGAACAGGTACTCTGGGCCGGTGATCCACACCAGTCCGGAAGTCACAAGCGGCTCTCAAAATGGAACCATTTATATGAATATGAATGGAGATGGAAACTCTCTATCACATCCAGTGACTCGATTGCTAGCTTCAAGGCTTCGTCAGTCGCACCACTCGACAAGGAAACACATCACCTTTCTACAAAAACTGCCGTATTGCTAAATGCCAGATCATCGCCGAAGCCAGCACGGCTGGGCCAATAAATAGTAGCGGCGCACGAAGTTCACTCGGGTAATTCAGGTACATACGGAAACCAGCCAAACGCTATTCTCTCGTTTACCGACGTTCTCAATGCTCCCAGACATATTTACCGCTCACATAATCCGCGATTACCATGATTCACCCAACAGTGACGTGAACACTGATTCCACTACTTATGGTGGGTTTTCACCACTTTCGATTAACGCCAGATGGATTATCAACAAACGGTATTTCTTAAGCATGCTTGTACATTTAAACGAGCTGCAATCAATCCTCGTTACCGAATCGTGGTACCCCGCTGATATATTAGACAGTAATCCAATAAACCCCCATTTAACTCCTTTTTCGTAAAGATCGCTGTAAACAAATGGTGGACGATGCTTCCTTTAACTCAATCACACATGTACAGCTGAAAGATTTGAACATCCACCACTGGCAAATGTCCCTGTTTCTCTCTGGTTCTCCGTCTCAGGAGTCTTGGTTTACTTGCATCTATCGGCAACCCGCCAAATTCGTCAACCATGAATGTTGTCCGTATCACCTCAGATTTCGATTTTACATCGAAATTGACACACAAACAATGATTTCAACATACCGATCAACCCTGCCAAGTCGCATTTTATGAGGTTGGGTAAGTGTGAGCACAGCCGAATGTACACAGTGGCTGGTCAACCGTTGCATCCCGCGCCTTTCGTGCGCGACCTCGGTGTGTTCTCACGCTGCAACCTAAAGTCCATTGAAAACACGAATACGCTGTACCAAAACAGCCTACGGATGCTTTGGGCGCTTAGGCGCAGCTTCAGCACTTGGTCCGAAGAGATTGCTACTCGCCTCTTCGTCTCGATACTACGACCAATACTAGAGTACGGCTCTCCCGCGTATTGTCCCATCACCCTGGGCGAGGTAGAAAAGCTTGAGCGGGTGCAGCATGTAGCCACCAGGATGATTCCCAACTTACGAGGTATGCCATACGAAGACCGATGTAAGAAACTAGGGCTGTACACCCTGGCTTATCGTCCGCTGAGGGTTGACCTCATCATGACGCACAGGATATTACATCTGAGTGCTTACCCCATGTTGAGACAACTGCTTCATCTGCGCACACCAAGCAGCACGCGAGGACACCGGTACAAACTTATCGTATCGCAGTTGAAGCGGGTCGCTCACCAACTCTGTTTCGAACGTAGAGTGGTGAATACCTGGAACAACCTGCCGCAGCCGGTAACAGAGGCGAATTCAGTGGCCGAATTTAAGAAGCTTCTAGACAAACACTTTGCAGAGGCAAAATATAGAGAGCGGAACGATAATTAATACCTTAATGTCCAAGAGCGACGAATGATGCAGCTACACAGAGGAAGCTCTACTCGCTGCTTCTAATCAGTATCAGTATCAGTATCAGCCAGGTGTCTTAAATGGGTAAAGAAGTACGCTGACGTTCATGTTGAACACTGAGTACATTTGAAGGTCACTGGTCATATGTTCACTGGAACCTATGAGCAGCAAGCAAATCCTCATGCGACAAACCTGATGACCAACCTGGATATTAACACAGCAGTTAAAAGTTGATTTTCGAGTTGTGGTGCACCCGTCGCGTGTGTTGGATTGCGACACGCAAACTTAATTATGGTCTCGGTTGACTTTGGTCTCAGTTTCTACCAACATGATCACTGGGACGATCACCGAAGTGGTGGGTTTCGGTGTGGCTCTCTCCCATCCCTATATTACATGACCGACGGTTTCTTCCCGGTTTGGACTCATCAGGTGGATAGTCGAGCTGGGATTGGAACTCGGCACATAGTAATTGGCGGCTATCGCCGTAATCACTAGACCATGGAGCTCCACGGGCAGTTCTTGACGTAGCGGTTAGAAGTGGATTTTCGGTCTTTGGGTTCGGGAGTTTTAGGAGTTGCTCGAGCCTCAAGCAAATTTGTCGCTTAGAATGAGTGTATGTGTTCTTCGGTGTTCTATCCTCTGGGCAACTCTGTAAGTGTGAAAACAATACCACCTCTTACACTGAACAGGAATTTAGGCGACATTGCCTTGAACGAGATCTTGGTTCACACACGAAATGGGTTGTAAGCTTACTGCGCCGTTCCGCTGCTTAATCGGGTAGTTGTCAGATGTTTCGTTACCAAGCTAAGCAAAAGCAGTAATGAGACCTTATTGTCCTGGTCCGCAGACCAAAGGAGAAACAAGCTCGTCCGCAATCTTGACGATTGCATTTCCCTCCTCATTTCAAGTGCCGGCAAACATTATTGGAATCGTTCATTATTATATGGCATGTTAAGATGAGGTGTCCGTATGGCGTCTACTGAAACTCCAAATTTCTCCAATACTGGAAAGTGACGCAAAACCCTTGGCACGCCGCTGTGTGACGTTCTGGGGTCATGAGCGCTGCGAGCACACACCTTAGCCATGGTTGTCAAGTCCGAATAGCGTACGTGATATGACGCACGTAGACGCTATGAGAGAAAAGATAGTTGAATTCAAACTCCCGAGTTTCCTCTCCAACAGTTCAACAGGCTATTGATCACTTTCAAAGCGGGTCCAGCTTGTCTCTAACAACTGAGGTCATTCTGCATGAGCCACTCCATGCCACCTTCCTTGCAGGTGGTCCGCAGGTCGTGCGCTCCAAGAGTGTAGATGTAGTTGTGTCCGTGTATAATGTGAAGAACTCAGCACATCTCCACAATGATTGGCAGCGTATTAATCATCGGACAATTTAAGATGTCGTTAAGTTTGCGATGGAGGATCCCGCACTTGTTCAATCTGCTAATCACCTGGCAAATCCTGAAGTCGTGCGGGGAGTGAAGAGTATTTTAGATAATGAATCTCGCCAAAGCACCAGTGACGACTAGGAACAGGCTAAGCCCAAGTAGCCAAACTTGGGTACACCGCACTCTACTCGAATTGGGCCGGGAAAATGCTCGAAGGTCAACAGCTGTTTTTGGCGCAAATTGCTGATCCATCTCAATACTAAATCCCCAATTCCCTATTACTGAAGCTGGTAAAGCTACCTGATATGATCTCGCAATTGAACGCTTTAGAAAAGTCCAAATGAATAACGTTGATCTTCTCTCGTTAGTTAAATGATTTAATCCGCTTGTCCGTGGTACGTGGTTAATACTGACGAAAGTCATGTTGTTTAGGCGCGATGCTACTGCAGAATTCCAGATATCGCATCACGCGACTGCGATGATCGTAGACTCAGGTCGACTTTTTCCACCGTGCATAAGAGTGATAAGATCCCATTTCCACGGTGACGCGACATGGAGTCAAAGTGTACAACCGAACCTGCCAATTAAATTGCTTGTTATGGCAAATATCAGCTACCAGATGGATCAGTTCAGAACACCTAAAATTGCATTAATGTGCCGACTTCCTCCCATAGGCCGCGTGCTGCATGCTACTTCTGTATCCAAATTTGGTACACATATATATGCGCTTCCCTAGTGTTCTTCTTCTTCTACTAGCTCGTTGGTATGATCCACTGATGGCCCGCTTTTAAGTAAGTTAGCCGAACTGAAAGATCACCGAGTTTATAAGCCATGTGATATCATCAGTGTCATGGGATGTGGTTACACATTGATATAGACGCTGAGGTCTCCCATCCGGGTATGTTGCACATCAGAAACAACAGACTTTAAAAAGGAAGTACGGTAATTCACTATTACCGAAGTGACCTCCGTTGCGAGGCAGTGGGTGAATCAAACTTGCAGTTCCTAACTACGTTTTGATCTCCCCTGCAGTTACAAGGCGGAGATACCTGCCTTTTATGTAGCCTTGGTATACCGCCCCCAAACCCAACATCAGAAATGCGCTGACATCTAGCGACCGCTCTATGCTGCAGTCTAAAGTGAAAATATAATCACATCTTAATCATGAGTGGTCTTAATGTACATTGATTAGAAACCTTTACTGCATTCAGAGAACAATTCAAAGCAAATCTGCAGGAACCTGATGCCAGTGTCCCGCTTTACAAATATGTCATTTCGCCCATCGGTTCAGGACAGATAACAGACCATCTGTGCTGAATCTTGTGTTCACTAACGAGAAACTTTTGATTGATACATTGGTCGTGAACAGTCCTTTGGGTCGCAGTGATCATGCAATTAGTTTCAACATTGTCTGCTATGAGGATTAACGAAATGAAAACCACATGAACTTGCGCATGTTCACACGCTACGACCGCTTAGCTGGTCGTTCCACTCCGTAAACCCCCAGAAGTCCCCTGGCTCGAATTCGTCAGAAAATCTAAGCAGCTGGTTACGAATGGTTTAGAGACGCGAGTTTGCGATGGGCCTAAAATAGATTTTATAAGGAACAGAACGTGAAAATACATGGCAGTTCACAGCACAGTCTGCAGAACGCATAGTTGAATTCCGACGCCAGAAACTAGGGACAACTATGTGGCCAAATGTAACCATTGGTCAGAGAAGACAAAATTACACATCAGCAGAAGATAGCAAAATTTTTCACCATTAAACACAACCTGTTGTGCAAACATGCTGTTGGTCTGCTTAAGTTAAGGCAGGGAATTCCTCCGCTCCGGACGGCTGATAGTCCGAAAAGAACGGCCACAGAAGCAGTAAACGCGCTGTGGACTCGATATACATCCCCATTGCAGACACTTCTGACATCAGGCGAGCTTCTAGCTTTCGTTGCCCAACTTTCAAGACTCCCCTACAGTTCTGTTACCGGGAAACCCATCTTGCATAATGTGAGGTTACTGCGCAATCTTAGCCTAGACAATATAGTAGCAGCATCAAAACAACTGACGGAGTCGTTACCTCAGTTCTTTCAGCGATGTTAACTAACTAAATAAATAAAATGTTAGTTCTCGAGTACGCGAGGCACGCCTGCATAGGCATGATCATTGTAAGAGTACAAAATGTGTTCAGTTAATGTACAATGATACAATAGGATTGTCACATATGTTGATATCAGATTGTATGATGTGTGTATGTAGGCGTGTGTAGGCATGTGTAGCCGTGTTTCCGTGCCGTGTTTGTGCCCCATGCTGAGGCTGATGTCGCATTTATGATGCTTCTTCACCACAGTTGGGCTAAACTAACTTACACCCAAACGAGGTCTTTTTAATGTGGAAAAAATTCATTCCATTTTATTTCGTTTGTTCTGCGTACTTGATAATCTACTCCCGACTTACGTTGCTCATGCAAATTGTGGTAAACTTGCGTTATTTTTATCGCGTGGTATTTCCGAAATAACTTTCAGACATTTTGTACCTATCGCGTATTCACATTTAACACTTTCTTCCATATGCTCATTTAGCGAGTATTTACGTCGTCATATGCGTTTACTTTATTCGATATCGGTATTTCGAATGATTGGCTGTTGTTTGACATCCCAGGTGTGGTTGCGCTTGATGTGCATGTTGACAAGGTGCCTACCTGTCTATTACCCACTACCTCGTCCATCTGGCTCCAGGAGACAGTTGGTCGTTGCTGGAGGGGACGGGGTGCACGGTCCTTGTGGTCGTGTTAGGATCAAAGAGTGGTTCCATGCACTGAGTGTGGAGCGGACTACGGTCCAGCCACCGCCTTGTGTGCGCTTGATTCCCCAAATACAGTGTGCTTGTGTTTGCCTGTGAAGGTGTGTGGGCCGGCTCCGTTGATGAAACGTGGCTCCCATCCGCATGCCTCCCGGTCTTATTCCTTCGGGTTTACACTGGATATGGGGTGTGTGGGGTTGGAGCTGTGGGTGGTGCAGCACAAGCCATCCATGGTCTCTCTGTAGGCGCAGGCGTCCTGTGGCTGGCCACAGTGACAGGCAAATCCGAAACCGGATGCCGCCAACCATGTAGCCGTGTTTATGGGTTTTGTGCATGCTTTCCTGCACTTTTGATAGTGTCGCCAGTGCTAAAGGGATGCTTTATGTTTGTGGACTTGAAGCGATTTTCCGGGTAAGGAAGGGGTGGCTTTAGTTGGTGGCGAGTCACAACCACCACGTCACAGTGTTGTTAAAAACAGACATTTGTGGCTTTTCATAGAGAGAAACCTTACCAGTCGAAAACCCACCAAGCCCTGGAACACTGCCGCTGAACTAATTGTTGGAACGGAGTAAACTCGAAACACCCAGCTGGCACCATGCGGAGGTTGTTCGGCTAACTAGCCAGTACCAAGTTCTGGCCATGGAGAAATCTGGGAATCATAACTGACTCTCAAAGGCGAAAGCAGGATTTAACCTGCAAGTTACCACCCAGTATCCTCACACTCTGTAATGTCGAACTTCATGGAACCCAACATTGCCGATTCTCTTGGACGCTGTTAATAAGATTAAAACATTATTGCTCCCGAGCAGTACGATTTCCGTCAACAGCGATCGTGCTCAACTAGTTGAATAATCGCACGGATCAGTCGGGCCGAGTAAGCTGACACTGGAGGACACGTGGACGTGATGTATCTGGATATTTCAAAAGCAGTCGATCATCCAAACCATCAGATTCTCCTTTCCAGATTAAACTTTGACGGGATCAGTGACTCTTATTTTAATTGTATGTCAGTCCCCTTCCTTCGACGGAAATTGATGGTCAGAGTTCAGAGCTCTTTCTCTGTGCCTATACAACTCAAGTGTAGTATGTCTCACGGCTCGATTCTAGGGCCACGATTGTTTTGGTAACTAACAATGACCTCGCACAGGCAAGCACCCCAAATTTCTTACTATACGCCGACGACATCAAGTTTCGTCACGGCACTTATGTGAATGCCCATCATCAACAGCTTCAAAGTGACCTAAACCTAGTACATCAGTGGGCAATTCGACATTTAATGCAAAGCAAGCGTGATTGAACGCAAGACACTCTCCATGTGACATCAGAATAACTACTCATACAGGCTAGTCGCGCGAGTACTGCAGCGATTTTCCGTCGGAATCGACGCCGGCGTGCTGGTTCAGGATGACCTGGGTTGTTCCAAGCAGTCCTAAAAGGCACCTAAAGCTGGTAAGTAACGTAACTGGCTGTTCAGACAGGCGTTCAGAAAAATATACGTCAATATTTTTTATAAGATACTCGGCGCGATCGTTTTCCTTCATGTCGAATACGCATTTCAAGCCTCACGCCTATGGCTGAAGCACGACCTCAACGCACTAGAATGGCCTCAAATTCGCACATCCAAATATGTCATTACCATGGAACATTCTACATACGAGCAGAGCGCGAAACGACTGGAATTATTCGGCGAACTGGATGGCAGACTAAGAGGCAATCGAATAATGACATATTTGGTCTTACACAATCCGAATTTCGTGTGTCACAACTTACAGCAAATCAACAACAACAAAACTGGCGAGATTACCATTTGAAAGCAGCAGTACATTGTACAGCAACTTAGAGAGCTGACGAAATTTATTTTCCATTCGGGTAAGCCACGTGGGGAACGTGCTCATTGTATCAGTTGATTGTGAATTGATTGCACTCATATTTACTGAAAGTCAGTTGACACACATAGCCATCCAGAATTCGTTACTTAGCAGCGTCCCATTGTCCTGCGAAATGCCTGGAAATTACCCATCGCCCAATATTTGAGCTGTGAAACAATACCGAATGCAGGACTACTGTAATAAAAAAATGTAGACAATTTTGATAGCAAAATACCAACGGTTTTTTAAAACTTCTGGATAACCACCACAGACGGGAGTAGCGAAACATTGCAAAACAACGAGTAAAAAGACATCAAACATTGTACTTCAAAAGAATAAAATAGATAAAAAAACTAAGGAAATTTCAGCGAAAAACCTCGTTCCCAGTGGCTACTCAACAGGCTAACATGCCACAAGTGAATGACATGTAACATCAGACAAGGATACAGGTTTTAAACTCAGATGGTCTGTGACCAAGCAAGGTGATTGGCCCCACGGCGATCAACAGTTTGTTTGTGTGCGTGTGGTGGTGTTCATACTATGTGTCAATGTTACAGGGGACCAAGGTAGAGTGCTTGCCTGAACAAATTGCTTGTGCTCACGTAGGTCAGGGTCATGAAGCCTTACGGCAACTGACTTGGCCACTGCCAGTAGACCACATCTAACCGCTCTTGTGTGGCATCTGGGTATGCGGTACATGGGCTGGAACGCCTCATGCACTCCGACTTGGTGGTTCCAATCGACCAAATGTGCAGACACTGCGCTTGCTACTGATCTAAGCACGCCGCTATACAGCTAACCTAGACAGTGTTCCATGGCTCTCTCTCTCGGAGAGTCTCATAGCAGTTCTTCAGATATACCTTGATGGACACGAACAAGAGAAAGAGTACACACAGAAAGAAGTACTTGACCTTGGAATTCTGTCCTTAAGTTGTTGCTTCAGGGTCGGCACCGAATTGTAGCTTAGTCGTAGGCTTGCTGCATAGTACGTTTGACCGATGGGATCAGAGAGTCATCTAGACGCCGATTTCTCCTTTCTGCTCCCCATGAACGGTAACGATAAGTAGATCGGTTTCTTTCCCCCTGAAACCACTTTTGCTTTTGCTTCTCGTAGCTCCGTGTTTCTCCAAACGAACTTCTCCGGATAGCCATTTTATTGATTAGGCTTCGTACGACGTTTAACTCGTCTGGTAACATGTCCTCGCTACATATCCTTCTTGCTCGCTCGGTTAGGCACCGAACAAGTTTTCGTCTCTGGCTGAGTGGAACGAGGCTGGCAAAATGACTGCATTGCCCATTCCATGTTAGCTTTAATGGACACTCCGCTGGATAGACGCGTCAGCTCTTCGGCTAATCTGAACCTCTAACGACAACGTTGAGTTGTTACACTCAGATTCAGAGCCATGGAACACTGTCTAGGTTAGCTGTATAGCGGCGTGCCTAGATCAGTAGCAAGTGCAGTGTCTGCACATTTGGTCGATTGGAACCACCAAGTCGGAGTGCATGAGGCGTTCCAGCCCATGTATCGCATACCCAGATGCCACACAAGAGCGGTTAGATGTGGTCTACTGGCAGTGGCCAAGTCAGTTGCCGTAAGGCTTCATGACCCTGACCTACGTGAGCACAAGCAATTTGTTCAGGCAAGCACTCTACCTTGGTCCCCTGTAACATTGACACATAGTATGAACACCACCACACGCACACAAACAAACTGTTGATCGCCGTGGGGCCAATCACCTTGCTTGGTCACAGACCATCTGAGTTTAAAACCTGTATCCTTGTCTGATGTTACATGTCATTAATTTGTGGCGTGTCAGCTCGGAAACGAGCATGTTCGCGAACATTTTTCTGTTGTCCAGGCTCGTTATATGTTATCCGTGTTATGCTACTAAAAGTAGTCTAAAATTAACCAAAACTGCAAAGAAAGTGCGTATAAAATGCGTACGATATTGTCGCCGGTCCGTGGTAAATTAGAATGTTTAGCAATTGTTGTTAATGAAAGTGCAGTGATTTGCTGCTCCCTTGGTTCTGAGACAGACTCGTATCATACAGACGTTCTCTTGATAACTGGGTAATATATGAATTATCAGCAAGCTCTACGAATCATGGGCCACGCTGCCGACCCCAACGTAATTTTGGCTGGTGTGTCACGGCTTGTAGATTCCCTCGTTCCTTTGCGTTGGAGGTGCAAAATATTACAAAATGATAGTTCATTTAGTACTCAGAATAATTTAATAGTTTGATGCACTTTCTATCTTCCGATTAGATACACACACATTCGGAGTCTGATCTGAAAACTGCCTACTTCTCTCGCGGATAATTCTGTCATCCCTCTCTCTAGCCATCCTTACTTAGTGGCTTTCCGCCTAGCGAGACTGTGCGTTTCGGCAATTAGCGTATACCTCGCCTACGTTTATTTGCTTTTTTAATCTTTTTAGACAGTTGGCTGGTTTTTCGAGTATTACGTCCGTCTGTCCATCGCGCAATACACATGGCATCGAGGGCATTGGTTGTTAACCCGGTTAGGCTTTTTGTTTAGGTACGGATGCCCTGGCAGTATAGCGAATCAAAGCTAAATATGAGTTAATCTCTGATGAGTCCCGTATCCATATTTGTCGTCACTACCTCCCCGTTCAAAGATTGGGTACTTTTCGCACCTGCTGCCTTCCTTGGAAGTGGTAGCCGTTTCTCAGGCTCCGTCTCCGTTATACAACCGCAATTTGTCTCATATTGAATTGGCACTCGAACAGTCTTGGCAGTATTACATTGTTGCAACAGATTGGTGGGTTGTGAAACAGTAAAGTGATGATCTATAACAAGAATAATAACACACGCAAGCGTGTTACGCTTCGCTTACGCGCCAAGCATTTATGAAAAGGTTGGGGCCTCAAACTTTCCGAACGCTTTTTGCAGGAGGCCAAAATGCTCAATGCGATGCTGCCACAAACGCAATTCGTTATCGCTCTTCGTCACATTACTCTAAACCCTCTCATTCCCTAAGTTCTCACTACATCACCCCCCTATTCCAATCGGTTCCATGATGAAAGCGCACACAAAGGAATCGCTCACGAAAATTGCGGGCAGCAAAAGCGAACAGCCATAAAAGCGAACAAGCAAATTGCGCACACGAAAGATTGCGCGCACGGAAGATTAAGCACGCGGAAGATTGCGCACCTGGATGGTTGCGCACAATAAAAGTAAACAAATATTATCAACCTGGTCTCATTGTCACAAGTGCAAGTATTATCTATTTGTGGCACTTACAAGATCCAGTTTTTGGCCTATGCCTTCAAAGGTAGCAATTTGTACCAATTATGGCATTCTCACCCAAGATGTTCGTTAATTCGACCGCTGGAACGTACCGTATTGCGCAGTGTTGCAAAACCATCTACGGAACTACACAGACTAAGCATCACTCGCCTAGTGCAGTTAGTCGAAGTCGCAACGAATCAGCGCCTGATACCCACTATGTGTTAGCATGCCGAGTTATTGTTCCGCCTTACCTCGCCTTCCTTTTGCAGACGTTGTAATCAAAGACGGCAATCTTCACTTAAGCCAAAGCCTCATAAGGAATGTCAGCAGTGTGAGCCTAAGAACTACCTTTGAAAGTGATTTCAGCCGAAAACTCCAACTCAAACCTCTGGCTGCACTGACCATTTTCCCACTCGTTGATATAAGTAGTGTGTTTGATGATTTTTACGCTACATTTCCAAATGAAGATTCGTGTAATACGATGCTCACATACCTCTGCGCGTACGGTTGCGAAACAATCCTGGGCAACCAGTGTACCTAACTTAATACTCACATTAGGAATTCATGACGCAAACAAATGAACTGTTGGACAGTCTGGCTGGTAGTGACCACGAAACATTAAGACTTTTTTGCGTTACCGGAATGAACGTCACTCCACAGGCACCCATACAATGACGTATCCGGGGGGAATAACTGGACACATCTCCAACAGTTGAGCCGATCTTCTGATTGGGCTGCATCCTTCCGCTCCATCACCTAGCTGACCAAGACACAATGTATGAAGGTGCTTAAATGAAGCTAGAAATAAGCGAGATTGTTATGACTCTGGTATGCACTTCGTAGCAGGTTAACTTTTGAGCTCTAGCTCAAAACAGCGTCCTCCAAGCAACCAACAGACACGGCAAACTGAGTCGCACCTCGTAAGGGGAACAATTCAGATGACAACAATCAGCCAGCCAGCGAAATTGGCGATCACACCCCATTCCTTAAGCATGAGATTGTCCACAACATAAACTCACTCGCCAGTATATGATAGAAAAAAACGATTAGTGGCTGACCTCTCAGCGGTCGATGCAAGCTCATATCTAATTCACATGTCCACCGACTCACCACTGACGGTCCCATATGCTTGGGACTTCAAATTTCTAACCACAACCTGGTTCCGCGCACAAAGTACCAACGACGAAGTCGCGGTGAAATGGATGCCCCTTATACGAAAATATGACAAACAGCGAATGGACTAGAAATCCGTGAGAATATTTGTAGCTCAGGATGCGGATGAGCGTATGCGCGTGTTCTCCGAGCTGGCTGATTTGGCTGCAAACGTTTCATTGTCAGATTAGACGACATCATCAGTGCGATTTATGCGGGCCACTTACAGATTCAAGTGATTATTGACCACTTGATTCTAACGTCAGGAGTCGATTGGTCCACGTGAACTGACCGTGTAGTTAGCTCTCTCGTACTGTTGCTTCCTTCGTCCAATTGATCTGGGGCAGATTATTCTTTTGACCCTCAGTGTTTCAAAGGCAGTGTCTAGATCTAAGTGTCTGTTGATTGAGTTCTTTCCGAGTACCAAGCCTCGATGAACTCGCGTGCTTTTCGTCTAGTCTGACGATGAGACGTTTGCAGCCAAATCAGCCAGCTCAGGGAATGGACTACTTATAAGTTGTCATTACAATCATTCCTCCATGTGAATTTGCAACTGCTAATCGGTGGGTACCGGTTTCCTTTGCGGCCGCCTTTGTGACGAGGTCGTCCGTTCATCTGAGAAGTCTCCTGATTCTGTGACAAAGAACTCTGACAAGCGACCAGTTTACTTGGTAGCTGGCAAATACCCAGGTAAGGGCGCAACCAGTTATCCCGTAACACTATGGCTTTGAGTCAGAAATGAGGGACAATATGAAGGCTGTCGAAATGCTTACGATCTCTCGTGTAGCCGCGACCCGAACTGATACTCCCACAATTCTAGTACGCACGAATAACCAATGCCGTTTGAAAGTAAATAAATAAATAAATAAATTTTTATTCTCGACAATGCGAGGCACACCTTTACAGGCGTGATCGTATTTAGTAACAGCGTGATAAAATTGTACAAAAGGGCATGTTTGGCATAACAGTGTATGTAAGTATATGGGTGTATATACGTATGTAATTGTGTAGGAGGCGGGAGAGTCTATGGTGCGCTGAGGCTGGTGGTGGCTAGATCCTGACAGATGGTCTACCCACTGCTGCTACTGTTGCGCCATAGTCTCATGTCCTGGGCGCCTCCACGTGGCGACCGCTGGGTGGGAGTTAGGTTTCGCCCTTCTCCCTGCTAAGATCCAGGACACCAATCCGCATGAGTCAGCTAACTGACCATGTGCTAGACCCGCTGCCTTTCGGGTGTTCATTTAATCGAAGGCTTTGGCTGAGGACCCGAGTCGTTCTCCTGTCAGAAGTGGGCGACCTGGCAGTATCCTAGTCCATCCTCTTCGGAGGTTAGGAAGTGGTCGATGGCCCACTTCCCGTAAAACCTAGCCATGGGAGACAACAGGTTTACGGGTTATATTCTCAATGTTCGATTGGCGTAGAGCACGAGTGCCACGCATTGTCTCTGACGGTGGGAGGACACCTCCGGGTGTTCAATGGTTTGCTACTGCCCGCCTCAAGCCAGGCAGCCCGTGGTCAAATTGGTGCAAACCCGCCAAAACCCACCTGCGTCTAGCCGTGGTCGCAGGTGCGTATCCAATTACGGTCGCAAAACATATGATATCTGTTCCAGAACCTCAAAGGCTGCGTGTGACGGCCATCAAGCAGATCCCAATCTGTCTCTGCAATCACATTCCCGAGCTGGATCTGCTCTCCACTGCCTTGTGGGTCAGGCTATTGAGCCAAAGGCTCCGGGCGGAGTCCTTCAAGCAAAGTTCCAAACAACCCACTGCCTTGTGGGTCAGGCTATTGAGCCAAAGGCTCCGGGTGGAGTCCCTCAAGCAAACCTCCGAAGCCCAGCGACCATCTCGCGTGCGATTGCCCACCAATGCAATCGTATGCCTGCGCGCAAAGCACTCAGCATCGGGTGCTGGCACGTGCGCACACTAATGGACCGGAACTCGAGGGCGCGCCCGGAGCGACGCACTGCACTGGTCGCGATGGAGCTGGCGCGCTACAACATCGATATTGCGGCGCTCAGTGAAACTCGGCTCGCTGAGCAAGGTAAGTTGCATGAAGCAGATGCTGGCTACACATTCTATTGGGTGGGGAACGCCGCCTCAGCACCACGTGAACATGGGGTCGGATTTGCAATATCCGGCAGCCTGAATGGCCAGCTGGTGGGTGAACCAACGGGCATCAGCGCGCGACTGATGACTGTTCGCCTACGACTCGGAAGAGGTAAGTTTGCCACTTTTATAAGCACGTACGCTCCGACCATGTGTTATCCTGATGACACGCGTGATCAATTCTACACTCAGATATCCTCCGTGATACGGTCTGTGCCGAGGAGCGACCGACTATTCCTGCTGGGGGATTTCAACGCGCGCGTTGGACGTGATGCATCAGCGTGGACAGATGTTATCGGTGCGCATGGCATTGGTTCAGCGAATGCGAACGGTGACAGGCTGCTCTCACTGTGTGCCACTCACGGCCTGACGATCACGAACACTCGGTTTGCACTGAGTGCGAGTGATGTAGCAACTTGGACGCACCCACGGAGTGGTCACGCTCACCTGCTCGACTATGTCATCATACGTCAGCGTGATATGCGTGAAGTGAGCATGACACGTGTACTGCGTGGAGCTGAGTGTGGCACTGATCACAAATTGGTGCTGACCAAACTGTACATATATTTTCGTAAATCGATGTAGTGCACTCCCGCTGTGAATCGGCGTAAATTTAACATTCTCTCCCTCGGTACTGTGGCGAAACGTACTGAGCTGGAGAATGCGCTGGCTGCACGCCTGTGTGGTGATGTGGACTGTATAGCCACAGTGGGCGACCTGTGGCACCACATTCGCGACCAGGTGACAGCTGCTGCGGAGGAGACCATCGGGCGCGCAAACTGTAAGCGGACTGATTTGTTTGATGAGAACAATGTGACGATTGACGCATTGGTGTCAGAGAAGAATGCAGCATTTGCTGCACATGCTGCAGACCCCAGTGACTTGGGGAAGAAGAGTCAGTTTCGCAAACTTCGGCGGCGACTGACCCGAGAGCTCCGTCGCAGTAAAAATGCATGGTGGACGGAGAAGGCGAAGCAGATGGAATGCTACGCCGAACGCCGTCAACACAAGGAATTCTTTGACTCCTTGAAAGCGCTGTATGGACCGAGATTGGAGCCGCTGAGGACACTGATCAATGGTAGTTCAGGCGCTGCCTGCACCCAGACTGCAGACATAATGCAGGTCTGGCGGAGATAATTCGACTGTCTCTTGAACAACCGTTCAGAGATCGACTGGCCTACATTGAACGGCCTGAAGCAGCACGATGTGAAGGCGGATCTGGCGGATACGCCGACACTGGATGAGACGCAGAGAGCACTTGCTCAGCTGCACTAGCCGGCAAATGTGCCGGCGGTGACGGGATCCCGCCTGAAGTATTGAAACACGGTGGACCCGCGTTGTTGACTTCGCTGCACCACTTGGTGCAACGCGTGTGCATTGAGGAGGAGGTGCCTGCTGAGCTGAAGGATGTCCTTGTGCTACCACTGTACAAGGGCAAAGGTAGCAAGCAATGTTGCACGAATTATCGTGGCATCAACTTGCTGAGTTGTGTGGGCAAGGTGATTGCCCGAATCCTGCTCAACCGCCTCGTCAGTCAGGTTGTGGAACCTAACGTGGCGTAAGAGCAATGTGGATTCCGTTCGGTTCGCAGCACTATAGATATGGTGTTTGCGGCTCGTCAGTTGCAAGAGAAGTGCAGAGAACAACACCAGCCGTTGCACTCGCTTTTTGTTGATTTCACCAAGGCATTTGATACGGTGAACCGCGAGGCATTGTGGCTGGCGTTGGGTAAGTTTGGTTGCCCGCGTAAGTTTGTAAGTTTAATTGAATGTCTGCACAGTGGAACGCGAGCGAGGGTGCAGCTGAGTGGAGAGACTTCTGATGACTTTACAGTTGTCTCCTGTGTGAAGCAAGGCTGTGTCTTAGCTCCTGCGCTGTTTAATATCTATCTTCATGCAATGAGGTCTTGTGCTTTTGATGCGGCTTGTGCTTACGGTGTTCGTGTGGAGCACCGTATTGATGGTGGGTTGCTGAACATCCGTCGTTTCGATGGGAGAACTCTAGTCTGTGAGACAACTATCCGTATGCTGCTGTTTGCTGACGACTGTGCCTTGTTTGCACACAGCGCGGATGAGTTGCAGCACATGACTAGTGCTCTGGCTTCGACAGCGGCCAAATTCGGGCTCACCATCAACACAAGCGAAACTGTCTGTCTCTTTCAGCCTTCACCGGAGGTGCAATCTTCAATATTGCCGCGAATCAGCATTGATGCTGAAGTATTGGAAACCACCTCTCGCTTTGCTACCTTGGGAGTGTGATGTCGACTGATCAGCAGCTACATGTTGAGTTGCGCAATCGCGTGTCGAAGGCGGCAGCGGCATTCGGGAAGCTTGAGTACCGAGTGTGGAACAACCATCAGCTTACCATTGGCACGAAGCTGATGGTGTACAAATCCATGGTACTGTCCGTTCTTCTATACGGCAGTGAAACGTGGACGATGTACCGTCGGGATGTGCGATATCTCGAGCGGTTCCATCAGCAGTGTCTGCGACGAATTTTGCGGATCGGCTGGGACGCCAGAGTTGCAGACACGGAAGTGTTGCGTCTAAGTGGGATGTATGCAGTGGACTGCATACTTTTACTGCGACACCTGAGATGGCTCGGTCATGTGAGCCGTATGGATTCGGCGCGGATACCGAAGCAACTTTTATACGGTCAGCTGATTTTTGGGAAGCGGCATGCTGTGAACCCAAAGTTACCTTACCAGGACATGATTAAAGTGAGCCTCACACGTTCTAATCTTGATTACAGATCATGGGAATCGAAGGCGGTTGATCGTGGTGCATGGCGCGATCTAATCACGAAGGCAGTTGCTGAAGTGCGGGAGAAAGCCCTCATGCATGCAGAGAAGAAGCGGCAAGCACCAATGAATTGTACTCCATCGAATTTGAGCGCATTGTGCTGTAGAACATGCGGTCGCGAGTGCCTTAGTCAGGCAGGCTTAGTGAGCCATGAGAGAGGTCACTCGGGACCACTGCCGAAGCGACGACGGGTCCCGCAGTGAACGTAGGCAGCACCGGCGCTGCGTTTGTAGGCACGCTGAACTCGATTTACTAACTGCGTGCTTACATGCTAAGTCTCTTTATTTCAGGTGGTGGGTTTTCAGTTCTGTCCTAATGCCTTTCTTTCTCATATAAATGTCTAGTGGGCCATGAGCTGTGCCATTTGGGGCCACTACAGAAGCGACGACGGGTCCTGCAGAGAATTACGGCGAGCCGGCGCAGCGTTTGTAGGCACGCTGAATTCGATTTACTAACCGCGTGCTTGCATGATAAGTCTCTTTATTTCAGGTGGTGGGTTTACAGTTTTTACCTTAATGCTTTTCTTTCTCATATTAATATCTCCCTGTACTCTGTTACATCAACTTGCACACCTCGCTTAAGCCAATTGTATTCGATTTCCATAACCTTTTTGTGTTGGTGGCATTCCGTAAACTATACTTCCTGACCTCGTGCACTTAGCTAGGATTTGTTTGTAAACAACTTATTACATATGCTATTTACTTAAGATTTATATCACCGTTTCCTTATGCATTAATCGAGTTTTTCTCTTTTTCATTCTCTCTCTCTCCAAGTGTTTGGCTGTTGTTTGATATCCCCGGTGTGGATGCGCTTGATGTGTATGTTGACAAGGTGCCTACCTGTCTATTACCCAGTACCTCGTCCAAACTGGCTCCAGGAGACAGTTGGTCGTTGCTGGAGGGGACGGGGTGCACGGTCCTTGTGGTCGTGTTAGGCTCGATGAGTGGTTCCATGCACTCAGTGTGGAGCGGACTACGGTCCAGCCACCGCCTTGTGTGCGCTTGATTCCCAAATACAGTGTGCTTGTGTTTGCCTGTGAAGGAGTGTGGGCCGGCTCCGTTGATGAAACGCGGTTCCCATCCGCATGCCTCCCGGTCTTATTCCTTCGGGTTTACACTGAATATGGGGTGTGTGGGGTTGGAGCTGTGGGTGGTGCAGCGCAAGCCATCCATGGTCCCTCTGTAGGCGCAGGCGTCCTGTGGCTTGCCACAGTGACAGGCAAATCCGAAACCGGATGCCGCCAACCACCATTTGTGTAGGAATGTAGCTTGGGTTTTTGAACGTGTCGCGGAATTTTTGACTGTTTGTTATCGTCATGAATGTGTGAGTAAGCGATTGATTTTCGTGGGTTGGATAGCATTTTTCGAATATCCACGGCCCAGTGGCTTTAGTTTGTGGCGAGTCACATCCGCCACGTCGCAGTTTTGTCAAGCAGACATTTGTGGCTTTTTATAGGGAGAACGCTTGCCAGGGGAATACCCACCACGTCCTGGAACACTGCCGCCGAACTATTTGCTGGAACGGGTTAAACCCGAACCACCCAGCTGGCACCACGAGGAGGTTGTTCGGCTAGCCAGCCGAACGCAAAAAGTACGAGTGACTATTCATGTGTTGATCTGGACTGCGTGGAAAATTGTCCACTTAAGCTATGCGAGAACAGGCTAATCACTTGTAAAAAAAGAGTTCACATTGAAACAGACGGAAAGTGGGTTGAAATATAATGGTTCAGGAATTGTTGATACGAGTACGATTTTCCCTTGAGCGCAAATAGGTTAACCCTAGGTTTAGCCCCGGCAGGAAAACAAGGGCAATTATTGCAAATTAGCTACTCTTCGCAAGTGTTTAAGTACGTCTCCCCTTGCTTCATAACCACAAACACAAGTAGCAAACGCAGCTTTCAACGTGTCATCACATTTGTTCCTCACCTCAAAGTGACCTGCACACGTATTTGTTAGTGTAAGCCTGTGGCCTATTAGGTCCCTCTGTAGTCCACCAAACAAATGTCATAACGCTTGGATGAATGCGGTGTAATAAGGAATTCGAAGCATTGCGACTTCCTCCGCAGCAACTGGTGGTTTCCCGTGACCTATCAAGAGCGGTATTGTGATAATTCCAAATTTGTGGTGGGAACTGCGGTTCTCGACCTACAGCCCCTTCAATGTAAGTACAGAAGAAATAATTGAGCACTGTATTACATCTGATTGTTCGAGGAGTAGTTTCGCTTCTTCCCGACATAAGATTTGATTGTATTTTTGTAACAGGCAACTTCACAATTAAAACGTATTTTTTATATTTTGACTGTTGATAAAGCAAGGCTTATTTGTGAAGAAGTTCGATTGATTCCATGCATTATATTTTGTTTGGCACCCATTCAAATATGGAGTGCAAAGCAACATTTTCGGCATATTTCACCTTTTTATTATCGAAAGGTAAAAATGCTATTCAAGCAAGCAAAAATATTTATTTGATGTATCTGGAAAAGAGGCATTGACAGCATACCAGTGCCAAAACTAGTTTGCGAAGCTTCGATCCAGCAGTAACTAATTACTTAACTACATTAATTGATTAACTGCACTATAGAACAATGGAACAATGGTTTATTACGGGTAAAAAAACATTGCTTAACAAGTCCCGTGGGGTGGAAATCATTGCGAAAAGTGAAAAGCGTTTTGGTGGACTCACCATAGACTTATGTAGAATAGCGGAGATGTTCGCGTATTAAACGTATAAATCCATAAATCCATTGCTTGGGAGTTTGGCAAAACACTGTTTGATTGTTTTTTGTAGCCCCTCGCTAACAAGTCATAAAATGAATGTAACTGAGACAATGCATTATCAACTCGTTTTTTAAATATCGCAATTAATTGCATGAATTGCATGAATTCACAAGTAGCGATGCAAAACGGCGAATAACGGCTCGTGAGATCGTTGAGAGAGTGACTTCCTTGTATTCGACCACTCATGTTCACTTGAAACGCATAGGTTTAATCTCAAACCTCAACATATGGATTCCTCATGTTCTTAAGGAAAGTAATTGGTGCCGTCGCGTTGACGCCTGTGATTTGATTATCAAACGTCAACAAATGATCCACTTTTGAAACGTATCTTCCCTGGGGACAACAAATGGGTTACCAACTACAAAACACAAGAGATCATGGGGTTAAAATGATGAACCGGTTCAAACCCCTTCGAAAACCGGTTTTCCTTAAAAGACATGATGCTATCTGTTTGGTAGGATTTCAACGGAATCCTATTTTTAGCTTCTAACGGACAATACAACGATCAATTCCGAAGTGTACTATCATCAGCTTGAGAAATTGAATGATTCAATTAGAAATATAAGGCCAGAATCGGCGGTTGAAATGTTCGCTGAGCTTGGCAATTTGGTTGCTAACGTTTCGTCACCAATCGAGGTGACATCATCAGTGCGTAGTTGAGTGGTTTGCAATAGCCAGGAGTAGCGTAGAGGAGCCTCGGTGAGAGTGCGCTGAGCGTGGTGTGCGCGCGTTTTTATATCGCCGTAGTTGTCCGTGGAGACGAGCAATCCCATTGGTTGGGAATTCAATCCGCGTTCAGCTGGGTTGATGGGCAGATGACTTTTGACCTTGACCCCTTGTATTTCGTGGCCTTTGTCGGCTTGTGAGTGAGTTTGTCCTCAGTTCTGGTTGTCTAGTCACACGTTCCATCGGATTCAATCGATCGAGTTGTCGGTCGTTCGCCAGTAGTCTTGCGTCTACTGCGTCAAGTTCGATGTGTCGATTGAATGAATTCGTTGTAGAGTACCAGGGTTCCAAAAACTCCCCAGCACTTTTTTGTACTTCCATGTGCTAGAATCTTTACATTCTCCAGATCGAAATGATGGCCTTCTTGATCTTCATGCACAGAAACTAACAAGTGCGGATCATGCTTTCTGACGGCCGCCTTGTGTTCTGTGGTTCGTGTACAAAGCTTTCTTTCAGTTTGTCCGACGTAGTTTTTGTCGCAGTCACTGCATTTTATCTGGTAGATGACATTGCATTGGTCGGCTTGATTGACTTTTTCTTTGGGTCTTGTGATCAATTTCCTTAGAGTGGCACTTGGTTTGTGAGCCACAGAGATGCCATGTGACTGCAGCAAGCTTCCTGTGATTTCTGAGACTTTCTTGATGTAAGGGAGCACAATCCGTTTGTTTGCTTGCTCAGATGACAGCTGCTGCAGTTGCTGCTGAGACGTTCGTTTCTTTAAGCATCTTCTGATGAAATTTCTCGAATAACCGTTGTTTCTAAAAACTTGCTATAAGTGATTTTCTTCCTTTCGTATTCTCTGTGATCGGCGATTTCTTCGGATGTAAAGACGGCATTTAATGGAGTTCGGATTGTTCACGCTAGCATTAGCTCCGAGAGGGTGGTTACCGTTGCAATATGTGGAGTGGTTCAGTATACCTCCAATGCAGATACCAACACACCATCCCAGGATCCGCCCGAAAGCCAAAGGACTTGTAGAGATTCTTTCAAAGTACGATTAACTCGTTCGACGAGTCCTTTCGCTGCAGGATTATAAGGTACAGTTCTCGTGTGTCTGATACCATCGCGCCTTAGGAATTCAGCATAGTCGTTGGTTCGAAACTGTGGGCCGTTATCAGTGACTATTTCCTTTGGCGACCCGTACCTTGGCAACAAACAACGGAGCCACTTTATGATGACGGCTGTAGTTACGTCCCCGCATAGAATAGCCTCTGGCCTTTTGCTGTAGAATAAGGTAGCCACTAGCACGTTTCGCTTCTGCGGGAATGCATTGGCAAACGGACCAAGAATATCGATGTCAAATGTTGCCCATGGCTTCATTGGGTACACGATAAGTTGGACTGGAGCACTCAGGGGCCTCGCACTCTTATCGAATTGTTGGCAGGCATAACATTCCTGCATAACCGCCTCGATGCTGGAATTCAACTTCGGCCACCAAAAGTATTGTCGCATGTGAGCTTTTGTGCACACAATTTCTAGATGACCTTCATGCGCACATGCGACCACCATAGGAATAAGGGTTGCAGTGACCACAAGCTGCTCGCCTCTATCAATACAGTAGCTCACAGTAGCAAGCTCGTGCCATAATGTATAGTATTGTTGCGGGTATTGTTGCGACTGGGCCATGAACTGCATATATACTCCCGAAGCTTCGCTAAGACAGGGTCTTTATCAGTGTGCTCTCCCACTCAGGAACGCGACTTGGGTGTGCTGGTACAGGAAGACCTCGGGTGTTCCAAACAGTCAGATTCCGCTTCTGAAAGGGGCAACCAGCACCTTGGACTCCTGCGAAGAGCATTCGGAATTTTGGATCCATCCATCTTCTCTTTGATGCTGAATGCCTACGTGCGTCCTCACGTCGAATATGCAATCCAGGCCTAGCAACCCTGGCTAAAACGTGACCTTGCAGCGCTTGAGACCCCACAGCGTCGAGCAACGAAAATCGTCAAGGGCTTGCGCCACACTCCTTACCAAGAACGACTGGAGATACTCGGAGTGTTCTGCGGACGGTACCGGGGACTTCGTGGAAACCTCATACTAGTGTACCAGATATTGAGCGATCCCAGTCACGGATGCCGCCACCTCTTGAAGCTCAGCCCGAACACTAACCTTCGCGGTAACAGTTTAAAGCTGAGCCAACAGTACAGTCGTCTAGACTGTCGAAGAACCTTTTTCTCCCTCCGGGTCTGCGGGCCCTGGAACGCCCTTCCAAACTCAGTTGTTTGTGCCCCCACATTAGATACGTTTAAAAAACGATTGGACGTCGCACTGAGCGCCCTGCGCTTTGTTTTATGAACGAAAACGCTTGTATATATTTAGGCTGACCAGCCTCTTTGGATTTATACCCCAAATTCACGGTCGTAAATCTGTGCGAACCGGTGAGTACTCCATTTTTATTTGCTACCATCACCAACGATAACAATTTCTTAGCCAGTTTTGCGTCATACCACTTTATCCCCCTAAAACTGTTATACTTCTACCTTTTATCTCACTGACGCTCCTTACTTCAACCACTTATGTGGTTTGCCAATTTGTTAGTATTTCTATTGCCAACCTGCGGGACTCGTTAAGTGTATGCTTTTTTATCCGTCATATACCATTGTCCCATTGTTCCATATCAGGTCAGGTCGTATCGTAAGTGTTCCGTCGGAGAGCTGCGACATCATTCTTACCTCTAAGTCCTCGTTTTCGCCTTTGTTGGACAGTCTCGACAGGGCAACTGCAATTTGGTTAAAGCACCCTGGCACATATTTTAATTCATAATCATGGTTCAGTACACGTGAGTACCAACGACTCAAGAGTACCGGCTTTAGGCCTTTGTTACCGCTACTTAGTAGCGTTGTAACAGCAGAATGATCGGTGCGCTAAGTGTATCGACGTCCGAATAAGTAAAAGTGCCATTTCTCGCACACCCAGACGCATGCGAGTGTCTCCTTCTCGCCGATGGGGTGACTTCTTTCAGTATCAGACAAGGTACGCGATGCGTACGAAATCACTTGCTCCTCGCCATCGTGTTGCTGGGACAGAACTGCATCCATCCGTCACAACAAACGTCGGACAGTGCTCATTGAAGATCGCTGCTGTGGGAGTGGATTCAATCATCGCTAGTATGGTCATGTAAACACTGTCTTGTTCAGTGCCTTAACGAAACTCCTGATTTTGGCGCCTCAACCTTCGTAACTGCTCAGCCGTAGTCGAAAAATTTGGTAAATGTCGAAGATAATAAGAACACAAACCCAAGAAATGTTTCATCTGTATAACAATGCATGGTTTTGGACAATTGAGAATGACTCTGGTGTTCTGCACATTAGGCTTAATACCCGAGGTAGACATAACATATCAAATAAACTCGACCTCCGTTACAACGAATTGGCATTTGCTGGTATTCAGGCGGAGATTTAGTTCATTCACTCTATGCAGCATGGCATGAAATTTTTCCTGATGTGCGGTGGGGTCACTACCAAAAACAAAAATATCATCCATATACACAACACATGCTTTGAGATCTGATAATGATAGAGTACTAAATTGCTGCCAAACTGCTGGGGCACTACTAAGGCTCCATTTGTAGTACTTTGCGTTTATACAAACCGTCTTGCGTGAGGAAAGCAGTCAAATGTCGGCAATCTGGAGTCCGTGGCATGTGGTAGTATGCACTGCGAGTATCCAGCTTTGATAAAAGTTTGACGTTTGAAAGCCTAACCATCAACTCGTCGATAGAAGGCAGAGGGAATTTGTTCACAAGTATATGTCGACTAAGTGCTCGAAGCTCGGTGCATACACGAATAGAGCCGTCTTTCTTTCGAACGGCAACTAGTGGATGAATCCATTCAGAACACTGTATTAGTTATATCAAGTCTTCCATGATCATATTTTTCAAAGCTTGCGACAACGCCTCTCGCTTGGCCAGAGGTACAGGCCTAGGTTGTGAAATGCTGTACGGTTTGTAATCCGCACTCAACCGAAGGCGGTGCATTGCTTTTGGGACTCTATCAATATCCGGAAGAGAGAGATTTGGTTAACTGGACCGTAACGAATGAAGGTTGACGCTGGCAATGTTCATCCGGCCACTGCATGCTGTTACGTTCAATAAGACCATGGCATTACGTCCCAATAGAAGTTTTATCAGTTTTAGAAACCTAAACTGTAACTATTCTCTTTCTGCTGTTTATAACAAACATTGAGACCGTAACAAAACCGAGTATGTGGACATCACCATTGGAGTTGCTACTGAAAGTGTAAGCGGAATTATGTACAGTTAACTGACCGAAGTGATGTTTGTCAAGACAATATGGCACACCTATTATTGGTGATGCGGAATCTAGTCCATGTCCAGACAAATGGTTATGTTTCTAACTTCAAGGAACACACGACAAATATCTGGCGAAGGCAGTTTGGGTTCTTGACTTGGAGACGAAAATGTATGTTCGCATTCATTAACACCATATATGGATTGTTCAGTGGTGACCGGAGAAGCTCTAGAATCATTTGCAGAATTAACTAAAGAAATGGCGTGAGAACGACAAACCCGAGCAAAATGACCGGTCTTATCGCAAATCCGGCAGGTTGCAGTCTTTACAGGATATGACTTATCATTTGCACGATGTTCAGCATTTCTACAATGGTAACACTTATTTCTAACTGAGGATCACGTCAGAGAGCGTGTAGGATCCAAAGGTTAATTTCACTAGCTCCTGTGTTAGAGAGGAAAATTTTGTTTTGTTCAGTGACTGCGACCTTCGCGAGAATCACGTCAAACTCCCATGTGAGCATTGCTGCACTCTCCAGTAGGGGACTCTCTTTGATCCGTGAATCCGTGAGACCAGAAAACAATTGTTGTATTAGGATAGTTTCTTCCACTTTTTTTCTTGGAAATGCTATCGTTGCCACAATTTTGAACAGAACAAACAACGCGGGAAATGAATGCATCCACCGATTCACCATATGCTTGTTTCAGCTGCGAAAAATTGTACCCAGAATTATAAGTGTTCCCTTTGAAAACCCCAATGTTTATCGAGGGCCGATAACGCTTCTGTCAACATGGGTTTCTTTTGAATGTTTAGAGCAGCAAATATACGTCGACCCACTGAGCCAAGGTGCAAACGCAAAAGGTTTAAAGTATCCTCCGTTTTCAGCGTCACGGATGGATAATGTTCTGGTGGCACAGAAATATAATCTGATAAACTAATTTTCCATAATTCCCAACATTCTGCATTTGGATTAAAAACAGACTCAGTCCAGTACCTTGAAGGGGCATTAGCATGCAAAGACGACTGTAGCACGCCACTCCAATTTGTTGTATCCTGAAATACAGCAGATCAGCGCAACACCAATACCTATGTATGCAGAAAAAGCTCTCTGCACACACGCGCAGTACAATTACATGGATAGTTGTTCGGATTGCAACCAATCAAATGCAAGATCACAAGACTGGCAAACGAGTGCTAAATAGAATTGTGAGTAGGATAAGCGAATCTAGGACAAAACAAAGCAAAGTACTTGAACACGACAGTCGACAGTCAAGTCGCTTGTAGTCCGTAGCCAGTTTGGGCTGGTAAAATCTGTGTTTGCTATTTCGGCTCAGTTGCAACCGGTTGCGATAAGCGTGCTTTGGGTGGTTCAGTAGTAACTAAAGCATGATGAGATATTGCTGGCGTCAATATTCACCACTGTACAATCACAGGGGCAGTAGCCTGCGCTGGTAGAGGAGGTGGAACAATCCTCTAACTGGTTTGGTTGCTCTACGTTGTAGAGCTTCAAGTGCATCAAAGTCGCGTTTGCGCCAGGGACTCCAGGCTTGGATCGCTTATTCCACGCGGGGCGTCACGTAGACATTCAGCATTAGCAGAAAGACTGATGGCTCGGAATTTCCAGTGGCTCTCCGTACGAGTCCAAGCTGTTGAGTGGCTCTATCTGCTGTCTTTTCAGCCTGTCTCAAGCAGCCAAGATCACCCTGCGTGATCATCCCGTGGTCGATTTCCTAGGAAGCACTTTGAAACTGCTGGTCCCCAAGTCAATATGAATTTGTAAGCTGATGGCGTATGCACACAACTTTGCATTTCCTCACTGAAATAGTGCCGCTTTTCGGATAGCCATATATTGGGCCTGTCGAGAGCGCTGCAATGCCGGATGATCGTCCACTGTCTGGCGATTATGAAAGATTTTGACTTCGCGTGCAAATAGCAAGAAGTTAGACTGGAGTACACTAGCAGGATCGAAAATAAGTACTAGGGTAGTGAGAACAAGCAGCAAGGATGTACTGTTTTTATCGCCAACGCACAACGGGTTCGTAGAGTAGCACGCACGCGTGCCCGTATAGGGGATATTTCCATTTGAATTACTATTTGAATTATCTGTTTCCGTTAATCTGGTGGGATCAAGAGCAGTTTCCTTCCGTTAGCAACAACAAAATGCCACTTATTGTTTACAGCCGGTCCCTGCTCTTAACGTGTTCTTTCGCCCCATGCAATGTTGTAGCCGGCTTGGTGCGCATTTGTAAGTGACTGTCAAGTTAACTCAAGTCGAGAATTTGATTTTATGCACCCTTGAAGGGTGCACTTTAAGCTGTAACACATGCACGATCAAAACGGTAGCAAGGCGACATAGCAAATAAAGGAACAGGAGGAAATTGGCGGTTAACGCAATGTTTCATATGTGGTACAGGATCGTTAACATACTTTGCTGTTTACTTCTTGAGTGATAATGTATTCGAATCAAGCAGAAATCTAGTTAGATACAGTATGCCAGATGAGCCGTAGGCCCGCGTGCTGGCATATATGTTTCTGTAGTTTCGTCGCGTTGAGGAATTAGATTGGCTGTTGGATAAACCATGGTGTAAAGGATGACGGATAGCAGGGAGCATTTTCGAAGCAAGTTTTGCGCAAGCATTAGCATGAACAAATAGAGTGTTGAACTAATGTTGGTTTAGAAATGCAACTGCATCGAGATATGTGTTTCAGCGCCCTATGCAGTAGTTTGAAATGCTTACCCAATAGGCCAGGAAAGATCACAGGTGAACAGTAGGTTCATTGTGGTAGAATACCTGTAATGATGACTCGCAGGACCAACTGATGGGAGACTGAGGACGAACGAAAACGTAGGATATAACAGGACAATCGTCTGAGTTTAATGCATACTTCATTCACGTGAATTGACCACGATAAATCATGGCTCAGTGTGATTCCTAGATACTTCACTGACGTTGAGATGCTCAGGCTTTCACCAACGACGTAAGTGGGGACAGTCAGCGACGGGTTTCTGGTACAGACCTGCCTTACGCAGCGAAAACAGTATATCATCGCATTTGGAAGCATTCAGCGTTTAGCCGCGGGAGTCTGATCAATGCACGATTTAATCCGAACAATATGGTAGCATGGTCGAAGAGGCTGAAGTTAGAAGATTCGCACTGATTAGTAGGTCATGGGTATATTTTAGCATTATGGCTTCTTCAGGGACAAGGATGGAGCCAAGGTAGATGGAGAACAAGAATGGCGACAAAATGGCTCCTTGAAAGACACCGGAAGAAGTGATGAGAGGCAAGATGCTCCTGAAGTTGAACCTGATTATCTGAGTACGCTTGGTAAAATAATCCTGTAGGAAAGTGGCTATGGATGGTTAGAAACCAGAAGCCAGGAGGTTTTGTAACAAAATTTCACAGTTAGCACAACCGACGGCGTTGGTGTAGTCAAGGCAGCATCACATATGCCTTTGTACTTATTGTCTAGCGACGATAGCAGTGAGTGCACTAGACAAGCCAATGCTTCTTGTGTCAAGCTCGAACTTCGGTAGATAACTTGACGTGAGTCATACAGACAGGATTGGATTAGCAATTTTAAAGAAATTAATTGTTTGGAGACATTTAAAACCACTGAAGTGCACACACTAGGTCGATATTTACCTGTCGCTTTCTTTGATATTGGTGTTATGCTATCAACTCTCGAACGGTCTGCGATCGTGTTTTGGTTTAGGCACATGGTGTGAAAATCAGCTAGCAGTTGGGCTAGTGAATCTGTACACTCCTTTAGGACGAAGAGCAACAACCGGTCAGGTCCGCTTGATTTGTTTGCGTTTAGCTGGGTAAGCATCCTGTGAAGTGTTGCAACATCAACAACTGACGATGAATCTGCAAGACACTGAATTTGTGCAGATGTTGAGCTGGGGAGTGACTTACTGCAGCAGCAGCAGCAGCAGCAGCAGCAGCAGCAGCAGCAGCAGCAGCAGCAGCAGCAGCAGCAGCAGCAGCAGCAGCAGCAGCAGCAGCAGCAGCAGCAGCAGCAGCAGCAGCAGCAGCAGCAGCAGCAGCAGCAGCAGCAGCAGCAGCAGCAGCAGCAGCAGCAGCAGCAGCAGCAGCAGCAGCAGCAACAACAACAACAACAGCAGCAGCAGCGGCAACAACAACAACAACAACAACAACAACAGAAGTTGCCATTTAACCCTTCTATGTCTAAGTCAGAGTTCGTACTATGACGAGCGACTCTATTAAATTGTTTCATCTACCAAAATCTGCTAGCAATTATTGTTCCCCAGTCATGATTGAGGTGATGAATTTCTTCCCTGATGCGTAGCGAAAAATATTTTACTGAAGCAGAGTCTTTAACTTTGAGGGCTCTCTCCTTAAATCGATGCAGCTGCTTGTGGAGTGATGAGGAGACTCAGTAAGCACAAAGGAGAATAGGCTACATCGAACAGCAGAGATCAAAACTGAAGTCCAGATAACTTGTCATCCGGTCACAATATGTTGGGACATTGCATCGAAAAACAAACTGAAATCTGCAGTGGCAACCATTTTTTTCAGTTGTGCTAAGTTTGGTGGATTGGTTTGTCTCCGTGTAAGTTTACTTTCCTTGCAGCGAGGGACTTCTTTGTGGTTCGTCTTACTGTAGATCAAAGGAGATAGCTTGACTATCGAAGGACCAGAGCTTCTAAGCGGGGCCCGAGTATTGATGGAAAATATTCAGATTGTTAACAAACACTAAGTCCAAGGTTGCATTTAAAATGTTCTGTAGTCGAAGTGTTTCGAGGAATGTCGTATCAAACCGATTGAAATCACCAGCAAATCTACATAGGGAATGGTTGATGTGTAAAATGTCAGTAGCCGTGAAGTTATCTTAGCATTTGTCTACTCTGGTCTTGGACAACTGGGGATATTCAAATGTTGGCTAGCAAGATGGAGGTTTATCCACTAAGATCTTTTGGTGTGCACTTTGGAACCAGGTAGTTAATCGGTTGCGACAAATTGCGGAACATTTTCTTCACTGATGCGCACCAGGAAGCGTTAACAAAGGTGATAACACCGCCATCCCGGTTGCGGAACGTGCATGGGCTTTCAGCACGGTGGAAAATAACATCACCGACTGCTAAAATAGCGTCTTCAACATCTTCATGAAGCCAGGTTACCTGTGGCATAATTATTCCTAGGCTGCGCGTATTCGCGACGACAGATGTTGCTTTTAAGGTCTTAAATTTGTTCAAGAAGTGAGCGGATGTTGGTGCTGAGAAAACCTTGGATGCTCATATTCGACAAAGCTTTCTACCGCAGAGCAAGCCACCATCCAGTGCGATGCTTCTTTGTAAGTTTATTACGTCTTTTGTAGGTGTTTCTTACTTCGCTTCGGATAAATCTAAATGTGTTTATCGCTTGTGCGGAAACGCATAACAATGTCAAAATTCCACAAGGGTAACGAATCATGACACTGACCGTAGATAGAGCATCAGGTGAGTAAAACAATAGGTTAAAAAATGGTACCGTTGAAGGCGTGAGTGTTGGCACTTCCTTGAAAAGGAACATTGAGCACGACCAAAGTTGAACACCCCGTCTCCTCGTCCCTCCTTTTTATTTCGACTTGGTTGCTCTCCTCTGCTGTGGCTGTACACACCAATATCGCCGTGTCTGGTTTAATGGCGTCCAAAGACGGACGCGACAACATGTCACGTGGTACGTTCTGTATCCTGTTCACGTGTTCGATGTTGAAGCAAAATTCTTGCAGTCGAAGTGCTCATCGCGCAGAACGTCCTCGCGGATCTTTCGTTGTCATCAGGCATGAGAGCCGTTTATCGTCGGTCATGGCGCGGAATTCATTCGCCAAGAGGTAGGTTCTCCACTTTTCCAAAGCCCAAACGATATCAAAACATTCCTTCTCCGTCCTGGAGTATTTCTGTTTGGAACCCGTCAGTACTCTATTGGGATATTCAACTTGACCCGATTGTTGGGACCCCACTGCTCCTATTATGGTGTTGCTAGCTTCCACTGTCACCGCAAACTTCTCCTCTGGACTGGGTATCCGTAGGCTCTTTCGGGATCCCGCCACGCATGCCATTATTTGGTTGAAAGCCTCCTCTGCTTCGGTTGTACACACAAATGGCTGGTCATTGTGCAACAGCTTTACTGATGGGTTGATGCTTTCCGCAAAACGATGGACGAATTTCGTATCGTATGCTACTTCTCCGGTGGAAGGTAGGTAGCTGACTTTTGGACTTCGGGATCGGAAAATGCTGAATCGTCCCCAGTTTCTCCGGCATTGGCCGCATGCAAACAGTCTCCTTGATGTGACCCAAGCACACAATCGACCTCTGGACTATTAGTGGTTTCTTGCAGCTTAGCATCAAACTGGCCCCCTCCAATCAATGTAGAACTGCAGCGAGTCTGCTACTATGCTCGTGTTCTGTCTCGGAGAATTTAATGATGTCATCTTCGTAAATTACCACACCTTGGCGATTTGCTAGTATCGTTAGTAGCAGTCATCTGAACGTGGCGGGGACTGTGCACAGTTCAAATGGCATCCTCAAAACGTCGTATTGCTGACCGTTCACATTGAAAGCTATTTTGTGATGATCCTCTCCCGCCATAGGTAGCTGCCAGTAACCTAAACGGAAGTCAATCAAAGAGATACCGTTCACAGTGTGCAGATTGGAAAAAGTTTCCTCCATCTGTGGCATGGCAAACGCATCCTACAACCTCAATTTGTTTAGTTCCCTGAAATCAATGCAGAATCGGTAGGTACCGTCCGCCTTTCTAATCAGTAGCACCGGTGTGGAATACGCGCTGTTCACACGCTTAATAATCCTTTTTTCATCCATCTCTGCAACCTGTTTCTTTACTTCAGGTAGAACTTTTACTGGTAGTCTCCGGAATATTGGTTTGCACCGCCTCTTGAGACTAGTGGTATCCGCTGTTCCATCCAGTTACAGAACCTCTATTCGTCTTTTGCATCGGTGAACAAATGCGCATACCTCTCCAACTTGTCCCTTATTGCACGACTTGGGCAATCGGGTACAATAGTTACAGCACACAGTTCGCTGGTTCTTCCTGCATTAAGGCTGGTCGTCTTGGTTTCCAGGATTATCACAGCATTTCCCAGATCGATTCTAGCGCCTAGTCACTTCAGGACATCGGTACCGATTATCGTTTGCAAAACCAAATCCCCTAACAGACATCAAATGGTTGATACACATGTCGCCTATCCTCAATTGCAACCGTTATACACCCGTTGGGTTTAACTGGTTGCCTCCGACCGTCTGCCTCAAGACCGACGATTGGTCTAACGGAACCCCATCAAAGCTTTTCGTAATTGACACCCCCCGCACCTTTATTTAGCACCACCTGGACTGGCGCCTCTTGAATATAAACCACTAGAACGGCCACTCTCCACTTACCATAACTGAACAAGGAAAAACAGTAACGAAGTCTTTCTTCGGTACACTATCTGGCCAGATGGCCTATGCGGTTGCACCTAAAACAGCGGCGGCCACCTCATTTTCCGTATTTGTTGCCTTTTACATCCATGGTCGACATTAGATTCTGCACCATCTCTGTCAATTAGTCAGCCTTTATTCTAATTCCGAAGGATGGATGCTTCCCATGATCATTGGCTCTAAACAGCTCTGAGCCACAGTCATGAACTCCTCCGCCTTGCTCACTCTAATCAATGATACCACTTTACTTTTGCCTGGAGGAGTATGAGTAGACTCTGGATGAAGTGTCCTTTAAGAAGTCGTTCCTTCGTGGTCATTTCTTACCCAGGTACC
>OX104064.1:195078940-195096637 GCA_944474145.2 Dicrocoelium dendriticum | reverse complement strand
ACCTGAGTCTTTCACCTATCAGGAGTGGGCGCCCTGGCAGTTTGCTGGTCCATCCTCTTCGGAGGTTAGGGAGTGGTCGATGGCCCTCTTCCCGTAAAACCTAGCCATGGAAGAAAACAGGTTTACGGGTTATAAGCTCACAGCTCCATTGGCGTAGAGCACGAGCGTCACGCATTGTCTCTGACGGTGGGAGGACACCTCCGGGTGTTCAATGGTTTGCTACTGCCCGCCTCAAGCCAGGCAGCCCCTGATCAAATTGGTGCAAACCCGCCAAAACCCACCTGCGTCTGGCCGTGCTCACAGGTGCGTATCCTACTACGGTCGCAAAAAATATATGAATAGTTCCAGTACATCCAAGGCTGTGTGTGACGGCCGTACAGCGAAACCCATTCTGTCTCTACTGTCACATTACCGAGTAGGATCTGTTACCCACTACCTTGTCAGACCGAAGGGAACCAGCCTGAAGTATTGAAATACGGAGGACCTGCGTTATTAACTGCGCTGCAACACTTGGTGCACCGCGAATGGATTGAGGAGGAGGTGCCTCCTGAGCTGAAGGAGGCCCAAGGATGCGCGTGACGTCCGCCAAGCAAAAAGCAATCTGTCGCTGCAACCACATTCCCGAGCTGGATCTGCTCCCGCTGCTTGTGGGACAAGCTACTGAGCCAAAGGCCCCGAGTGAAGTCCCTCAAGCAAACCTCCATATCACCCACTGCTTTGTGAGTCAGGCTATTTAGTCAAAGGCTCCAGGCGGAGTCCCTCAAGCAAACATCTGAAACACATCCGCCACCTCACGTGCGATTGCCGACCATTGCAATCATATGCATGCGCGCATGAAGCACTTAGCATCGGGTGCTGGAACGTGCGCACACTGGTGGACCGGAACTCGAGTGAGCGCCCGGAGCGACACACTGCACTGGTCGCGATGGAGCTGGCGCGCTACAACATCGATATTGCGGCGCTCAGTGAAACTCGGCTCGCTGAGCAAGGTAAGTTGCATGAAGCAGGTGCTGGCTACACATTCTACTGGGTGGGCAACGCCGCCTCAGCACTACGTGAACATGGGGTCGGATTTGCAATATCCGATCGTCTTCATGGCCTACTGGTGGGTGAACCAACGGGCATCAGCGCGCGACTGATGACTGTTCGCCTACGACTCGGAAGAGGTAAGTTTGCCACATTTATAAGCACGTACGGTCCGACCATGTGTTATCCTGATGACACGCGTGATCAATTCTACACTCAGCTATCCTCCGTGATACGGTCTGTGCCGAGGATCGACCGACGCTTTCTGCTGGGTGATTTCAACGCGCGCGTTGGGCCTGATGCATCGATGTGGACAGATGTTATCGGTCCGCATGGCATTGGTTCAGCGAATGCGAACGGTGACAGGCTGCTCTCACTGTGTGCCACTCACGGCCTGACGATCACGAACACTCGGTTTGCACTGAGTGCGAGTGATATAGCAATTTGGACGCACCCACGGAGTGGTCACGCTCACCTGCTCGACTATCTCATCGTACGTCAGCGTGATATGCGTGAAGTGCGCATGACACATGTACTGCGTGGAGCTGAGTGTGGCACTGATCACAAATTGGTGCAGACCAAACTGTACATATATTTTCGTAAATCTATGTATTGCACTGCCGTCGTGAATCGGCGTAAATTTAACATTCTCTCCCTCGGTACTGTGGCGAAACGTACTGAGCTGGAGAAGGCGCTGGCTGCACGCCTGTATGGTGATGTGGACTGCATAGCCACAGTGGGCGACCTGTGGCACCACATTCGCCACCCGGTGACAGGTGCTGCCGAGGAGACCATCGGGCGCGCAAACTGTAAGCGGCCTGATTGGTTTGATGCGAACAATGCGACGATTGGCGCATTGGTGTCAGAGAAGAATGCAGCATTTGCTGCACGTGTGGCAGACCCCAGTGACTTGGGGAAGAAGAGTCAGTTTCGCAAATTTCGACGGCGACTGACCCGAGAGCTCTGTCACGTAAAAAATGCATGGTGGACGGAGAAGGCGAAGCAGATGGAATGCTACGCCGAACGTCGCCAACACAAGGAATTCTTTGACTCCTTGAAGGCGGTGTATGGACCGAGATTGGAGCCGCTGAGGACACTGATCGATGGTAGTTCAGGCGCTACCTGCACACAGACTGCAGACATAATGCAGATCTGGCGAAATCGCTTTGACTGTCTCTTGAACAACCGTTCAGAGATCGACTGGCCTACGTTGAATTGCCTGAAGCAGCACGATGTGAAGACGAGTCTGGCGGACACGCCGACACTGATGAGACGCAGAGAGCACTTGCTCAGCTGCGAAACGGCAAGTGTGCCGGAGCCGACGGGATCCCGCCTGAAGTATTGAAACACGGCGGACCCGCGTTGTTGACTGCGCTGCACCACTTGGTGCAACGCGTGTGGATTGAGGAGGAGGTGCCTGCTGAGCTGAAGGATGCCCTTGTGCTACCACTGTATAAGGGCAAAGGTAGCAAGCAATGTTGCACGAATTATCGTGGCATCAAGTTGCTGAGTTGTGTGGGCAAGGTGATTGCCCGAATCCTGCTCAACTGCCTCGTCAGTCAGATTGTGGAACCTAACGTGGCGTAAGAGCAGTGTGGATTCCGTTCGGTTCGCAGCACTATAGATATGGTGTTTGCGGCTCGTCAGTTGCAAGAGAAGTGCAGAGAACAACACCAGCGATTGTACTCGCTTTTTGTTGATTTCACCAAGGCATTTGATACGGTGAACCGCGAGGCATTGTGGCTGGTGTTGGGTAAGTTTGGTTGCCTGCGTAAGTTTGTAAGTTTAATTAAATATCTGCACAGTGGTATGCGGGCGAGGGTGCAGCTGAGTGGAGAGACCTCGGATGACTTTGCAGTTGTCTCTGGTGTGAAGCAAGGCTGTGTCTTAGCTCCTGCCCTGTTTAATATATATCTTCATGCAATGAGGTCTTGTGCTTTTGAGGCGGCTTGGCTTTACGGTGTTCGTGTGGAGCACCGTATTGATGGTGGGTTGCTGAACATCCGTCGTTTCGATGGGAGAACTCTAGTCTGTGAGATAACTATCCGTATGCTGCTGTTTGCTGACGACTGTGCGTTGTTTGCACACAGCGCGGATGAGTTGCAGCACATGACTAGTGCTCTGGCTTCGACAGCGGCCAAATTCGGGCTCACCATCAACACAAGCGAAACTGTCTGTCTCTTTCAGCCTTCACCGGAGGTGCAATCTTCAATATTGCCGCGAATCAGCATTGATGCTGAAGTATTGGAAACCACCTGCCGCTTTTGCTACCTTGGGAGTGTGATGTCGACTGATCAGCAGCTACACGTTGATTTGCGTATTCGCCTGTCGAAGACGGCATCGGCATTCGGGAAGCTTGAGTACCGAGTGTAGAACAACCATCAGTTTGCCAATGGCACGAAGCTGATGGTGTACAAATCCATGGAACTGTCCGTTCTTCTATACGGCAGTGAAACGTGGACGATGTACCGTCGGGATGTGCGATATCTCGGGCGGTTCCATCAGCAGTGTCTGCGACGAATTTTGCGGATCGGTTGGAGCAACAGAGTTGCAGACACGGAAGTGTTGCGCCGAAGTGGGATGTATGCATTGGACTGCATACTTTTACTGCGACACCTGAGATGGCTCGGTCATGTGAGCCGTATGGATTCGGCGCGGATACCGAAACAACTTTTATACGGTCAGCTGATTTTTGGGAAGCGGCATGCTGTGAACCAAAAGTTACGTTACCAGGACATGATGAAAATGAGCCTCACACGTTCTAATCTTGATTACAGATCATGGGAATCGAAGGCGGTTGATCGTGGTGCATGGCGCGATCTAATCACGAAGGCAGTTGCTGAAGTGCGGGAGAAAGCCCTCATGCATGCAGAGAAGTAGCGGCAAGTGCGGAAGCGGCAAGCACCAATGAATTGTACTCCATCGACATCGAGCGCATGGTGCTGTAGAACATGCGGTCGCGAGTGCCTTAGTCAGGCAGGCTTAGTGAGCCATGAGAGAGGTCACTCGGGACCACTGCCGAAGCGACGACGGGTCCCGCAGTGAACGTAGGCAGCACCGGCGCAGCGTTTGTAGGCACGCTGAATTCGATTTACTAACGGCGTGCTTGCATGCTAAGTCACTTTATTTCAGGTGGTGGGTTTTCGGTTCTCTCCTAATGCCTTTCTTTCTGATATAAATGTCTAGTGGGCCATGAGCTATGCCCTTTGGGGCCACTACAGAAGCGACGACTGGTCCTGCAGAGAATTACGGCGAGCCGGTGCAGCGTTTGGTAGGCACGCTGAATTCGATTTACTAACCGCGTGCTTGCATGCTAAGTCTCTTTATTTCAGGTGGTGGGTTTACAGTTTTTACCTTAATGCTTTTCTTTCTCATATAAATGTTTACCTGTACTCTATTCCATAACTTGCACACCTCGCTTAAGCCAATTGTATTCGATTTCCGTAACATTTTTGTATTTGTGTCATTCCGTGAACTATACTTCCTGACCTCGTGCACTTAGCTGGGATTTGTTTGTAAACAACTTATTACATATGCTATTTAATTAAGGTTCATATCACCGTTTCCTTATGCAATTATCGAGCTAATTACTTTGTCTCTCTCTCTCTCTCCCAATTGATTGTCTGTTGTTTGATATCCCCGGTGCGGCTGCGCTTGATGTGCATGTTGACAAGGTGCCTACCTGTCTGTTACCCACTACCTCTTCCATACTGGCTCCAGGAGACAGTTGGTCGTTGCTGGAGGGGACAGGGTGCACTGTCCTTGTGGCCGTGTTAGGCTCGAAGAGTGGTTCCATGCACTCAGTGTGGAGCGGACTACGGTCCAGCCACCGCCTTGTGTTCGCTTGATTCCCAAATACAGTGTGCTTGTGTTCGCCTGTGAAGGAGTGTGGGCCGGCTCCGTTGATGGAACGTGGCTCCCATCCGCATGCCTCCCGGTCTTATTCTTTCAGGTTTACACTGGATATGGGGTGTGTGGATGGAGCTGTGGGTGATGCAGCGCAAGCAACCCATGGTCCCCTTTGTAGGCGTAGGCGTCCTGTGGCTGTCCCAATGGAGACCAGTGACAGGCAAATACGGATACGGATGCCGCCGTACCATATATATATATATATATATATATATATATATATATATATATATATATATATATATATATATATATATATATATATACTTATATTTATATATCACGAGGTACATTCACTGTACACTTTTTGTTCAACGCAATATGTATGCCAGGGGCCAGCAAAAGAACTAGGAAATATGTCGCTTTTGATTTTTTACCATTCACTATCGTCAGCAAGTTATAATGATGGACCGGACTCCCACAAGGCACGCCGAAGGGCCAGGAAGTTGTTAAGCTAGTGACCGGAAAGGCGGTCATTCAACATGGATAACTGCATCCCATCGGCAAACCAGCCTTTGAGCTTTGTGTTCCTCTGCCGGTTGACTGATCAGTTTGATTACCCAAAATCCACAATCATCCCGAGCTACTGATATTCTCAAATACCTCGAACGCTCATTTGTAGGAATGGGGCCGCGGCTTATCGTTCATTTCCTGGGAACACAGACTCGAATGGCATAACTACAACCGGCACTGATAGGAGATACTTGACACGACATGTCTGTTCACTGGTTCTGCGATGTACAGGTCTATTTTAGTGAGAACTGAATGTCACGAGTCTCCCTTAAACCTACATAAAATCTGTCAGTGCATTTCAGTAGTTTATGTACAAGACATTACATAGCATATGCTCAAAATTGGATCATATTGGACCACATAGGCGATACCTGCCTAGGATGAGAACCGGTGGGACTCCAGTGGCGTTCCTTGTCCAGCCGCGAAACATCGCCTCAGACGCCTAATGACTAGTTCACCCTTTTATAAAGATGTTGCCCCACTGTTTTAACGGAATTTTCCTCCAGCTAACTGACAGTGCCTATTAAAATTAACGCAGTGGATCGGTGCTATTGTAGAGAAAAATATCACTAAAACTCTCTTTGGATTGCGGGAGACGACTGTGACATCCTAACAACATTTCCGCTTTTATTTCCTTTACTCTTCCAATCCAGAAATTTGTGTGATGAACTATGGGTGCAATATCCGATCAAGTGAAACAAGCTGATCTCAGTGGTAAGGTGGCGGGCTTTGACGGCATAAATCGGCCCACGACGACTGTTCATCTACAGTAGGTCCTGCCCCGATTGCGCTGCCGTTAGGCCGTGAGACCGTAACAGGCCATCTGATTGGATTTCATAACTGATCGATTGAATGTGCGCGCGTATAAGCTCACGAAGACCGCCCAGAGGTGGTTGAGTCGCGGCGCGTCGGTAGGTTTCCGCGCCCGCTTACCACTTGCAGCTCCCCCCCCCCCTTTGGAACGCTTTCGACTGTTGTGGCCGGTTGTGGCCTTACTTGCCTTGGATCAGCACAGCAGCCGGTGGATTTGGAAGGCTGACCATGAATCCGTCTGGGCAACATCAGCGTGTTTAAGGGGATTTTACTCTAAACTGCCCAAGAGTGCGGAAGTATGCAGTTCACTACAGCATGCACTCTTCAAGACAGGCCTGGCTAAGGGACTATTGTCTCGAGTGCGTTAAATGCAGTTGTACGACTGCAAACCATGAAGAAGGGATCTTTCCTACCCCTCGTACTGTACACCAAGATCGAAATTGCGTGAATGTCAAAACGATTACGGTATATTCCGATGGTGAAAGGTGAGTCATCAGTCTTTTGTTTACTAGTATATTGATCAATGCATATGCAATAAAATGTGGAAATGCTATTTTCATAAGGCTCAGAAGATCCACGTAGCTTCTCCGACAGTAAAGTATTAGGACTTAGCAGACGCATGGTGCATTCTTGTCGTTGCTTACTACTCGATAAGCAATGCATTCATCCACAGTGGTCTTTGGATCGTGTGCCGGTGCTTGAGCATAGCGACGGACACATTAGCGGAAGCACATCGGTGCAAGTTACAGTATGCATGAGGCAACTAGTGTGAACTACCTACACTCCTAACTAACTGGTGCCACTTGTCCGAGCATAGTGTGCTTAGTTGGTGCTATCAAATGGACGAATAGTTAGATAAGTAATTAAGTTGGCTTATTATCCAATAAGTAAAATACTTTCGTACGTAGGGTCGGATGTCATTTTTCCGTACCACGCTACACCACTGCGGGTTCACATGAAAAGGTTTTTCTTTGGAGTTGCCTCTTTCGCGCTCAATTGCCTGTTCACTTAGTTCGCAATTAAGATTCTAGTTCACACGGCAAGATTCAACGGCGCCTCACGAATCATTGTGGAAAATAGTCTGTGAAAGCACGACGTTTGCGTAATAACGTGAGCAACCGGCCAACAATTTGATTGCAACTTTGAACAACAGCTCTAGCGGAAGTTCAGTTGGTCATTCATTAAACGTATTGTGCTGGATATGTATCTCGGAACCGGGTCAAATAAGACTTGTCCAAGTCGCATACGCGCAGATTGGGGCGTATTTTCACAATAGTGATTGGTCAGTTGGGTATCTTAGCTGAAGTAGCTGGACTTGGCACTAAAGCGGAAGTGTCCGATCGCTATAATGTCAGGTTCGTCCCACCCCAAGGATAAGTCGTGAAAACATGTATATAAGGGCGAGATATACGTTTATTGTTGAAACGTAAAATCTCGCTAACTGAAGGCACCGTAAACATGGTTCTAGCTAGGGGAAAGGTCTAGTCACCAGCCGATCCGCAGCAACGCTCTTCGTGGCGAAAAAACCGGAAACGCGCGAATGGGATACGTTTGTGTGATTCAAACACACGTGGTCATCGTGCGAACAGGCAAGCTTCCTAAGTTGTCTACGTACAAAATATATATAATATATAATATTTTTCACAGACAAACAGGACAATCTGTAGGTCACTACAGAGCCCCTCTCCTAGAAGGGAACCGTAGGTGATCCTTCGAACTACTTGAGGACTGTCCGTCGCAGGGCAGCCTTCTGCGAGACCAGGCGGTGAAACCTGATGCAGCTGCTGTGGGAGAACCAGGCGATCGGACCCCAGCAGGTTCCCACCCATGTCCTCCCTTAAGGTGCGATAAAAGGAAAGGGCAAGAACCTGGCATACGATCACTTGTGTTGGACCACGAATGAGAGTTCTCCGGCTCGCAACATAAAAAAGAAAGATAGAAACGGAGGAAGTCAAGTGTGCAGAAGAGGCGACAGCAACGGTCGGGAAAAGCACTTACCGAATAGGCAGCGAAAAGTCAAGGAAACAACTCTTTATCGGTTTTCAAAACCTTGTGCGATGTTTTTGGGTTTTCAAAATATTTTTGCTTTTATTGCGGTTTTCGGAGGATACTGACGTGAATGAAAACCTGAAAACGCTATTAAAAGCAAAAATGCTAAGCTAACGTTCTAAGAAAGGTTTCGGCCAGTGAACCCCACTATCAGACCTAGTAACCATTTTAAGCGTGGCGGAGTGCTCAGGAGCTGGGTTTCCGGTTGTGGTGTTGCTGTCTGCATGCGTTTCCTCCACCATTGGTTGGGTCAATTCGTTGGATGACGAAGGACTGGAGTCGTCGTTCGACCTAAGCAACTTTGAGGCGGTCGATTGAGACGGTTTCACGCTTGCCGTTGCGTTCAATGACGAAGAAGCGATCCTTACGTTGTAGGACCTTGAATGTACCTCCGTAAGGTCGTTCAAATGGTCTGCGTAGACCATCAATGAGAATGAAGACAAACGAGCAGTGGTGAAGATCTTTGGGAACGTAAGACTTGCGATGCTGTTCCCGTACTGCGGTCGATTTATTGCGGCGCATGCTCGTGGCTAGCTGTCGAGCGTAGTGCGCGTCGTAGCGAGGAGTGTTCGGGCTTTCAGAGAAAAAGTCGCTTGGTAATCGGAGTGGTTGTCCATAGACCAGTTCGGCGCTGGACGTTTCGAGATCGGCTTTCAGTGCTGATCGAATTCCGAGTAGTACCAGTGGCAGAACTTCTGTCCAACTAAGTGCATTGGCGGCACTTAGCGAGGCTTTAAGCTGTCGGTGGAAGCGCTCTACTATTCCTTTTGCTTGAGGATGGTAGGCAGTTGTCCGGATGCGTTTGCACCAGAGGACTCTGAGTAAGTCGCTGTAAGTCGACGATTCGAATTGTGGACCACGGTCGGTAGTCACAGTGGCTAGACAGCCATGTGAAGCGACCCAGCGCACGACGAATGCGCGCGTTATGGTCTCAGCGGATACATCGGGAATTGAAACAGTTTCAGACCAACGAGTGGCGCGATCCACAATGGTCAGAATGTAGACCATGCCTTTGGACGGCGGATGTGGTCCAACGATGTCGAGGTGGACGTGAGCGAATCGAGTTGATAGTGACGGGAAGCGTCCTATCGGAGCGGCAACATGTCGATGAACGTTTGCTCGCTGACAAGTCAGACAGTTGCGTGCCCAAAGTCTGACGTCGCGCTGCATGTTGGGCCAGACGTATCTGTCGGTAATCATCTTGACTGAAGCGCGGATGGCAGGATGCGCGATGTTGTACAGCGTATGGAAGACTTTTCGGCGAAAGACAGTTGGTACCAGTGGACGTGGATGTCCGTTAGAGACGTCGCAGATTATTGTACCTGTAGACGAAGGAAGCGGTCTAGGTACCAACTTTAACGTGGACTCTTCGCATGATGACATTAAGTCCTTTTCGGCTTGCTGAGCAGCGACCATAGCTGACAGATCGAGCGACTGATCGGTCGGAGCCAGAGAGTTTACTCTTGAAAGCGTGTCCGCCACGACGTTATCCTTGTCAGCCACGTGTTGGACATCCGTCGAAAACTGAGACACGAAATCTAGATGACGAACTTCACGCGGAGTGTCGAGGCGAAGGCTTCCGGAAGGCGTAGACGAGTGGTTTGTGATCTGTAAAGATCATAAAATGAATACCTTCGAAAACGTGACGAAAATGACGAATGGCGGAGTATACGGCGAGTAACTCGTCTGTCTGAAGACGTCAGGAGAAGAACCCTAGTGGTTGCCAATTACCTTGAAAAACTGCTATAGAACAGCGCCGATCGCGTTTTCCGAGGCGTCGACGGCTACACTGATTGGAGCGTTCGAGTCGAAGTGATGAAGCATGGCAGCGGAAGCGAGTGCTTCTTTGCTAGCTTCGAATCCTTTTCGTGCTTCAGGCGTAAGATCAACTTTCCCGTTGTTGCCTCCACGCAGAAGATCGGTGAGCGGTTGCATAAGCTCGGCGCAGCGTGACAGGAATCGGCGATAATAGTTGACCATGCCGTCGAAGCGTCGAATGACGGCTAGAGTCGTTGGATGAGGAAAGTCGCGAATCGACTGGACTCTGTCCTGCAAAGGGTGCATACCCTCGGAATCAAGTTGGTGTCTGGGGAAGTCAACGCACGGCTGCATGAAAATGCATTTGTCGGGGTTGACGTTGACGTTGTGCGTCTTCAGCCGTTCGAACAAGAGTCATAGATGTGTTCGGTATTCCACTTCAGAAGAACTGGCCACCAGGATGTCGTCGATGTACGGGTGGACGAAGTCGAGTCCACGTACGACGGAGTCGATGAAGCGTTGAAATGTCTGCGCGGCGTTGCGCAGACCGAATGACATTCGTAGAAACTCGAATAGTCCAAATAGTCTAATAACGGCGGTTTTCGGTATGTCCTCGTCGGTGACCGGGATCTGATGATAGGTTCGTACCAGATCGATCTTTGAGAACACGCGAGCGCCATGAAGACCGGTTGTAATATCCTGTATGTGATGAATAGGATAACGATCCGGAATTGTCACGTTTTTGAGGGCGTGGTAATCGCCACATGGTCGCCAGTCTCCTGAATTTTTCGGGACCATGTGAAGGGGCGAAGACCAAGGGCTGCTGGATGCTCGGACGATCCAAAGTTCGAGCATGTGCTCGAATTCCTCACGGGCGGAGTGGCGATGGTTACATGTTCAACCTGGTCGTCGAGAGCTGGGTGACACGTATCTATAGCAGAAAAAATGATACAAATTAAGCGATATGGAACCCGAAATATGCACCAAAAGATGAACATGGATGGACGTACCGCAGTACTGAACGAACCTGGAAAGAAAAATTAGTAATCGGCTTACCAAATTTTCGGTTGGGGTCACCATTTATAGCGGAATCGTTCGGTCACTATAATGTCAGGTTCGTCCCGCCCCACCACATCCGTAAAACACGGTACATCATTTTTATTTGCTGATGATATCAAACTAGTCTATAACTTTCGGCGTGACGAGCTTCACGGGACATTACTGTTCATTCAAGATAACTTACATTTCCTTGAGTCATGGTGCCGCACATGTGTGATGAACCTCTCGGCTAAGAAATCAAGCATCATGTCTTACGGCTGCTGCATCCCCGGAGGATCTATCACCCTAAACAATGAGCGCGTCCTTACACAGCTGTCCAGGCGAGACCTTGGTATGAGTTACTCGTCTACCTTCAATTTCTCAGAACAGGCCCAATACCAAATAGCACGTGCCAGACAGTCTATGTTCAATATATCAAACAAAATACACAACTCGTGCTAGAGTTGCGCTTTTCAAGCTACGCACTCGCCCCATCCTCGAATACTGCAGCATAATATACAGAAATATGAGAAAGAGTGACATAATTGCTGTGCAGCACCTGCAGAAGTCATTTACTAAACGTCTGATTGGTAAACTGCTATGAGTTATCGAGAACGTTGCAATGAACTTCATCTCGAACCACTTTGGATTCGACGGTTGAAGCACAACTTGTTGCTGCTTTTCACCATGTTACACTAAAAGACCTATTCCAACCTGCCTACACTCAATCTACAACATTGCTCAACTCGAGCGCTTCGCAACAAAGATTTTACATTAAATATACCGAAGGCTAAAACGAACGTCCGCTCTAATTTCTTCCTGGTCATATACAGCTATCTGTGGAATAAACTACCAATAACACTCAGGTCATGTAACAAGGTGGCAACATTTAGTAGCCAATTACTTTGATCTAACTACCCTAAGCTCTACGTTCACATGGGAATAATCCCTTGATGAGCTATTCCAAGAGGGGCCCAAAAACATATAAATACTAATGTTTTCATAACTAGGCTTTGGCCTCAACCACCCGCCAGAATGTTAATACATGAAACGCATATCCCAATACTCCACCTATGCATGTCACCCATGCAAGAGCATGGATTCTTCTGTACAAATTGATCTGTGCCTCTATAGACACAGCTGCATCAAGAGAGATATACCTGTTATTATTACTAATATTAAGTCCTGAAAAGATGAATATAAGGGCGAGATATACGTTTATTGTCGAAACGTAAAATCTCGCTAACTGAAGGCACCGTAAACATGGTTCTAGTTAGGGGAAAGGTCTAGTCACTAGCCGATCCGCAGCGACGCTCTTCGTGGCGAAAAATCCGGAAACGCGGGAATGGGATTCATTTGTGTGATTCAAACACACGTGGTCATCGTGCGAACAGGCAAGCTTCCTAAGTTGTCTATGTACAAAATGATATTATATTTTAATAATATTTTTCACAGACAAACAGGACAATCTCCAGGTCACTACAGCACCAGTTATTTGCCACGTGGGGGGTTTCTTAAGTTGGTAGAGACGTTGTAGTACTATCGGGGTGCACTTCGTCTATACGGCTGGCCAGCTTAAGGGTGAGCAATGTTGAGATTCGAGAATAGATCCGTTACTGACCTTTGAGAAGTAAACGAAGGTAGTAGAAAGTGTATTACATGCTTGTGAGGACTTCTCTTTTTGATACCAAACGGACAATTTCGCCGCACTGGGACGATTAACGTAGCTGTGCTGAGTACCTACCAGGGCAGTGTCAAATCGTTGTGGACGATCACGATAGAAAAGGTGCACCTGAGACTGGGAGATGACATGATTGGTTTTGCCACTACCGTTATGAGCTGCACATGTAAAGCATGTTCCCTGTACGTGACGCTTACAGAGTAAGGTGATAAGGAACATGCGGTAGTTTCAAGCAATTGCGGTCGTGAGTTACGGTTTTTTCCCAGAGGCAGTCACCGGGACGATTATAGCCTGTGGGGCTGTGTGGACGGTGTAGGAGTCGATTGCGTCGTCATGGATTACAACGTCCAGCAATCTACACTCAGTCCTACTTGCTCCAAATGTACGCACAATCTAGACTCTAGAGCAGGAATTTTCCAAGCAACAGATCTGGTCGGCACGGATAGCACATCATTCTCCTATTCTGCGGCAAGGTGATGGCCAAGTGTTAGAAAAAACCACACAGCAACATCATATGCAGTTTCTGAAGCACGAACTCAGTGAGCAGTGAGCTAACTCGGGTCACGAAAATCGTTGACAATCAGGAGTTTCCATGAGGGATCAGGTAGTCCACATCGTTATAACAAACCAAAAAGGCGGGTGAATGAGTTGTCTCTACTCTTGGATTAGCCACAGCACCAAGTGTGTTAGGTAGATCTTCGGTGACACCTAGCCCTCGACTATGCAGTGCGTGCAGAAGTGAACTTGCTAGCCTGTTGAATGCGTAAGGAGTTCAAGACGCCTCCTGTTGCATGGTAAGGGACGCATCCATCCATCCATCCATCAGTGACCGCTCGGGTTTGGTTGAGCTATGCCAGGGATGTCCAAAGTCCGGCCCGCGGGCCAAATGCGGCCCAGTGCGTTAACATATCAGCTGGCCCGCGGCCTCATAAACTGGCTTGGAATATTTTCGTACGAGGGAATTTTTATTACTGTCAAACTGAGTATGGCCTGACATATTGTCACCTTACAAATTGTGGTCCTTTTTGCAAAGGTTTGGACATCCTTGACCTATGCTAAGTGACTGTGAATGTGAGGCATCACTCCTTATTTTACTGCCTTTAGTCAAGCCTTACGGTGCGATTCCGTTTGCAACTATCGTCGCATCGAATCAGTCATAGCTACTGTACCCCACGCCCCCGTCCCATTCGCGGCGCGCATGCGGACGACCAAGCATGGGCCTAATCGATCGGGTGATGCCTTCTCACAATTCAACCACCTGTATAGGCCGGGTGACTACACCGGTGGCTTGAGAATCACATGACGTGGTCAAGGCCAATTGTTTGACGGCCGTTTGGGAATTTGGCTGTTGTTCCGATCTGTCGTGTGACGCGATTGTCCGCGCGCATTCGGCGCCACGTCTATGCATTGACCTTGGCATTAAATGACCCCAGCTGATTGGACGCGTTCACGCGTTCACCGCACTCATTGGCATCTTCGTCGCGCACCTGTTGAGGGACTGTCTTAGCTACTAACACTGGTGCGCAGTTCCTATGCCAGGTCAGGTCAAATGTTACTTTCCACATGTGTGGGTGCTTTTTCAGTATTTTCACACCAACAACAAAGCACCAATGAAAAAACCTTAACAGCAGTAAACGAAAATTTTCCATCTTCAATCAAGCACACGGTCACGAAATCGGCTTCATTACTGTTGGCTCGATTAGTAAACGTGATAGAGCTAGGGCAGGATGGTGTTTCGAATCGAAAATGTACAAGAATATAAAACTAAATTTTGTCCGTGTGGACGAAGTAGATATAGTGCTAGATAGGATAGCATGTAAAGGGTGAGGGGTAATTTAAAATCTTGGACGAAAAGTTATTGCATGCATCAAAATGTTTGTTAATAATGAAATCTGTGGGCATTTCTTTATCTAAACCAAAACAGCGAGAAATAAATTTTAGCAAACGGATTAGGATATAATCTTTTTGTAGCAGTCCTGGGCGAATAGTAACGGGACGGTATAACCAGTGAGACAGAATACATGCAGTTACCTACCTTAGTAGTATAGCACGGGGAACGGAAAGCATTTTAAGTCTGAAGGCATACCAAGAGCCTTCTAACTTTTTTAGATGTTCCAAGATGTGTAGAGCAAGATAAATTTTGATGGAAAAATAAAATATTTTACGGCAGTCGTGCGAGGCATGCTTAGGTAATCCACAGTCATGGGAACTGCAGTCTTGGGATGTATAAAACAGTATGTTACAACACTTGGAAGGGTTGAGAGAGAAGTCACTAGCTTTTCACTAGTTAGTCTAACCCTCGTTGGAGTCTCAAAGAGTCCTCGATGAATGAGGTTATGCAACCCAGAGCGACGTCATAAGCTTATTTCTAGCCTATGAAGTTTCATAGGATAGGGAGACTGAAGCTACGAGGTGAATTGGAAGGGAGACAGGATGGGTCCCTGTAAAGCATCACAATTGGGTGGGTACAGAAGACTTTCTGCCACACAGCTGCATGAAGTGGGTGCGATTTATGAAGTAATGACTGATCACACCACACACATGAAGGGATATCATTTTCGGACGAACTTGTGCAGTAATGATCTGTCAAGGCTCCCAAGAGCGTTGGTGTAAGCAAGAAATAAGAACCGTACGCTCTTGTATCTATTGTCCAACGCTAACGCAGTGGAATGCATCAGATACCAAACAGCATCCAGTGTAGTGCCCTGGATTATAGGCAAAATGTTTGAAACCATCAGTATGAGCCTGAAAATGCAGCACGGGTGTGCACACAATTGACCGACATTTCTGGGATTCTTTTTAGGCCCTGGTGTTATTCTGGTTGATTTTCAAATGTCGGGGATGGTACCATTGGTTAATCACAGATTCAAAATCTCAGTGGTCTTGTTATGTTAAGACATCTGCGCATTCTTTTAGAGCGTTTGCTGATAGCCTATCCGGTCCCCTAGTTTTATTTGGCTTCAGCCTTGTGAGCTTCTTGTAAATACTAGTGGAAGCAACTAAACTCGGACTCAGTATTGGTGAAAGAAGGCAAGGTGGGCGTTAAGTAATGAGGATCTGAACCCAGCGCTTTTATTTACATCCTTGATGATGAGCGTTCTGAAAGAGTTCTCTCCAGGGAGTTGTCCTAGAAGTCTCAACAGGTCACGGCAACTGTGCTTTCCTAAAACGCTCTGAATGTATAGAGCGTTTAATCTTTTTATCTCAGTTTTTGTAGCTATGGACAGATATTTAACACTGGCGGTTAGCTTGTGTTTATAGGCCTGTTCTTTTCTCCTCAGTTGCTTTGGCAAGATTGCTTTGTGTCCAGGTTCATGTGGGTGGAGAAGAACGAGCTAAATGTTTCACAGATGGCACCTAGATGTCGTCCACCAGTTCAGTGGTCAATGAAAAGCGTTTGTTGGTTCTTCGACGGAGAAATCTGACCAGCTGTTTTGTTTTACTTATCATTCGTAGGGTTGCTTGATCTTCATGTGTTCTCCTCATCAATTGTAAATGCTTGAGTTCAGAGATGAGTCGGTGCATCTGTGGAATCATTGTAAACTGTGCTATCTTTTTTAGTGCACGATCACTTTGCTGGATTTCTCACTCATCGAACGTTCGGCTGCATCTTTTTAAATGTCACTGATTCCTTATTCTTGTGCAGAAACGAGGGGTATGGCTTACTGAATCTAATGACAGAAGTGCTCCACAGCTGTGCATGCATTTTTGGAGAGAAAGAAGGCATCCCAATCACAGGACCGGATTATTTGACGGAAGGCTTCCTAGTTAATACTTCGGCTGGTGTAGTAGGAAGGAGGTACTTGTTTGGTGGCTATTTTAACGGTAATGGTTCAGGATATCATGTTGCCGTCACTACCAGGGATGTCCTCTGAAACGTCTATCTGTACGTTGGCTATACCCATTGTAAACATCACGTCTAATGTGTTCGTCAACCTAGTTGGTATTGTAACCCACTGTGCCCAACCCACTCTGAATGAATAAATGAAGGCTCTGTGTATGGACAAGAAGGCCTGGGAAGACCAGTGTATCTTCGGTATGTTGAAATCACCTACAATTATCCTTTGTTTGTGTGTCAATTTCGATGTAAAATCGAAATCTGAGGTGATACGGACAACATTCATGGTTGACGAATTTGGCGGGTTGCCGATAGATGCAAGTAAACCAAGACTCCTGAGACAGAGAACCAGAGAGAAACAGGGACATTTGCCAGTGGTGGATGTTCAAATCTTTCAGCTGTACATGTGTGATTGAGTTAAATGAAGCATCGTCCACCATTTGTTTACAGCGATCTTTACGAAAAAGGAGTTAAATGGGGGTTTATTGGATTACTGTCTAATATATCAGCGGGGTACCACGATTCGGTAACGAGGATTGATTGCAGCTCGTTTAAGTGTGCAAGCATGCTTAGGAAATACCGTTTGTTGATAATCCATCTGGCGTTAATCGAAAGTGGTGAAAACCCACCATAAGTAGTGGAATCAGTGCTCACGTCACTGTTGGGTGAATCATGGTAATCGCGGATTATGTGAGCGGTAAATATGTCTGGAAGCATTGGGAACGAGTCCATTGCTGATAATCTTGCGGGTAGGGGTAGTGTACCGTCCGCGATCACCGGTATACCTTGTAAAGGAGGTTTTGAATTATCAACGATACATTGCGGTTGAATTGGCGCTGAGCTTATTTGTTTATTTGAAGAATTTGCAGAAATGACCAGTGCATATATATATATATATATATATATATATATATATACTGGGAGTGTTAACGGCACGCTTATGCTGGTGGTGGCTAAATCCTGACAGGTGGTCCACCCACTGCTGCTACTCTTTTTCCGTTGTCTGATGTCCTGGACTTCTCCTTGTGGCGACCGCTGGGTGGGATTTGGTTTACGCCCTTCTCCCTGCTTG
>OX104064.1:195060859-195078446 GCA_944474145.2 Dicrocoelium dendriticum | reverse complement strand
TCAGACGGAATGAGTATTACAATTGTTGTTTGTGGATACCTTAGACTTTGCCAAACTACGGCCCCAACGCGCCGGCAACTGTACGGAGACCGGTGTCTAACACTTAACTCCAGTTTAGTTCAATTGTAGAGATGCTTTATGTAACTGTAGGGGAGTATTTTCAGCGATTTATACTAACATTACGAGTATGCTGCGATATTGAATCGGTTGGAAAATCTGGTGAGGTGACACGGGCATCGCCGTATGGTCCATATCCCGTGGTCTACCGTTGAACACCTCAAAATGCACGCAAATTATTTTTCCTTGCCCAAGGGATATCGTTACCGGCAAATCCTAATGCATTGTCCCTAACTTTGCACTGACGCTTAAAGTCTGATCTCTTCCAGTTCAGTAAAATACTTGGGAATGACGCTGAACTGCGGGCTAACTTAATCCCTCACGTGTACGAATCATTCACTAAAATTAGTTGACTGTCCTATGTTACACGTCTCTGGTTCTCTTTCGTACTCCATTTTTTTCATCCGGCCTTTTTTCACTGCATGTTTGTTACCATACTGGATCTCTTTCTCTCCCGTTATCTCTTTTGATCTCGTGTGTAAGAACCACAAAGTAGTTGCTAGATCAGTAACATCTTTCCCGGTTTAGTGGCATTTGAAGACTGGATCCGGTTAACATCATTGTAGCCAGCCATGTCACCCCATATAACAAGCGTGCATCTAAAATACTCGCTGATGTTAACCATCTCCTCCACACGGTGTTGTCCGAATGCGTAACGGTCTCGACCAGACAGAGCTAAAAAACTATATACGCCCTCCCAAGGGCCTGTGGTGGTACAACAGTAATACCTTGCTCGTCACTTTTTTGAATGCTCAAAATTCCGTCATTAAAGGACTGGTTAGTGAATTACTTCGGTGATGTAAGCTCCGTCAGGTTTTTTGACGATTATAGTTTTACGCCTATTCGCATGTATTGTTCTATTTCATTATTTATCCGTGTCGATGACGTGGGTGTTAGAGCTGAATATGCACTCTTCATCGGTGCATAAAGCACATTCTTGACTTGACCAACCAGTGCTGCTGTATCAAGACTGCGCCAAGTCTTTGGCTGTCCAGAGACAGTTGTAACTGACAACCGCACCCAATTCATTTCGGCAACTTTCACGGAGTTCTTCAACTAATGCGCCTTCCAGCACATTCGTTCACTGGCGTTTCACCCATAGTCGAGTGGCCAGGCAGAGAAGTTCGTGGATACGTTCACGCAAGCTCTCCTCAAATCATAAGGGTAAGGGCTATAGAGGTGATCAACTAGTCCATCTTCTTGTACCGATTAACACCGAGTTCACAAGCAGCGTATGGATTTTCGCCAGCACAGAAAGCTCATTGTGCTCTCCGATGCCATTCGACAGCGCTCAGAACCCTCTTGGTGTAGGGAATGGCAGGCAGCGCGGAATGAAGCCACTGACGACCAAACTGGGTGCCGTCGGTCCGCCTCGCCTTCTGGGCTAGAGTCCACGTGACCCGCCTTGTGCTTGGCTGGAGACTTTACAGAACATGGCTCGCAACCGCTACCACTGGCGCGTCTGCTGCCGTTTCCTAGTCGGACTGTCCGTTTAAAGTGTGTTTTGTGCTGGATTAGCTGCGGGTTAATAGCTGATTATGACACAGAGCAGTTAAAGCCGCAAGAAAGCTGTATCACTGATGCCGCCTACTCTTTGCACAATAGCCAGCTGTTTGTGACGATATGCTGTTAACAAAAAATGTAAGCTCTTCGACCCTGGGTATTTGCTTAGGGCGTTATGGTTTTCCGGTAAGTTCCCCTTCTCTCCCTCTTATTATTCTTTATTCCATGGGTCATCATGGTTGTATGGCACCGATGCATCAGTTCAAATGGCTGATGTACTGCTGTTGTTGATTGTCTTTGAAAGGCACTGCAGAATAAAACAAGGTTTTAATCGGCGGTTTGAAGCACAATAAAGACCATTCACGCGGGAGAGACGGTATTAGTACGTGACTATCATGAACGCCACACAATGTGTACTCCAGGCACGAGCAGAACAAGCGCGTGGGTGTCATTTATGACGTGATCGTGGGAACGCAGATCTGGGCCCGCTATGCAAACCAGCTACGGTCAACGCTGAGCCAACCAGAAGATACGAAGCCTGCCGATCTCCTGTTTGATTTGTTGGTGGAAGGCTTCAACTTGCCAAAGTAGTCCGTGGATGACTGCTATCAGTCGAGCAAAGAACCCAGACCACATAGTCCAGAACCCGCTTTTCGAGCACTTCAGCCGAGGCGATGGACTGACAGACAGAGAACACCGTGCACAAGACTACAAGTTAATCCCAGGCTTTCATCATACGATGCAAACGCCGTCTCAGGAGGGGTGTTCAGGAGAAGATAAGAGTTTTCCGGAAAAGCCATTATTTCAATGATTAACCGGTTGTTGCTGATTACCGCATCGATTTAGAACCTTATGGAATGTTCCAAGTATTGCACGCTATTGCCAGCCTCCTGAAGATTAATTGGATCAGTATGACACTGCTAATTCTGCCAGCTGACTCTTATTCTAGAAGTTGAAGGTCACTAAGTGACTTATAGGTACGAAAAGTTATTCTTCACTTGTACAGTGATTTTGGCGGCGGTTAACGAGACATTTTGTTTAGATCATTTGATTTCTGACTTTTCCTTCGGTTGGGCTAGTGGTCTTGTGAAGCAATTAAGTGCATATTTCGGAATGGCAACAGCACTACAAACCTCCTGCTTGATCGCTCCAGTTAGACTGCAACCGCCGACGGATTTGAGAGTTGACGCAGTTCATCTGGACTTCACAAAAGCGTTCGGCCGTCTGAACCACCGCATCCTCATTCACAAGCTTCAGAGCTGTGGATTTGATAACCCAATTCTCGTGTGGATAGGTGACTTCCTTATTCAATCTCATCTGAATGTGAGTTCTCAACGCCATCTCTGACCTTATCGATGTTCAATGCGGAGTGTCACAGGGCTCAGTGCTTAGTCCACGCCTATTCCTGATTTACATGAACGATCTTACGAGTGGTCACTACCAATTTCTTACTCTTCGCTGATGATCTCGAGAAATGACGGGTCATCGAAACAACGCGATCACGTAACGCTTCCGGATGACCTTGATAAGGCGTACGAATGGGCGGCTCAGAACCTGCTACATTTCAACACCACCAAGTGTATGAAATTGTGCATACACCGTCAATCCACTTGCGAGTACATGCTGGGAGATCACATTTTAAAGGGCGCATCCGCTGAATGCCACGTAGATGTGATAGTGCAAGAGGATCTTGGCTGTCACGTCAGGCCGTGAAGGCGTCCGAAAAGGCCAGCAAATACCTTGGCTTTTGCGGAGGACATTCGAGCGTTTCGACCCTTCAGTCTTCTCTCATATGCTCAATGCCTACATTAGGCCCCATTCGGAATACGCCATCCACGCCTGGAAGCACAGGTACAAGCACGACCTCACCGCACTTGAACTGTCACAACTGAGGCTGAAAACGCTGGGCGTCTACAATGGGCAACATTGAAGCCTGTGTGGCGATTTGATAATCACATATTTTATCCTGAGGCATTCAAACCATGCTTGTCGTCAGCTTCTCAACCTGAATCACCATACCACTCTGAGAGGTCATCACAGTATATCCTGTTGGAATGCCGCCGGAGTATTTCTTCACTTCGTGCGTGACAACCTTGGGAGCCCCCACCACGCTGACGGTATTCAAAAGATGTCTCGATAATACACTCATGCATTTACGTACTTATAACCCTCTATGTCCGGACGTCAATCTAACACTACCAATCAAAGTGCTTATTTTCACTTCCTGCGTTTACTTATTGAACGCTGTTGCTGTGGAATATCATTGATGTATCCGAACTGGATTTACCTATCAGTTCAAGGAAGCGGCACACGAATGGGCATTGTCATTCTCATTTTCTTATTTTTTCTCACCTGGTAAGTAGACTGTAACTGCCCCCCATATTAATTTGTGTGCGCACATTCGATTCCCATTTCAAACTATCGTTATGCAGTTAAATCGGTAGACGCCTAAACTGACGACACTTATTTTTTGGTTTATTTAGTGTACCTTCCAAACATACTACGGGACTTGTCAAGTAATTGCATGGAGACAGACGTCCAATAATTGACTCCGGTTGTAAGCATGCTAATTTTACCCCTTCCGATAATGTTTATGGGCATCGCCCAGGTTTAATTGAACTCCTGCTGTGAAACAATCTTGGGTTTTTTTCTATGACGAGACTAACATTATCCTATCACTAGGATGGTTTACATGAGATTATCTTTCTTTATACTGTTGACCGAAATCCAAGTGTGAGCGATATGTGATCCCAAACGAAATTAGCATAAAATACTCTTCTCTGGTCCTCGGTTTTGGTCTGCTCTCCGCATCGGCGCTATCCGACAATCACTCAAGCCATTGTTCTACTTTAGAATGCCCGTGGAAAACTGCTTAGAGTATCTACCATTTAGACAACAAACACCATTAGGCTTCAGTCTCGATTTTCGTTCTTATATAACATCCTGTTGTTTGTACTCACAGTGCGGACCGCACGAAAACCATCACCTGCACCTACTTTTGTCTCCATCCATTTCCGAATAATCGCTCACTCGCATATCTGTGGATAACGTTGGTCTCATTCTGAAAAATCTATTTAGGCCCAATTTTTTACGTGTAAGTTCTCCTTATGATATTTCTTCATTTTTTAACATCTGGTATGTCCACTACAGTTGTAGTTTACCACTTTCCTCTGTTACATTCCCTGGTTGAAGAACGCTTACCTATTCAACGAATTTGATCATAAACCTAGAATGGCACTATGGGTCATCAATCAGTCATTATGTCCTCATATTAGCCTCATATTAGCTTTCTAGATTAGGATTACGTGGCTTATCTCTCACGCGGTATGAACTGTGATGTCCAGCCACTTGCGCTGTATTCTCTCGCCAAAGTTTTATTTTTGTCGCATCGACTTTCGCGAAACGGAGTATAACACCGGAAAAAACTCGGGCCCTTAAAGGACTTTGATTTTAAAAGTATGTATTATTGTCGTAGTGCTGTTCTGAATGCCATAAATATAAATATTAAAACATAAAAAGCCAGTGTTTTCCACAGGCACTTCCATGGCCCTAAATCAGAGCTCCATAGCCATAGTCGCGATTGTCAAAATCTTGCGACATGTATGTTTCTTCCAGAGCACTGATCTGTTGGTCTGACAGGTACTGTCTTTGAGATGCCCTTCCAGCGAAAATCCTTGCATCTTGGTACTCATTGAGCGTATGCATTTGTACGCCTGCTTGTAGGTGTGCATCCGATCTAGCCCTGGATTTTCCATGACTTCTGCCTATGGTGTCCTTTGGCTTCCTCCTTCTTTGATGACACGTTTGAGTAGGTGAAAAATGCAGGGGGCTATATGGTGACTGCGAATAACTAGCGTGGATGGGAGATCCTCGAGTACTGACAGGTAGTGCACTTGGGACGACTAGATGGTCATACTTTGCCAGCACGATGTAATTCACATCAGACCCTGACATTGGCGTCGGAAGCACCCAGTCTTCTGGATTCAACTCTGCTTGTAGACGCAACCAACCAGCTTTTCGTGCTGTCAGAAGCGAACACCAGTGGGTGGGCATGAACCGGGCGGACATAGTGCTTGGGTAACAACCCGGAACAGGCATCTCTGGTCTAGCCGGCCAATCAGTGGCCACGTCTCCCGTCTTCCAGTTAAATAAGCCGATGCTAGACGCGTCTAGTGGATCCAACCAAGCGCTTGGTTCGCCTCCCGGCCTCACAGCAGTGATACGGAAGACACGATATGAATATGTTTCTTCGATAACTTCACCCTTATCTTCCGACTGATCAACAGGCTCCAACTCGACTATGCCTCTACCAGCAGCTTCTTCTGTTGATATCCAACATTTTATCGCCCTATCGTAGATGTACACCTTATCATCTGATAGGTATATGTATCCACGGTAGTATGCTTCGTCTACTGTATATTGCCTGCCAGTTTTCGTGTCTACGAAACCAATTATTCTTGCCGGTCGCCAACTGTAAGCTATTCTTTCTATCAACACAAGACTTGGCAAATCCTCAGTTCGCACTCTGTTGTCGAAAATGGGATCGGAAGCGGTCATTGTGACAAACCCTTCAGCTTGAGCGTCCTCCATCAGGACTGGGGCTCCAGTATCTGGGTCGATATACATCTCTTGGTCACCAGCCCTGCACCACCCTGAGCGGACAGCAGTGCCTATCGGATTCCGAAGTCCTGTGTTGGAGCTTGTCATCTCTTGAATATGATCAGTCCAATAGATTTCACATTCTCTCCTAGCTTCCATCATTTCGTATTGAACTGTACGTTCCAGTACGGAGCACAGAATTGATTTTCTGCAAATAGAACAGAAAAATTCAATGTTTACGACTTTCAGACATATTTATTAATAAATTTACTATGCTTTTCAAAGTCAAGCGTAAAAATCCCCAACTTATTCCTAAATGACATTTTCTGTCCACGATGTTACGGTCTTTGCTACGCCCTGGAAATCATAGAAAGCTGCTTAGGGATAGCTGCTGCTCTGAGGTGGTGGTGTACAGCTCCTAAGGATCGGTCACTGCCACCTTGGTTGCGCCAACATCACCGAAATTTTAAAAATACCCGAACTACTTTCTTTTTATACTTTCCTCGGTTTACACTCGGGCGACGACATCAGCATGCTGATCCCATTCGCCCATTGCGATCTCTGACAACTGACAAGCTTCAAAAGACACTTGTCTATTAAAGCTCTACCTCGTTTGTTCACGTGCTTCCCGAGGATGCCTAGAGTTAACTGCGTGTTTATGTCATAGTGGGAGCAATGTATAGTTGATGTTTATTTCAAAGTGTATTCTCTAGACAACCAGGAACAAAGAACCACCGCAATACTACTGTGGCCTCAAAGATTCTACAAGAAATATGCTGCTATCCACTGTCATTCGCCTGTGGCCTACCATAACCGGAGTCAATTACCACTGTCTTTTCCCGCGTATCCAGCCAGAATTACGATTGTCAATTCAGGTACCTCACCATCAGTTCATTCGGTCGACCATACGAACTATTCTTGATTACTCTAACCCTGATTCCAAATGTCCGAAGTGACGTCCACACTAGAGACCGCAAGCACCAGGATTGAACATTGAGTGGATGCTACGACGGCTCCATAAATCAAAATTTTCATTCCACTAGTATCAATGAGGAATCATTGGTTATGGTTTGGCGTCGATTTTATCAAATTTGTGCGCTCAAACAATACCTGGTCGACATTATGAAAATCAGTGGGTTATACATTGAATCCGGGCCAGTCGACTATGAGAGCTACCTTGGGAGTCAAAAGCTTTTTGTATTGGCATGCACGTACGAGCAATTATTCTCCCATAATGGTATCTCGTAGTATGGGAACTTGTTAATAACCAGAGACAGTTGAATGCATTTGTCACCCGGGGCTGATTACAATCCGTCATAATCGTGTCCTATCAGTCCAGTGGCATCGGTGTCATTGCGATACTATTTTCCGCGTACATTGCACGCAACTGTTCCTTCCAGTACTGCACGTGCACCAGCTGTCAAGCTCCGCTTACACCGAATGATCTATAGAACCGACCCTGTCGGATGCTTCAAACATCAGTGAACGAAACGCTTCGAATATACACATATAGTGGAAAGAGAATTGGACTTAAACGTCATGAATCTTGAGGTATGCTTCAGCAGTTAATCAACCACGATCAATTAAGTTTGTGTTCCATCTTGTACACTTGTCATCCACTAGCCGTACGGTCGACCAACAATAGAGTACCACGCAATTACTCAATCATTTGCTTTGAATTCCACTCGTTGTCGCTTATAAGGCTGCATGCTTACTACACTGACCTGTCGCTGAGTTATGGTCATCCTGGTCTACCCGTGGTCACCCGTGCTCACAGCATGCAATATTGGGCTTCAGATGTAACCCATCGGACCCCGCATTGCTGTTGACTCAGATCTGCTCTCTGTGCCACAGACACTAGGCGACGTGAGCCATTCGGAAGTTGTTTCGGTGCAGTGCCATTTACACGCGCACTTGGTTGATTTGTATTGGCAAGGTCGTGCAGTTGTTTATAGCAACGTTTTGTGTATTTTCCGCAAGAACTGTACTGGATGCGTAAATATGGGACGAATAGGGGATTTCGGCAGGCACGGTGCGCCAGGCTTCGCCCGTCAGCAGCTTGTCTCCTACACTCACTACAATCATCGCTTGGCGAAAGACCACTCCACGCAGGCAGAGGCTTATTCCTATCAGTAGCGCACTCATTTCTTGAATCCAGCCACCTTCACTTCTAGCTAAATCACAACTTATAGATGCTCAGTGTACTCGGTCGGTTTGATGGTATAAATCCCCACCACACACTTCAAGCTCCGATGTTTTTCAGAGCTCTGTTCCCACTTTATTTTCTCTCTACGTTGGATCAGTACTTGCGTTTAGTGAAGCTGTTTCCTCAATACATGCGGACGACATCCTGTTGGGTGCCATTCATCCAACCATGTCCAGTCATGCTAGATAAAGCACTTATCTGTGCCAGTGATCCGGTCAGATTCTGAGTACATGTCATCGAACATCGCGAAATACAACAATGTTCTTTCACCATATATGGGAAGCCGATACCGGTAACCCTTCACTCAAGTTCACATCGATAGTGGAGATTTGCTTCCACCCACACTGACTTGAAACCATACTTTACCATGATCATTCCATTTGAATAAATATTTCACAAACTTGTGGGGTCTTGGCTTCCATTTCAGGATCCCCTTTCATTGTTGCTTGACTTTGCGATTCACCATTACATGCGGTCAACCTCATCGGACATTATGGTCTAGCGTAAATTTTTCTTTTCCACCGATTATAGATGCTGGTTAATATACGAGCCTGTTGAAGTAATTGTCTAATTGTGAATGCATTCCATGGTACATAACTAACTAAACAAATCTCTGTGGAGGGTTTTGGTGTTGCTATCTGCAAGTCCTGCACTCCACTATCGACAGTTTCGTCCTTGTTTGAACTCATCAGGTAGATAACCTTTGCCGGGAATGGAATGCTGCACAGTGGCTGGTGAATATCGCCATGATCACTAGACTATTGAGATCCGCGAGCAGCGCTTGACACAGCGGGTGCTTCAAAATCTGACAATTACATAAACGTTTATTATAGATTTTCACGGGACGCGCCTGAACAGGTATTATCAGTCGATTATTAAGAATACTTTAGCTCGGGGTAGAGCCAAAGATATTCGGCTGCTCCAGCCTGGTGACGAGACGTTTGCAGCCGATACTCGGCTCGGAGAGCAACCGAACACCTTCATCACCGACTTTTGTCGATGCTATTATGCTTACATTGGTTCATATAAACACGTGTGACGAGTCATGAACACTAGACACATCCTTACTAGCTTTGCACCTGAACATGTGTTCTCCCCTTCCAAGTAACATAGAACACGACGTAGGTCCTCACGTGGTCACGCGGTTCTTCGGTTATAATTTCTGCGAAGCCAACCTGCTAATCGATAATTGACCGTGAAAATCGACCAGCTTTGGCACCTGCTATTGTCTGCTTTGTAAATTATTCCGTTTGTGACTTTTACTTGCGATGTTCCTGCTTTCTCATATCAGTGCAGATGGTGTGTGTGTGTGTGTCTTGCAGCTAAATATCCATTCTCCCCAAGTGCATAAAACACTTCCTTGGCTTGATTTCAGGCAGCCTAGTTCACTTTGGGTTCTATCTAACCGGCAGTTAAGATAAACCATCTCAGTGGTCGAGGCTACTTGGTGCTGTTGTTCACGCAAACGAATTTACCAGCTTTTCTGAAACCATTAAATCTTTGTTCGTTGGAAGGAAGTTATTTGGCTGGTTACTGCTTGCTGGTCTTTTCCCTCCTTCGTCTATGAGTTTAGCCTGGCAAGCGTTCTTTCCGTGCATAATGTAGGTAGCGTTGCAAGAAAAGGCTACTTTGTTGGTTTCCTACATTACGAGAGCACAAGTATATTTTTGCTGGTTATTTGTTCGTAACTGGAACCAACCTTTGATCTTAGATCGATGTACAAGCTCAACTTGTGAAGTACTTGAATATCCATAATCTGCCTCGTTTCTTCGATAATCACTCGCGGTCTCTGGACAACAACCGCCCGCAGTGTAATTTTGTCGCTATCGACATTTACGATGTCCAGTCAACACCGTTGACTATTGGTCTGTACTCTCTCATTGGTCTATGATACGCATCTGAACACTATAAATTGTTAAATGCGTCTGCAACCCATTTCAGTGACCGACTTTGTGAAACCATCTAGCACGCAAACAACAGTACCACTGAATGCCTTTCTATCACCGATAGTACTAACCGTCACTGGCGTTTTACTTCCTCTCTCGTCCCTTCGATTTTCACTTGACAGCCGTTAACATTTAGGTATAACTACTAGACAACACACATGTCCTACCATGAAATGCCATTAGTATCGCTTCGGCGCATTGGACCATTCAGCCTGATTGACTACAGATACTTCTGCCAACAAACAATATCTTGACACTCCTAGTCTCGGGACCGTGTGGCGTTGGATTTCTTTTCCAAGAGGGTGACGGTTATCGGAAACAGTGCGAGAATGTGAATGAAACCTGAATTCAGCAATGCACTTTGCTTGAAGACCAAATAGAACGTCCTTCCAAACTTAGTTGTTCGCTTCCCAACCCTAGGCATTCCCAAAAAGGATTGTATTTTGCATTGCAATCTTTACGCTTTGTTACATGTGCGGATACTATGGATACAATCAGGCTAACTAGATTCTTTGTAATTATCGCAAACAATGACGCAGAGGTATGAGCAATCCTATATTTATTTACTATTAGCATCAACTATACCAACTTGTTAATTCCTTTTGCATGGTACCGTGCCACTCTCACAACCGTATTATTTTTATTCACTTACTCTATCGATTCACCGATGCGCATTTCCTTTGATCCACTTATGTAATATTCCAAGTTGCAATTTCTTCTGTTACCAACCTGCGGGAGATGTTAAGCATGTGCTTTTTTACCCGTCATAAACCATTGTTCCATTGTTCTGCCAATTTGTGCGATCGTGCCGGATACCCTTAACGTACCTATCGATGATGGAGACTCGTAACCTCTCAGTCTTCTACTTACAACTGCGACTAGTGATTGGCCAGTCCAAACGTCTGTTCTGACTCTTGTCTTCCAAACCTCAAAATCCTGGAAGAGAGATTTAAGGTCGGCGGTGACTAGTGCGCGGTCCTCTCCCATGAGTATACACTATCAGCCGAGCTCCGAATCACTTTCTTTATCGCCTGTTAGAACACACGCATAGATTACCCTGAGGGGCGCATACCCACGTACGCCGTGCAGTTGAGTGGGTAATATCAGGCTTTCTTCTACTGTTGTTCGTCAACCATGGATTATCTTCGCCAACTCAATTACCTTTATGTACCCGTTAGCAACAATCAGCAATTCACTTCCTACTCTCTAGGACTATCTCCATACCGATTTCTTGAATGACAACTTGCTCGCAGCGTTATAACTTTTACCGATTAGTATTCAACTGTACTGAGAACAGCATGTCAGTGAGCATAGTGTGGCCTGCTGTTCTTTCGATGCACTTGATGACCCATCGAAGAATCGCATCACCTTGTGGACGTCTTCATTCATTCAATTCGCTCAATGGATGCCTCAATTTGGCCATGGTGCTGCGCAGTGAACCGCATACAACAAATCGGTTGATTACTGGTCTCATTCTGGACAACCATTTATGCTAGAGATTATTCCAACCTGTGTCATCTGGAACAATTGCGGTGAAGAACTCCCAAATGGTTGCGGTCCGCATTCCCCTTCACATGCTTGCAGTCAACGCAAGCGCAGCAGTAAACATTGAAGGAAGTGAGTGCTGGTTACAAAGTATTGGAAGATACTTGGAACCGATCGAGTAGTCATGAGTTCAGAGAGGTTTGGAAACAATCGGTTGGTATAATAGTTTGGTAACGTTTCGCCCTCGACACGAGAGCTTCGTCAGACCAGGTGAATCAGTGTGCAATTGGTGTGGGATTTTATAGCGAACAGGGGCGATAACCGCGTTACCCGAGACTTGAGTCATGATGTCATTACAGTAACAGTTGGTGATGTCACCTCAGGTGGTACGATCACAGTGGGAATAGTCCAGGGGTTCCTTTGTGCGTCATGACAATGACGGATAAGCCCATAGTGTTGACAATGGGAGTCGGTTTGCACTTTCCAATCTGATCCACGCACCGATGCTCGTCAAGCTGGCTGGCTTAAGACCGCCCGCCACGCATTAGGGAGTTCTACCCCCTCCATTCTATTCACGCAGTCGTCAGATTTGGCAATTTCCACCGCCTCGGCAATCAACCGCTGAGTGGTTGATCGTATACCCCTCCTAATGACCTCTACGTTTTCGAGGTCTATCTGGTGACCCGTGTCTAATGCATGCACAGCTACGGCCGAGTCTCTTACTATTGCCTGGTATTCAAACTCGTTTCTTGGTAGTCTTGAAATGCGCCTCCTATGCTCCGAAATTCGTGTGCGTAATTCTCTCGCTGTTTGGCCTATGTACACATGTGCACAGTCCTTACATTTAATTTTATAAACACAGTTAGTCGTCCTATCCTTGGGAAGGGGGTCCTTCAGGTGTACCAGCGCCGAACGTAACGTTCGACCTCGCTGAAAGATCACCCTTATATTTTCCTTGTTTAGTACCCTCCGAATTGCCTCCGAAGTGCCTTCCTTGTACGGAATTCCGACCGTCCCTATCCACTCGGCTGGAGGTCTTGACTGCCGGTGTAGCACTTTATGCAATTGGCGTTTGACAAGCCGCCGTGGGTAACCACTTTCTAATAGTTTGCTCATTGCCACTTTCCGCGCAGCCTTTTTGTCCTCCTCCATCGTGCACAAGGTTTGTGCCCTGTAGAACAGCGCTGACGCTATCCCAGCGTAAACCTGTTTCGGATGACCCGAAGTGTAGTGGAGTACGCCGTCAGTATCCGTTGGCTTACGATATATTGTCGTCTTTAAATTTCCCCCATTCCTGTGAACCAGACAGTCAAGAAATGGTATTGTGCCGCTACAAGATTCCAACTCAATAGTAAACTGTATTCTCTCATCAATGGAGTTTAAGTGATCAAGCAACTCGTCCTTCTTATCCCGTTTAACAAGTACAAAGGTGTCGTCTACATAACGCCACCAAACTTTTGGTGAGTTAATGGTGTTTGTTAACGCCCGGTTCTCGAAGTCTTCCATATACAGGTTCGCCAGTACAGGAGATATTGGCGATCCCATGGCGAGACCTTGTTCCTGACTGTAAAGCTTCGACTGAAAAACGAAGTAAGACATGTTAAGACACACTGTCATACCCTCGATTATCTGGCTAACTGTTAGTTTCGTCCGATCATTCAGAGTGACGTCTTCATTTAGACGACGTCTCGCTATTCCTAGCGCCTCTTCTTTGGGTACATTTGTGAAAAGTGATGTGACATCGAAGCTGACCATCAACTCATCTGACTCAATTTTGAGACTTGCTATCTTTTGAGCGAAATCATAAGAGTTTTTCACGAATGTACTCGTTCCCCCTGTTAGAGGCTGCAATAGCCTTGCCAAATATCTCGCAAGTTCATGGGTCGGGGAGCCTATACCGTCGACTATGGGCCGTACGGGAACTTCGGGTTTGTGAACTTTTGGCAAGCCATAAACCCTCGGAGGTAAAGTCGATTTTGGGTATAGACTGTACCACTTGCCTGCCCCTAAATCCTCTTTCACGGTTCTTAAATAGTTACCAACCTCCGTTTTACTCTTGTTCATTACTGACGCCACGGTCTTATCAACAACTACTCTATATGGACCCGTCTCCAAATGTTGTCCCATTTTTCTAAGTATTCTGACTTATTCATTACAACCAGGGTTTTTCCCTTGTCAGCCTTTGTAAGTACAATGCTGCGGTCTTCCTTCAAGGAATTTAATGCGTTACGTTCAGTTTGCGGAAGATTTGGCTCACCCGGTTGCTGAAACTTAATGATATTTACTAACTGTGCCCGAATATTCTCTGCCTTCGTAGCGGGCAACTTTGTCACCGCGCTCTCAATGCTTGGGATAATCTCTTCTGCATATATCTTAGATTTATTGATGGTAAATGTCAAACCTTTCTCCAACAATCTACATTCCGTTTCATTCAAAACCCTATCTGACATATTAACTACATTACAATAGGTACTAATAGACCCGGAACTGTCAGTAGGACCGGTAGCATTAGGATGCACAGACATTAAACGCTCGAACTTACGCATTTGTCTTTTCTTTGCATCCTGCCCTTGTTTCAATTTGACGTCTGATGCCTTATTGAAAATTCGGTTGTAGTCGAGAGGCGTTATGGCGGTCTGTAGATCCAGGCTCAGCCGACTCGCGTCGATGCGGATCTCGCTTAAACGTTTGGTCACTAGGTAAATCCGCTGTTTCAGAAAGGCCTTGGAAGCATTAAATGCAATCCTTGCAGAGGTGTACGTACTGTCCGGAGGTTTCACTGTGAGACATTTGGGGATCAGGTTAGTCTTAAGACATGTTGAAAACGCGATGATTCTCCCAGTTCGCTTCAAGCCTCGCCAATCGAACGAATTCACTTGACAGTTTTCGAACACGGGGTCCGTAATTGGTTTCAAATTCTTGGAAGATACTTGGAACCGATCGAGTAGTCATGAGTTCAGAGAGGTTTGGAAACAATCGGTTGGTATAATAGTTTGGTAACGTTTCGCCTTCGACACGAGGGCTTCGTCAGACCAGGTGAATCAGTGTGCAATTGGTGTGGGATTTTATAGCGAACAGGGGCGATAACCGCGTTACCCGAGACTTGAGTCATGATGTCATTACAGTAACAGTTGGTGATGTCACCTCAGGTGGTACGATCACAGTGGGAATAGTCCAGGGGTTCCTTTGTGCGTCATGACAATGACGGATAAGCCCATAGTGTTGACAATGGGTCAGTTTGCGAAACGTTACAAAACTATTATACCAACCGATTGTTTCCAAACCTCTGAACTCATTAGTGCTGGTTACTTTTTTTTAGAGCCGTGCACCCTCCGTCGGAAGTCTAAAGCAACCGTTGTCTTCCCCAATTACCTCTACCGAAGGCCAGCAGGCGTCAGCGCTGTGTAGGGCTTACTCATCTGTGAAATGCATTTAGTCTAGATTTCTACACGGTACCTAAGATATGGTACTTTCACAGATAAACCAAATAGGTGTGAACTTACACTTCAGGGACATAATATTGACTGATGTCCCTGTCGGATGCGAATCGCTTGCTGGTTCCTCTTGCAGATCCTCGCCGGGTACTGATTGCTTCGATTGACTCCACGGTTTTTGTAGCCACTATATTCAATTTTGTGGTAGCTTCACTGGGCGCATCTTTAGATAGATCAGTCTGCACGCCTGCATGTGTGAACTTTCGGTTGTAGGTGGTTGGCTGTGTCACTTGACAGTATACACTCCTTTGTCCAACTCCTACGCTCACACCGGCCTCCTTGATCTGCTTGGTCAATGTCCCCCTTGCCTGAACGGAGAAGACTCTCGGTTCTGTCACTCGCATGCAAGCAAACACTCCGACTTCAGCTCTTTCGGGGGACACTGGCCGGAAACTGGTGCCCACTTCCCGAAAAGTTCTGTAGAACTCGTCAGCCGTAACTTGCCACTCGCTTTCAAACCGGGCGAAATCGAGATGCATATTCGCCCAATCAACCATGTAATCTGACCTGCAGAACTGTCTTTCTTGCAAATCACGCTCCGACTCGGAGGAAACAAGATACTCCAAATTTGAGACGACGCTTTCGGACGTTTCAGTGAAACGCTCAGTCAGTACAAATGTCACTGCATCGTTGATCGTCTGAGTGAAAGAATCAGCACAGGTAAGCAGCGGTCTTGTTGCGATGAACGGATAACCGAAATCACATACTATTGGAGAACGCAAACGCGATGTGAGCTGCGGGACCGGATATTCACCACAACATGAAGAAGTTACGCAAACAGAATCCGTCAAAAACAGTCTGGAAGACGAACTAACTAATATAGGACGGTACAGCGAAGCTGCTTTGGACATAAAGATATGGCGGTTAAAGTCCGTAACACAGGTGGATGGCGAGGACGAAGTTCCCAGAGTATATTGCTTCTGCACATGTACAAGTGGTGTAGCACCACGCCCAAAATGGAGCTCCATGCTGTCCCCGGTAAGCATCGTTACCGTGCGATCTAAGCCATGCTGCATCGCGGCGTCGCGAAATACCGTGGCAGTCGTGTGTGTGTCCGCGTGTCTCAAAGCAGCAGTGCTGCTTTTGATTCCTTGTCCTAGTAGATGAGAATGTGCCTGGAAGAGAGCGGACGCCGTCTTTGTAATGCTTCTGTAGGTGTAAGGTGTCTGAGTAGTAGTGTATGTGGCGGAGGTGTTTGTGATGTGTGGTGTAGTTGGTGTGGCTTGTATGTGTTGTACGGATTGTGTGCTAGATTTGGTGGTAGTGGTTTGTGTGGCGGCAGTGTTTGTTAGTTGTATGTGCTCCGTGGTTTTGTTGGTAGTGGTATGTATGAGTGGAGTTGTGTGTAGTATGGAATGTGTGTGTGCTTGTAGGAGTGGTGCGGTCTCTGGCGTCCATTTGAGTTGTTTGTTGACGTCGATGAGTGGTGTTTGTGTTGGTTGTAGATGGTGTTGTGATGCGGCGTGTGCATATTTGGTGGTAGTGGTGTGTGTGTCGGCGTGTTTGACAATGGTAGTGGAGGTTTTTATTGGTTGTGTTAGTTGTTGTGAATGTGCGTGGCAGAGAGTGGGTGTTGTCTTTGTGGTGTGTGTGTCGGTGTAAGGTGTCTGAGTAGTAGTGTATGTGGCGGAGGTGTTTGTGATGTGTGGTGTAGTTGGTGTGGCTTGTATGTGTTGTACGGATTGTGTGCTAGATTTGGTGGTAGTGGTTTGTGTGGCGGCAGTGTTTGTTAGTTGTATGTGCTCCGTGGTTTTGTTGGTAGTGGAATGTATGAGTGGAGTGGTGTGTAGTATGGAATGTGTGTGTGCTTGTAGGAGTGGTGCGGTCTCTGGCGTCCATTTGAGTTGTTTGTTGACGTCGATGAGTGGTGTTTGTGTTGGTTGTAGATGGTGTTGTGATGCGGCGTCGACGTGGTTGTGTTGTGTAGTCTGTGTGTGAAGTTCCTGGGTATATTTGGTGAGAAGTGCTTGTGAATGTGCGTGGCAGAGAGTGGGTGTTGTCTTTGTGGTGTGTGTGTCGGTGTAAGGTGTCTGAGTAGTAGTGTATGTGGCGGAGGTGTTTGTGATGTGTGGTGTAGTTGGTGTGGCTTGTATGTGTTGTACGGATTGTGTGCTAGATTTGGTGGTAGTGGTTTGTGTGGCGGCAGTGTTTGTTAGTTGTATGTGCTCCGTGGTTTTGTTGGTAGTGGAATGTATGAGTGGAGTGGTGTGTAGTATGGAATGTGTGTGTGTGCTTTG
>OX104064.1:194904986-195060767 GCA_944474145.2 Dicrocoelium dendriticum | reverse complement strand
TGAGGAGCAGAACACGTAAATGTATGTCCCGGAGGGATTTGGCATGGCGAAATCACCAGGGTTGCCCGAATGCCGAAACCTGGACTGCATACGTGACACATCGTAACTTCTGTGTGAAGCTGATCCGCGAAGACAAGGTCACGCATCAACAGAAGTTAATGAAGCGATTCTGCACGAATCGCAAACTCCTGTACAGGCACGTTAACGGCCTTCGAAAGGTAAAGCGAGGGGTTCCGGCGCTAGTCACGGCTGATGGATGCATGCGGTCAGCAATGGAAGCAGCTGATCTCCTACGGTTTCATTACTCTCAAACGTTCCAACAAGTGTCGAGCCCAAACATTCACCTCATTTCTAATACTCCACCATCTGGTTTAGAAAACATCACCTTCACTGCGGAGGCAGTGTTGAAGAAGTTGTTATGCTTGCGTATCCACAGTTCTCCCGGAGCTGATAACATCCGACCAAAGGCTCTACAGGCAGTAGCTAGTGATCTGTCAGAACCACTGGCTGTTTTCTATCAGCGATGTCTAGAGGAAAACCTTATTCCACCAGTATGGAAGCAAGGGGTCATCACTCCTACCCATAAAGGAGGTAGCCGCACTGATCCTGCAAACTACCGTCCAATAACACTACTTCCTGTACTATCCAAAGTGATGGAATCAATCGTCGAAGACGCGCTGATGCAATATTTGGAAAGCCACAATTTAATAGCCCCAGAGCAACATGGCTTTCGTCAAAAGCATTCGTGTAATACTAACCTATTAATTGCACGTAATAGCTGGACTGAAGCTGTTGATGATGGAGTAGGGGTCGATGTCATCTACTTGGACTTTTCAAAAGCGTTTGCTCGTTTAGACCATCGAGTTCTCCTTCAGAAGCTTCGGAACTACGGCATTGGCGATCCAATCCTGAGTTGGATTAGCAATTTTCTACAAGAACGACGGCTAGTGGTGAGAGTCCGAGAATCATTTTCTCATGCAATCGACGTGACGTGTGGAGTACCGCAAGGCTCGGTTCTTGGACCTCGTCTATTCTTGGTGTTCATTAACGATTTGGCGAGATCAATTACTTCCGATTTCTTATTTTTCGCTGATGATATCAAGATATGGCGAAGGATCAGAGGACCGGATGACCATGAACGGCTCCAGCACGATCTTAACACAGTGTCGAACTGGTCAGTTCAAAACGCTCTACCGTTCAACGTAGACAAATGTCGCGTAGTACAATTACGCCATAGACATAACTGCATCTACATACTTGGGACAAACGAATTGCAGAATAGCTCCCAGGAACGTGATCTTGGTGTGATCGTACAGAGCGACCTCAACTGTTCAAAACAGGCTGAGGTAGCTGCTAGAAGAGGCAACCAGCATGTCGGCATGCTGCGAAGGGCATTCGGGAGATTTGACCCATCAATCTTCCCAATGATGCTCAATTCCTACATGCGCCCGCATGTTGAGTACGCAATCCAAGCTTGGCAACCTTGGTTGAAGCGCGACCTAGAAGCGATAGAGGCACCACAACGGAGAGCAACAAAGAACGTGAAGGGCCTGCGGTATCACTCTTACCACCGAAGGCTGAAGTTGCTGGGAATTTTCAGCGGATGTTATCAAAGGCTGCGCGGCGATCTCATATTAGCGTATCAGATATTGAGTGACTCCAACCACGTATGCCGCCATTTGCTGAAACTTAGCCACAACACGCAGCTCAGGGGTAACTGCTTAAAGTTGAAGGAACACTGTAGCCGTCTAGAGTGTCGACGGAATTACTTTTCCCTTCGGGTTTGCAAACCATGGAACGCACTCCCAGACTCAGTAGTATCCTCTCCTACCCTGGATGTTTTCAAAAAACGATTAGATGTTGCTCTCAGCTCCCAACATTTTGTTACCTAAGCTCCTCTGTTTGGTTTACGCCAAGCATGTTTTCAGCAGGACTAATGTATCAAATGGACCTAAGTGAGCGACCATATTTTATTTTCTCACTCCTTACCTCAACTATCACTGCGCCCCAGTGTCTTTCTGTATGTTTACGCGCGATATTTCTTTTTCATTTTACACTGATGTTAATTATCAAAGTATTCATCTCGGCAGACGTTCGATAGATGACCCAGACATATTTTAATTGCATCATATTCACCGCTACCATCCTACGGGACGTGTCAAGCACTAGCTTTTATCCCGTGATAAATCATTGTTCACTGTTCATTGTTCACGCCTTGCATTCATCAGACTGAGACACCTATGGTCTCGTCGCGATATCAGTCTCAAGCTGAAGGGCTGGGTGTACGGTTGTGAGACTTGGCCTATTCGCTCGGAAGACATGAAGCGATTGTCACTTTTTGACAATCGTTTTCTAGGTAGGATTGCTTGCGTGTGGTGGCAACATCACGTAAACAGCACAATAGTCTGAGACCGAGTGTTTGGAGCAAACAACCCGAAAAGTTCTTCTCAGACACCGCATGCTTCGATTCAGCCACGTATTACGCCTTCCCCGTCAAGCGTTATTTGCACTCACCGGAAGTGATTTGAAAGTATGCCATGGATAAGGAGCATGAAGAAGGCAATCTCAAGCTGTTATCCGCTGGACCGGTTCGCCTTCCAGGATGTGGACCACGCGCCTCGGACTACCGGTGGTTTAAAAGGCTGGAGGTCCTGGCGCGCAACATACTCACTGCAACAGTGTTGTTCGATCGCATCACTTGTTAGTGTCCAACCGAATATATATAAAAAACAACAAGCACAAAATGACGTGTGTAAAACCCCAAAACTCGTTTTTCTTCCGCTATTGTATTTTGTTTTCCCCATTTTCCGTGGTTCTAATGGCACATTGTCTGTATATGGCTGGAGAGCCTATGGTGCGCTGAGGCTGGTGGTGGCTAGATCCTGACAGATGGTCTACCCACCGCTGCTACTGTTGTGCCATGGGCTCATGTCGTGGAGGACTTCTCGTGGCGACCGCGGTGGAGTTACATCCTTCTCCCCGTTAAGATCCAGGACACCAATTCACATGAGTCAGTGAACTGACCATGTGCTAGACCCGCTGCCTTTCGGTTGTTCAATTAATCGAAGGCTTTGGCTGAGGACCCGATTCGTTCTCCTATCAGGTGTGGGCGCCCTGCCAGCATCCTAGTCCATCCTCTTCGGAGGTTAGGAAGTGCTTGATCGCTATCTTCCCGTAAAACCTAGCCATGGGAGACAACAAATCTACGGGTTATAAGTTCACAGCCCGATTGGCGTAGAGCACGAGCGCCACGCGTTTTCTCTGACGGTGGGAGGGCACCTCCAAGTGTTCAACGGTTTGCTACTGCCAGCCTCAAGCCAGGCAGCCCCTGGTCAAATTGGTGCAAACTCGCCAAAACCCACCTGCGTCTGGCCGTGGTCGCAGGTGTATCCTACTACTGTCGCAAAACCTATATGAATCGTTCCAGTACCTCAAAGACTGCGTGTGACGGCTGTCAAGCAGATCCCACTCTGTCTGTGCAAGCACATTCCCGAGCTGGATCTGCTCCCCATTGTCTTGTGGTCAGGCTATTGAACCAAACACTCCGGGTGGAGTCTCTCAAGCAAACCTACGAAGCACATCCGCCACCTCGCTTGCGATTGCTCACCAATTCAATCATATGCCTGCGCAAAGCACTCAGCCTCGGGTGCTGGAACGTGCGCACACTACTGGACCGGAACTCGAGTGAGCGCCCCGAGCGACACACTTCACTGGTCGCGATAGAACTGGCGCGCTACAACATCGATATTGCGGCGCTCAGTGAAACTCGGCTCGCTGAGCAAGGTAAGTTGCATGAAGCAGGTACTGGCTACATATACAACTGGGTGAGAGACGCCGCCTCAGCACTAGGTGATCATGGGGTCGGATTTGCAATATCCGATCGCCTCCATGGCCAGCTGGTGGGTGAACCAACAGGCATCAGCGCGTGACTGATGACTATTCGCCTACGTCTTGGATGAGGTAAGTTCGCCACTTTTATAAGCACGTACGGTCCGACCATGGGTTATCCTGATGACACGCGTGATCAATTCTACACTGAGCTATCCTCCGTGATACGGTCTGTGCCGAGGAGCGACCGACTATTTCTGCTGGGTGATTTCAACGCATGCGTTGGGCCTGACGCATCGGTGTGGACAGATGTTATCGGTCAGCATGGCATTGGTTCAGCGAATGCGAACGGCGACAAGCTGCTCTCACTGTGTGCCACTCACTGCCTGACGACCACGAACACTCGGTTTGCACTGAGTGCGAGTGATATAGCAACTTGGACGGAGTGGTCACGCTCACCTGCTCGACTATGTCATCGTACGTCAGTGTGATATGTGTGAAGTGCGCATGACACGTGTACGGCGTGGGGCTGAGTGCGGTAATGATAATAAATTGGACCAAACTGTATATACTTTCGTCAATTTATGTATTGCACTGCTGCCGTGAAACGGCATCAATTTAACATTCTCTCCCTCGATGCTGTGGTGAAACGTATTGAGCTGGAGAAGGCGATGGCTGCAAGCCCATGTGATATGGAATGCATAGCCATAGTGTGCGATCTGTTGCACCACATTCGCGACCAGGTGACAGCTGCTGCCGAGAAGACCATCGGGCGCGCAAACTATGCGTTCTGATTGGTTTGGTGAGAACAATGCGAAGATTGGCGCATTGGTGTGTGAGAAGAATGCAGCATTTGCTGCATATGTGTCAGACCTCAGCAACTTGGTGAAGAAGAGTCAGTTTTGCAAACTTCGACGGTGACTGACCCGAGAACTCCGTCGCATGAACAATGCATGGTGGACGGAGAAGGCGAAGTAGATGGAATGCTACACCGAACGCCGACAATGAATTCTTTGACTCCTTGAAGGCGGTGTATGGACCGAGGTTGGAGCCACTGAGGACGCTGATCGATGGTAGTTCAGGCGCTGCTTGTACACAGACTGCAGACATAATGCAAATCTGGCGGAAACGCTGTCTTGAACAATCGTTCGGAGATCGACTGGCCTGCATTGAAAGCCCTAAAGCAGTACGTTGTGAAGGGGCGTTTGGCAGACACGCCGACACTGGATGATGTTACAGCAGCACGTGCTAATGTTACTCAGATTACCACACACTCACATCCGCACATGATCGATCGACAACGTTCTCACATTGGTCGATACCGACTGGCGTTTTATTCTTGCTCTGATTGGCTTGTTTTCCGGTTACGCTTTCCGCATTCGATGTACTCGTCATTAAGCGAAGGACACGTTTGACTTCCGGTTCTGTGTCCTTTCTCTCCGAGTTCGGGACTCCGGGTCCAACGACGAAATAGGAATACTAGTGTGATACGTATCAGATGAGACGCAGAGAGCACTTGCTCAGCTGCGAAACTGCAAATGTGCCGGGGCCCACGTGATCCTGTCTGAAGTGTTGCAACACGGTGGACCCGCGTTGGTGACTACGCTGCACTACTTGGTGCAACGCGTACGGATTCAGGAGGAAGTGCTTCCTGATGCCCTTGTGATACCACTATACAAGGGCAAAGGTAGCAAGCAATGTTGCACGTATTATCGTGGCATCAACTCGCTAAGTTGTGTGGGCAAGGTGACTACCCGAATCTTGCTCAACCACCTCGTCAGTCAGGTTGTGGAATCTAACGTGGCGAAAGAGCAGTGTGGATTCTGTTCGATTCGCAGTACTATGGATATGGTGTTTGGGGCTCGTCAGTTGCATGAGAAGTGCAGAGAACGACACAAGCCGTTGTACTCGCCTTTTGTTGATTTCACCAAAGCATTTGATACGGTGAACCGCGAGGCATTGTGGCTGGTGTTGGGTAAGTTTGGTTGCCCGCGTAAGTTTGTAAGTTTAATTGAATGTCTGCACAGTGGTATGCGACCGAGGGTGCAGCTGAGTGGAGAGACCTCGGATGATTTTGCAGTTGTCTCTGGTGTGAAGCAAGGCTGTGTCTTAGCTCCTGCCCTGTTTAATATATATCTTCATGCAATGTTGTCTTGTGCTTTTGAAGCGGCTTGTGCTTACGGTGTTCGTGTGGAGCACCGTATTGATGGTGGGTTGCTGAGCATCGGTCGTTTCGATGGGAGAACTCTAGTCTGTGAGACAACTATCCGTATATTGCTGTTTGCTGACGACTGTGCGTTGTTTTCACACAGCGCGGATGAGTTGCAGCACATGACTAGTGCTCTGGCTTCGACAGCGGCCAAATTCGGGCTCCCTATCAACACAAGCGAAACTGTCTGTCTCTTTCAGCCTTCACCGGAGGTGCAGTCTTCAACATTGCCGCGAATCATCAGCCTTTGTGCTGAAGTATTGGAAACCACCTCCCGCTTCTTCTACCTTGGGAGTGTGATGTCGACTGACCAGCAGCTACACAGTGAGCTGCTTAGCCGCGTTTTGAAGGCAGCGGCGGCATTCGGGAAGCTAGAGTACCGAGTGTGGAACAACCATCAGCTTGCCATTGGCACAAAGCTGATGGTGTACAAATCCATGGTACTGTCCGTTCTTCTATACGGCAGTGAAACGTGGACGATGTACCATCGGGATGTGCGATATCTCGAGCGGTTCCATCAACAGTGTTTGCGACGGATTCTGCACATGGGATGGGGCGACAGAGTTGCGGACACAGAAGTGTTGTGCCGTAGTAGAATGTATGCAGTGGACTGCATACTTTTGCTGAGACACCTATGAGCCGTATGTATTCGACGCGGATACTGGAACAACTATTATATGGTCAGCTGAGTATTGGAAAATGGCATGTCGGTAAACCAAAGTTACGTTACCAGGACATGATCGACGTTAGCCTTTCACGTTCCAATCTTGATTGCAAGTCATGGGGATCGAAAGCGATTGATCGGCGTGCATGGCGCGATCTGATCACGAAGGCAGTTGCCGAAGTGCGGGAGAAAGCCCTCATACATGCGGCGAAGAAGCGGCGAGTGCGGAAGCGGCAAGCACCGATGGGTTGTACTCCATCGACATCGAGCGCATGGTGCTGTAGCACATGCGGTCGCAAGTGCCTGAGTCAGGCAGACCTAGTTATCCATGAGTGAGGCCACTCGGGACCACTACCGAAGCGACGACTTGTCATGCAGTGAACGTAGGGTGAACCGTCGCAGCTGCATTCGATTTACTAACTGCGTGCTTGCATGCTAAGTCCCTTTACTTCAGGTGGTGGGTTTTCAATTTTGTCCTAATGCTTTGCTTTCTCATATTATTGACTGCCTGTACTATCTTCTATAAACCTCACACTTTGCCGATTCTAATTGTAGTTAATTGCGGTAACATTTTCGCGGTTGTGGCATTTCCTTAAAATATATATTCTGACATCTTTAATTTTTCGCTGCCTCGTTCGTAACCAATTTATTTTATACGCTCATTTGGTGAATACCTACGTCTTTGTATCGGTATGCATCATCCGATTTATTTTATTTCATCTTGTTTCAAGTGATTGGCTGTTGCTTGATATCCCCGGTGTGGCTGCGCTTGATGTGCATGTTGACAAGGTGCCTACCTGTCTATTACCCACTACCTCGTCCATACTGGCTCCAGGAGACAGTTGGTCGTTGCTGGAGGGGACGGGGTGCACGGTCCTTGTGGCCGTGTTAGGATCAAAGAATGGTTCCATGGACTCAGTGTGGAGCGGACTACGGTCCAGCCAACGCCTTGTGTGCGCTTGATTCCCAAATACAGTGTGCTTGTTTTTGCCTGTGAAGGAGTGTGGGCCGGCTCCGTTGACGAAACGTGGCTCCCATCCGCATGCCTCCCGGTCTTATTCCTTCAGGTTTACACTGGATATGGGTTGTGTGGATGGATCTGTGGGTGGTGCAGCGCAAGCCACCCATGGTCCCTCTGTAGGCGCAGGCGTCCTGTGGCTGGCCACAGTGACAGGCAAATCCGAAACCGGATGTCACCATCTATATATGGTTGGCGGCATCCGGTTTCGGATTTACTTGTCACTATGGCAAGCCACAGGACGCCTGCGCCTACAGAGGGACCATGGATGGCTTGCGCTGCACCACCCACAGCTCCATCCACACACCCCATATCCAGTGTAAACCCGAAAGAATAAGACCGGGAGGCATGCGGATGGGAACCACGTTTCATCAACGGAGCCGGCCCACACTCCTTCACAGGCAAACACAAGCACACTGTATTTGGGAATCAAGCGCACACAAGGCGGTGGATGGACCGGAGTCTGCTCCACATTCAGTGCATGGAATATATATATATATATATATATATATATATATATATATATATATAGCGACAAAAGTTTGAGCACCGCAGTATTTATTGATGACCTATCGAAGTCGTGTACATCGGCATCAAAGGTGTCTTCGATTCGGTTTTTCATGTACCTTTTTGACTGTCTGCTCAGGAATGCTAGGCCCGAGAAGTAGGTAAATATTAGCAGAGCGCTTTAGGCGCACAATTCGGACAGACTGTAAACTTACGGCAAGCTGTCGCGACCCTTTTGCTATCTCCAAAGATGTGCAACAATACCGCTTGTTGTCACTTTTTTTAGTTCATTATCGACGAATTCATGGAGACTGCGTTCACTGAACACGATCTGCAAGGCGTGCATTTGCTCCCAGGTGATCTTCGAGACGCTCAGTACGCCGACGACGTTGCCCTTATCCGGGAAAGCTTCCAACCAAGCCAAGTAGCACTGGACAGTTTAATATTGGCTGTCAGTCGTTTCGGGCTATGCTTTTCACTCTCGAACTGGAAATTGCTTCTCAACATTGACGGGAACCAACCCCTGTGCTGACCACTTGCGGTGATCAGCTAGAATCTGTCGAGAAATTTAAGTATCTAGGCAGCTATACTCGAGTCAGTGGTATGGAAGATGAGATCACAAACCGCATAACAAAGGCTCTGAGGCACGTTGCCAATCTCTGCCATCTGTGACGCCGGCGCGACATCATTCTCGCCCTGAAGGGCTGAGTTTACAATGCGACCGTCCGTTCAACCCTCCAGTACAGTTGCGAAAGTGGCCCAACAAACATAAAGATGTTCGTTACGCTTGATCGTCGCTGCTTTCGCAGCTTAGCTCATGTCGGGTGGGAGCACGGTACAAGCAGTGAGCGTGTTAGACGCCGTATATTTGGTGCATTGACAGTGAACTGTTCAACACCATTATATCACACACCAGGCTCATTTGACTGGGTCACGTGTTGTGCCTGCCAGCACACCGAATCTCGCCTCGTGCGTTGTTTGCGCGCCGGGGGTGTAGATGGAGGAAGCGGAGGGGTGGCCAAGCAATGACTTGATCAAGAGGAATGAAGCCCCTCATACCTAACCTGGCATCGATTAGTATCTTCCGACGGCTGTTTGTATACTTGTCCATCAGAACGGATAAACAACTAAAAGATATGTCAAGGGATCCCAATATCGGGACGTATTGCCGTAGCCGTGATGCAGAAATTCGAGCACACCTTGCATTGCAATTCATCAGTCCTAAGCTTTGAGTTTGATATGTGGACGACGCATTTGTCATCATAAAACGAAACAGAGTACAGACCACGCACTATTTGCTCAACAACACGTTCGATGATGTCAAATTGAATTAGAAAGTGACAAATTGCCATTTGAATGTGCTGGTCAAAAGGAACACCGACGGAACACTGCAAAAATGCGTATATCGGGAGAAAACGTATGCACATCAGATAGTACACCATCACAACTGACACCTCATGAACCACAAAGACCTGCATTCAAAGCCTATTCAACAGAGCGACAACCCACTGCAGTACAACTGACTTGAAAAGCCTAGAAAATCACCTGTTCTGTGTACTCCGAGACATAAGGTTTCGAGAAACTTCATCAGAAGAAGCTTAACAAAACGAACGCTTCGACAACAGCAGCAGCCACGAGAGCAGATAAACACATGAATAGTGCTCCCGTACACCAAGGACGTTTCTGCGCTGACAGTAAGGTTACTACAGCCCCATGGGATTTCGGTGGCCCACAAACCGAGTGCCACCTTAAAGAAATCGGTTTCCAAGCCTAAGCATAAAGTCGTTCGGAGAAACCAAAACAATGTTTACTAGCTAAAATGCAGTGAATATGACAAGAACTACGTTGGAAAACCCGGAAGGAAGTTTCGTACACAAATCATCGAGCACAAAGTTGCTGTGAGAAGGCATGCTCCCAATTTGCTGGTTTCCGCACATGGAGATGAAGAAGGCCACCACTTCGATCTGGAAAATGTGCTTATTCTGGCGCGTGGGAGTACGAAAACATGCGAGAGCATTCCTGGAAGCGTGGCACTCCACGGTTCACTTAACCGACTCGTTGAACTGGACGCAACATACGCCGCACTACGGTCGAGAGACCGCCACCCCAATCAATCAAATCCGGTGGATCAGAACACCAGAAAAACTGGGCGGACGATATAATTGAGTACTGGAGTAACCAGGCAAAGATCACAATACGCAAGTCAGAGAGGTCAAGACCAAAGGTCAACTACCTGCCCAACCGGCTAAATACGAACAGACGTCCCAGCCAGTAGGATTGCTCATCTCCGCGACCAAACATCGCAACCTATAAAAGTGCACGGACACTATGTCCGACGCACTGCCATCGAGGCATCCCTACGCTGCGCTACTTGCTACAAGCTACTTAACAACGCACGGATGATGTCACCACAATTAGCGACGAAACGTTTGCAACAAATTTGCCAAGCTCGGCGAACAGTTCGACTGCCACCAGAAGAAATTGAGCTACCAATTTTCGCTCTTTGTTTTGGCTTTTAGAGGGTTACATAGAACCAAGTTCATCCCGTACTAACAATTTGTGATTGATTTGATGATAGACGCAATGCATACCTACACCCGAATTCGCTACCTGTGGGGGCACTGTTGACTTTGCATTTGACGATATATTCTGGGTTTACAACACAAGTTTAATCGAAGACGCTTTGAGGTTTGTTAGGACCGCCTGCCGACTTCATGTCCCACCAAACCTCCTCGACATCAGCCAAAGCTATAATAGTACAAATTCTTTGTCACGCGACTGGGACTGTATCTCGAACTGATTATTTACTACGGCGTCTAACGGCCATATATCACTGAAGCGGGAAGTGACTTATTCGGTCTAGGATGTAAATAGCTGTTTCACAGCTTTTAAGCTACTATGGGATATGCGCATGAGCCAGACAGTCATGTGCTTTAAGCAGTCCGGGCAGGCGGATTCAGCAGCAGTGGCGGCGGCGGTGGCGGCAGCAGCACTACCAACCACAACGAAAACCGCAGAGCCACCAGGTGGTAATTCACGGCTTCAGAACGACTGTCCCTCATGTGACTAGAAGTGCCGGTACCATTCATTCACATTATGTACGTGTACATCTCAAGGCATTGCTGAAAAAATTAATACTTCGGTCTAGCCACTTTCAAAAATTTCGGGTGTAGTTCGCCTGCACCAGAGAACCATGCTAGTAAAAGCACGTTGGCTTTGATGTTAGTTTTGTGAAAGGCAAGTGGACGTCGCAAGCGCACACTGAGGCAGACTGTATGCAAACACAAGAAGAATGTAAACTAGTTAACGTAGATGGTTCAGATACCACGGATACTTCCTGGTGGATTTAGCATGTGTTAGGAGTGATACATTGGTTTATAACATATCTGATAGGATTGTCAGTGAAAATTAGTGCATAAAACAGTTTTGATCAAGTAAGGTACCTTTCGCCGCACTCATCACGATGTAAGTACTTCCGTCCGGAGTTTAAGTAGGGTCTGATGAGTACCACGCTTGTCTTACGCTAATGTCAGTATTCGTTATGCACAGGCTATAGTACATAATGTTCGTCGGTGAATCATCTTCTTTTGAATTATGCTTAGGTGCGGACACTAATTACATGCACTGGGAAGGAGTCCCAGGGCTGCGACACCTGGAGAGGGAAAACATTCCGTTGGTACTCCAGTCGAATGTACTGTGTGGCCAATTCAGATTTGCCTCCCTCGAAGTGTTTTGTTTGTTGGTGGCCAGAGTGGTTATCGTTTATCAGGATCCGACATACCTTCACAAGATCACCCCGTGGACACTGGTAACGTCCGCTGTACAGTCTTTACTTTTTCAGCCCACATTGGTAGAGAAGGTGGAACAAGATTTGCACGTTCCCTGGCACCCTGTGTTCTTCAGTCTCGAGCAGTTTAAGTGGGGCTTCTGACAGGGCAATTAGGCATGGGCAAAAAATTCCACATGTGGCCGCCAAACCATTGCGGAAAGCTTGAGGCCTCGAATATTCTGAACTCCTTATGTGGGAGGCTCAAGTGCTGATGTACTTTCCTTGGTGCTTCTTCGGTCTGTCTCATACAGCCAAAGTCATTTTGCACGAGCACGCCGACACCGCCATCATGGGAAGCACGTTGTACAATTTGTGGCTTTAGTCGGTAGTCATGAGTGCTTTGGTGGCATTTTCTCATAATCTTGCACTTATACTTGTTAAACTGGCGCACCTCGGTTGACTACATTTAAACTCTATTGAGACCACTCTGGAGTGTGTTCTGTGTTCTTTCATTTTATTACTGGCACACTAACATTAGCTCAGCAACGAAAAGTAAACAATTCTGAGGGACAATCCTCGTGGGATCATTTATGATCAAAAGGATTAGGTGTGATTCAATCACCGGCCTTTTAGATACGCCAGACTAAACTTCAACTGAACCAGACAGGATACCTTGTACTACTACCTTCAGATAATTTTGAAAGAGGAAGATATCTATCTAACCCAGAATGGATAACCATTTCCACAGTTCTGAAACTTGTAAAGTAGAATGCGATGATCCCGACGGCCGAGTGGCTTTTGGAAATCCAGATAGACGACATCATCTTCCACCACAGCATTGATAGATTACATCCATTGAGCAAGGGGTATCAGTAGTTGGCGGTACATGATTGATTTTGGTGAAATGCTTGCTGCTCTGGCTCAGGGATTACGCTACTCGTAAGCACCCCAAGAGTGTCTGAGCGACTATAGACTTCGTGACTTTGTAACTCACCGGAAGTGGTGTTATCAGGCGCTGATTCGCCCGTTCTGCATTACTGTTACTTCAGTTGCTCATTTGTTCGCCGAGCTGCGCAATTGGTTTGCAAACGTTTCACCGTCATGCGAGACGGCATCATCAGTGCGTCGAGATGTGTAGTGTAATCTCGCTGATTGAATTATCGACCCGTGATCGGCGTGCAGGTGACATTTCGAAAGTGACGGCTTCGATCTGTGTCCCGTGATCTCTACCCATTTCGCCGTGGCGGAGGTCGTCGCTTGGGTTGTTCCTATTCAAGCGGCGTCTCATAATTTCTCTAAGAGAAATTAATTTCTCCCTCAAGGCTATGCATTTCCGAATGTTATTCCGTAGGAACAATTTTTTTTCGAGCAGTAGGTTTTGACTTCTGTCACAACTTACGAGCAGAAGGATTTTAGTTGTACGTTGTTAGGTACTTCTATTATGCTCGCCACTGCTCTGCTGAACTCCCCCAAGGCAGCTCAGGGGTTCCTTCAGGTAGGATGGACCAATTATCTGCGCTAATGAGTTCAAGTAAGTTATCATTATCGCTCATGACGTAAGGTTCTTTCTTGCCTTATTAAAACAATCCTGCGCAGCACATGTAGGGGAGCAGTAATGTTACTTGATCGCTGCGGCCCAAAAGGGTGTGCATTGTTACTACATCGAACACGAGTACTTCGTTGGTGAACATGAGATCCAAGGTCGCCGGTTTGTTTCCTGTCCTGAAGTGCGTTAGAGATTTACCATGGTTGTGCAGGAGTGATCTGCTGATTAACTCTTTAAGTCCTACCTTAAATTACTCACAGAGAAAGACCAGGGCTTCTTTGGCGTACAGGTTACAGTCCGCTCCCAGGAGAACGTTATTGCATGATCTTTACATTAAACTCTTCGTAGCAGACGCTAGTGCATAGTCCATAGTCTAACATGGACTTTAGTAGACAGTATACAACAGCCACTAAACATATGCCACGTCGCCTTAGGTTCAGACAGTATCACAGGAGTCGCCAATGTTGCCTCTTGTCTTAACGCAATCGATGTGTAGTCCGGAGCGGAAGTAAACGAGCACGCTGCCTCCGTTAGTGCGTCGATCGTTTCACGAGGGGGTCAAGTCAAGTGGAACAGTCATCGGCAAGAAAAGCAAGGTTGTCTACAAACTTATGGTCGGTAATAAAAGTTGAACCACTCCACAGTAACCTTTAGCGACTGCAAGAACCGGCAATAGTGCAGTGGGAAGTACTGCATGACACATTTGATCTGGAAAATAGAAACGCCGGCTCAAGTGGAACACAATCAAATGTACTGGCCGAACAAGACTTACCATCCAAGCCAACCTGAACACGGACAGAACCACGATGGCTAAAGATCGACCCAAAGGCAAAAGGCTATGATCAAAACTAAGTGCGTAAAACACGCGGTTGCAATCACTTCAGAGGGGGAGGTATTAGGCAGCCAAGCGGAGCGAATAACCATGATCGCAGTTACTGCGCTAGGCCGGTCAGACAGTTCGGTATAGCGCGGTACCAACAACGGAACGCGAGTGCGTCATGGGTGGCTCGCAAAGTCGTGTGGGCGTCGGCCGTGTGAGAGCCTGTCGTGTGGACGAAGTTGTGCTACCTATGGAATACAGGTGCCATGTTAGTGGTTGGTGAACTCGGCGTGAGCGTCGACTGAATGTACGGGAGCCGTACTCCAGCACAAACAAATGGCCAAATTTGGTGACCGAGGTAAAACAAAATGCGTTCACATTGGTTGAGTCCAGAACGCCGACGACGAGGAGCACGAGACTTCTTTAATTCGAAGTTTGGTGGCTTATAAGTAGAACCATTCCGTTCCATAGTATACACTCCGTTCACCTGCGTCTGGCTTCTGTTTTCACGGTTGAATTGGGACAAGGTGTAACGGGCCTTAGGCAACAGTACCGCAGGTGAGTAAACCAACAATTTACCCTCTAGCTGGAGAGCAAGAGGATCTCATTCGAGATGCCCATCAAATTGTCTTTAGCCATAGTGAGCCATGCGTGCCAACACCTTCAGGAACGCTGCCAAAATCACTTTTTCTGTACCGCCGGTCCACCTGCATCGGTGACACAGGGTACGTCGGACACTTAGCCGACCATCCGTAGAAGCGGGTACTGGAGCACTGTACTTCCTCACATAACAACATGGATTAGAACGTCCAGTCTCACTAGTGGGAACTTGTTTCACTTTGAGCATTGAATTCCGATCACGAGTTCGCTCATACAGTGCAGTGTGGTTTTGGAATTTCTTTCGCTAGGACCTGAAAAGCACTTGTAGACTGCTTTTGTAGCTGCAGAAAGCGTCCACACAGAGAGTACTTGCACAAACCCTCCTTTTGCCTCGGTTGCGGCATGACCTCGTACTCTTTAGTTCTCGATAAATTCCTCAACCTTACTGTCGGTTATTGCCTTTGAATGGATCTCAATTCCCCTTGCAGCCCATCCAAACTATAAGGGATTAGCACACCTGCAGTTCACATCTGCTGATAGGTTGTTACAGGCTAGCACCTGCGAAACAGGCTCGCGGTAAAAGGCCGTATCTAGCTCGTAAACGAAGTAGTTCAAAACACACGTCAGGCGAGCAAAATGAAAACGGGGTCCTAACAAGCATCTTGTACAACGCACCGGTTCAACAAATTAGCGGTAAGCGGACACGCCTTCAGGTGTATACAGCCAATAATAAGTGCACGGCTGTAGTGGCTACACAGATATCAAATATGTATTGCAGAGAAGTTCAGTTGCAACTTATTTTTCTGATGTTCATGTTGTGTAACACAACGCAAGTACATTGTTTAAAGCGAGCGGACCTCCGCTGAGCAGGACGAAGACTGTACGGCGGTACGAAAATCTTTCTTTCTGAACCGAGATTTCTTTTAAATTACGTAGTACTATTTCTGCGTCGCGTCTTCACTAGCTTCCGCTTTAACCAGGCGTTTGCATTCAGTAGTTCGCGTTCCTCGATTCTGAGTCGTTCATCTAGTCGCGACCCGTTCGCGAAGGCGATGTTGTTTGGCTCTACAGGCCTTCTTTCGGTGCTCGTGTATCAGTCGTCCTTTGCCCCACGGCAGGCAATTTGCAGTTTGTGGCGTAGATACTGGCGCTCTCATTCTGACTCCAAGCGATGCTTATTGTCTAGGTGTCTGACACGTTCCTTCGCCCACCCAAACAGCGGTCCTCTGCTGGTGGACCGTCTGTGCCTCTGATTGGTTATCCGGTCTATTAACCGCCATACAAAGTGCTGCATCCTCCGCTTGCTTGTTCTTCTCGCAGACGGCCTGTGCTGGTGACTGACAGCTAAGTGTATCGACTTCCATCACAGTCTGCGTCTCCGATTGCCTGCATAGTGTATCGGCCTCTGTCACAAGAAATCCTGTCTGCGCTGTTGATTGGCCGCTAAGCGTAACAAATTCTGTCACACGGTATGAGTCATTGAAGGAGCCATTTTGACGCACATGTTTTGTGAGTTGACTGCGACGCACAGTCTTAATTTGGACAACTATTCATTTTGAGAGAGTACAAACCCGGTTATACAGTGCATTTTTAGTGGGTGGACAGCATCTAGCATTTATCAGCCTCGGATACCGTCCTAGTGACCGGATTGATCGACATTCACTTCGAAATGAATTGAAACCAAGATTGTGATTACTTGCCGTAATCCATTCGCACAACACTCGACTCCGAATGAACCCCCAACGAATCATTGCATGTTGTGCCCAGCGTTGCCCACCGCGACATGATGTTTTATGAATGGAAGCCGTGGTTAAAATCTCAAAGTTCGACCATCTCTAACTACTTTAAGGATCACAAGCCTGCCTTTTAATCCTGAGATCGCGGGTTTCGAGCATGCGTAGGCGACCGGGCGACTCCCACAGGATCCTTATCCCACACGCGACTGGTGGTGGTTGCGCGACAGCGACGCGTCAGTACTGCGTACCGTCGTACTGCTGATGCCTTCTATCTCTAACTAATGATTGCTTCAAATGCTGTAGTGTCGCTGTGAACGGTACTCCAGAAAGACGTCAGCAGACCTATAAACATGCGGATGACATATGTTGGCTGCTAAAGATGTAACAAACTGAAGTTCGTTGGTAAAGCAGTCATGTTGTGACACAGCTGGCTGTGAGTAATCAGCGAGGCACCCAGAAATCAACTAATAACCGCATGTTTCTCAACTCTTATCATTTCACAAGCGAAGAGAAGTGGTGCTGCGGAAGACAAGGCATTTAAAAGATGTCGAAATTAATTCGTAGGGGGGCATTTTGTCTATACTCTACGCGTGTGCGCAATGCCAGTTTATAAACACATCAAGCTGACATACCAAACCCAGGCCGTTCGGCTACCGGCACAATCCAATAGTGTCTTTCCATATCAGCTTGTTGAGTGAGCTCAATCTGCCCATGAATTCTCCCCTTTTGATTCGGTTGTTCAACCTGAGCAATACATCTAGCTCTCCTCAGTGTGTTAGTTCCTGAGTAACCAAGCCACAAGCATCACTTCTTTCTGCGGCGCACGGATTCGTGCACAACCACTTCCTGCTTTCCGCCAAGGTGTGTAATGCAGCAATGTAAGACAATTAAACTCAGGAAGTGCCTCATAACAGATGTATGGAGAAAGTCGTAATCACTTCAGCTATCAACACAGGACCTAATAATCTCCCATTATCCTCCGTCTGTCCGTATTCAGAACGAAAACTCCTCAGGTATTGGTGGACTGCGAATATACTGACAAGGACACCTGTGTATTGCACTTGGAGTTACAGTAAGGTGCTTAGACATTCAAACCACTGTACACTGCTTTATCGACACAGGGTTATTCGAGTCAAATATGCAAGCACTAATTCGCGGTTTGTTATTCTGGGGTATGTGATCCAGAATCTTCAGGTGGGCAGGGGGCAAGTACTGATGGTTAATACTCGTCTGCTTTGACCATCTCGTTCACTTATTACAAATCAGTTTTTACCTAGAAGGCTTATGTGAATTATTTGCTGTATGCAAGCGACGCTGGCCCTTGATATAGTTATCGCTTGGTCCCCGTTAAGCCAACTTACAACATCCGACACATAAAGTTGTGTTACAGAAGTGCAAAACTTATTCTCTAGCTCAGTCACATATTGCGAGACGCTTTGGCTTTCGTGTCTGTCGGTTATAGTACGTTTTTCCTACATGTTTACACTATAACACGGTTAGGGTACTAAAGAAACGATGTGACTGCGCATTAGGACAGCAACCGACATGTTTAGATAGCACCATAAGTACCGAACGCGACCGATTTTCCTTCTCGTCACACCCACTGGCTGATTCTATGACACTAGGCTTAGGATTGCGGGCCGTCTACACAACGGTTGTAGGTGCTCTACGGTGCGTTAGCTACCCGATGCCATTAGCTGCCGATTGGCTCAAGGTCATCCTCACACACGCGTGACGTGCGTGCTACTGGTTCATTTGGATTATTTCCCTCTATCCTCTCTCCATCTTCTCGCAGCGTTGTCACTGTACGCTCATTCGAACCGGATTTACCAGCTCTACACAGTGATCCATCATACGTGGAAATATCTTCTACGATTAGAGGCTGTGCCATCACTAACCGTTTTCACTGGCATCTGTGATTAAGCGCAAGCGTTTAATTCAATCGCATTGAGCCGATTGCCTTTCTGTGTGACACCATTCGATACAGAATTCTCGAGGCAGACCGAAAAGCCTAAGCTTACTCCGATCCAGTGTTTCTCAACACAGCTGTGAAAGAATCTGTGTTCAGCGCTCTGTTCAGGTTGCAGTCACTCGCCATTCCTTGTGACCTTGTCAGCCAGTGCGGCTGCATTACCCATCACACGGACCGCGCGACCACGCCGACCGCTCATTTGACCTTGCAACCACCACGCTCGCCTGACCGATGTGCGCCGCTCTCAAAGCTGTAAAAGTACAGAACGCCAACCAACCCACTGGGTCAGGTAACGACACCAAATTGAATGGCAGAAAGGCGAAACCGAAGAGACTCCCATCGAAAGGCATTTGCGGGTTAGGAGAATGTCATCGAGTAGTAAAAATCGGTCTGGCTTGCTCGCACTGTTTGGAATGGTACCATACGAAATGTGCAAATGTGTCCCAACAACAGTTACGGGAGCGAAATAGCTCGCAAGATGCATTTTGGTTCTGTACTGCGTGTTCCACCATCCCCCTCGTTAAGTGCTTGCTTATCCTAGCTGAGAAATGCGACCGGTTAATCGCAGAAGCAGAGCAGAGGATAAACGATAAGATTACTTCAATGGGAGCGAGTATGGACCACAGAAGCGTAGCGGCTGCTAAGCAACGGAATGCTGAACAATCCACTTCCCCTGCACCGCAATCAGCCATGTCTCCATCTCCGTTGTCCTCTCCAACTTTGGTAGAACGCCGGGCGAAAACAGACTGTACCTACGTGAATCAGGCAGTACTCACAGCAAAAAAAATCAGGCACCATTCAAAACGTCTGGTTAAGCAAATTCCACTAGACCTGACATCTAGTATTAACAAGGATGGAGCAGCCAAACACCAACCCTTGGTACCTGTAGCTCAAATATCTCTTGTCGAGACTAAGCCTCCCAGAACATCGGTTACATATGCAGAGATTGCTGCAAGGGTCCACCGAGAGGCCGCCGTTGCGTCCTCTTCCATTGTAAACACCGTTAACGCAAATGGAGAGAAAAACAGCAAACAATCACTTGTCAACAAGTCAAGACAAATGAGTACCATACCTTGTAGATCGATTAAAAGGGATCCAACAACAGTGCCCGGACTGTTGTATGCTCAAATGTCCCTGAATCTACCGCCATCACATTGCGGGATAAGTTATCAGACGACCAAGACCAATGGAACTCATTGTGTATGCAGATGAGTATCACAGCCAAGCCCATAAACTTGTTACGAATTACTCGTCATCCGAACTCGCCACACTATGGTGAACCCAGACTTATTCGAGTAACTCTAGAATCCTCCACCGACGTAGGAAAACGTTTTGCTCTCCGCAAGCGCGCTAAAACACGAATCCTGTGGGATACGTATCTATCCTGATGTCCCTTGGAGCGCGCGACAACCAAAACGAAACACCGAAGAGGGGCACAGCAAGCAAGACCGCCTAAACACAGTCTTCATACATGGCGTGCCAGAACATCCTTCTAACGATGTTCAAGAGACCGGAAAGCACGATTTAGAACAGTGGCGGTTCATTCGTAAAACACTTTCTTTGGATGATGTTGTGGCACTATCGCTCACCAGGATACCTCTCTTATCGAATTATAGAGGATGCGGCCCTAGAATCCTAAAACTTGTGGTTCAGTCAGAGCAACAAGCAAAGGATGTGCTGGATCGATGGCGGAGAAATCGGAAACATCTTCCTTCCGAAATTCGGTTAAAGGTCGCAAACAATTCACACAGCTCAAGTATTAAAGCAACTGAAGCAGCAAGCATCCTGACGAATGTACAGAAGTGTAACTTGACTGCTGCTTTAATTGACTCTGACGTAGATCTAAACGAAGGCTGGGACGCACCTTGGCCGAATCAAGTTGCAAACGAGGTGTCATTGACCCATCAAAAAAACGAATAACTGCCGACCTCCCATTGGTCGGCATTCTCCCACACTTGACAGCTTCACCTCTCTGCGGGCTCCTAGAGACCGAGAAACTGACCTGCTTGTATACAAATGCTCAGGGACTTTCTAACAAACTGGCTGAACTGAAAGATCGCCAAGCTTCCGGCTCGTATGATGTCATTGGTATCACCGAGACATGGTTGCACACGGGAATGACGGACGCTGAAGTGTCGCTACCGGGCATGTCGCTGATCCGGAACGATAGGCTCACAAAAGGAGGAGGGGTAATCCTGTACTACCGAAACGACTTACAGCGCGAAGCCGTGGAGGATTCAGATTCGCAGTTCCCCGACTCTCTTTGGTGCCGGTTGCAGTTAAAAGGCAGGGACGCTTGCCTTATTATCTTGGTGTACGGCGCCCCTAACTCAACACCCGAAACCGACTACCACCTAATGGCTGCTTTAAGGTGCAGTTTACAGCAAAAGTACACTCACATTCTTATCATGGGTGATTTCAACGTACATTGTTTAGAAGCCCCTGCCACAACCGGCGAACAATTCAAAACCGATTTACAAGATATAGTAACTACTGCTCCTCTTTACAACCACATCGCTTTGCCCACTCGGTTCAGAACTGGTAACAGGCCATCTGTGCTGGATCTTGTGCTTACCAACGAGGAGCATATGATTGATGCGTTGGTTTTAGACTGCCCGTTGGGTCGCAGTGATCACGCAGTCATCAGTTTCAACTTCGTCTGCTATGCAGAATATCGGAATGATAACGATGATACTGTGCGGACCATCACAAGGTACGACCGACTCGCCCAGCTAGTCAGCGCCACAACATGGTCTTTCCTCGAAGAAGAACCCCCGGAAGTCGCCTGGCTCGAGTTCGTCAACACATTCAGTCAGCTGATTGCACAGGCTTCAGAGATAAAAGCTTGCAATAAGTGCAAATCCGTTTCTTTCGTTAGGAGCAGAACCCGAAAATGGATGACAGTATGCAACGCAGCATGGCGAGTGTACAGAGAAGCTCCAGCACCAGAAACTTGGGACAACTACGTAGACAACGTAACCACTGCACTCAACTGTTAAGAGAAGACAAAGCCGCCTATCAGCAGAACATCGCAAAAACCTTCAGTGCTAACCACAAGCTGCTGTACAAGCACGTTAATAGCCTACGAAATGTGAGGCAAGGATTTCCTCCACTCAAGACGGCTGATGGCCCAACAAGAACGTCTATGGAAGCTGCAAACGCGCTGCAGATGCAATACGCCCCCACGTTTCAAAGGGTCTTGCCACCAAGCGATCTACCAAGATTTGTATTCTGCTCACCAGGACTAACCCACATCACTTTTACTGCAGAGGCTGTATTGCAAAAGCTGACTTCTCTACGCAAACACAGCTCGCCGGGTGTCGACGCCATTCGTTCTGAGGCATTGGGAGCAGCAGCAAACCAACTGGCAGGATATTTAGCTCAGTTTTTTCAGCACTGCTTAGACCAGAACCAAGTTCCCGCCATGTGGAAGCTTGGAATAATAAGCCCGATTCACAAAGGTGGAAGCAGAATCGAATCCTCCAACTACCGCCCAGTAACCCTTCTTCCTATACTCTCCAAGGTCATGGAATCCATAGTTGCCGATGCACTGGTGTGCTATCTGGAAAACTGCAACCTCATCACTCCTGAACAGCACGGTTTCCGTCGACAGCGGTCATGTACAACTAATTTACTAATTGCACGCAGTAGTTGGAGCGAGGCAGCCGACGCTGGAGAAGGTGTTGATGTGATCTACCTGGATTTTTCCAAGGCTTTCGATCGTCTAGACCATCGGATAATACTATCCAAGCTGCAGCATTACGGGATCGGCGACCCTCTTTTAAGCTGGATCGCCAACTTTCTCCTTCAAAGGCAATTAGTGGTCAGAGTTAGGAGCTCTTTATCGGACCCCATACAAGTCGAGTGTGGTGTGCCGCAAGGCTCGGTTCTAGGTCCACGTTTGTTTTTGGTGTTTATTAATGACCTTGCACAGGGAATCGCTTCAAACTTCCTAATGTCTGCCGACGATATCAAGATCTGGCGCAGGATCCAGGCGAACGCCGACGAGCATGTGCTCCAAAGTGACTTAGATACAGTGTATCAATGGTCGATCCAAAACTTATTGCATTTCAACGTCAGTAAATGCAAGGTGCTTTCCATCCGACACCAGGGCAGCTACTCATACCGACTCGGAACGGATGTACTGCAACAATCAGCTCTCGAACGTGACTTGGGTGTCCTGGTTCAAGATGACTTGGATTGTTCCAGGCAATCGGAAAAGGCCTCGAAGACCGGGAACCAACACGTCGGACTGTTGAGGCGGGCGTTTGGACAGTTAAACAGCTCCATATTTCGACAAATGCTCAGTGCGTATGTTCGCCCCCATGTCGAATATGCAATTCAAGCCTGGCATCCATGGCTGAAACACGACCTTAATGCACTGGAGCAGCCTCAACGCCGGGCATCTAAGAACGTAATTGGAGTGCGCAATCGGTCCTACCAGGAGAGGCTGCGACGACTAGGATTGTTCAGTGGAAGCTATCGCAGGCTACCAGGCGACCTGATTATGGCATACTTGATTCTGCGAGACCCAGATCATGTGTGCCGCCCTTTACTGCAACTCAGCAGCAATACAAACCTGAGGGGCCACTCATTAAAACTCGCAGAACAATACAGTCGTCTGGAGTGCGGCAGAAGTTTCTTTTCAATTTGAGTCTGTCACTCGTGGAATGCTCTCGCAGAATCGGTCGTCTCTGCACCGACACTAACAATATTTAAAAGACGGTTGGACGATTCACTCATCCACTTACACTTTGTTACTTAACACTATGTCTCTATCCTACACCTGGAGTTTACCCTGGAATTATTTGTTGTTAACTGTGGGTATTGTGAATCTAAGTGGATCGCAGGACTGCAGCGAAGCAAACGATAAGTCCTTATTTTCGTATTTAAAGTGTTAACTATTTTACTATCCTTTTCATCATAATTGTTATGTTGATATCCCCACCAACTATCCAACGGGGCTTGTAAAGCAACGCTTCTTAACCCGTATAAATTCATTGTTCATTGTTAACTAGAGATGTGGTGTTCGTTTCTTTGCCTACACTACGCCTGTGCTTCACGCCCACTCCGAAGAGTGATGGGGAATCCGTTCGTGAGAATCCATTCTCATCCATTTCGAAGCTCACTCTCGCGATTACTGGTACAGATGCTAGCGAGTTGATGATCGTCAGGACAAGTTCTCTCTTTTCACTTCTTTGTCAGCGTTTATACATTTTATCTGGGCGCTGTGCCACCCATTCTTATCGTAAGGTTTTGTCCGAATCAACTCTCTCGTTTTGTTCCCCATGATACTCAGCCTAGGCGGTGTGGTAGAGCCGCTGTAATGAAACCGGCGACATGTCCCCCCACGTATAAATAAGGTAAATAACGGTACGTTGCATTAACTACATCTTACAATTGGTACGCAATCCTTAATGCCGGAGCTTTTGTGCTGCGCAATGCCCTGATGGATTGAGAGTGGTTTAAAGGAAGAGCACTGAAGATGATCCAGTTTTAAGTGTCGTACTGCTAGGTTAATAAATGCTGAACATAGGCAGTTTCTTGACAATGTCCTTCTTAAATGCATGCTGGTGCGGTCTCCCGCAGTGACCGTAAATGCGGTACCATAGGATGCCGAGGCACGGCGCGAGTATCATGAATTTCATTGTTTCTATAGACAGCTAACTAATCAGCAATGCTGCTCTGCGTAGGAGCCTGCAGTTGTTTTCCGCGGTTACTTGGAAAATACGCACACGAAAATCGCACACAGCAGGGATCCCACGGACATGAATGCACGCACGGCGAATTCGCACACAGAAAGTTGGCCACTTGAAATCCCCACATTTCGTCACAATCAACCGTATTATTTATTTGTGATACTAACAAGATACCAGTTTTGAACTTGGCCTCCAAAAGCTGCATGTTTTTACGATGACCGGTAGTTCTATCGTTCGGCACGTATTGCACTGCGCTGCGTGCCACCACCAGTACGATTCATTTACAATACTAAACAGACTGAGCGTTGTTCACTTACTGCAGTTTGCCGAAGTCTCAAGGAATCGGCGGCTGAAACTCACTATCTGTAAATAGATCGAGTTTGTGGCTACTCTTGATGAGGTTGGGGACCGCGCCAGTTGAGCGGGACGCTGGTCGGCGTCAAATGGCCTTTGATCGCCACTTTTTGGAAATGCAAAATCTGTGCGGCAATACGACCGAGTTATCCGTAATTTTTTCTTTTGCTGGAGGCACGTGCTCAGCGTGGATCGCTACACTTTCAACGATGCATTCTGTCCAAAGAACACCACTTCGTACGTGAGGTTGCGTGGGCAGTGAACGACTTAACTATACCTCCATAGATTCACATCGCAACGCACTAACGCAACCACAACCTTTTCACTGGGTATCTGGTGTTGGTCGGCCCACAGTCGAGTTACTCTATCGCCATTCTTACAGCGATGGGCAGTAACTGTAACTTGGCCTCGTCGACTTTATCCTCTCTGCCATTTGTGATTGAGATGCCCATAATACTGGTCCTGCAGTTGAGGGAACAGATGTATTGACAGAGACAGTCGCTACCGGTTCGGCGACTGTCAGTCAGTGTGTTGTGGACTGGGATAATGGAAAATGAGCACGGAATATTCGGACGTCATGGAATCACTTTGATTCGTCTGAGAAAATCGCCTCCGGCCTTTTTGATGGGACTTCCTCTGACTTCGTAAATACCTCCCATTACCCGACCTAGTACATTTTTGTGGAATTCCGATCCTGATAATCAGTGTTTCGTTCACATCTCAGTCGTATAATATTGTTTCAACAACACAGCACATATCTACTTTAAGATGGTGCTGATGAAAGGAGTTGTCTGTTAACCTATCTACCATATCTAGCGTCAAAAGGACAGGTTTTGAATGATGGCATGGGTTTGAAAGACTTTGGTTGCGCAGTTAATCTGAACAGCGACGTTACTGACAACTTCTTTCCTACCAACCTAAACTGAAAGTTATACAAAGTGATATAAGTGGAAGATTTTAGAAGGATTAGCCATGGAGTCCGATGGTCAAATGACACTCTTCTGCTGCCCAATACAAAAGTAGATCCCGTGTTTGAGTGCTTATTTCGTCTTTATAAGACAGCGGGTAACGAGGTAGGCTCGGGACATTGGATACAGGCTCTCCTAGGAACGTACCAGAAATCAATCAATTGCGATCTTTAATGATCCAGAGCACTCCATGCCGTTTTCCTACAGTAAAAGATGATACAGTGGCAGGCAGGCGGGTCTGGCAGACTTGCTCCCTCTTAATCAGTGGGCTGAATGACTTGAACAGAAGCCATATCCCTTGACGCCGGTCTTCACGGGCTTATAATCCCTAAAGTGTTGTCTAACATGTTTGTGTTTTGAGGACTCACTTCACTGCCTCCGATGAGGAAGAATATAAGATTGAGTTTGTGACCTAACGTGAATACTTTGACGGAGCTACGGAAGAGCCGATCAGCGGAATCCTGTAAACCAGCACTTTGCGTTCAGGTTCAGTCCAGTTTCGATGCGGCTGTAGCAGAGATATATTCGGTCCATTGACCTCGGAGTCAATCATTTCACCGTTTGTTTGATCGCAAAACAAGCGTTGCGTGAAAATATCAGTGGTAGGCAAATACTTGGTTGATACGCAACCACTGTCTACTGGTGGTATAGCTGTAGAGCCCTACGAAGAACTGTTCGGTGTTGGTTGCACTCATGTTTGGAGGGTTCACAGCTATTGCGCACTGCTCGGTTGCAACGGTTGATGTTTCAAAAACGGCCGTCAACCACCTGTGGGTTCTCATCCATTTGCTAAAGGATGAATGAACTGGTACGGATGATAACGAACCGATGAACATTATTGTACTTCCGCACCATCAGAGACCATCGTTTGCGCTGGTACCGTGCACCCGATAAAGTGGACTCATAGCCAACAGAGTGTATCCTCCTGTCGTTGTGCTTTGATCGAACAGTACTAATACCTTTCTCAGACTTCCTATGTGAAACATAATATATTTGGGGTAAGGTAGGGTGAGCCAAAAAGATATCGTTTCAACAATACTACGTTATCTTCATGTGGTATCTGAATCGCTGTTAAGGTATAGTTTTGATAAAATTTAAACATCTTGATGTTAAACGTCCGGTTGTGATATCCCGACTGTACATACAGGTCCTTCTAATCTCTGTGCTTATTTCTCATCTGCAAAGTTGCCTCTCAGGTTGGGATTGTATAGCAGCGTGAGTCATTCGGGAATATTGCTGTGTTGTGAATGCTGGCTCATCGACGGCTAGTCAATGTGTTATGAATGGCTTTAAGGCACTAAAAAAGTTGACAAAGCCTAGACAATTGGTGTTGCTTGTACATCGGTGCCTCCTACCTTCGCCACTCAATCACCACCAACAGCATGCGTATCCGGATACTGCGAGGTTGTGACACCAGGGCAAGCTCGAACCAATGTCTAGTCACTTGCAGGACAGATACCAGAGCCATGGAACAGGAAATTTACTAATACCAGCTAAGCCACTGCAAGAACAAGGAGTCATATCACTCGTTTATCTGCAACGCCGTTTGCGAGAGAATCTGCTGCGATAGAAGTATTCGTATGATACTAGCATAACTACCACTTCTAGCTAATGGAAACGAATATCGAACTTCCTGATGGTTAAAGCCTAAAGATATTTGAAAACAATACTTGATAGTGTACTGAGGAAAGGATGTATCAAGCTAAAGCAGTAAGTGTCAATTCTATGGAATCGAGTGATGGCGAAGTGATATCGGTTGAAATCGTCGGTGCTATGAGACCCGTAGTGTCAACGTGGGGGAGACACCTGCAATGATCTTTCATAAAAGTGATGGGATATAGAAAGTATATGATGCTAATTGGTACACTAGGCGAATGGAATGAATGCGGAGCCAACACCTGAGCAGTTACTCAAGCAGGTACAATTGTCAAGAAACCAGCACACAATGAGAGAAGCCCCGTGCCTCGATTTGTTCCTTTTGTACTTGTCCTTAGTGCGTATTTACAGCCTTCCTTATCACTGCTTCACAAGGGAATGCTCACACATTCTAAATCCTCGTCCGGTAGAGGGAATGCGCACTGCTACCACTTTCAGAGGAGTGTGCACTGTTATTCCGGTCGTTTGTGCTGCTCTCCTGGGTGTTTCTGCAACGAATCTCCAGTAAAGTTTGCTAGAATCTCCCTAAAATTACCCATATAAATGAGCTAAGATGAGTCCCGGATTACTCGTTATGTTTCGCTTGCGATACAATTCTCAGTTGAAACTACCCGTTATTTCGAAGCAAAGCTCAGAACTCTGCAGATAATATCCAAATATGAAGCGGTTAGGGATCAAGCTGATTTCAGAAGGTTTAGAATATAACTCGGTTCTTGTGGGGTTTTATTGCGATTATGTTTCGCCCTTGACACAGCTTCTTCAAACCAATTAACTCGGTACACAACTGGCTTGGCTTTTATGGCAAAGCAGGATGAAGATTCATTGTTTGGTCTCGGAGTACCCACCCTGTTTGGATGGCGACACGCAATCTCCGTTGAGGCTACAGTCTGCTTTGATGCAAACCTATGCCATTTCGATCACTGAGAACGCATCCGAAGTGGAACATTTCGGAGCTAGTCTCTCCCAACATTAGACCCTACGACGAATCGGTTTCGTCCTGATTTCCACACGTCAGGTGGAGATAGCTTGAGCGGAGAGTGGGGCCCAACAAAGTGATTGACGGCTTTTGTCTCAGTCACTAGGCCAGAGCTCCACATCAGCGCTTAACACGGCGGTTGGAAGTTCATTATTGCAGCTTGAAGTTCTCGCGGTGTGTCTGGATTGTGCCACATAATGACACTAGTCACTGGATAATAACGTTGCAGCTCAATGGATCAAAGAGCCGTTATAGTATAACAACAAGCTCCAACTCATCCGTTCTGTTCATCAAGCTATTGGTTTACTAACTTCAACCGCCTCAACAACTAAACTTTCTCCTGCTGCCCGTAATCGTCTCTTAATGATCTCGACAATGTCCCAGTCGGTTTCGTGCCCCACGTTTAGTGCTTGTAGGCCACCGATGAATCTCTTAGTATGCCCATACATTCAGCTTGGTTTCTTGGTTAACACGAAACACATCCCTTATGTTGCGCTATCCTCTTGTGCTCTATCCTATATCCTCTACCGCTCTTTGACCTATGTACACTTCTTCACAGTCTGCGACTGGTTCTGTAAGTGCGGCTGGCTGCCCTATCTCTCGGAACAGGGTCCGTCAGAGGCACTGCAGTCTGACTCTTGCAAAAATCACTATTTTCCCCTTGTTTAGCACCCGTCTGATTGTTTCAGGAGTTCTCTCTTTATATGTGATTCCTATCATCACAATCCACTAAAGATTAAGCTGACCATGGGGTGTTGTATGTGAGGAACGTAAAAGTATATGTACCCGAATTCCATCAATACTCCCCAGCACGGATTTTTGAGAACACGTGCATGTATTACTTGTCAAGTACAATATCTAAACTTCATTACTCGTTCAATTGACCGTGGCAAGCGTCTGATCATCATATTGCTTGATATGCGTACAGCGCTCGATCGGGTACCACATGGAAATCGTCTATCGAAAGTACATTCCTCTGGTATAGCTGGCAATTTACATTCTTGGATATCATCGTACCTTTCTGATCAGCATCAGGCAGTCGAAATACTAAGCAATACTTCCACACGCAGACAAGTCACAAGTGGCGTGCTCCAGGGAAATGTTCTAAGGCCTCTTATGTTTTTGATGTGCATTAACGACATCTTCGATGTCAACAAACACGGCAACTAACCTGTATTTGCAGATGACATTAAAATTGTCTATGTGTTCGAGTTGGACAATTTCACTAACGCACTAGCCGGCCTACAAGCGGATCTGCACGAGCTGGAAACATGGTGCAGCAACTGGAAAATAGAACTCTCGTCCGAGAAGTGCAGCTGCAGATGTAATCGGTGCAGTATTACACCAAATTCCTTGATGCAATACGGCAAAGCCCTATGCACCTGTCTCAGTATTCGTGATCTTGGGGTACATTACTCGAGCTCCTTCAGTTTCGTCGAACAGGTACAGTATACGGTTGCAAAAACCCATAAACTAAGAGGGCTAATACGAAAATCCTTATTTTGAATGAATCTAAAATGTACCTGTATAAAACCCGTATTTGTCCCCTAAGCGAACATTGCTCATTAATACACTCCAACTTAAGAAGAAGTGATAGAACATCAATAGAAAATGTTCAGCGCTACTTTACAAAGTGTCTAAGGAGAAAATCTGACGATCTTACCTACTATGACCGTTGCTGTGAGATGAACATACAACCCCTCTGGTTTAGGAGACTAAAACGTAACCTGAACTTCACGTTGAAAATAATCCACAAACGCGTCTTTACCTCAGACATTGAGGTTGTACTTCAACCTTCCCTCAAGTACAATATAAGAAATAGGCATAGCACGTTACAAATTGAAAAGGCACGAACTGGCTTAAGATCAAATTTACTTCTGACCTGCTGTGCAGTTGTGTGGAACAAACTACCGCCGAATCTGAGAACGTGTGACACAAGGAGTGTTTTTAGTACTCTAGTTAACAGGGCATTGGTAGTGAATAAAGTGAAGCATTCGCTCAACATAGACGTGAGTATAGGCAGGTTGCATGAGGAAGGGCCGAGCGTGTATAGCAAATGACAAAATTCTCTGATTCGAAGTCAACCCACCTTTACTACAGTTTACTTATCAAACAAACTTTTTCCGCCCTTCTAGCTAACGCCTTTCTGTCCGGAGGAATCAATAAACCAATTGCAGATCGTTTACGGAAACCCGTCGAAATCACTCCCCACACATCTCGGCTGCCCCGTTTCTTTGAACCGTCGAAACATCGAGTTGTGAACACTCTGCTTAGAAACGGATGGAACGTAGACCCTTTTTGACGATTCAGTTACTAATATTATCGGATTAACCACGCAATCTTTGTCCCGCACTGTCGAGACACAAGCTATCCCAAGGGTGTTCCCAATCAGTGAAATGCTGTGAGATGAACGGCGGCAATCGTCCTAAGGCCGGGGTATTCGTAGGTCAACAACTGACTGTTTCTACACTCACAGGGCAGGTCTTAGCTGGCTTGTCGTCACGGCTTACGCGAACCGTAATAAGCGTGGATTAGGATTACGTAATAGCAGCCGAAATGCGGAGCCCGTGTCAAGCAGATAAGGGGTCGATAAAACATGTTCACGTTTGCGTGCACACGGAATATTGGACGCGAAATGGCTGACCTCACCTTGAACTCATTTGGTCCGGGATTCATTCACTCTGGAATTCAAAACCCCCCTCATTCTTGCTTATCTAACTAACGCAGCAGAGATAATCGGATTAGTGAGTATTGTGTGATTTGACGCTGATAGGTTCAAGTTCCTATGCTGTTCCTCACCACAGCATCTGTAGCACATTACATTATCTGAGTGACGTAGAGGAAGCGCTTGGTTGCTCTCGTTGAAGCGGGGTTACCATTAAATGGGAGGTCTAGGTATACCTTTTCCTTAGGTGTCGTCAACACCGTAACAAGCCAACTTTGCGGGGCGCGTTGTCGGTCTTAAGGATAATTACATTAAAGTCGGCATTGTTTACTGATATTGCATTAAACTTTACACACCCATCCGTGAAAGGCACAGATGGATCGCTCGGTTAAACCACCAATTTGTTCATTTTGTAGCAGCAGACTCCTCCCCCTGATACCTGGCCCTTCATTTCCCACTGTGAGGTGACTGTTAATATTCCCTCCCTAGCCTCACTGTGTGATCTGTAAATGTTGGGCACATGTTAATTGTCGCCAGATATGTTTGGCACTGCGTTATTTCCTTTTTCGTATTAGATTGTACTTTCGTTTACTGCACCTAGGTCACATGCACTTCAAACCTGACTATTGACTATGTCGCACTTATGCCAATTATTGTTGTCTTATTATTGAAACGTTTGCTTCGCTGAGTGCGCTTTAACAGACGATAACTGTGACAGCAAATCGTGGATGCTTCTTATTGACTATACTCCTGCTCATAACGCTCCGGGCACCCGGACATTACTGACCGAGAAAAAATTACTATAATGGAACAGCCCTCATACTCAATTGATATTGCTCTAAGCAACGCTGGTATTAAGGAGCATCGTGGAAGAATGCTTCCAGCAGTGCGACGGAGCATGGTAAAGAATGACGGAAACCCGCATTAAACCCGAGGGGATTGTGCTGAAGGTGAAGTTATACAGTTTGTTGTTTTCGAGCTACTGGGATTCTATCAGTAATATAAAATATCACTGATAGCTGTTGTTGATATTCGTGCTGAATTAAGTCGCCGTTCCACTTGAAGCCTCTGTACACTCCTACTGTAATGTTACCTATTACTTTGTTTGTCACGGAGGCGACAGTCCAGGAACAGAGAACAAGTCTCATTGCTCAGCGCTGTCTATTCCTGTACTTTTCGAAAGCAAGCAAACGACGATGAATCTGAAAATTATTTGCAAAACTGTCTAGCATATCGATACTTCGAGCGATCATCCTTGTACAAGTTGTTCGGTCTTTCTTGTGTACATATTTTTATTCTTCTTTCCTTCACTGTTGACGATAACTGGGTCGATCTCCTGAGGCGACGAATTTAAGTTTCTAACTCTAATAATTATACCCATGCAAGGCGTATTGCCATTGGTCCCCTGGCAATAAAAAATGCTTCATTCAAGAAACCAGCTGATGGTACGGGCTAGGTGGCTTGACTGACCGCACAATATACACAGAAAAGCAGCCCTAAAGATGAGTTACATAATTTATGGCTTACCTGCTTTAAAATCACATCGGCACATGGAACTGGGAGTAAAATTCATCAAAAGACTAACTCGCGTAAAAGCAGGTCCCCAGGAGGCGGTCCCAGTAATGGCCGTGCACACTTTAGTTATCTACACTTGTTATCTTTTAGAACCTCACATTCCCGAAATTTTTAACCGACCAATTAGCCATATCCGTCAAAAGGCTCGAGGACTGCTTTGGAAAATTCGAAAAATACAACATCCACTCCTTGCGATTTTGCCGTGCACCAAAAATCGTATATCGCACCAACGAGATATCTATCTATCTTTCTATTCACCACGAATTCATATTGCCCATGCAAGAGCATCGTACTACCTGTACACATTTGATTTGCGCCAAATATGAACGCAGCTCCTCATTTAAAGAGAAATATACTATATATATATATATATTATAAACAAGTCTTACCAACGTCCATACTAGATTGGCTATGAAAGTACATGGTAGCTACGACTTACTGACTTTACACACAACACATTCGCTAACCCTCCAAATGATTTCCTTTTAGTAAAACTTTAGGTGAGACAAACGACGCAAAGGCTCGTCTGCAGGTGTATCGTGATTAGCTGGCTTTAGCTTTCTGCACCCTGTGCTTGGAGTTGAACATGGAGGCGTAGAGAACTGTACTGACATCGTGGCAGATGCAGTGAAGAAAAGTCAGAAAGAATGAGGACACACTGCTAGTAAAATGATAGTAGCCAAAGTGAATCATTAGCTTAGACTAATACTAATTAAAAGCTGGGGTTCTGTGGGAATACTGCAAGTGATGGAGACCTAAACGATGCACGTGCAACGCATGTCCACTCAAGCGTCAGGGAATCATCTTCATGTCATATACACGAAAATCCATTTGCACACGTCAACTCTATCTGAACATCTAAATCAGCGCCACTGTCAAAGTCTAACCCACCCCTAAAGTGCCTACTTGTGTGCTTGTGAGCTTGGAGCAACTGACAGCAGAATCTAGTGTGATCAAAGTTAAGCACAGACATCCGTTATAAATGCCCGGGTGCTGGCAAAGGCTACTCATATTGATCTACTTATCACATCCTATATGGTAGGAGTTTCTTATACAAGAATGGCGAAGGGGTATAGCTTGCAATGACTCCATTATCTCTTTTGATTCATTGTGTGATACGGGTAGCTGATTCTAAATAAATAAGGAACCGATTTACTCATTCGTTTGGTTAAGCAAACCTAACACAATATTAAGTTTTCCTGCACAGATGATAACCCAAACGAATGCGGATTTAGTAGAGTGGAACGTTGCATTCCCAATACCCTACTGCGATCACCGTTTTTCTACCCACTAAATGACACTATCGAAATCCATCAGCCTTCGTGTTGTATTGCGGTTGTATTGAAGGGATGTGGTGATCTTGCTTAACCAGGTTGCATGTGAGGGGTTGGAGATTTGCGTATTTTGGTTGAGATCACGGACCCAGATTTTGAAGTTGTATTTGTCACAAATGGCTTATCCTAGCAGGCCACTGCGGGTAAAGACCGAGCGGTTCACGGTTGTTCGAGGCGGGTTTAACGATACTTTGTCTGATTCGTGGCAAACATTTGAATTGCTACTAGCGCTCTATTATCTTCTGCTCGATAGCTAGTGAGGTGCAAATTATGTCCACTAGTGTGCGGTGAAACCTGTCCACCTGTGTAAACACGAGTCAGTTCGAGGGGTTGGACTTACACGAAATCTAAAGGAGTGCAACAGTGGATTGAGGGCCACCTGCTCAGTACAACTCTATAGCATGTTGAGTTCCAGTTTAAAGCAACTAACTCGCACACCACTGATGAGCAGATGCGTCCGTATATGACCCGAACGCATGAATGGGTCGATACATCCGGCCGTCTTCTGGCTGTTACTACTATTCACCCAGACCTGACGGCTCGGCTGCTCTGGCTGACTTGGGCCGTGCGTTTCGGACAACTGCATTTAGGAGTTTTGAGACTTGTTGCTTGGACGTAGACCGTCACTAATGGCTACTATTCTAAACCTGGCATAGCCCTAACAATGCATGTATGTATGTGTGCCCCGACGTGGTTACGCTTGATGTGTATGTTGACAAGGTGCCTACCTGTCTATTACCCACTACCTCGTCTATACTGGCTCCAGGAGACAGTTGATCGCTGCTGGATGGGATGGGGGTGCACGGTCCTTGTGGCCATGTTAGACTTGAACAGTGGTTCCATGCACTCAGTGTGGAGCGGACTACGGTCCAACCACCACCTTGTGTGCTGCCGATTCCCCAAATACAGTGTGCTTGTGGTTGCCTGTGTAGGAATGTGGGCCGGCTCCGTTGATGAAACGTGGCTCCCATCCACATGCCTCCCAGGCTAATTCCTTCGGGTTCACACTGAATATGGTGTGTGTGGTTGGAGCTGTGGCTGGTGCAGCGCAAGCCACTTATGGTCCTTCTGTAGGTGCAGGCGTCCTGTGGCTGTCCTATGGAGACCACATTGACACGCAAATCCGGAACCGGATGCCGCCATCCATGTATGTGTGCAGAGCTGTCTCTCATTTTAGCGCAACGAAAAAGCATCAGAAATGCACCTTGACTGGACAGTGGCTGTTATGTTTCTTAGGAATGTCACGTATATTGTACTTCACTCATCCGGACGCTAAGAGGTACTCCAAAACTCAATAGCGCATTCCATGAGGCTATACAGTTAGGCCACACATAATGTAGAGAGTAAATAATTTTACGATCACTCCAGTATAATAGCTGCACTTACGATAAGCAGCTTGTAGATCTTGGTATACTGCGCTATTTCACCACGCTTCAGTGAAAATTCTCCGTTTTCCAACTCGTCTAAAATTAACGTCATTAGTTTTAATACCAACATTGTTCGGCTTACCGGTGGGAACTTTTGTCCACATGATGCGAGCCTTCTCCAACAGGCTAGCTAGCTCCTTGTTGTATGGTTGCCATGGCAAAACCGGAAAGCATTCCTCGATCAAATCGAACAGTTGAAGCAGGGATTGTGAATCGGAGACACAGACGCCCTATATATAAGGATCAAAAAATCCAAATAGTTTAAATATTACAATTGAAATTAGTTATCCAATATATATATTCATTAAGATACATGTATGAGTTTAATCAGCTTACCCCACTATCAATGATTTTGTTCAGGAATTGTTTCAGAAAATAGCAGGCCACGGTAAAAAGCTCATCGATTGCAATGTTCCAATTTTCCAACAGCTCCTCTTGCAACCTGAAAAATATGGACATCCGTCGGTAACAAAGTCTACCACACTTTCATCTAAGCACACTGACAATAAAATTGACCTGCGCGTTTAAATACAAGTATCACTTCGTTTTACGTGAACTTGATCGATTTCTGCAATGTGTGCTTTTTCACTGCCATGTCATCTCGTCTGCAGTGCACAGCATCTGCGTGTTCTTTAAGGAATCACTGCAGTGGTTGCTCTCTTTAATCATCACCAAGGGCTTTGCAACTCATATCCTCCGTTAAGTGCAATTACATTCGACCTTTCTGTTATGAAGGTATCAAAGAGCTCGGGCACTGTGGAATTGTGCTACTGACAATAAAAGGCTGGCTAGCAGCACAAACTCTTCGTGGTGCCAGCTGGACGGTTCGGGTGTTACACGTTCCAGCAAATAGTTCAGTGCCAGTGTTCCAGGATGTGGGTGTTTTCGCCTGGCAAGCATTCTCCCTATAAAGGCCACAAATATCCGTTTATCAACACGATGACGTGGCGAATGCGACTCGTCACAAACTTAGGTCACTACCTCGTAAATATCTGGATAATTACATCCAATCCACGGACATCAAGCATCTATTCTTACATAGCAGACGGTATCAAACAGACAAATACAACGGTACACTTACAGACACAAGCTACAAAGCTACACCTATGCACAGTTACACACATATCCATGCACTCATTCACTGTTATGGCAAGCATGTTGTATTCTTGTATATTTTTGTCCAAACTTATCATAACACCATCATGTCTGTAAAGGCGTGCCTCGCGTTGCGATGATAAGAAGTTTATTTTCTTTATTTATTAATTAGTGGGAATCTGTTAATCAGTTCCGCAGACAAGTGTGCACGACAGCCGCATTGATGTGGATGTGGTTGGACTGTCGGCTGTCTAGGCATATCGACTGGGTCCACTCTGCGCCAACATAACTGTTGTCTGTGCACAGTCCCTAAATTGATTCTCTGGCATGGGTTACTGAAGAGATATTGATGTCACTTACTTTATACCGACTAGTGGAAGAAACACTTTTATCTCCATTTACGAACGGTACATTTAAGACCGCACTGGTACATCTCTCATGGCAATATTGGGACTCTAAGTCGCAAACATCTGGCATCCTAACGCGTATACATCGAGACGCGGTAAAGGAACTACTGTGCAACACAGAGCTGGTCATTTCTCGACCAGATAAAGGGTCTGGCTGGGTGCTGTTGAAAACTCGGACTATATCTCTAAGTTGCAGACGACTCTGAGTGACAACAGTAAGTTCTGGCGGGATGCATTGCAGAAAGAGACAACTTCGCAGTAGGAAACCAAAATCACTAACATTCTGAAGGAGTTGAAAGAGGCGATACATAGAGACAATTCGCTTTCTACAAGGCTGGTTCCATGTGGTTCACATCATCCACGACTATACGGACTGCCTAAGGTGCATAAAGCCAACGTTCCCATGCGACCAATAATAGACATGTCTTCTTCCGCCTTTCATTCAGTCGCCAAGTGGATAACGAAGCTGCTTGAACCAGTACATAAAGTATTATCTATCCATACTGTGACAGCTACATTCGATTTTATTAAACGAGTAGAAGATTTAACTGAGGGTGATAAAGTGATATTTTCCTTTGATGTAAAATCACTCTTCACTGAGGTATCACTGTCAGAAATAGTGAATTTCTTTTGCGACTATCTTCCTGAAAGAAACTTGAACGTTGGTATGCCTGTGCAAAAGTGGAAAGAGTTGATCTTACGATGCACTCTCAATGTACAATTCGTATTTGATGGAATTTACTACCGCCAGATATATGGGGTTGCAATGGACTCTCTCCTAGGCCCGCTCTTGACAGATATCTTCATCGCGAAACTTGAACATGGACCACTAAGCAACCTGCTCGCGCGATTTGATTCATAGTACCGATTTGTAGACGACACATTTATTGTCTGTTAACAACGATTTGCTAGACTGATGTACTAGTGTACACCCGTCATTAAAATTTACCATTGAAACTGAAAAGGGCGGGAAGCCGGTCTTCCCAGACGTGATATTGCGCCGTCGAGCGAATATTTTAATTGAAAGAAGCGTATTCCGAAAAGTGACGGAGGTAGGCCAGTACACCCATTTTCTCCGCTGTGTGCCACTGAGATACAAGCGAAAAAGTTAGTCCGATGCCCCTTTTGTCGCGCCAAGGCCATCTGCAGCCCTGAGACGATGGACAGCAAAACTCAGCTCATTCTCAGCACATTAAAGGAAAATGGATATCCTCCCCAGTTCATTGAAAAGCACTCCACACTGCCCCGTTCTACGAATGCTGTCACTACAGTACCGAAAAAGGAAATCTTCCTCACAGTTCCTTTTAAAGGAGATATTGCTTTTAAGCGGTTGAGGAGAAAACCGTCGACCGCAGTGACTCAGACATTCCCAGCAGCCAACCCTAAATTGCTTGTGGAAACTAGACCGCTGATTTATCAGTGCTTGAATGATAGACTCCAGGTCCGGTCCGAATCTTTCATCCTATATCAATTCACTTGCACTTGTGGTGCAAGGTACCTCGAATTCACGACCAGGCGCTTGTCCAAAAGGATCGCTGAACACTGCCCGGCTTTGCTACGAAAAGGCATCGTAAGGAACATCAACAGTTCGACACTAGAGCATTCGGTTGACACAGGACACCAGACTCAGGCAACTGACTCATTGATGTATTAAGGAGTAGGGTATTTTGATATCATATATACCATCCCGAACCGATACTCTAAAGGATTTAAGAAACGCTTGTTAACAACAGCTGACGTCATTGCAATCACGGTTTTGAAACCAGAACTGTGCAAACAACGGATGCTGGCTCAAACTTTGGTCCTACCGTGGCCCTGAACCCACACTTCACCTCAAACATGGCAGGGCACCAGCATTTGTCACCGCTAATCTGTCTGCCCTCAGCTACCCTGTGTTTTGTCCCAGCGGCGTACTTCGACTGATTTAGACCTCGATCGATGGCCAGCCATTCCAAGTCAATAGATTGTGTGGATTTCGTGGCTCTTTCTAATTTACAACTAGCTTTCATTAGCCAATCGGTTCTCTAATTTTGCTCTATATTTGTAAATGCCTGATGAGATTTATCGAAAACAATGTTCTCCGAGCAATTGTGATCTTCTGAGTTAATTTTTTTAAGTACGAGCGTAACCAAAAACTGAATTACCTACAAAGATCCGAGTTACCTACGTTGACTCACCACCGAATGGCTCGAATTTTAAATGGGGAAGTCATTTCTCTCACTTTCCGAATGGCACGCCGCAGCGGAATCATTTTCTTCGTTTAACATTACTGGCCGAAACAATTTGTCGGAGCTCCAAATTGGCGCTTGTCCCTCCGTTAGACTAACAAGCCGGTTTCTCGTGTGGTAAGTTTCTGTAAGCAACTCTTGCGAAAGCGGCCTAAAATCTACTGTTGGACGTGTCCCCGTGATAGTTATAACTGTGTGATTGCATCGTACCTGCGATTTCGACACTCGCTATGGAGTGTATTGAAGTAGAATAGTGTCGGGTCGGAGGCGATGTGAAGTACATCCCTTACACAGGTTGTAGCTCACATTTATCTGTATCATTTCTAGCTTAGTTGCATACATAGCGCTTTCAAATTCCTCCTTAAGCAAATCATGTTCGTCCACAGATCTCTCAAGATGGCCCCTAACGCAAGCAAATTGCATCCAGCGGGCTCGGAACCAGCTAAATGCCTCTGCTCATTGAGTAGCTCGTCCCAAATCAGCCAAGAGCGGCCAACTCTGTGTACTTTTCTGTTATAACGTCGTCTAATTTAGCGTTGGATATAACCAGCGGTACGCATTTTTTAGGAGCGTTTGCCTCCGTCAGATACAATTCGATAGCACCAGGGACTATCTTAAGAGATATATGTAGGAACATGTGTTCGTTACAGATGAATTTGAAAGCGCTATGGATGCACCAATGAATAATGATAGTTCCCTCATGAGTATCATAACGTATCCATCGCAATGACGCTGGACCTTACCGTGGTGTGATGGTTTGTGTGCCTCAGTCATCCATTGAGCTATACTGAGTGGTGCTTTTTCGCACCTTCAGAGCCACTCATACCAGATTAGTCAATGGTTAGAGGACAGACTAACTCAGCCTCCTGGTCCTCCAGATTGGGGGTTGGAATGAGGTGGCTCCTTATTCCTTAAAACGGACTCCTTGTAGCCCGACGCCAAACTCGCTGCCTTGCGGTCAGGTTTTTGAACCAAAGGCTTTGTTTGAGAACCCTAATCGTTCTCCTGTCTAGGCCTGGGCAACCTGACAGTATCCTGGTCACTCAATACAATGAATTTCCCTACAAACAGTTTCATGATGCTCTGGCCACCGCAGAGGATAATCAACGGTGCCCCATCTGCTGCATCGAGCAGGGTGGCTAGGGATTTGGATGCTACTGCTCAAGCCTTCCCATCTTCTTATTTCCCCACTTACGCTTTTTCACTCTTTCCGTCCCGTTCCAGCTTCACTTTTATCCTCCCTGTTTTCAACCCCTCAATTCTTGGCCCTCCCCCACTTGCGTTGCTAAGCTTTTATCTTCTACTTTCAACTCACATGTGAACGCGCAGCGTCATTCCTGTCCTGTCGACATGTTCATGTCCAACCAAGTGGCCAAGCCAAGTTCATCGACTTCTATTTGGAGCCCTCGATCATCCTTCAGATTGGCATTCCTAAATGTACGTATATTGCTACAGATCGGTCAACAGGCAGCACTTGCCCGAACTTTAGAGACGCTCTCCATCGATATCTGCTGCTTATGGGAGACCCGCCTGCAAGCCTTGAGCACTGTGCTCACTTTGCGATCCCCTTGCAGGTGACGCTAGCGGCACTTTCTCATTGCGCCTATCCGGTGACGATGCAGCTTCGAGCACCGGCTAAGCCCGTGTTGGTATCGCCCTGAGTCCCCGGGCTGAAACTGCTCTGGTTGACTGGATTCCAGTCAGTAGCCGGATGTGTGCGGTCCGATTGGCTGGCTCGTTCAAAGCTTGGAAGTCGCATGGGACTAACAGGTGTCTATTCATCATCGCTGCCTATGCACCCACAAACGCTAGCGACGATACGGTAAAAGACGACCTCTATCGCCAATTGAACGAGCTCCTTCGCCACAGAAGAAGCTCGGACACTGTAGTGCTGGCTGGGGATCTGAACGCTCAAGTTGGAAAATTATCCACTGATGAAATGCATCTGGGCTGCAAACATGGTGTGGGTTCCCGTTATGATAACGGTGAGCGGTTACTTCATTTATGTGAAGATGCTCGCTTATTTCTTGCGAGCACTAATTTTCGACACAACACCCGCCGGAGGGTGACTTGGCACCCACCAGCCTCGAACCAGCCTTGGGCACAAATCGATCACACCGCGATAAGTTACCGATGGAGAGGCTGCGTCCAGAACCGTCGTTCGATTTGGAGCACAGGTGTGGACCCCGACCATGCACTTGTACGTGCTGACATGCGGATAACTTTTGACGGACGCCCACGACGACGTTGTGAGCGCATTGACACCAGCCAACTGGCGAAGCCAGCTGTTCTGAATGCCCATCAAAGTACGCTGTCATGCGAGTTGAGTAAGCGCTCACTGGATGCTGTTGAAGCTCACTGGTCTCATATTCACCTCTCCTTACTAGCAGCAGGCGAATCCTCATATGGTAAGTCTAATCGCCAACATGGATATTGGGTCTCTTCGCAGTCTCTGGAACTTACAGATGCTTGCCGGCATATTCCGACTGGAAGCGAATACACTGAAACTGGCAAAGAACTCCGGACAAAACCCCGTGCTAGCCTGAAGAGAGACCGCGAATCCTGGTGGTCTAATCGTGCATCAGAGATGGGAATGGCCGCTGCCCTTGATAACCATCGTAAGTTATTCCGTCTGATACGGGAAACGGGCAGCAGAAGACCTAGTGTTAGTGAAACTATACGTAATGAGAATGGACAGCCTATCCACATCTTGTCAAAACGCTTGAAGTTCTGGGCTGAGCAGTTTGAAAGGCAATTTAATCGGTTGGAATTGTTAGTTTTCTCGACGGCCACTGCTCGCCCGCTCCCTGAGCTGTCCCTATGGATCTACCACCTCGCTCAGAAGTCGAACGTAAGAACACACTGTTGAAGTTACATAAAGCCGCGCGACCAGATGATCTTCACCCATCCATCTTCCAATTTTGGGACCTGCTCTTGTGGATGGTTTATACGAGTTACCAGTGAAACTGTAGGAGCAGGAAACTATCCCAACCGACTGGAGCCCCTCCGTCGTAGTCCCAGTTTTCAAACGAGCCTCACGATCGGAATGCGGCAATCGTAAAGTAATCATTCTGATCCCCATCGCCTCCAAATGACTTGCCTCTGTCATCCTTCACAGACTGACTGGCGCTCGTGAAAGCCACATTCGTGAGGGGTAAGCCGGGTTTCGTCAGGGTCGAGGATGCATCGACCACAGCTGCACTTTGCGTCCGTTGTTGGAGCACCGTCACACATATTGGCGGCCCACCGTTGTCGTGTTCCTCGACATCAAACCTGCCTTCGATTCGGTTGATCGATGTGCACTTTGGGACTGTCTACTCAGGAAAGGTGTGGCCGAGAAATATGTAAGTATTATCCGAGCATTATAGGCGCGTAGCACAGGCAGAGTGAGGGCTTACGGCAAGTTGTCAGCGCCCTTCATTATCTCCATCGGTGTGAGACAAGGATGCGCGCTGTCGCCTTTCCTCTGCAAATTCGCTATGGACGATATTATGGAAATCGCTTTCACTGGCCACGACTTAGTAGGTGTGGAGCTACTCCGAGGAGAACGACTTCGTGACTTGGAGTATGCAGACGAAATTGCCCTCATCTGTGATCACTTCCAGATTTGCCAAGCGGCACTGGACAGATTAGTACTGGCTGTCATCCACTTTGGGCTTTGCTTTGCATCATCGAAGTGCAAAGCTTTTCCCTATGATTGGCAGTGATCACTTTCTGCACTGCCCTTGGTGGGGATCAGCTAGTCGTTCAAAATTCAACTGCCTAGGAAGTTGTATCAGCGCCCGTGGGATTGATGATGAAATCATGAAGCGTATAGCAAAAATTCGAAGTGCTTTTGCTTATCTTCACCACCTATGGTGCCGGCGCGACATCACTCTCACCCTGAAGGGTTAGGTGTACAATACAGCAGTGCATTCGACCCTGCTGTACGGCTGCGAAACCATATCCTTTAGATCAGCAGACATAAATTGGCTAGTTACGTTCGACCAGTGGTACCTTCGCAGTTTGGCTCACATGTGGTGGGAACACCGCATATGCAACGAGTGTGTTCGGCGCCTTGTTTACGGCATAGGAAGGGGAACTGAACCGTTCAGCACCGGTATTTCACGCACCAGGCTTCGATGGCTCGGTCACGTTTTGTGCATGCCAGCCCACCGACTCCTGCGATATGCGTTGTTTGCGCGCTCAGGGTGTGGATGAAAGAAGAAGAAAGGTAGCCGAGCGATGACTTGGTCGAGAGAAGTGAAGGCCCTCACTTCGAAGCTGACCTCAGTTGGAGCCTCTTGGCTCCCTGGTTGGGGTCCGAAAAATGATGAACACGTTTGGCTAGATACACTTGTTTATATGGTTGGGAGCCGACCTCAGTGGCGTTCGTGCTGTGAGTTTCTTTGTCCCACCCCATCCCTCTTAACCTCCCCCTTCAACCAAGATCTCATTATTTGGCATTTTGTAATTTTGCATGGGAAATTACTTTTTCGGTGCATGGTAGCCGGCTGGTAGCTTACCGGAACGATGCCCATCCGTTACCGGTAGCTCAGCTGGCTTGCACCTGTTGCATTTTATTCCCTTTTATTTATGTATTGCGGCACAGTAGCTGAGCTGTTTCTCACCTCTAGCTAACGTGTATAGTGTGTGTGTGTGTGTGTTATCATAACGTATTGTGGCAGGACGTGTTAAGTACGCAGGTGCATTGTCCCTTCACTAATCAGTGTACAGTTTGCGGTGATGTTGAGGAAAACACTCATTTTCGGATTCGACCAAGAATCACTGCAGTAGCACACTTCACTCATCCTGCCTAATACGCAAACACATTACATATACATTACTTGATCTGAATAGATCATACTTGTAACAACTAGACAACGTACAACAACGAAACAGACTATGAGTGGTTCCAGTTTGACAAGTGGCAACAGGCGCAGAAACGGTGTAAATCATACCGCCGCAGATCGACGCGATATTTCTCCCTAGTTGTTTCTCCATTTTATTTCGACTCAAGTTCCGCATCACATCCCCCACTAAGGAAGCTGAATTGTGATATACCTGGATTTTTCCAAGGCTTTCGATCATCTAGTCCATTGGATACTACTCTCCAAGTTCCAGCATTACGGGATCGATGACCTTCTTTTAAGTTGGATTGCCAACTTTCTACTTCAACGGCAATTAGTGGTCAGAGTACGTGGCTCTTTATCGGACTCCATGCAAGTAGAGTGTGGTGTGCCGCAAGGCTCGGTTCTAGGTCCACGTTTGTTTTTGGTGTTTATTAATGACCTTGCACAGGGAATCGCTTCAACTTCCTAATGTTTGCCGACGATCTGGCGCGGGATCCAGGCGCACGCCGACCAGCATCTGCTTCTGAGTGACCTAGATACAGTAATCAATTGTCAACCCAAAACTCACTGCATTTCAACGTCAGTAAATGAAAGGTGCTTTCCATCCGACATCAGGGCAGCTACTCATACCGGCTCTGGACGAATATACTACAACGTTCAACTCTCGAACATGACTTATGTGTCCTGGTTCAAGATGATTTGGGTTGCTCCAGGCAATCCGAAAAGGCCTCGAAGACTGGGAACCAACACGTCGGGCTGTTGCGACGGGCGTTTTGACTAATAAACTGCTCCATATTTCGACAAGTGCTCAGTGCGTATGTTCACCTCCATGTCGAATATGCAATTCAAGCCTGGCATCCATGACTGAAACACGACCTTAATGCACTGGAGCAGCCACAACGTCGGGCATCTAAGAACGTAATTGGAATGCGCAATCTTTCTTACCAGGAGAGGCTGCAACGATTGGGGGTGTTCAGTGGAAGTTATCGCAGACTACGAGGCGACCTGATTATGGCATACTTGATTCTGCGAGACCCAGATCATGTGTGCCGCCCTTTACTGCAACTCAGCAGCAATACAAACCTGAGGGGCCACTCATTAAAACTCGCAGAACAATACAGTCGTCTGGAGTGCGGCAGAAGTTTCTTTTCAATTTGAGTCTGTCACTCGTGGAATGCTCTCGCAGAATCGGTCGTCTCTGCACCGACACTAACAATATTTAAAAGACGGTCATCCACTTAAACTTTATCGTCTAGCACTACGTCCCCACCCTACATCTGGAGTTCACCATGGAATTATTTGCTGTTAACTGTGGGTGCTGTGAATCAAAGCGGATCGCGGGACTACAGCGGAGCAAACCATAAGTTTTTATTTTCATGTTTGAAGTATTAACTATTTTACTATCCTTATCATCATTATTATTATGTCGAGATCCCCACAAATTATCCAACGGGACTTGTAAAGCAGTGCTTCTTAACCTGTATAGATTCATTGTTCATTGTTCATATTGGTTTCGGACTCAGCCTTACTGTTCGGTTTTACTCAGACCTGATCAAAGATGTATCATCCTTGAGTAGCCTGTCTTCCGGTTGCCGATCATTGCCTGGTTCGCTTAGGTATCTATGACCCGGTCTATCTGTGCATGCTGCTTCCTGAATACATAACTAACCAAATTGGGTACCCGCTTTGCTTTTGCTAACGATTAGTATCGGACGGACCAGGTCAGAAGATGCTCTCAGTGAACTCAGCCCAGACAGGGTTGACTCCTAAACGGCCGGCATCACCCCTGATGTGTTCTGGTTCCCAGATCTTAGAGGACGTTGGATTTTTATAGGCAAGCGCGCGTACACTAAGAGGCAAGAATCAGAGATCGATTTCGATGGTCATGGGCTCGTCGACCGATTTAAGCTCGGACTAGTGGCTAGAAGATCGATCACTCACACTCACTGACACTTCGTACGCGCCGCTCTGAAAACTAAACGTGCACTGATGATGTCACCTCGAGTGGTGATGAAATGTTTGCAGTCAAACTGCTGAGCTCAGCAAACACTCAGTCCACCAACAGTCACCATTATTAGGGGAGCACATTTTTTGTCTGCTCTAAACCTCAAATCCGGTAATATATGTTGCGTGGATGTCATTACCGGGTATCTCTCCCCTTGCCGATTCCACATGAGTCAACATGCTTACAAGTGTTCCATGAGTTGACGAATGTTCAGCAACCGGCAGAATCAAAGTAGCTGGGGGCTATTTGCAGCAGGTTCTAAATCAGCTAGTCCTCCATATACCCAGAGAAGCACTATACGGCCGTTTCGCCCATTGGGACTCATTAATAGGGCACACCCATCGTCTCTATCGGGATCCGCAATGATCACTAACGGCTTGCGTCGCTGTCCACCAGCTTTGGCCACTAAGCCGGTGCCCCCCACGACCGTCTTTTCCGGACATGTGGAGGGCTGCCTTGAAAGTCGTTACGAAGAATCCTCGACTGTTTACTTCGAAAATCCCATATTCATGAGTGCAACGAAATTCCTGACCCGGACTGTGGATAACTGCTACATCAAGTGCACTTTTCTCATTAGTGTTGCATGCGGTATGCACTTTCTCCGTTCGTTTGATACAGGCCACGCGAACTGCATGTGCTATGTTGCAGTTAACATAGCGGTCTTATTGCTATAACCATCGAGTATTACTAAAGCCTATACTACCGGCTCATATCGCCCTGTGCTAGGTAGCGCATGTGCACACGACATTAGAAACTGGGACATGACGTTGTTAGAGCTGTAACGCCATTTCCCCCACTTTTGTACATATGTGTGCAGGTATAGTTTGTACCCAATCGAACTCCAGTGGGTACTAACCAACTAGGCTATCAACAGAATTTAAGCTGCCAGTTATCCATTGCTAATCGAGCAATGGAAGCTAGCTTTCACTAGATCACCTTTCCAGTCCAAGTGGTGCACAGTCACATTAAACTCAAGTATACGCATAGTGGATTTTTCTCGCCGTGAGATCACCAACTAAACAAGCCCAGCTGCCTCTTTCGAACAACGATACAACATCCTTCATAAGTCTAAGATCTTCTTTCCTCATTTCATTTTGGGCCGTCTATACATAAATTTAGCTGGGAACAGTGGAACCATCAGCTAGACAGAAATGTACGCAGATTGTTTGATCCATACAGTAAACCGTCACACTTACAGTTCGCAGCACATCACTCAAGTAGGCTACAGTGACTGTCGGAATGTTCCTTTGCTTTGCCTGCACAGATCACCAGTTTACACTCATAACTCAGCTTGTTTTTCTCACCGCTGTAAACGAATACTTCAGTATGACCAGTTTTCTTGATGGACACGATGCTCATTTTAGCATACCAGACGATGTCTTAAATTTCGTATGCTTCATGTAAGTTCGCTACTTTCTCATCCCCCCCCACCGTTATTGATCTCAGGTAGTTTGTGTACTGGACTCGCTGTCGTTTTCGTTCACTTCTCACAAGCTCATATACCGCACACTATCCTTACTGCTCGTCACGGGTTACGAAAGCAATCCAAGTTGTGGACCCCTCGTCTACTTCTCTTACTCTGTAATCCATGCTTGATACCATTTTGATAACAGAACCTAGGTGATCCGGAATCGGACTCCTCCCGGAACTTACTCCTTGCAAGATTAGCTAATGTTACCAGTGCACAAGCTTAATACAGTGCTTACGTTGTTTTTACTGGCATAATTTCACATTTACTGTCAATCTAAATGGCCAATTCATAGTTGAATTTGTATACCACACAGACCAGGTTATCGTACACCTAATCATCGTCAATGAACATGAAAGGCTTGAAAACGAACGTTTTCTCGATTCCTTAATGGACTAAGGAGCATACCTGGAAGTCGTGATATCTGCATCTGTATCATGTTCGGTGATCCACACACAGACTGCCGGCACAGTTCTCTCCTCCGAATCCTCTAATCCCCGAATGCACCAGAATGGAGTGACGTTTTTGTCGAGACCACTTCCTTCGGAAATAGTACGATCAAATCCAGCAACCGAGCTGGACTGATCTAAGCCATCCAGTCTATCTTCTCCAGACATGTCAATAATCTCGATGGTTTCAGTGGAAGTATTCTCGGACATATGAGTTACTACCTGCCGATCCATTTGAACGTCGGAGATGGTTGAACTTGGTTCCAGTGAGTTAGACAGGGTATCAAATGGGACAACATTTCGCAAAACTACAATTTGGTCCCCCGCGCGGTAATTTATGTCACCCACATCGTAATCACATAGCATGACGCCTCTGACTTCCTTCGCAAGTGGTTGGGTCCGCATGTAGATAGGCACGACTGACTTTGCCTGTGAATTTAGATACATCATTTCACTTGTTTGCTGCCTGAATTCTTCGAAGGATTGCTGAAACGACGCAGGAATAGTAACATTGTAATTCAGGTGAGTAAGGGGAAGCACTTAGGCAGCATCGTATGCAACGACAAACCGGGACGCCGTCAAATCTAAAGTAAATCCGAGCGAGACAATAAGAAGCTAAGTACTGTGGGATGGCACATATGTATGAATCATTTGAGAAAAAATCAAACCCCCTGAACTTTGAGAGAGGAAAGACACGTGGTTAAGCTCATGCAAACAGTATTGTTTCACAACTTATGGGAACACAACAATACCCTTTGGTGATAAACGACCAGCTGTCATTGGGTTCATACAATTCATTTCCGTTCAACAACATCAAAAGCACAAGGAGGAACAACAATGCAGCAGGATAACTCAAATTTCATTTCTTTGGAGTATTCACAGGCGGTCAGATGTAGTGCAACCAACCAATGACACTCCACCTGAACCAACATATCCATCGTCTAAAGTGATCCATGACGAGGCGTATAAACCCCCTAATCAGAGTAGACTTTCGGAGATGACGATGAAGATGAATCAAAGGACATATACAGGTTCTCTGCTTCCTTTCAAACAGCGGCAACAATCATTCCCTTATTCCACAAGCTTCCTCATGGACATCGACTATCTTTTGTTTTGCAATTTTTACGTCTAAACTTTCACAAGTGGTTCTACAGGCCACTTCGCTATTGTCTTCCAATAACTTCCATCTTCTACTTTATAATCACTTGCGTATCTGATTTCATTGTTTGCCTGCGTGCTACTCGTGTATTTATGCACGGCTGTTTTTTCCCTGCCGTTTTTCAGCTGCATTTTATCGCACACCTCTAAGTCTATACTTATTCGTCTTGCTTTTACAAGCGCTCCCTCATGCTACCACTTTCTCGAGTACACTCTAGTGCATTCTACATGTACCCTGAATTGTAAATTCTGGTCAGTGTTTCGCCGATACCCAAGTGCCAACAGTTGCGTAACTCTAAGCATCAGAGAGATTGTTTGATTTCATACTAAAGAACTTTTCAGCAGCTTTCAAAGAATTTGCACTCATTCAAATCCAGCCACTTTTGGAGCAGCTACACGGTAATATACCCCTCTACACAGCGAACCCCTCCCTATAAGTTCACCTTGGGGAGATTCTTAGGCCAAACCACGAAACTGCTCTACCAAACCCTCGTGAGATCTGCCTCACGAGCTCTCTGACGCATTCGATCAGCACGCCAGAGAAGACAGTTTGCAAGCACACAAGTACAAAGTGAACTCTGTGAGCTTGGAGTTGTCAAAACATGAGAACAACTGCTAACCATCAAAAATGTGTCACACTAATGGTTCGTAACACTCGCTCAACGAACGCGATGCGTAGCATGCATTCGGCTAAAAACATATGGGTCATGTGCCAAACTTGTCAAAGTATTTATACCGTCTCGCAACTGTTGCATGCTTTGCCGTGCGAAATGCGTCCGTGTGAAAGCTAGCGATGCCAATTTATTAAACAAGCCAGATTATTTCTGATTCTGTGTGGAATGCACGTCAACACCACTGCTAAAATGCTTGCTCCTCTTATCTCAGAGGTACGGGTAGCTACTAGACAAGTTCGAGGAAATAGTGACCACAAAATTCACCACAATTGGGGTAAGCATAGCGGACTGTGCAATCCAGGCATCCTCAGTAAGTGTTGCTCTAATCCCGAGGAGGGCGGCTGGTAACACCGTAAACAAAACGATACAAATAGCCCAGAAAATCAGTTACTGTTCTAATACCACAGGTGACTCACATTCTACTAATGCGGTCCTCCATTCGATCGGAATAAACGCACGCAAGGATTTGTCCAATCTCCCGACTAACTACATAACAGTAAAACAAATCGGTATTGGTGTAAGTTAGATTACGGAGCTTCCAAGAAGAGCCGAGAGATAACCATAGCAACACTCCCCTCTGGATTGGAAACTGAGGAGCGAAGCGTTCTGCTGGTGAATTCACCACCGGTTTACTGCAATACATCGCCGAATATTTCAAGCGCTAACAGAAAGATTCTAAGAAACAACCTGTACTGAGCGTACTGTGCCTCCATGTTTCAGAGTCAAAATCGACATCGATTAGAGGTATGCAGTCGGACGACCTTAGCCAGTGGGGCTCCATTAGTGACCTTGTCAGAGCTGTATTGAAACCTGTATATGTAGTGCAAATCACGCGACAACCCAACTCGAATCCCTACGAGGCACCAATACTTCTGTGCATTATTAGAGATAGTTCAGCACAGTTCACTCTCAGTCAGCAGGCTTTAGCATGCCTGCGCGTTATGTTGGACTCCATCACCGAAATAAGATCAGTTCTGCTGTTAACAGGTCGACCCAGAAATGAACGCTGCTCTATCAGTATATTTACAGACATCCCATGAAGTGAGCGTTACGGAATTAACCACAGCTTAGAAGACCACCGGAAGGAAACATTAACATACATCATTGTTTCATTGTACTATTAGTGCAACTTCAGCTGTTTGCAGGTAACAAGTGATCAATACCAAGTGCCATTGTGTCCATTGGGAAAATCAAGCACCCTACCAAAACCGAGCAAGACCACACACAAGGACGAATTGTTTGGATACATTGCGCTTCGGGCGTCGGATATCGAAAGCCACAATGAAATGGAACAGTTCCCGACTATTTTGTTTGCTAATAACCTTGAATGCCTGGCGGTGGCTTTGAAATATCGCGCAGTCGAACAGATGCTGGATGACTGAGTTAACAGGTCATCTAGCACCAGTTAAATTTCACAAGCTTTTGTATAACTGTCGTTGATAGAACAAGGAGGGGTTGGTCGAAACACTGCACCGATCTCCTACGGATGCAGAGAATGAACCCATATTTTCTTGTGATTTACAAAGACAGCAACAGCACCACTATATCAGCCACTTGAACTGATGCTTCCCTGCCATACAACCATGATGACCAATGGAACAAAGGATATTAAAAGGGAGAGAAGAGGGACTTACCGGAAAACCTTAATGGCCTAAGCAAACATTCGGGGTCAAGGCGCCTACACTTTGTCTTAACAACTTACCGTCACAAAAAGCTGGCTATCATGTAAAGATAAGGCGGCTTCGGCGAGACAGCTTCCTTGTGGCTTTCACTTCCCCGCGTCATAATCAGCCATTACCCAGCAGATAACTCAGCACCACGCACACTTTAAACAGGCAGTCCGACTAGGAGACGGCAGCATACGTACCACTGGTGGCGGTTGCGAGCCATGTCCTGTAAAGTCTCAGGCCAAGCACAAGGCGGGCCACGTGGACTCCAGCCCGGAAGGCGAGACGGACCTACGGCATCCAGTTTGGTTGTCAGTGATTTCAGTTCACGCTGTCAAGTCAACTCTCGTCCGCCTCCAGCCTTGCGCCACCCTACATCTGGCAGACTAAACAAGGCCCTCCTAGGTAAGCGGTGACCAGGTATACGTAGTACGTGCCCAAGGCAGCGCAACTTCTTCAGTGTTATCTGTTTTTCAAAGCAACTAGCCTGGTTATTCCTGCCTAGCGCTCGCCTGCGCACCTCCTCGTTGCGGACACGCTGGGGCCATCCGAAATCAGCAATGCTCCGCAGACAACGATGGTCGGACACTTAAATGCGTCTCAAGCCTTCAAAGCGAAAGGGCCAAATCTCACTCCCATAAAACAGAACGGCCCTCAATGTGGCCTTGTATACACAGCCCTCCAGACGGAGGTGAATTCTCTTCTGTCGCCAAAAATGCCGCAGGTCCAAGAAGGAAACTCTGCCCTTTGCAATGCGTGAACTGACGTCAGTTTCTATGCGCCCATCGTTGTCGATGCAACTACCAAGGCAAGTGAATGGTGCATTCACCTTGAGTTCCTCGTTATCACGGGTCAAGGGGTCATTAAATGGCTTGTGGTCTTGCAACAACACTTTGAACTTTGCAGGTGTGAAGCGAATACCATATAATGAGACCACTCTAGAGAGGCTATTCAAAGTTGATTGTGCCACCGCAACATCGTCGGAAAGCAAGACGACATCGTCCGCATAACCAAGATCAACTAGCCTTTCATCAGGCAGGACCTCGACGCCTACATCGTGAGATTCCGTGAGGGAGCACTCCATGGTAGAGTCCACAAAGGAACTTAACAAAAACGGGAAAATCGGACAACCCTGGCAAACGCCACTTGTTGTCGGAAAGGTATCCGATAGGTCATCGTAGACTCTAACGCGGCCAGTAGTGTTCAAGTACAGAGCACATATTTCGTGGGAACACCTTTCCGCGCAAGTAGTTCGAAAAGAATGCGTCGTCCTACTGAATTGCACCCACGCTTGAAGTCGAGGAACACATCTGTTGTTAGTCTGCGGTATGCGTGGCGCTGCTCTAGAACCTGCCGCAGAGTAAATATTTAGTCAATACAGCCACGTCCTGGGCGAAAGTCTGCCTGATCTTCCCTAGTCCGTGCTTCTCGCTCAGCATTGGGGCGACGAACGAGAATGTTTGTGTTCCGGACCTCAGCCTTTAATGGAGGCTCTAAACTAACCGTCCATGACTTGTCCTGCATCTCTTGAGTGAGAAAAGGTCCGAGAGCAGGTGACCAACCGAACTGCTCTTGAAAGGGTTCCACCCAGCGAGCCATACGGCGCTCTTTGTTGTGCATCAGCGCACCCGTGCTGTCTCTGATTGTCTCACTGATGCCTGGTTTCCTGGGACCAATGGTGCGGATCAGCTGGAAGAGCTTGCGGTAATTACCTACTGCTCCTGTCTCATCCATTTCTTGAGCCTGACTGGCTCACCAGGCCTCCTTGTCAGTACGAAAGCTTTGCTTTAGTTCGCGCCTAATAGTCCGTCTGGTCATATTGTGTTCAGGACCAGCTGGGAGATTTCCTCTGGATTCCAACAGGTTCACCGACCTCTCGAATATCCGGTGACTGGTGCGGTGACGATTGATAGCGCCCTAAGCAGATGCTCCTGCGTCGTTCATGGCAGCCGAGATCATATTCCTCTGAAGCTCAATATCATTTGAACAAGACAGCGAAAATTCGGTACGCGGTGTGTTTTGATATGCTTGCTTGACCGAGGGCTGAGACAGTTTCTCCGTTGCCAATCGGAGGAGACGCTTGGTACGCCTCCCGGTAAAGTTCATGGAAAAACGACAACACATCAAAGCATGATCAGAGTTGACGTAGGTATTCCAGAACGAGCGACAATCCAGCATGAAAGCACGCCACCTGTAACTTATGGCAACGTGATCTATTTGGGTCCATCGCAGGCTACCTACAGGAGGACGCCAAGTGGCACTTCCGCCCCCACTGTGTCTAAAAGCGGTGCTACTAAGAAACAACTAGTGCTCCGCAAACAGTCGCAACAGACGCTCGTCGTTGTCAGTCCGTTCAGAGTTAAGCCCATAATTACCACCCAGCTGAGCTTCTGAAGGGGTCAGACGCTTTTATATCTCCTGCAAATACTATGGTCTCTGGACTAGCAGTACTTCGAAGTAGCGCGTTTTGTTCGTAATAGAATGTGCCCTTGGCAGCATCAGAACTGCAGTCTGTGGGAGAATAAGCGGAAATCACAAACATGCATCGTTTTGTGGTACTTCATGCACCAACCTTAGTTGCTGTTGGCAAAAGGACTGCACACAAACGGCTGTTCACCGGAATCCAATCATCCAACGATGTTTCAGTCTTGGAGCTGAAAACCATACCTATCCCAGCTTGATCCGTGTGTGTTGCTTTAGCGTCTCCGGATACGTTCAATCAATAGCGAGAGGACACACCGTACGCAGCCACTTCAACAATCCCAATAGGGTCATTGATCCTAGTGTAGGACACCGTAAGTCAACAACTACTCATGAACCGGAACGACAACAAAAACGGGATAGTAGGGAATCACCAACGGGCGCAATGGATGAGACGATGCAATGCACTACTGGAATTGCGGGTCTAGTCGACGGCGGATCACGAGCGGCATCTGGTAACGAGCCTGGGCCCAGAACAACAGAGGGGGGTATTTGTCGAGAACGTCGTGAATCAGACAACTACGCTGCTAGCGAAGCCCACAGGAATGGACGCGGGTCGAGTGAGATGGCCATGGGCGGGAAAATCGCGAGCATTCAAACGAATCCTGGTTGGCCAGAATCGGATATAGGGAAGCGGAGATCCAGGATGGAAACATGGGGGTTGTTTCGAAGCTCAACCTCGTAGGTACCTGGAATAGCCGTCACAAAAATCCTCATCCGCGTTGCGTCGTGGGAAGGAAACACGGTCCATATCTGTGCGGGTTTGTGACTTGTCATTTGTACATTGTTGTTGCAATACACCCTCTGTCCCCTCCCGCGTCGTTTTCGCTACACAATTTTCCGACACACAACATACGTCCATACCCAGTGTCAAGGTGCATGCGAGTGCAGCCTGTTGACCAAGTTGTCTTAGCGTGTAAACGTTGTACGCCACCAGGGAAACGGGACAACGCGGCCTAATAAATGACGGTTACCGATAGGCGCCCGGTGAGTGTTGCGGGAAGGTAGCTGCAGATGTCGTGACTCCAGTGGCCCTTCGGATGCTGTCAACTAAGCCGCGAATTATCGAAGGAAGCTTAATAATGGAGGTTGGGATGGGAGTAAGAGAAGCAGGTGGAAAAGAAAGAAGGGAGACGCCAGCAGTAGCATATTTTAGCTTATCCGCCCTATTGTATGCAGCGGATAAGGTGAAGCTTGATAATCTGCGCGACGGCCGATGGAAGATGTAGTTAGAGTTTGGGGGGACTTGTCATAGTTGTATGTGGGCTGTGATACTGCCAGGGCGCCCAGACCTAAATAGGAGGACGATTAGGATCCTCAACCAATGCCTTTAGTTCAAAAGCCTGTCTGCAAGGCAGCGGGGTGGTGGCAATGATTGTTTTACAGCAATGGATGCCATACCATTTCAAACCCTCAACCTGAAGGACCTGGAGAATGAGTTTGTCTGGCCTCCCACTACTGACCAACCTGGTAGTGGCTCTCAAGGGGCCCGGTATAGCTCAGTATAACTCAGTATATATATAGCCCAGTATAGTTCAATGGGTCAAGGAGGTGCGCAAACCGTCGCACCACTTAAGGTCCAGTCTCATTGCGACGCTGTGATTTACAAAGACATTGATTTAACCTAGCTGTGATATTTCCGAACAGGAAACAAGAAGAAGCTTTAGTATTGGCCGAACTTCAAAATTTCACCCAATAAAGTCAACAGAATCCACGTGAAAGCCTGATTTAAAGGCCTAATTGGCTAACGGTCTAAAATAAATCTGGTGACTCAGGAACACTACAAATGGTTCAAGGTAATTGACATTACAAGGTATTACATGATGGCCCCAAGTTAACAATCCTTCTGCCTAGATTGCGACTACATCAAAGTTTATGTGACCTGAAAGCCAAAGATGTACCGGAATGAGATACAATGGTTGTTATTGTTCCTATCTCAGATTTCGAAACGATGTATGGGATTCAAAAGGATGAATCCCTATTTTCGAGAAGACAAAGGCAGAATCGTAGTAGCATAACTCGATAATGGTAGTCAACTAATTAAAGTTGTTGCTGATAGATGGGAAGATAACAGATGCGTCCTACAACTCTATTATTCTACTGAGCACCTGCCTCCATCAAATGTACGGCTTATCAAAGATCTACATGACCAATACACCATTAGGATCGATACTCTCCATGTACATCTTTTTGTGTAGTGCCCAAAAACATAGCTGCCATCTTTTATGTACTACTTCATTGTTGACCAATTGTACATTATTCTTGCTTGTTTTACTCTTCCTTATAATCGGATCGTCACTTGACCGTCTTGTAAGTTCCCACGCTAACGTGTTGCTCCTGTCTCGCTTTATCCGTCCGCGTCTTCTTGTAGCCCATCGAATACAGTCCGCTGTGTCCGACTCCAGTTGCCTTCTGATATCTGCGCTTAACTTCGCATACCGTCTCGGACTAGTATTCACTAGTCCTGCAACTTGGTGACCCCGATTGTCACGTGCGGATTTAAACATTTTACGTCGTTTGTACTTCTTTTGGTGAGTTCGTCCCTTTTACTCGATTATATACGTGTATTCATTTGTTCCTTGCATAATATTAGTAGTTTCATCGTGTTTTTGTCCTTCCTTAATCTTTTCCATTCACATTTCGAAAGTGGCAACTGTGTCGTTTTGCAGCATAAACATGCTTATTTTGGCTGTTCCAAGTTTCATGGAACACTGCCCAGAGGTTTGCTTTGTGATATTCGAGATGGAACTGGAAAATAAGGGCATTCCGACGGGCCGTCCGAGGTACAATCAGCTCGTCCCACGCCTTCCTTCATCGGTTGGGACGCGGGTTGACGACATTCTACTCTGTCCATCGTATGAGGCAAAGTATGAGAGGATGAAGCAAGCGATTATAAGAGAGTTACAGCCCAACACATGAGCTCGAGTTGAACAGCTAAATGGTCTCAAGCTAGTACATCGCAATCCGTCTACGTTGCTCCGCGAACTTCAGAGCATGGATGGTCCCTTATTCTTGAGCGAAGAAGGGATAAAGGAGCTGTGGTTTGCACGTCTCCCAGAGCCATTGCCGGTAATGCTGTCCATGTTTCTGGATACGCCCCTAAAAGAACTAGCTACCAAGGCGGACGCTGCGTTCGGATGTCTTCCGCAGCAGACGACCAGTAGCTCCGGTGACCTATTCTCGCCGCTGGAAACCGAGTTTCATCTTCGCTCCAAGTCGTCAGACCGATCTGACCCTAAAGACGAGGAAATTGCGCTACTTCGCAGCAGGATAACAGCAATGAAGGCTTCGAAGCAGCGTGTGCCATGGTCAGGTGCAGACCACGTTCTGGCTACCGTTCATTGCAGCTGGTTTTTTCCTGCACCGAGTACGTCTCGATCGACGAACAACGAAGCATCATCTCTGCAGGTTCTTAGTCAAACAATACCAAATCCGTCGAAGAATAATGCTGGTATCACCGCCACTATGGTGGAAGAGCTAGACGTTGTCAGGCTCCCTACATTAGGCACTAATCAGCCGCTTCATGGAAATCGACTAGCCCGCATATTAACACGATCAAGGTATCCGTCAGTAAGCAAAAATCACCTGTTTTGCGTTAAGGATCGACCTTCTTCCATTACGTTCCTTATCGACACGGGAGCGGAAGTCAGCGTCATCCTTGCGAAGGCGGTGGACAAGAACTCAAAGCCTACCTACAACCTGCGGGCGGTCAACGGTTCTCCGATAGCTTGCTTCGGTCAGCGCATGATGAACCGGGACCACAATCTCCGCCGAGATTTTCAGTGGGTCTTCATGGTTGCGTCTGTACCCTTCGCAATTATCGGTATCGAGTTCCTCCGGCATTTTGGGTTGCTTATTGATGCTGGTCGCCACAGACTTTTAGACAACCGTACTAAACTAGGATTGAAGACGTTCTTACGGATGCCCCTGTAATCAGTCCCGTTTGCCCCGAATCGCTGACGTACCTTTAGACTATGCAAATTTATTGGCTGCATACCCGCGACAGGTACGACCATCTGCAGAGCTTCCACCAGTCCCGACAGAGGTCGCTCATCACATTGTCACGCGCGGTCTGCCCACGTTTGGCCGACCAAGCCGACTCGCCTCCTACAAATTACCTGCCACAAGAGCTGATTTCTATCACATGCTTCAGCTTCATAAGACCATCTAACAGCCCATGGACGTCACTTCTCTACATGGTTCCGAAAAAGACCATGGGGGACTGGCGTCCTTGTGGCGATTATCGATCTCTAAACAAATAACCACGCCTGATTGCTATCCGCTCTAACAAATCGTGGACCTCAAGGCCAGTCTGGCAGGTAAAAACGTTTCCAGTAACATCGATTCGGTGCGCGCTTACAACCAAATTCTGGTAGCCAAAGCGGACATCGCTAAACCTGCTGTGACGACTCCATTTGGCTTGTTCACTTTCTGCGCCTGCCATTTGGTCTAAAGAATGCCGCGCAAACTTTTCAGCGCTTTATCGACCAAAATTGTCGAGGCCTAGACTTCGCTTATGCCTACCTCGACGACATCTTAATCGCGAGCTCCTCACTCGAGGAGCACTTATGCCACGTTCGAACGCTTTTTGATCGTTTATCTCAACACGAGGTGACGATCAACGCAGAAAAGTGTTCGTTTGGTGTCGATTCGGTCAGTTTTCTCGGCCACCATATCTCTCCTGCAGGCGTCGTGCCACTACAGGATAAAAGTAAGGCCATCATCGACTACCTCGAGCCTCACTCTTTCAAACAACTAAGACGCTTTGACGGCCTCGTCAACTTTTATCGCCGTTTCATACCTAGTTGCGCTTCGTTTATGCAACCCCTCACGGACCTTCTCGGAGGAAGCTTAAGAACTTTTATTTTTCTGCTGCAGCACGCGCCTTTCTGGCTTTGAAAGCAGCTACCGCTAACATATGTTCTATAGCGCATCACGACCCGGCAGCCTCACTGTACCTCAGTACCGGCGTTTCTGACGTGGCAGTTGGGGCGGTCTTACAACAAAAGGTAGATGACGCGTGGCAGCCGTTGTCATTTTTTCCAAATGTTTGCAACTAGCCGAATCCCGTTTCAGTACTTTCGGTAGACACTTATTAGACATGTATTTAGCCATACGTCATTTCCTACCTCTTAGAAGGCCGCTCCTTTGCTGTCTTCACCGACCACAAACCCGGACTTGCGTGCTTAGCTCGACTACCGGCCGATACTCTTCTAGAGAGTCGCGCCACCTAGACTATCTGGTTCAGTTTACGACCGATATACAACAGGTCTCGGGTGTGCACAAAACTGTTGCCGACGCACTTTCCCGAATTCAAGCGATCTCCGCTGACGCTGGCACCGCTATCGACTTGGCAGCCATGGCCGCAGCGCAACTCAATGATCCTGGGGTTAATATACTACGCCGATCTCCATCACTGGACATACGACCCGTTCCGCTGACATCATCAGGCGGAAATATACTTTGCGATTTATCTCTGGGCATGCCGCGCCCAGTCGTCCCACGCGAGTTTCAGCAGACCGTATTCGACACGTTGCACGGCTTGTCTCACCCAGGCGTTCGTGCATCGGTTAAACTCGTAATCAAGCGGTTCGTCTGGCGCAATGTCAATCGTGACGTTCGTACTTGGGCAGCTGCTTGCCTTCCGTGTCAGCGCGCGCAGGTGCACAGGAACCGGCAAAACCCATTAGGCACATTTCCGACGCCAGATGCATATATTCACCACCTGCACATCGACCTTGTAGGTCCTCTGCCGCCTTCGAAATGCTCTGTATATCTACTGACCTGTGTCGATCGCTTCACTAGGTGGTCGGAAGCTATTCTCATACCTAAATGCTCTTCGAAAACGGTAGCGAAAGCTATTCTGGAGCACTGGGTAGCTCAATACAGCTGTCCCGCCATCGTGACCACCGAGCGAGGGTCACATTTCTCGTCGACTTTTGCCACATTGCTTAAATATGTAGGCTGTCGTCATGTTCAGACGATGGCGTATCATCCGGCCGCTAACAGCATGATGGAGCGTTTTCACCACCAGTCGAAGGCGGCGCTACGTGCGCACGCAAATCCTTCATGGTCCGAAACACTTCGTCTCGTCCTCCTAGGCTTAAGAAGTATTGTTAAAATTGACCGACGCAACGTTAGTCTAGCTAGTTTACGGATGCAGACTGCCTTTGCCTGGACCACTGATAACACCAGCCCCGTCTACTTTCTCCTTTGACTACGGAAGTTACACCGACCGATTGGCTTGCCAGATGCGTGAGATACGTCCGTCCGCTTCACAATCGCCGAAGACACCAGTGTGCATGCCCGAGAAGCTGTCTAGGTGCTCACACGTCCTTCTCCGCGCAGACGGTGTTAGGCAACCTCTTCAGTCGCCGTACGCAGGACCCTCAAAAGTGCTACGCCGTACGAATAAAACATACACGGACAGATACTGTGAGCTTATTGACAGTACGTCGCGGAACAAGCAGAAGTCAAGCATTAAATTGCGCATCTGATCGTCAGTCCTCGGTAGCTCAGTTGATTGAGCAGCGGACCAGTAATCCGTACGTCCGAGGTTCGATTCCCCGTCGAGGTAGATTAGTGTGCGAGGTTTAATCGTGGCTACTACTTTCTACAAAACGTACACCATTCATGGCGGTGGCTGACGCGAAATCGTCACCATCGATCGCCTCAAATCAGCTTGCATCGACGGGGCCGCTGAGCCTATTGCTGCTTCGAACGTTTCGTGTGACGCTACGAATAATCGCGCTACGCTACAAATACGTAGCATTCCTGCAGCGCGTGCCGATTAAGCTCACAGGCTAGGGTCGTTCCTACGTCATCGTCTAATGTGAGCCTGTCGCCTCCCAAGGTCAATCGCCGTGGTCGGGAGGTTCGTGATCCCGTTCGCTTTTCCGATTATGTACAATGTAAAGACCTTTAATTTTATACATATTGTAGGTATTAGCCCCGCTTTTGGTCGATCAACATTAAAAAAAATCAAAAACATCCGAGAAACCTCATTTGAAAAATATTCAGAAACTCAAAATACCCAAACCATTTTGCAAGCAGATCATTCGATTGTTCTTTGTAGCATTTTCTGCATGTGCATTTTTGCTTGCTCGTCTCTACATGCCCCAACCAAAGCGAACTGCGTGTCTACCGCGCGGTCGCAAAAAAGTGTTCTCCTGTGTTATTCACCTTTAAATCTTCAGATTTTTTCTCACGGAGACCTACGTAATATCATTGGATTTGACTCCGCGAGCTCCTCCTACCACTGTTCATCTTGTGGATCTGGCATTCGCAGATCACCAGTAAACTGTGCTCTGGTCATTTCAAGGTCAACCGTGCTTGAGTTTTATCAGAAGATTTATTTTTCCTCTCGTTGCACAAGAACTCTTGTGGTCTTATTTTTAAGATCTTTTTGAGAGTCACCCGAACATCTTATTACCATTCCTTCTAGTCGCTGTACAAAGCGATAGTTGTCAATTTGGTCCGCCCTTGGAGCAGCCACTGTCGTCATCAGACAGTATTTTTTAAGTCATCTTGCTTTGCCTTAACCCTACGCCGCATCGCTGCCTATCCACTTACCGGTTGGAGCAATAGCGCGCACGTTGCCTATCTATCCTAAAAAAATATGTGAATCATCTGCACGCGACACCTCTGACCCCTCTGAACTCAAACCAGCGCCGATCGCCACACAACGAAAAGTGAAGCGAAGTCATACAAGATGCGTCAGTATCTCTATCCTCTTGTTACCCCTGTTGTAGTGTGCACATCCAGTTGCTCCATTCCATCTTGTTAGTGTAGCATCTTTATACCATATCGCCACCATCTGCGGTCATTAATAGTTCGCTGCCCCGTTACTGACCGTGACCACATATATCAGTAGAATTATTTCATTTTAACCTACTAGTAAGTGAGAGATCTACAACATAGATTCTGAACTCTCCTTTTCTATCTAATCCCTTTTGGAATTGGTGCAAGTCACAATGACAAAGTGCACTCCACAAGTGGACATGGCCCATTCGAAAGTCAATTGTGACATATGTGTAAAAACCGTTAAGTCTGGTCCAGTTTGCTTTAACTGTCAGAAAGCGTACCATTCAAAGTGTTTAGGGATAAGTGCACTCCAAACTAGACAATACATAAGCAAAACCGAAGTATTTTGGTTCTGCCAGGTGTGCAAATCCATCCCTGTTGTTAGTTGTGTAAGTTTCCTAATGAAAAATTATGAAAAGTTGGCGGAAACAGTTGAGCAACTGGTGAGCGCTAGCAACGCATCTGTGAAAGTAAACAATGCTACACTTGCATCTGAAAGGACACCTACAAACTCACCGTTTAGACCGAAGTAAAGGGCCAGGCGTCCCAACTTCACCATCGCGTCTCAGTCTCCAACGGCCCCTAGCCACATGACTCCACTAAATGAAAAATCGTTCACAACCCACTTGCTTCTACGTTCTCCAAGGTATGATAACTAATAATTCAGTTGACATACTGGAAACAAAAACTCCAACAAGCCTACGGTAAAGAATTACTGGACATCCTACGCAGCGGTTGCTTCTAAGAAAACGCCGTCAAAGACACCTGTGACTCCAATTACCGGAGAGGGCAAAACCTCGCCTCAACATGGATCGCTATCGCCAGTGCGATCCGCAAATCTACAAAAAACAAAAGAACCTAGTGCTCTTAAGTCGCGAACCACAAGGCGGAATCATGGTGCCTTAAGTCTTGTGTGCACTAACGTTCCTGAATCCAAATCCAACACAATAAGGGGTAAATTGATGGGCGATCGTGGTCACTGGGATTCCATCTGTAGTGCCATCAGCAGGCACGCTGAACCCACTACGCATCGCACGACACCCAAATTCCTTACACTATGGTGAGCCTCGACTACTTCGAAAAACACTACATTCCGCGGAGGAAATGGAATCCATTCTGCTCGCTACGAATCGACGCCACAGAGCATCGAACGGAGCATGTATCTTACCGGATATTCCTTGGACAGAACGTTCAAATGATATGAACAATCAACAGGGAAGTAGAAAACACAAGCTGAAAACCGTCATTATTCATGACTTCCCCGAGTCTCAAGCTTCATCTGAAGAAGCTCAGACACATGACCTGGGATAATGGCGATACATTCGTGAGGCGCTGCCTTTAGAAAATGTCATTGCTACCTCCCTGACAAGGATTCCCGTGTCACTAAATTACAAAGAGTGTGGTCCTAGGTTGCTGAAGTTGGTCTTACCGTCTGAGCTAAGTTCATAGACAGTTCTAGAGATCTGGGGTAACTTATGGAACATGCTACCAACAGAAACGCGACCAAGAAGCAGCAGGTTTACGACCAGAGGCTACTGGTTACTCATTGGAGAAAACCAACTCATTGGGAACAACCGTTGTTGCAGACTCCACCACAGAGACTGATCTGACAGCCGTCATAACATCCGGCGAGACACCGCAGGGGGTGAGTGACCATCAGGACCATCATGAACCTGATCGTATGGTGCAGAGAGTTATTTCAAGTCATCCTCGCGAGCCTAAGACTGTTCGAAAATACGAGTAGCAGCCGATATCAAGAGGATCACCCAGGTCTCAAACCTGTTGTCTACATCTACAAACAACCTTCTAACCTATGAATCACTCTCCTGTTTTTATACCAACGCACAAGGTCTTTTAAGCAAACTGACGGAGCTTCGCCTGCGTCAGGCCTCGATGTCAAGGGACATCGTTATGATAACCGAGACCTGATTGAATGAAGCGATCACTGATGCAGAAATCGCACTACCTGGGATGTCTATTCTACGCAAAGATCGACCAAGTAGAAGAGGTGGAGTGCTACTGTATTATCGCAGCGATCTACAAATTGATCTCATCGATGACCCAGAGGTTTAGATTGTCGATGCGCTTTGGCGCCGTCTTTACCTAAGCAGTGGGGACGCATGTTTTTTGGGTGTGGTGTATCGCCCTCCGTCGACTACTTTGGAAATGGACAACCGCCTAGCCTCCACAATGAAGACCATACTCTCACAGTCGTACGGCACATTCTCCTGGTTGGTGACTTCAATATTCACAGCATAGAAACCCCAGCCTGTATCAACGAGCACTTCAAAATGGAAGTACAGGAGATAATTAGTGGACTACCACTCTACAAACACATCACATCTCCCACAAGATTCAGGACGGGAAGCAAATCGGATGTCCTGGATCTCGTATTCACCAACGAAAAGCTTATGATCGAAACAGTATTGATAGAGTCTTTTGGACCGTAGCCACCATGCAATGATCATGTTCAAATACATCTGTTATGCAGAGTATTCCTCAGGAAACACAGAAGTGTCAGCTCAATACGGATTACGGCGCTTTAATCAAGCTTTTAAATGCTACAAACTGGGTATTTCTAGCAGAACGATACCCCGATGTCGCCTGGTATGATTTTGCGCACCAATTCAACATGTTAGTAATTAGTCCTTCTGGGAAAAGACCTTCGCGAGCGAAGACAGTAAAATCGTTCATACACAGCAAGACACGGAAGTGTATGGTCACAGGGAATTTACTCTGGCGAAGATACAAGGAGCCACGAGTGCCGAAGCATGGGAAGCCTACACTATCCAAAGGAACTACTGCGTAAACCTGGTACGTGTAGAGCAAATACAGTACCGACAGAATCTAGCTGAGCAATTTCTTTCAAAACCCAAGCTCCTCTACAGACACATTAACAAGCTCCGCAAAGTGCAGCGAGAAATTCCTGCCTTACACACGTCATATGGACTTACACAAACCGCAACCGAGGCGGCCAGTGCCCTATGTCAACAATTCGCCCCAAACTTCCAGAGCACGACAGCGCCGCAAGCACTGTTCCCCACCTTGTATCACCATCAGGACTTAGCCACATTGTGTTTGCGGCTGCGGATGTTATGAAAAGGCTAATTGGTCTTCACGGGCATACCTCCCCCGGCGTTGATAATATTCGTCCAAGGGCGTTGAAATTGGCTGCAGTAAACTGGGCGGACCCACTCTGCAAGTTCTTCCAACGATGCCTCGATGAGATGTGAGTGCCAACAATGTGGAAGCAGGGCATCGTCACTCCCATCCTTAATGGGAAAGTCGTACAGATCCCACCAAGTATCGTCCGATAACACTACTTCCGGTGCTCTCCAAAATCATGGAAGCGATCGTTGCTGAAGCGCTGATGAACGTCTTGGAGGATCGCAATATCATAGCACAAGAACAACATGGATTTCGCAAGAACCGATCTTGCACTTCAAATTTGCTACTTGCTAGATCCAGTTGGACTAAGACCGTCGAAAGCGGCGTAGGTGTTGATGCAGTATATCTGGACTTCTCAAGGGCCTTTGACCGTCTGAACCACCGTATGCTCCTTCACAAGCTGAAATGCTGTGGAATTGGTGACCCAATCTTTGGTTAGATAGGTAACTTCTTGCTTCAACGACATCTGAGTGTAAGAGTTCACGGCGTCATCTCTGACCCAATCGATGTTAAGTGCGGAGTGCGCCAGGGCTCAGTACTTGGTCCACGACTATTCCTGATGTACATAATCGGTCTCTGGACAGGAATCACCTCCAACTCCTTACTCTTCGCTGATGATCTCAAGATATGGCGAGCCATTAGAAAAACCAGTGACAATGCAGCACTTCAGGATGACGTTGACAGGATCTACGAATAGTCGTCTCAGAACCTGCTTCAGTTCAACGCTACGAAGTGCAAGGTGTTGAGCATACGCCGTAAAACCACTTGTGAATACAGAGTGGGGGATCAAATATTGCAGCGCACTTCAACGGAATGCGATCTAGGCGTGATAGTGCAGAAAGATCTGGGCTGTTCCCGTCAGGCCGAGAAAGGCTCCAAAAAAATAAACCAAGATCTTGGCCTATTGCGTAGGGCATTCGGGTGCTTTGATCCTTCCATCTTTTCTCAGATGCTCAACGTCTACTTTGGACCCCATTCTGAGTACGACATCCACGCCTGGCAGCCATGGCAAAAGCAAGACCTTACCGCTCCTGAACTGCCACAAACGAGGGCGACCAAGAACATATAGGGCATGTTTAACCTCCCTTACCGATTGGGGCTGAAAACCCTCGGAGTCTACAGTGGACAATATCGACGCCTGCGTGGCGACTTGATAATGACTTATATGATCCTGAGGAACTCAAACCATTCTTGTCGTCACCTACTAAAGCTGAATCGCAATACCACACTCAGAGGACACCAGCTAAAGCTAGCCACACAATACAGCCGGTTGGAATGTCCCCGGACTTTCTTTTTCCTTCGTGTGTGCCAACACTGGAACGCTCTTCCCACATATGTTGTTTATTCCCCCACGCTAACGGCATTCAAAAGACTTCTGGATGATTCGCTTATCCATTTACATTACGCTATATAATCAGAGATGTCTGCGTCAACTAAACGCGGACAAACGGTGCTCATTCTCAGCTTTTGTGCTTCACTACTTACACGCTGCTGCTGTGGACTATTGTTCGAGCATACCACAACTGGAGTCATCAATTAGCTCAGTGGAAGAAAGCGGCGCACGAGTAAGCGTTGTCGTTTCTTTTGTTTTTAAGACATACCTTCCCCATATTACTTCCCCATATTACTCTGCAGTAACAATTCAATACCCATTCTAAAATTTTTGAATGAAGCAGGGCATCTGAATCGCTAGACCATTAAATTGACGATTTATACATGTTTGCTTCCACTTCATCCACCCTACGGGACTTGGAAGACAATCACTTTTTTACCTGTAACATATCATTGTTCATTGTTCGATTGACTGGCCCTCGCGAGCGGCGTTTTCGAGGGTTGCCACAGTCAACGAGGAGCCGGACGCGGATCGTTTTTCCTCGGGACAAGGTTCGTTTCTTCGTTGGACGATGGTCGTTTCTCCGTGGGACGAGGGTCGTTTTGACCCGCGGAGCGGTGTGCGGCGGGGAGAGAGAGCACTCCCAAGCGCACCGTTTGGCAGCAGCGGAGATTGAGGTCCTGTCGGCCTTTGTTCTGGGCTAGCCAATTTTTGAAGTCTAACAAACTCGCTCCAACGGCTCGCCGAAATGCACCCTGCCCTGTAATCAATAAATGATAACTCACAAATGGCACAGCGGACTCAGACTTCCGGCGAACCCCATTTGACACGAACGCTCACTCATTCTTACACGGCACGATTCTGCCCTACGAACCTCGATTCACCTGCCATTTCGATATCGAAGGGTTTCCATGTTCAGCCTTCTATGGGGGAGCTCGGCAGCGCCCAAGAAGATAACTGCTATATTTTATGTACCACTTCATTGTTGACCAATTGTATAGTATTCTTTCTTGTTTCAATCTTCCTTACAACCGGCTCGTCACTTGACCGTCTTGTAAGTTCCCACGCTAGCGTGTTGCTCCTGTCTCGTTTCATCCGTCCGCGTCTTCTTCCAGCCAATCGAATACAGTCTGCTGTGCCCGACTCCAATTGCCTTCTGATATATGCACTTAATTTCGCGCATTGTCTCGGACTAGTATTTGCCAGCCCTTCATTCGTACCACAAGTTGTCACGTGGGCTAGTTGACCTACTTCCATCAGTCAGACAAATGATAGCGAAGTGCACTGTGAAAGACGCTGCCCAGAAATGACATACTCAAATCACGTGCACGGCTCAGTTAGAACATTAAATTGGACGCAACTAGTTCAAAGTTGCCTCTGAATGTCGTCATTGAGCGCACAGGTTAAGAATGCATGAACAAAGTATCACATCAGCTTTGTATCGAACGCAGAATCGTAAACTTATGGAATACACTACCAGAAGGATTAATAGAAGCCGATTCTGTGAAGTGTTTTAAAACCCGTATCGACGATTATTTCGGAAACCTGTGCTTTTGTGAAACGATGCACATACAATGCCAAAAGAAGACATTGTGTGCCCGGAAATAATGACACTAGTACAAATTCCTAACCGAACAAGGATAAACGATTAACGGAGCAGACACAACTGCTGATGATTCACAACTAGATGTTTTTGATTTTTCGTAATTCGTTAGAGTTGTACAGAAACCTTTCTACTTGCTCTTAAATACAGTCTCAGTATCATGGTTGACATATTCGCTTAATCACGACTAACCATGGCTAACCAATGCAGTCGAATGCGATGTGAAGCTACTAAAAATCTGTAAGTCATTTATGATAATGCAACTGTGCAAAACTTAATCACATGCAGAACTCATGCTCTCTTTAACACGCCAGTTAATCTCGTAGCTACCGAATAAACCTACTTGACTTTGCAGTGATTGGCGTATAAATGCCATTCCATTCGTTACCTCGCTTCCCAAAGTGACGCAGATCATGGTTGTACCACTACATATCGAGAAGCTGACAATAACAAATGAAACATGTATTCGTGTAACGCCAGTGTAAAGAGCATTCGCACTCTCTCCTATAGATCACCGATCTATACTCCGACTGTATATCTCGGAACCTAGAATCTCATTACATTTCCAATTTGGTCCAGCTGCAAAATGTGGATTCTGTCTCCCTGACGTTACGTGTCAGTGTGTTCGATGGTTTTACGGCACACTTCCATACAAAGTGTTTTCATGCTTCCTCTTTTTTCAGCATTCACATCATTCAACTCCCTACTCACTGTAGTCAATGAGTGCATCGCTGTAGATCCACTTGCCGTGTACAACACCAGATGGTCAGATTGTCTTCGCAAGTGCAAGGTGATAGTTCTGCTCCATTTCACTTATCTGTTTCCGCATGGTCAACTTTTTGATCCGGAACAAATCAAAACCGACTGATCATATGACGTGAATTCAGCGGACTCAATGGAATACAGAGTGCATTACGGTCCACTAGAATATCAATCTACCGTGATTTCTTCAACCCGAAAGTCAACATAAATGGTTAACTCCTCTCTCTACTTATCATGAATCCTGTTGCCTTATAAACAGCTAGCATGTCCTTTTTAAGCGCTTATAAACTACGAGTCAACCACTTCACTGGTGATGACTTTCAGATAGGCATCGGTTAACAGTCAACTCCGTCCTCCATATGGTTTTAACCTGAACATCGAAAGCTACCGAGATATCACTGGAAACGTTCACTGCTGCGTTTCGATCAGTGCGTAAAGCCGTCTCTCCGCTTTTCCGTGTATGCGATTCTACTTCTTATGTGATACTACCATCATCTAAGCCAGCACATTAGGAAACAGTTTTTGCACTAACCGAATCAGCCCTTTCAGATCATCGAGTACTGTCTCTGCGATCCACAAACGTGTCTGCTGGGGGCCTAGCAAGTACAATTGAATCTCACTCAGCGTGCAAGGAAACAAAGAGTCCTACTTCGATTGCGCATTTACAGAAAAACTAAAATCACAGCTTGGTTGGCACCTACCTTTAAAATATCACTCAGTATCTTGGCTTCTCTTGGAGTGCCATCGCAATATTCCCAGTGATCGTCTCTGAATTGCTCGCAAATATTTTCCGTTGTTTCTGTTATTTTTGTTTTGAGAAGTTTCGCTCGATAGTAAAACTGAAACAAGATAAAAGACAATACAAGCATTAATCTCGCAACTTGAACTGTGCTCACGATGACCAGGAGAGCGTATATGGCGTAGTGCATTGGGGAATTCAGTTAAATCAGGAAAACAATAGACTAACTCGTAGTCTACAACTTGAGCATTGGGTTTGGTTTACGTGGCACGCTTGCTGATCTTACATACTTTATGCATGAGTAGTAGTAGTTGTTGTTGTAGCTGACTTATGGGATATAACTCATTGGCTAGCAGCTAGGATCTACGCCTGCTCGCAGGATGGAAGCAGTGAACAACGGAATAAATTTAATACCTGTTTGTTCATAGTCTGCAACGAAATTCCACACAAAAACCTGAGCGATGATCTTCATCTCCACAGTGCTTAGATTGCTTTTGATAGTGCACCCGTGGGTGGAAGATAGAACTAGTCGAGGAAAATGTTTTCCACATTCTCAACAATGGTTTGGGGGGCATATAGTTTGTTTACCACTAACCGTTTTTTCTCAGTAGGCTCCTTGACTAAGGATATTCAGTGTGATTACTCACACTGTTGCGTTCACTTGTTCGCATTCACGTGGCTGCATTCAGCAGTTATAGGGAACTTACGCACTGCTTAACTTGAATAGCCGTCACCTTTGGTCCCATGGGAACAGTGGGTTTCTCTTCGGCCACTTGCCAGAAGGGGATAAAGAGGGCTTAATACAACATGAAATACGGCAGTGTGTTAAAGGATGTGGTACACACCCGCTTTCGCTGTCAGTTGCAAAATCAAACTGTTCCTGCGTTCGATGACATGAGACGACATTTTTATCAGCTGTTATTGCATGTTACCCTGTTACGTCATGGATCCTTGTGAGGAGGCTCTGGGTAAACACCTGATTGCTATCGCACCAACTAAACAGGTTATCGGTGTGAACACTGCTCAGTTACCTACCGTAGTATGTTTCAAATTACAGGGTTACCAAATGTGAACACGGTGGATCGGTCATGCGGCCATCATTCGCAAACCATCATCGGCTCCACTATAATGGCACTCACCATTGATCTCCACAGCTAGCACATAACTAAGTGTGTCAAAGTGTATCGTTATCGATCAGTTTTGTAGTAAGCTGCATGTGACGCGTCCAAGCAGGTAAAACTGTCAACATGGAAATGTATGACGGGGCTAGTTTATTTTCGTCATAAATCTGTAGAGTTGATGAAAACTACGTGCGCGGTTGCTGCAGTCACTTGCATTTGGGTCACACCCAGTGGACCGCTTTCATTATCTATTGACTGTCTTCAGCTAAACTCACTTCCACTGGTCGCTTTTCTTTTCCGTTGCTTTTCATGCCACGAGAAGGGCTGATGATCAATTATCGAACTGGGCTCTACCTCACCAATGTTACCACACCACCTTCACAATTTACATGGACTAATTTTATACCATGTAGTTTGCTTCGTTACACATACGTATTATGGCTGCACGGGCGACTGCAAGCTCTCAACGTTATCACTTTGCATCCAAGTCCGTGGATCCTGGAGCACGCATGTAGAAGTGTGGCAAAACAGTTGTTGCTCGGAAGGGAAAGTACAATCGAGTTTGGCGCGATACAGTTAGGCGACTCCAAGGCTGTCTTTTAACAAACCATTTGTGACGCTCTTTATCGCAACAGCTGTAACATGAACCTACATGAAAACAGCATTCTGGGTGGTAGAACAAAACTTACCGTTGGCCAAATAGTCGAGGGTATGAAACATTAACTTAACATGTCATACTTCGTTTTTCAGCAGATGCCGAATAGCCAGGAACACGACCTTCGCATGAGATGGCGAATATCTCCTTTCACTGGCAAACTTGTATTTGAACGACTTCATGAACAAGACGTTAACAAACACCGCTAGCTCACTAAAGGTTTGGTGGCACTATGTAGACAACACATTTGTGGTTGTTAAATAGCATAGCGTTTAGGATTAAGTTGGAGTCTTGTAACGGTACACTACCATGGAAGTACTCCACTACACCTCGAACCATTTAAAACAGGTTTACGCTGCGACAGCCTAAACGTTGCACTACATGTCATGGACCCAGTGCACCATGGATGAGGACAGAAAGACCCCGCGGAAAGAGGCTGTGGACAAACTGTTAGATAGCGGTTAATCACGGCGGTTAGTCATTTGACAGTTACATAAAGGGCTTAGCCCATGGTCAAGACCCACAACGCATGGTAGGAATTCCGCAGAAGGAAGGAACCTCGAAGGCAGTTCAGAGGTATTAAACTGGGGGAATAGATGAATGATGTTTCACCAAGCACCACATTCAGCGCTGATGCATGTGAATAACTCCCTTCTCAAGGATGGAATAACCAACTGCATCTATATAATTAAATGTGAAGATTTTGCATAAGACAAACCGCAAGAGAACTGCGCATGCGAATTTCGGAGCAAAGAAGCTCATTTCACGACTATCAACGAAAGTGTTTGAATACCGAGCGTTACTAAGAGACTCGACTGTGGCTGCGCATGCATTAGACACAGGTCAAAGGTCGACTTGGATAATGTAGGGTTCATTAGAATGGGTGTATGGGCAACTCTCCAGCCGTTAATTACCGAGGCAGTGGAACTAGCCAAGCCTACAGATGCATGAATAGAATGGAGGGGTGGAACTCTCAAGTGCATGGCTAGTGATCTTTATTCTGCAATCTGACAATCGTTGTTGAGCGATTCCGGGTAGTAAGCGAAAATCGTCACCACCATGGGCTTATCTGTCAATGCGGTCATTCAAAAGGGAATACCTAGGCTATTGCTTCTGTGACTGAAATCACTTGAAGCGACATTCTGGTCTGTATAGTAACACTGACGTATCTTCCTGTTATCGTCATTACCACTTCTATAGTACACTTTTCCACCTGGCCTGGTGACGCTTTTGTGTCAAAAGCGAAACATTGCTCAACAACTGCACTACCCGATGGTTTCCAAATCTCCAGGATCTCATGACCTCTCTATCGGTTCTAAAGTTCTTCTAAGATCGTTACTTGATGCTTGTAGAACGGTACAGCTGATGCAGTCTATGTATGTGTCCCCTAAAGCTCAATTCCCGAATACGTTATTTCCGCAAAACACTAACCATATTTAAAACACGAATGCATTTCGCACTCACCCACCTCCATTTTGCCACCTTGCATTTTCGCTCGATTCTATATGTTCAGAAAACCTTGGATTTACTATCCTTCATCTACACGTGCTGTGCAATTACGAGAACAAAACTACTGTGTCAAAGACACGCAAAACTATAAGTTCCGCTCTTTTCAGTAAAATTACTGGCTTTTATAGATTAGAGGGTCCTTTTAAAGTGCTAGTTGTGTGATTAGAATGTCACGCGTGATCTCATTGTAGAACCTGATTCGCATTAAAATGAACCTTGGTCAACCCGACCACCAGAACTGTAGCTGAAGCAGGTTGAAACTGGATCTTGCCTACCGGAATACATTGCGATCTACCACGTGTTTCTGCTTTGTTTGACACCAATCGGTGGAGATAATGAGCGTAAAACCTGGGGCCAATAGGCTGTTAGATGGGACCTCTACTCTTTTGACTACCGGGTCACGACGGGCAAAGCTTGTCACAAAGGTTAATGGCTGGTTTTAGTGCCATTTTGAAGCGCTCGTTTTGTGAACGGATTGCGACGCGCAATCTTAATTACCTGTAGTCGGAATATTTTCCTGTCCCGACACTTTTCGCTACCGTATCTCCGATTGTTATCGCAACCCAGCTCACATACGCTCATTCAATCTGACTCCACGTTCCAGATATATTGAAGCAACGTATAGCGGATTAGCATCTCCTGTTTATTTTTAATTTGTGCGCTATTTCTCCTAAAACGCGCGCGTAAAGTACATTGGCCTTGCATCCTCCACAGCAAATTATGACCAATTCCTGAAGCTCTCTATAGATACTAATAACTCCATAACTGTTCTTATCCGTTGCTGCGTACGGCAACTACAGGAGAATACATTGCATCTACTACTACAGCTGCTGTCAGGCCAAGGACCGCACACGTAAGCAGCCGTCTACCGGAGTCGCCCTAACTCCACCTGCGCTCGATCGATAGCTCGCGTGTCTGTCACCGAGGTGAAGCACATCACTTGTCTGAACAGATTCGACCCTGGTAGCGGCCTTCACTATCTGACTGTGGGTAGGATCACGTCCACACCATAACAACCATGCGATGGTGGCGAGTTGATTTCATCAGCTTCCGGCATGACTCAGCGGAAATCGTGTCACGTCCTGCAGCCTGCTAGAGCGCACCATCGTAGTCAGCCGTATCGCTTCCGTTACACCTCCTCCTCCGAAATGAAGCTGTTTCCCCACCATGCATGCTTGCTTCCACTCCGATATTTTGTTTTGACATCAATCAATTATATGGATGCTTTTCTTCTCCTCCTGTTCGGTCTTCGTTGTATGTCGTCTGCGGGCCCTTGAATGTTGCCATGTTTCGGCCTCCGCTGATCTGCGTGCCTGATCCGCTTTTGTTTCCAACCGTTAGTTCGTAATGGACTCCACCATTTCTCCCCATCAATGACTCTGTCGACTACCTGCTCGGTCGACGGAAATCTCTCACGTACTTCATTTCACCGATTTTGAAGTGATTGACCCGGTCCACTCGAATTTTATCCTTTTGCCATCGTTTCATCTTTGAACCGTGGCTCTGAACCCATCGGCTTTTAAATGCCGGTAGTAACAATTGATTGACTTGCGGTTGCTAACATATGCTGTTCAATGATTGATTTAGCAATTTCAACTCATGCATCCAGTCGAGACCCAGCAGATCTAACCTTGGCTTGTCTGTCACAAAACATGTTGTGTGGATATTTTGCTCGCGAAATCTGACTTGACAGTTCAACTGACAAAGCAAATTTAACCTACCTCTTAACGCATTTCGTACTGTTTGATGCGTTTGCATCAGTGATGGACGCCCGAGAGTGTATCAGGTATCATGGGAAATCAGGGTCGCATTTGAACCGGTATCCAACTGCAACACGACTTGAATGTCATTGGTATCCACGGTCGTATACTTACGTCGGATGGGTTCATCAACTTTGGAAGTGGCAGTGACAGATCTGGTCATATTGAGGCGTCTGGACGCTAAAGCATTGTCCCGCTTCTTTCTGGTCAAAATGAGACGGCTTGCCAGGCAACATGACTCGTTGTACTCCCGTTTGCCCCAGCGATTGCAAGTGAGATTTCGGAACGAGCAGTTCCGGCCAAAGTGCCACTCTCTACAAAACCAACAAGCAGATGGAGGTTTAGACTGAAGGACTCACATGAGCTGATTCATCTTAGGGATTGCGGTTAGCTGCACAGACCAGATCGTGATCATTGTGGTTGGACAGCTGCTAAATCAATGACGTATCATGCTTAGGATTGGTCATTCTTTGATATTCACCGGTTATCCGCTGCAGTGTTACATCTAGGCTCTGTACCATCTTGTTCGGTATTCTTGTTCGTACGTCTGCATCTTTGGTTACTTGTAGGCTGTAAACCTAAATAAGACACTTGTACTGGTCGGTGGTCATTTTGTGAAACTGAACGTTTGTACTCGCGATTTACGCGACTCGAGTAGGTGACCCAATCTTCGTCATCTTTCTTGGCCATCGGGAGGCACTAGTACCGGATGTTGAACAAAGGTGTCTGCTTATCAAAAAATTGTGACAAGACTGACAACTTCAGCAAAGGATAGGTCAGTGCTTTTCTTTGGCAAGATGAAATTTGTAAACTTTTCATGTACAGCCGTACCCAGCTTCCGGAGCATCATGCGAATTTTCTTCTCTTCTGGTACACAAAATCCGAAACATGTCTTCATACTTATGAAACCAGGAAGCGAATGTTACGCCAGCATCCGCATCGTAATGGAATTCACTGATCTGCTGAGGCCGGGTTTTCGTAAAGGGGACACTTTTACTTGATCCTAAATCTGGGCTTCACTATATCGATATCTTCTGTGTCGACATCTCAATGAGCTTGGCCTGCTGCTGCAGAAGTGCCTGCAATTGTTCGAAGCTGGCTGCCATTTCAGGGTTCGATTGACACTCGCGTCGCCACTGTTGTAACAATGCTTTTCCCTCTGCTCTCTGCACTGCCACGCGAACTCAGCTCGGGGCAAATCAGAACGCCGAGGCTGCTAGACCAATGTATATAAGACACAGCACATGGTTAATTTTATAGGTCACGTGCTCTTAAGTCCCCTGTCTCTCACCGAGGCGAAGCACATCTCTTGTCTGAACAGATTCGACCCTAGTAGGGGCCATCACTGTCCGCACCATCGCACCATCGTAATCAGCCGTCTCGCTTCCGTTACATAGTGCAACTCAACAGTGGTACACAACCGAAAAGTAACGAGAAATACGGACTATTCTGCAGGGAAAATGAGTGTAAAACATACTTTCTTATGCCACCCGATCATATCAATCTACCATCCCTGCACATCAAACTTGGTTTCAATAAATTTTTATCAAACCCTCAAGCAATGTGGTTTTGCGTTCCAGTACCTGAACATAGGTATTTTCGTAGATCATTTATGCATGGCTCAGAGAAGGGAATTTTATTGGATCTGATATTCACCGGATAATGGCAGCCAGTGCTTTCGAATGCATTTGACTTTATTTAAGTTAGAAGCGTGGCGATCATTCAAGGCAGTGTGTACAGGAATTTTGGGCAGAACAATGACAGAGAACTATAAAGACATCACACAAAAGGTCATTGCGGACTATCGGGCTGTTTGTGCTCGAATGTCACTTAAGATGCATCTTTTGCATAATCACCTTACCTCATCCCTGAGAATTTGGGTTCTGTTAAGGATGACCATGGCGATCGCTTTTACTAAGACATTACATTCATGGATCAGCGTTACAGTGGCAATTGCATACCTTCTATGATAGGTGACTGCTGGTTTCTGCAGCGTAAGGGCGCTGGATCATACATGCAACGATCGCGGCGAATTCATCATTTACCAGTGCCAAGCTGCACTCAGTAAATAGCGGCGAGTGTTGCAGGGATGTTTTGAAGGTATTTGCCACATAGATGCATATTTTATATGTTATGACTCAGTACATTTACATCTAATTCGTACGACGTTGCCTTGACGTAACTGAAAAATAGCATTTGCTTCTAACAATATAACCTGTCTTGCTAGTTAACATCGGAATACATTTTTAGGATCAGTGTAGTGTAGTGTAAGGTAGAAAAATTGACATTTCTGTTATATAAAATACAACTTTTGTTGTTGTACAGTGTTACCGTTGCTATTTGGAAGAGTCAATACTTCCGGACAGATCAGCAAATGATTAAAAGTTGACGTCCGTTATACCAATTGTGCTGTACATTTACGCATTCTCTTCTTTTACAGCTGTTGATGTCACCACTTGCTGCCCCAGCAGTAGGCCAGTACACAGTACCGAAGCTTTGCTGCCACGCAACCACCATCAATCGCGCGTGGGTTAAGGATACTTCGAGGCTCACCCGGTCCCCTACGTAGCCTCGAGCTCGCGACCTCGGATTGTAAAGCAGCCTTGTGATCCTTAAGGCCACGGGCTGGTTTTCTGGGTGTACCAGTTTACCTTTACCTGTGGAACAAGGTACACAGGATACTTTCCAATACGTTTATCCGAACGCATCCGCGAACCTCACCTAGTTCGAATAACACGAGGAAGTGTATCACCGCAATAGTCTGTTGCAAAGCTGCTTTCGTCTCTGCTCTCTGCGTTGCTAACCTATCCGGGGAAGAGATAAAACACAGAAGCCTGCTAGACAGAAGTATATTGGGCACAGAACACGGTTTCTTTTGTAAATCACATTCTATCATCTCCGGTTTTACCTTCCTGAACTGACTCACGCCACTTGCCTGGACAGGTTCCGCGCCGACCAGCTGTAGTGGCACTCAATCACGCCTGTCTCGTAGTAACTTGTATCATGCTGAGGGGCTGGTTTCATTAGCTTCCCAAATGACTTAGCCGTGCTACTGCCGGTCGGGTAGCAACCCGTGCATGCTGACGGAGTGATTTCATCAGCTTCCGGTTTGACCATGGCAAGGAATCTGTCAGCCGCTCACATGGACTGGCTAATCGCGCCATGCTAAAGTGCACCATCGTAGTCAGCTGTTTCACCTCCGTGGCATAGTCGCAACCTGATTCAATGGAAGCATTCCGATTTGCTGTGCTCGATATGTTTTCTCCAAATTTACCAAACTCTGATACCTTTCCTTGCCCGAGGCGATCATCATTCTTCTCAACAACTGCCGTTGTGTGTGCGAAAGAATTAGTTAGGGCTTTGAACCAACATTGGCAATTTGTCGCGCATGAACGGTTCACACCCGCAGGGTCATCTCGGTGTACCAAATGGCCAGTTAGTTATTTCACCGTCTTTTGGGTGTTTCAATTACTCACTAGTAGCCGGATTCAGGTGATTTATTTGGTTCATCGCAAGCAGATTACGCGTTGCGAATGGCATCTACCTATCTGGGAAGGCACCAGATTGCTTCGCTATCTTTGAGTTTGTCAGTGGTGCGCACCCCTTCGGTCTTCTTTTTGGGATCGAACCCATGACCGCTATTAGCTTGAGCCACTAACCGGCAGCTTATGCCACTGAACCATGGGAGACGATAGCCTATTATCACGGATTGGAACATTACTGTGATATAGCCCAACCCATCCTCCACTGCCATGCACTTTACGGGCGGTACAAAAGACTGTGGTTGGTTCTCTGGTGTCAGGACTTCCCTTGCCCGCGCCGTGAATACACACAGCATTTTGAGGACGGTATGGCTTATTTTTTGACTACGAATAAGTGTCCAGATTCTGAAGTGAATTTATTTGGTTTACCAAACTTAGAGTACAAGCCGCTTGTAAGCTAATTCACTGTTGGCGTTTGTAATACCCGGTGTGTGCTTGGTTTGAAACACACGTTATCAACAGGCACCATGATTTAGGTTGCAATAAGGCGGGTCATTCGATCGCGGCGACCACATCCGATTGGTGTTTTCGCTCTTAGTGTTGCGCTCCACCACATGATTCGTCCCTGTTTAGGCTTGTGGAACCAGGGTAAAGATCATAATCAAGCCATTTCACTGTATTGACCACTGTGAAAGGCGATGAGGGGCCAAGGCAACACTGCAGTGTTACGAGCAGAAAGTGTCTAACATTCATCTACTTCATTTGCGATCTCGGCAACCAAATCACCCAAGTTTAGTTCAAGTGCACCGCTATCTGGATTGAGTTCGTATGCTGCAATCCATTCACACAACGAGTGTTACCAAACCACCCGATCAATGACCCATGAATTTCCTACTGTATTTTGACATTCTGTAGACCAGTCGGTACGGTTTCCAGTTTGTTCGTGATTTGTTACACTCATTGCCTACTTGCATCGCACTCGGCACCGACGAGAAAGTACAATATGTGTGCATCTACCAGGCTGAGTCCTCTTGTTTTACCCTGTAATCACTGCAAGGAAGTGACGTTTGTAATTGTTTATCTCCCAATTTTACCTCTAACTCACTAACTTCCGTTGCCACCGCCAGTGTTGAGCGCACTGGTCACGAAGTTGTTACTTTAAACCAATAACCTCTAAACTCCCAACCCTGCCCCACACAAGGCTCTACCTGGTACTCCTGGCCCATACACAGCCTTAGCCACGCGAATGCCTGGCCCGGTGTAGTGCGAGGTTGTTTACGTGAGAAAATCTGTACCGTTTCATCTGGTTACATAAGCTTGCATTATAGATGGTATTCATTTAGAGCATTTGCAGTTAAATGCTGAAAAGTTACCCACTCGGGCACCCGAAGCGTTTCTTGTCTTGTCTTGAAATACGGACTAGAATGTTGTTGCCACAGTAACTACCTGCGTTTTCCTGTTGCCACCCGCATTTGATCTACTGGCGTCGTGGCTTGTCACACATGAACGCTCGGTGTATCGTGGAGTTATAAGCAGAAATTCAACGCATATAAACTCAGCCAGACAGCCATCATACACCCGGGAAAGCATTGCACTACTGGTTCATCCTTCTGGGAATCGTCAGCAAGGCGTGTATCATCTGATCCTTGTTGGACTCGAATCCACTATTCGACTGTTGGCAGTTTGTGATTGCAACCACTAAGCTACGGTGAACTGTTCTGGCCGTCCTGACTGTTACTAGAGGAGTAATAGCGACGCACACTACCCACTGAGTTGCACGAGGAATTTAGCAAACCTAAACGAACAACTAACTTATGGCATTATAAGCAGTGTAGTCTGCATGCTGATTATATGGGAGTAGTAGGTACAGCTAAATGGTATTATTGGAAGTTCCTCACATCTAGACTCGGACAGACGGCCTTGCGAAAACACGTGAAGCGATACATAGCCGTGAGTTAGTTGTTGCCCAAGTATGTTGCGTCTATTCGCCATGCAGACGGAAAACCGCCTCATCGGTGAACACAATGGAAGTACATTGGCCACTTCGAACGCCTAATGATAGGCGGCATCCGGTTTCGGAATTGTCTGTCAATGTGGCCAGCCACAGGACGCCTGCGCCTACGGAGGGACCACGGGTGGCTTGCGCTGCACCAGCCACAGTTCCATCCACACATCCCATATCCAGTGTAAACCCTAAGGAATGAGACCGGGAGGCATGCGGATGGGAACCACGTTTCATCAATGGAGCCGGCCCACACTCTTTCACAGGCAAACACAATCACGCTGCAGTTGGGAGTCAATCGCACACAACACGGTAGCTGGACCGTAGTCCGTTCCACACTGAGTGCATGGAACCACTCTTTGAGCCTAGCACGATCCCAAGGGCCGTGCACCCCGTCCCCTCCAGCAACGGCCAACTATCTCCTAGAGCCAGTATGAACGAGGTAGTGGGTACTAGACAGGTAGGCACCTTGTCAACATGCACATCAAGCGCAGTCACACCGAGGATGTCAAGCAACAGTCAATCGCTTGACAGAATATTATGAAATAAAATATATCTGATAAAGAATACGGCTATGCGGACATAACACTACCCTTAATTAGCATATGAAGTAAGTTGGTTAGCAACGAATCCACGATAAGTACAAAATGTCCAGAAGTTACTCAAAAAGGCTACCAAGTTAATAAAGTTAACGAACATAACTACAATTAGCATAAGCAACGTGGCCAGTTGATAGAAGATTATTCAGGTAGGCAGAACAAGCCAAATACATTAGAATGAAATTTATCCCGCTTAAAAAGACCTAGTTTAAGTGTAAGTTGGTTCAGCCCAACTGTGGTGACGAAGCATCATGAATGCAACACCAGCCTCAGCAAGGGGCATTGATATTTACATACATTCCACACATTTCATGTAAATATAATTGAAGCAATAACTAAATCTATTTCCCCGATTGCACGCGAGCAACATCCTCGAATGCATGCTCAGTTTGTACAACAAGCAATTGTCCGATTGTGAGGGCAATAATTGCATTAATGACTAAATGGGTGTGTTGTCTAATGGTGCCACTAGTGCGTCAAAGCAGAGTGCAATCTAAATCCACTGTCTAAAGTGCTCCTGGGAGTATGATTCCCCTTAGCCGCAAAAGCAGCCTAATAAAACCTCCCGGATTGGAAGCCGCTCATGGCGCTATGAGAGCTTTTGTCGCGATTGTATTTTGCCATGTATTGCGGCAACAACCGGTGCCCATCAGACGGTCGTTGCATAGGGCTAGGCTGTTTTTCTCAATTTCAGGTACAGAGAGCCACTAGCGCAACTAGCGGACGGTAGCTTTTGTTGAGGCTGCAACCCTTGCAGGCTGTTGGAAGAGAAGCGTTGTAGGCTTACAGGTTGACTGTACGGTTGCCTTCATTGCTCGCTTGCCTATCTGGCCACACATGATACTGTATTCATAGTGTAATCGTGCCACTGCGAGCAATCAGGTGGATCGATAGATGTGCGATTCCGTTCAGGATATGCGTGTGATTGTTAAGGCAGTGTGAGGTAATCAGAAATAATGCAGTAATGCGTATAAAGGAGGTAAAGCTAGAACTTCTTCGCAAATAAAATTTTTAAAAGCTTTACAGCTACAAAGTTCTCGTGCTGTTTTTTTCAGTTGGCTTACACTCATGTGAATAGTGTAGCTACGTATTGCTGATGTAGTCGGCGCATTGTATATTAAGGTCAAGTTCGCTGTGTAGGTAAGACTGTCAGTGGATCTGTAGCCATTGTTCCAAAGAGGAGGGTTCCTAGTGTGGCGGTGACATAACATTAGTGAGTGTTCGTTCGTCTCCACACCTGTGGGCCACTTCGGTAATCAGTTACCACTTCAGGACCCATGGACCTGCCGTTACGTTAAGGTCGTAAGATGCATGTCCATCCTGCGTTTCAACATGATATTTACACTTCACTTCCAAGTGATTGATAAGCTTGAAATATCAAGTGACCCTACGGCCCTGATATGATCTACCAACGAGCATTGCATAGTAAGCATAGGGTTTAGAGCAGTTTCCTACTTCATCAACGCCTGCCAAGTCGATAACAACCTGTGTCACGGGGCACTCACATGACTGCTTCTAAGACTAGCTGAAACAGTGGTCCATAGCAGGATTAGTGTGTGTGGTTGCTTTTGTAAATGATTGCAAACACATGGTAGGAACACCCTTGCATGAGACAATAGTGTTTATCTGTTCCAAGTACTCACCTGAATTACCAGAGTAAAATGCCTGCGTCGTCACTAATTATCAGCCTTGGGTTTTTTCTAGCAGGACGATGTGGCATGTATAAACGCCGTAGTCATTGTAGCCCCTTTAGGTGTTACTTTGTTGAGTAATGCCGATTTAATGAGGATAGCATTCCAGTCCATGGACGTTATAGGGAGGTTTCATCTGCATTGACTGTGCTTCTAGTGGTGCCATTCGGAAAGCCACTTGTCAAAGCGTCTCAACACGTATGGGTGACCATATGGAAGTGAAGCCTAATTATCCTACGGATACACATGTTCCTATGACCTTTACATAACGCGATACATGGAGACACTGAAGCGATAACTGACTAACAATTAGCCCATGGGGTGGAGAAAAACGAACACTCACTAACGTCGTGTCAACGCCACACTTGGAATCCTATTATTTTTTGTTGAGTCACCAACTGTGATCGAAGTAAGCAAACTTAGAATTTTCGTTGTTCCGCTTCAGGTTGGTCTACCAACTTCCATGGGAACAACTTCCCCCATTGTCGTCGCAATAACAATCGCACAAAATTGTCTAACCGCCTAGTAGCCGTTGCTGATTTACGTTTGGTTGTGCAGTGTCCAAGCCATGGTGCATGCCTGACCAACCGAAAATGAATGCCTGCCTCACTCCCTCAGATCTCAGAGACTGCGGAATACCAGTTAGAAGATTGCCTTTCTAGGCCACCATGGTTAGGCCGCTGAATATGCCACCACCAGGTAGCCGCCAGCGATCACTAAGTATAGACCGCTTCATGTGCTGGTTAGTATGTCTGTCCGCACTGGTTACGCCTTAAGCTTCGGATCATGTGGTAGCTAGGATCTCCTCCTTAGACAGGCATCACAAGTTGCGCATTGGACGGCTCCAGTTTGGAGACCAACCATCGAGGTTTCCTTCAGATAGGCATCAAACTAGAACAGAAGTTGGTGCTCGACCACTTTCATTGGACTGTCTGTCGCTTATGCTGTGGGCTTCTAACCGGTGTCCCATTGGTTAACGTCGCATGACCAATGAGAGTGTCAACGACGCCAAAACAGCGTTCTTAGCCTCGCTAACTTGAAAGTACTGCAAGCGATTTCGAAAGTTTGCCACGCCAAAAGCTTGGAACAATACCCTAACATGCGTGTAACGAGGTATAGATTGCGGCTTTGGTGTTTGGCGAACATTCACTTCGCACAGCAGACTGGCCTGGGTTCTATTGGTTTGCCTTGCGATCGAAGCACGACACGCCGATTACAGCTTTGTTTTTTGGCCAACATTCACTTCTCGCAGCCGAACGTCCTGTGTTCCGTTGATCTGTACCGCGATCGTAGACACACAGGCCTGGCGTCTTTTCTCAAACCACCATACCATCCACTTTTACCGGCGTGTTGGAGAAACCAACGTTCACCATTGGACATTTGGCAATTCATCGTGCCGAGGTACATCAGCACATGAGCGCGGCCGATCGATGTTTCGGATACGACTACCAAAACACCCTGTGTGATTATCAACCTCGTGCGCTTGCTAATAGAGCAGGGGATAAATGTGGCTCCAGTAATGAGGCTAGTAATTTGATGCACGGAAATTCTATCGAGTAGGAAGGTGCCGTACGATCCTACCTGCTCAGATGTTGATGTATGTGCGTAGCATAATTTTATAAAGAAATACGGACTAGCGTCAACTCCACATGCCTGTTTACGCAATCGCTTTTGGCACTGCGCTAAGTTGAGCACTTAAAGTACCTTGGGAAGTGTAACGAACAGGTACCCTTGTTTCGGAACCGAAGCATCCACTTCAACCGCACTATCTTCAGTTTGACCATCGGTGATTTGTAACTTGAAGGTTCCAGTTCGTGTGACCAGTGGAACAGCGCAAGTAGCGATCTGTGTTGAGTGGGGTTTAGTAGACAAGTTTGTCTGAAAATGCGCTCTGATGGTAACTTACAATAACTATCCCGTTATGTCAGTTGCGGTCGTCTGGGAAGTTGGTGATTGCTTGGGCTATAGTGTCTGGAAAATCCAGAAACCGTAGGTCATCACTGTTTGGTCCCGCTGACTGCGGACAGCTGAGTTAGTTGTGCGCCAACGTACGTAATCGGTTCATCGCCTTGCCATCTTGAGGAAAATGGATTATATTATGCACCTCTACTCGATCATAGACTTTAGGGCTTGCAGGCCTTATTCTGCGTATGTTAACTTTAGCTAACTTCTCTGCATACCGATCTGCAACAGACAAAGTGAACTGGCGTTTTCTGACACGACATTTCGGATGACGTGCTTGCTGTCCACCTATTTCTAGGGGCTTGTATGTTCAAATGAACAGTTGCGGAACGGTGATCAGGTAACCTTTAACAGGCATCATTATCCAAAACCTGTGACAAATTTTCCTTTTGCAGGTCCAGTGTTCGAACACCACGAGACAATTAAATCTTATGCTGATGCATGAAAGAGAGGAACCATTGTCACGACCATATAAAGTATCCATACTGTAGAGTACTGTCATTTTTGCTTCATTAGAATCAGACAGACACGGGTGTGCGTTCATCAGTTTTGGCGTAGTGCCACCCATGGAGACGTAGTGTTGGTTGACGAACGACAAAAGAAAGATTAAGTGATTATTTCATTACTGTTCTGTTACTTTTAATAAGTACCGGCAATTTGTGACCTGAGGGCTTTTCGCCACAAATGCATCCAATGTATGAAGTGCCACTGGCAACTCAAGGTTTGATTCATTTTTACCCCTGTCCGTAAAATGAACTAAAAGAGTTGTCGTAGGGTTGTGATTCCAAGTTCAAAATGACACTGATAATGGCGATGACCGTGATGCTTATTGAGGGGATCAGCACCTTCCGGTATACTGATGTCGTCCAATGAATCAAATGTGTACTATATGACCTAAGCGACAACGGCTTGTTACTAGTACTGTTAAAGCCAAACCTGGTTAACGCGAACTTACCTTGTGATATTCCAAGGCGTGTCTAAGATGCACGTTGGCCAGTTCGGCGTATTTCTGAATGTTATCCCAACTTACTTCAACCTCCGGGGTCAGATCCTGTGAAATATAATTTTAGATTTTTATTAATTTATATGTTTAGAGAAGCGTTAGCTGTTAATAGTTATTTGCATCCGGGAGTATTGTTAGTCTAGTACTATTACTGGTTCTCAAGTGCTTTGAGTCAGGGAACCCTAGGTAGACAACAATAGCTCATAGCGCAAGACTAGACTACACTGTGAGATGCGTTACAAATTGCTGCTAAAGTTAGTTTCATAAGCTTCCGTGAAGAAAGTCAACTGACTTGTTCCCGCAACACGGCTAAGCAGAAAACTCACTACCTCTCCTCTCAACTTTACCAGTGTGACCTGTAGAAATGAATCTGGATTTAGTTTTATCGCTCGAACGAAAAGCGCGCCGATGACGAATAAGCCTGTCCTATCTGCCAGGAACAACAGATTGGTGTATAGATCACGAATCGATGGTCCTATGCATTTAAAAGAAGATCATGGAGTTCTTAGAGAAGGGGGTCCTGTAAATTCTCTGTGGCTTTATTAGCTTTATGCTTACTTGGTTTGGTTCAGTTTTCTATCTATCGCAGCAGAACTTGTTAGATGCAATTGCAACATATGCTGACAACTGTACCTTCCAGTCTTCACGCAAGCTTATCAATGTCATATATTAGGTTAGTTTTTGGATCGTCCATACCAAGTTGTAAGTCGAAGAGTGGAATGAAGGAAGAATATTGCTGTTCAACTACTAGATGTGGTGATGAATGACTTACGTGAGCTGAATACGTCGATTGCATAACCTTCATTGATAGGTCGAGAGCTCTACTTGAAGTCCAGGTGGAAACACTCTGAAATTGGATGTTACAAGATTCCCAAGGCGATTGATTCAGTAATGCACACAGAAGTTACGAGAACATATTGTTAGGAACTGTCCGAAAATTGGAGTAACCACACAGCAACATGCACAACATTGCGTACTCTAGATGGTTGTTCACAAAACCAACAAACTCGGACACTTTATTTTCTTGGCTTTTATCATAGAAAAGATTAGCTAGGTAGAGCCGTTAGAGTAAGCCTGAAAGGAAGAGTTTCTATTGTAACAGTGTTTTAGAGATTATTTGGGTGGGTTCTCTGTTCTATCTGATTGACGACTGAGACGACGACTCAACTTGTACTGCAAACTTCGGGAAATCTATTCCTCTTGTTAGTTACGTCTCCATATTTTACAAACGAGCATGTAGAGCTCATTTTTAAGGCACAATACGCAAGTTAAAACCGCGTACAGTCCCTTCCAGAACTTGGCTATTAAATCAGTAATGAATAGCATTCTGTACGTAATGACGAGGAATTACGAAATCTCTGGTGAAATTTGAAGAACCAGTTACTTCATGTTCCATTATATGATTAATCCTCAGCTTCACACGGTGCTGGTACGTTATGCGATCGGATCTTATTGGGGGCACCACGTTAACGACGATCTTTTCGGAATCGTTTTGGAGTCCTCATATAAATCCCATAGTTTGTGGTGAATTAATGCAGTCTGTTTGCGTGATCGTTTTCAATGAATCGGTTCATTTACCTTAATGACTGGCGTATTTGCTTTAAAATCAGGCATTGGAAACTATAACCGTTGAGCATCTGTGATACCGTGTTTTTGATACAGTTGGTTCTACAAATTGGACTTCGGATGTATCGGTGTGTCAATTCGAGGAAATGAGGTTCCGTGTCACAATTCAAATGCACATTTGGGTGGTCAATTCGGAGCGGAACTCTCCATCATTAGTTATCTAAATGGATGTATTAACTAGTTTCAACATCCCAACATTCTTGGGTTGGGACCATTTGTGTAACACGAAGTCGTGCTTGATAGGCATGCATTTTTGCGCTAGTAACGCCAGCGCAGCATATACCAATATACCACAGTCGGTCTATTTGGTGAGCAGAAAACGGGTACACTATCATGTGCAGTGGAGTAATGGTCTATTACGAGTAAAAAAAGGTAAATCCACTTATGTTTCACCTGAGAATAGTTAAGTTGGTATGCTCTACTGCGACACGACGGCCCTATCCCTTTCGTTCGTTTTCACGTTGGATAAAGTTAAAGCACTGATGAGTTCCGTATAATTAAGGAACCTTAAGTGCGACGCACGTCAAATAGAATGGTCAAGGATAAATGCTTTGTTTTATGAAGTAACTCAAGTTTCTGGCTTTATTCACCGTCTCCTACGATCTACTAATACTTTAATTAAATGAAAATACACACCGATTAGCTTATATGTAACCTACAAGGCTGGTAATTGACTCGTGTGCTAGTCGGATGGTTGACCTCATAGAAGTTTTGGCCCCGAACGGAACCCTTTCTCCAAAATCTTGGCAGGCTGTGACTTTTCTTTAAGAATTGACTTGCTCACCAACCTTGACACGTTGACTGCAAACATTCCATTAGTTAAGTGCGTAGTTAGATGCGACGCGTGTTGTGAATTCTTACCCGTTTCGAGGATTCATACGCTACTACTCTATCTTCGCGATGAGTGGATGCTCGTTAGATTGTTTAGTGAAATTTAAGCAGTGACGATTTGGGTGATGGGAGTATGCAGTCGCAGGAACCAAGTGGATTCGCGAGATAGAGAGGGCCAACCAAGTGGACGCGAACCCAGGGGAGTCGGTGACGGGTCGTACCGCATTTCCCGGACCCCTCATGCACGGCTCCGTCGATTAATTTGTAGTTAGCTGCGTTACAACAAATCTAAGAGTCCACTGGAAAATTTCAGGGTGGAGCACCGTCCATGTAAATGATATCTACCTAACTACATCTATCACCTAGGCCAATACGTTTTGTTTCGTTCACTTCGCTGAGTGAGCGTTTGTTCCTGAGAAAATGAGGTTTGACATATTTGGTTTATTCTTAATTTTATCATCATCCTGTTTGCCTAGGTAATAACACTTGTCAGAAACAACCATTCTGATTGGTCAGTAGTTTTTAGCATGCCGCTGAGGCGGTAGTCCTAAAAACGCCTTTTGTAAGCAGTATAAGTGGTTGTCAACTCAGTGACATGTGTTACGCGAACGATCACCTGATTTTCGCCGCCCTAGTTTCCGGTATATTAGATCGATTTTGTTAAGTGGGTTCATTAAGGCTAACTACGCGACCTCCTTCGTTTATTGTTTGCCTGTACGGTAGATCTCTGATGTAGCTCCATCAAGGTTACAACACACTGGAGATTGTCCTTCTACACAAAGCTTGTGCCGATTTTATCGGACCGGCTCAGTCTCCTGTCGTAGCTGATGGTTTTCCTATGTGGTTCATACGCACGAACTATCCTGTTCTACAAGTCCACATGTGCAGGCTTTGAATGGGCTTTCCCACTCTTTTGTGGATTAAAATATTCAATGGAGTAAATTCTCTTTAGAAGTGGATCCTGAAACATAGGGGTTAAGTGCAACATTGCTGTGTCAATTGCTGTTGTATTTTTAGTATTTTAAACCAAATGTTTTGCCTGTGGTTAAATATCATCTGAGTACTTATTCCAGGGACATCATCGCAAATTGAACATTTTGAATCATAGTGCTATATGAAAGAAATTGAATGATCTACGTGAGTGTTGGACCTAGATGAGTTTGAATTAGGGCTTTAATAAGGACACCAGCATTAAGACGGCTAACTTACAGTCACATTACTTAGGTGATCAACTAAGCTTCGATTCCCTGCGTGTTAAAGTGCTTTGTCTCCAACTATGCTAGTTCCCCTGTAGCTAAGTATTGGATAAGGATACTCACCGCCAACCAACACAGCCACTAGTTAAGAAGTTGCATGTCGTTGCACTTTTTAAAATTGTATTTTCGATTGGCTCCAATACGAGGACTTAGGAAGGTTAGTTAACTTACCCACGTGGGATGTCACCCATCTTCTTTCATCATCTCAAACGTTCCCTCTTATCACACATAATACTGATTCATGAGGATAACTGAAACTGCTTTGTGTGCAGAAGCTGATGAGAGCGAAGGGTTTCACAAAGTCACCTGGACTGTTAAACTAGCTGTGTTTGGGAAGTTAACACGTGCGTCACCGAATGCGATTTATTCGTGTCACGGAATTCTTGTGCTAATTTTCACTTCTATCATGTAACGGAGTAAAAGAAACGGGAATATTCATTAGTATTATTGTCCACTGAGTTGAATATCATTCTGGTAGTTTTTTTAGCCTTCTACTCAGTGCAACATCTTTGTTATCTACCCGGCTCACAGCACCGGTCGGTAGCCAGGCTGCACTGTGCCAAATGACGAACTGGTTCCTGCGACACCAGGCTCCGGATTTGCTGACTTATCTGGCATTAACAAAGGACATCGGAAACATAAGTTAGCGAATAGGCTCGTTTTCCGTGGTCCACACAAATCAATGGCATAAAAGTACACACCAGATAAGAGTGCAGGTTCCAAGGTCTGGATGGTCTAAGTGACCATGCGTCATAATCTCGGTATACACATCAATGACCACGCTACATAGTTGAATAGCTGTCAACATCTTTCTTAAAGAATTAATTCCCCAATACCTGGTGTGTCCGAGGAAACGGCGTACACAGGCGGGGAAACAAATATGGTCATTTAAGTCCCTGAAACATCCACAACACTGCATTTGTTAACTACATGTCTCGAATACATCAAACTCACGGAATATAGTTTTTCCAATTCGGTAATGCCCGCCAAGTAGTGTAAGCCCGCCTCGTTTTCTTCAATACTTTCCTGGGAAGACGCATGTAATGAGCTCGGAACAATAAACTTACTTGCAGATTTTGCAAGTCAGCCAGTATGTGTGTGTGCTATTTGATTAAAAGAGAGACTGGTTAAGTGGCATCAATCTTGTGAACTTACCTCTGGCAGAATTCCCCTCGAAACCCATTCTATAGAATCTCTAGCATGTCGTTGCTCACTCAATTCCAGTTCCAAGCCCTTCTGAGTTGTTCGGAATATTGGCTCCTCTGCAATCGTCTGTGGAAGGAAAGATATCGATGAGGTCCTAACTTCAGTTGCTGTGAATCGGTTTTGTTTTGCTCAACCGTCCTCGGGAAACGGATTGTTGAAACGTTTCTTAGTATGTTTCCCATGACCGCCCATAATGTAATACATCACGACCATATGGGTGGTTGATATCATTTTGGACTTGACTTTATTTTTTAATCCATTTCCACTTCCTCCACTAAAGGATCGCAGTGGATTGTGACCCGTTATTATGCAACCCGTCGGTCGAGTCTGCGCCCCATACCAAAACCGACAGGGATTTTAACTCATAGCCAGCAGACGGTTGATTTCGATTTCAAATGTGTTTGAGCCACTTATAAAGTCAGCAAAGGCATTAGCAGTACATTGCCGACTCATCTTGCCGACGATTCGTTGCCACGCGACCACCACCAGCGGTCGCACAATGGATGGTTATACCGTGAGGTCGCCCGCGGATTAGTACTGGTGACCTCCGGATGACAACGTATGCGCGCAATGTGACCCGTCTCAGCGGCAGTGCACATGCATTCGCTAGCTACTCCAAACTCTGTCGGTAATTTTACCTACCCTGCACACAGCGTGGGGTGCTTTTGCACATTGTCACATAGCACACAGACCTACACTGATGACAGTGGGTAATTATCGGTTAGCGTGAACAACAACGCATGTAACTACCAATATCACAAATGTAGATCAGTTGTACATCCTACAGCCAGTTAATTCTCCCTTGTAGACAACATAAAGACACAGGTCAATACACTTGCTACAATGATTCCCACCTAGTCAGCATACACTAATGCTGTTTCCGATGCGGTTTTTAAAGTTCGTCCGGTCATCCAGGAACCTCACAGAAAAAGATCCTGTGTGAAATAAATCTACCAACAAGTATGTGCATTACACAAGCTAGACACCATGTCACACGTTATGCTAGAAGTTACATGGGACAAATTTTCTGTGAGCAGTTAGATATCACCAGGTATGTATGTATGTAATCTCAACAGTCGTAACTAGACATAGAGCCAAGGAAACCATGGAAATCAGTGTATAAGAGACAGTCATTGCGTCATAATCGTCATGGCATGCTAGCTGAAGGTGGGCAACACACTTCAGCTAATATGCCGCAAGAAAATGGAATATTTTGACAAAAATACAGAACAAAACATTTTTAGTTTGTTTGTCACACGCCGGTTTTTCTTTTTTTTTGTCATTTTCAATTTTTGTAGAATTAAACATGTGAATCAATACACGTCTCAACCAGATGTCATTGTCAGGTAAAGCGGAACATTGATGCAGCATCACTGAGGTTTTATTCCTTCACACTAACCAGGTTTTCTATAGGCACGTTCCGTTTTTTCACTTTGTTGGCTATACAGGTTACTCGTGTTTTAATTTCACTCTGACTGGAGTCGTTGTCAAACGTCAGCTCAAAAGCGCCCGCAAATGAACCAGTCCTCGATGTGAATGACACCGTTCATATCCTGAGCCATATGTTTCACGAAGGTCGCTCGCAAAACATGTTTGATCTACCTATGTCCATCAAAAATCGTATTATAGCGATAACTTTAGGTGAATGAAAGAGTACTTAAAATATAGTGATTCCCTTAGGAGCGTTGTATTTCACGCTAAAAAAACAGCTTTACATTTTTGGAAATGGTACGCTCAGTAAAAATACGTTAACTTACTCGAAACTCGTGCAAATACTCTTCCAAACTGATGTTTTGCACGGTCGTTGTAGGGGCCATCATTTTAGTCTTGTAAAGCTCTTGGTGCCGTCGTAGTTACGTGCAGTAGTCCAAACTCAAATAGAAATTTATCTCGTTCAATTAGTTCAATTAGTTTCGATGCAGAAATCTAACTGGCTATCAATTTTACTTTACGCTGTGAACTGCAGTTAACGTGTTGTCGCGGAATAATGAGGCTGCTGCGTTGTCGGTGATTTTATATCATAGAGGCCACTGTGGGTTGTATCATGTGCACGTACAGGTGTGAAGAATTTAATCGTTTATGCACATGAAGAAAACCGTTATTACCAATAGCTGTACTTGCTGATGGATAAAAACAAGTTCACTTGCATCAGCAATAGACGAATCAGTACACACGTAGTGTGCGCGCATCGGCTGCGGCGTAAGTCTATGTGCTGTTATGCAACACTTGTTACTCAATGACAACTCAAGTTACCAGCTGAATCCGAGCTATGAGGTACTGAGCGCCAATATGCAAATCAATGTCTGCATTGTGACACCGGTTGATAAATTGCTTCTCTATAATGGGAGCATGCAGTCATCAGGCACACCATGTGTGAGCAGATTGCCAATCGTTTGACAATACTGCATCGATTGGTGCACTGGCACTCTGCCAAAGGAGCATAGAACGCGTTGAATGAGTCGCCATGGATCGATTGGTGCTATGAGTTGAGAGAGGCAGAAGAGAATGTGTCCTCATAATCGCAAGCGAGTCGTCCTACTAAAGTCCAACATTTAGTTTGATTGTTGGAGGCGGTCAGTTTCCCATGGGAATCAACTCCATTCTGAAGGACAGACAAAGTTTCAAGCGCATCTAAGAATTAGTAGCTCGTAGAACGCAGTTCGTTTTACTGCCATTCTCAGGGCGCTCAATTGCTGACGATGTGCATTGTTATTGTAAGTTCAGCTGTTCTGTTTGGAATGCAACCCACTTACCGGTAAGAGTAGAGTAGTTTATGATTAAAAAATGGCCCAAATGCATCAATGTTTTTAACGGAAATAGCTACGATTCGCAGCAGACTTGCTAATGTATCAGCAAGAGCAATTTGAGACACTATACATCTTTAAGGTGATAACAGGTGTGTTGACTCATTCATTCATCGATTCCGAATAACAATGCAGATGTACCTGTAACGTCGGTAACTTCTGTTCACCTCATTTGCCTCTTCAAGTTTAGCATAGTTCAATTTTGTAAGCTGTTTGTAGTATCACATAATGTATTGTTTACTTAGTTGCATGAATCGCAAAGAACAGCTAAGCTGTCTCTACGCTTCACTGAGCACCAAGACAGAGACCATGCACAAGTCCGGGCCGCAGTTGGTCCGAGTCCATTGCCTGCATAAGCTAAGCAAAAGAACTACTTCAGTTCTTTTAACTAGTATAATTCCAGACGCGCGTAGCCTGAATGACAATATATATCAAAATTGAGATAATAGAATAGAACGACGCAGCAGAATACAGCGAACAATATTGCCGAGTTTGAAGCACCCGCCGTGTGTCTTGGACTGCGACACGTAATTTCATTCGTGGCCACAGTTGATTCTGAAGTCACCCTTTGCCGTTCCGATCATTGGGCCCGTCACCGAAGTGGAGGATTTCGGTGTTGCTCTCTCCCATCACTGCATGGCGAGTGTATAGACTATGCCCTACACCATATAGTCGGGACAACAATATAGCCAAACGGAACCACTGCACTCAAGTGCTCAAGAAAAGTAAAGCCACATCTCAACAGAACGTCGCCAAAACCCTCAGCGCTAATCACAAAATTTGTACAAGCAAGTCAGTAACCTTCGTAAAGTGAAGCAGGGATTTGTTTTGCTCTGGAGAGTTAATGGCCCGAAAAGATAGCTACAGAGGCAGCAAACGCGTTGCGGACGCAACCACCAGGCGATCTTCCCACATTTGTTGCCCCACCGCCAACACTCATTTGAGTATGTTTTACCGCTGAAGCTGTATTGCAGAACCTGACTTTTCTACGCAGCCATAGCTCCCATGGCGTCAATGTTCTTCACCCAGAAGCACTAGAAGCAGCAGCAAGACAACTGACAGAGCCTTTAGCTCAGTTCTTCCAGCGCTGTTCTGAATAATATCCCCGATTCACAAAGTAGGGAACAGGCATGGGCCTTCAAACTACTGCCCAGTACCTCTTCTCCACGTACTGTCCAAGAGCATGGAATCCATCATTGCCGATGTGCTGGTGTGCCATCTGGAATACTATAAAATTATTACTCCCGAGCAGCTCGGTTTCCATCGACAGCGATCGTGCGCAACGAATTTACTGATAGCAGCAAGTAGTTGGAGTCACTCGACCCTGGAGAGGACGCTGATGTGAGCTACTGAAATTTTTTGAAGGCATTCGATCGACTACATCAGCGGTCACCAAACTACGGCCTGCGACGTTAGCTCATCCATCTCGCCAACAGTACTCGAAGTTCAGCACCCTAGTTGGGTGCTCATCGTAACACTCATCGAAATTCCGTGTTTACGGTCTTCATACGGATGCACTTCTATCATTTCGTCGCACGGCCCCACTCTGAACGTGTTCATGCAATATCACCGCCGCACTCCAGCTACGTTTAGCCGCTTTGTGTCGTATAGCACTTTCGACAGTTTGAGTGATTCTCAGTGTGCTACCCACTCACAGGGACCGCTCACATCGCTATGGCGCACTTCGCACGGTAATCTCGGAAATGTTTGACACCCCTTATCCTAATGGCCAGTTTGACCCCACTTACCACCTGCTTACATGTTAGTCGACATGTGACCCACACGGTCGGTTCATTCACGCAGGCACAGCGCGGTGCGCCGTGGCTTTCATACAGCTGTCCTTGTCATTGATTCAAGCGACCTATAAGCAAGTCTTGTCGTGGCATTATAACCTGTACGAACACTACTTGTGGTGGTGTGTATGTCACGGCCACGTTGTGAAGTTTTCGAGATTATGGTGTTCACGAGAAGTGTAACCTCGTCAAGCCAAAGGGAGCATGCTACAGACATTTCAAGACAGGTCACATTTCTGCCAGGTGTGGAGACGGCGAAGGGTTCAAAGTGCCCGTGATAAACCAGATTGGTGGAAGCGTTGGATTTAGGAGATGTTGATCAGTCTCTGTGGTACCTCATGCTGAAACTCACAGAACGACAGTTAAAACCACTGCTGCAAGCCGTTTATTTAGTCTGGCCCCATGTATATATTTGCAATATTCACTATGGGATACCTTACCAAATTTGCATATAGCCTATATGATCTAAAGTTCGTATGCACCTTTGGTGAGCCGCTGCTTCCCCAGAGACACTTAACTGCTTGTCTTGCTTGTGTCCTAGTAGAAAAGTAACTATGTTTCAAATTTAACGCTCGTCTTATTAACAACCGTTTACTGCGCAGCTCCTTATGGCTACTAACAAGAGGAAAGTGGACGCTGAATGTCGCCTTTTCAACAAATAACGAAACGAATAATGGAAACTATGTACCAGGAAGCCAGTTGTGCAAAATGCGGCGAAAGTGTTTCCTTTTTGAAAGGGTAACATCTATGGCGTCACTATGAAACAAATCTCCTATCAACATACATAAATTTTTCGGGGAAGCAACGCTCGGTGGAATATACTTCGATGAAAGGGGGTTTAGAAACTCAAAGAATTCTCATCACGAGTAGATTATCTTAAAACGAAGCTGTCGCTGGCACTAATTATACCGTTCATTTATGACAACTTAATCAGTGTAATATAATCTCTGAATTAACTGTTCTGAGAAGAGCAATTTGCTTGCAGTTGTGTGCTTTTCTGCCAGTTCAGCTATGCGGAGAAAAAAGAAGTTGGAGCGAACATAGTGCTGCAGTTGCACGAAAAATTCGAAAATATTTTGCGACATTCTCTGGTGCCGGATGAGTCTACTGATCTCTCGAGTACGTCACAACCTCTCGGGTTCATACGCGTCGTCATTTCGGAGTTTCGGATAACGGAAGAGTTGACATCGTTTAACAGTGTGCATGGAACGAATGGAGAGGACATTTCCGTGGAACTGCACTGAATTTACCTAGACTATAACCTTCCATGGAATCGCTTTTGAGGTGTCCCAATTGATAGAGCGAAAAACGTGGCTGGAGGGAGGAAGGTCTGTTAGGGCAGTATCCTGACTCGCTTGAGCGATTTATACATTCGGGTCGCTGATTTCATAAACTGCATCCTACATCAGCATGCATTCTGTGGGTAAACTTTGGATATTTCCTGTGAACTGAAATCGATCTTTTCAATCGTTAACTTCATTCGTGGACATACTCACATTTGCCGTCATTTCCAGTAGTTTCTGAGAGATAGTGATTCCGAATTCTGTGATTTGCCTCATCACACTCTGTATCCTTTTGCCTAGACCCAGAAAACTGTCCGAATTATGACTGGACAACAAACATTAGACAACTTTAACCTGCTCATGACTTGGTCACTTTGTTAGGCGTCGGTGGGTGGATCCGGACTAACAGTGGATAATCAACCCCCCTCCCCACTAGGATTTTATGCGCCAAAGTGAAGTCCCATCAGTCATCTATGCAATTTCCCCTTACTGTGCTACTTCAAGTCACAGCTAGGTGTACATCTGTACATCTGCCTTCTGAGTGATATTTATTTGTTATCACTTTCACCCAGCTACACCATAGCATGTTCTGATCTTACACTAGTATGGTTGGTTTACAAAAGATTTGTGTCTAACAACAGACATTCTTCAGTGTTTAGCACCTCTACCTCTATTGTTACTCGTAGTTAACCGAAAGGTAGTAGTTAGATGATACAGTGTTATATGAATTACTTTTGTTGACTAATGACCAGACCTAAGCCCGAACTGCCGTTTGTGTATGAATTCGGCTGGATTTGATCATACTAGCATCGGATACTGGTCCCAGCATTTATACTTTGTCAGGCTGCTCGAGTCGTCCGATCCAATGGTTTTGTCTCACGAAGCGAGTGTACTTAGCTACATTTTGCTCAGAATAACTGCAGATAATGACCTCCGGTCGGCTATTTTTGGGGGCGCTGTCAAGATCACGGTGCTGGATTTATTCGTTCATTGGAATTGGTTCGTGGAAATTTAGAAACAATTCAATTTCATTGCTGATTCTGACATTTCCGACCAGAAAAACCTGTGTTTTCATTGCTTGGTTTCGGCACTCTTGCTTTCGCCCTTTTTTCCGACAATCGGCCGCCATCTTGTTTGCGGATTATTCACAACGCCGAAGCAGTCACCTTGTGGTACTTGTTCCAAGATAGTCGGATACCGTGCAAACACCCTCAGGCGTGTTTTGTGCCAAGTTAAACACAACAGTTCATGTGTTTGATTACCAGTTGAGTATTTTCATCGTCTTCGTGAGCTCCCACACGATTTCGTTCAAACTTTTGTGAAAATTGTCTAAACAAGATACAGCCAGGAAGAGTAAAGCCGAGGTGTAGGTTTCATCATTACGTTGCGAACAGCCCCATGTGTTTGGCCCTACAACCTAGCCCGAAGAGCATTCTCGTTTCAACTGTCTTCCTCCTCTACCCGTGAAAACTCACCGGCACTAAGTCCAACCGTTGTGAGAAGCCCAGTTTCATCTGGCTTAAATTGTTTACCTTTGTTGTGTCCAACGGGCACTGATGTCCCAGCAGGTGAAAGTCTGAGTGCTGAAGACCAGTGGAAAAAACAAAGAAGGAAATTACGAAGGGATGTTGGCGTTTAACTTCTGGAAGTCAACAGTTAGTTAAACCACGTGAGGCTGGTAATATACTTCCCCCTGCAAGGTCAACCACGTCCGACCAGAGGCGTTCTAATCTCGTGATCTTCCACGCACCGGAGTCCAGTGATCCATCACCCCAAGTGCGCTCCGATCGCGCTGTCAAGTTTGTATACAGTCTAATTGACAGGCTTTTCGAAGCTGTTGAGGATTCGATAAAAGTGAGACAACTTACGCGTCTTGGAAACCAAGATGATCAACAAAATCGGCCTATGAGCATCACTTTTGTGGACGAAGTAAGTCCAACACCGATTTTGTCCAGCCTAAGTAGACTGAAATGTTTGAATATCCATGTTCGTCCAGACTCTGACCCAGTAGACCGGAAACGGCTCAACTCTGCCATCACTGAGCTGAAAGGAAGTACAGTTGATTGGGAAAAATATCTCCGTATCATAACTTTTCGGATGGTTTTCAAGAATCTGCGAATCAAGATAGACAGGTTGCTCATACTTTAAGCAAGCTCGGAGATTCCTGCTGCGGCCTGCGCGTAGCCTTTATCAACGTTTGCGGTGTTATGCACAAGCGCGATGAGCTTTGTCGTTTTGTTGCATCTGAGCGGTCAGAGGTAGTAGGACTCGCAAAGACACGGCTGCATTCATAGGAAATTGTACTCAACGGTTACTCATGCTTCCGTAGCGATTAACTAACGAATCCCCGCGGTGGCAACTTACTCTACATCCGGTCTTCCCTGCGTGGGAGATTTATGAGCACCTATATATATATATATATATATATATATATATATATATATATCACAATCTGTTTACAGATCTTGCGCCATCGGAACCATGGCGGAATAGGAAAACTGCATTAAAGTAAAAGAAGCAAGAAAAACGAACAATTTTTTACTCTTTTTCCCACTTGCATATTTTGTGATTTTTTCGGGCGTCTTTTATTGGGGGAGGGAAGAGGAATCGTCGCAAAAAGCAGAGATACGTTCGTCACTGAGTTTGGTTTTGAGCCACGACTTCCAAGATTTCTAACCAGCGGCACTCAGCCTCTTTGAGAACCCATCCAGCGAGTCGAGAAGAACCAACCAAAGCCAGCTGCTTTGTCAACTTTTCCATCATGCTTCTCCAAGTTGCAGGCTGTCTACCACACCGCCTCCTCCAACCCTGCCCAACGATCGCGAACAAGGCACGACGCGGTAGACGTTGAATGGACATCCGCAGTACGTGTCCGAGCCATCGTAGGTGGCACAGCGAGAGAGTGGCTGCTTCCACACAAGACATGCTATCTGACTTCAAAGTTGGTTACGTGGTGTAGCCATCACACACGGGCGATGGACTGCAAGCGACGGTTCTCGAAGATAGACAGTCGGCGCAGGGCATCAGTACAAGCAGGCCAAGTCCCGCAACCATACAACAGTACAGTGCGGACGGTCGCACTATAAACCAGCGCTCTGATGTAGAGACGGGTGTCATGGCGGCACCATATATGTCTCAGCCTGGAGAAGGCAAGACGAGCTCTTGAGATGCGCATTGAAGTCTCGTTTTCAACAGCTCCACCAGCAGTTATGCAGCTTCCAAGATAGACAAAACTGTACAAATTCTAGCGTCTCACTATTGATGGTGAGTGCAGGTAAACGCGGATGCCAGTCTTGAAAAAGCGCTTTGCACCTGGATGGTGAAAAGTGCATGCCATACTTCGCCGCTTTAATCGCCAAACGGTTGAGTACAAGATGGACTGCCTGCGGACTGTTACCTAACAAGACGATGTCATGAACATAATTCAAATCAACCACCCGACTACTTAAGAGGCGCTCAATGCCGGCGTTCAACAAGTCTTCTAGAGCATTTTTGAGGACATCCTCAATGACAAAGTTGGAGAGGAATGGAGAGATAGGGCATCATTGTCGAACTCCACTGGTTATAACAAAGAAAGGCGAAAACTTGCCATAAGCCCTAACACTACCCGAAGTCAGACTATACATAGCACGCAGTACAGAACCGAACTTCCCGGGAATGTCTTTCCTAAACAGACAGTGCCACAGTGCTGGCCTGTCGACAGAGTCGAAGTCAGCATGGGTATCCAGGAACACAACACTCGTTGGCTTTTGACACATGACGAAGCTCGAGAACCTGGCAGAGTGTGAAAATATGATTTATACAGCCGCAACAAGAGCGGAAACCAGCCTGTTATTTTTGCTGTAGTGATTCACGCATTGGGGATAGCCTGCGAAGAATAATGGACACCAGAATCTTGCAAACGACGGGAACCAAGTTTATGTTCTTGTAATTGGAGCAATTTGTGCGCAGGTTCTTTTTGAAGATGGGTCCACTATCAACTCACTCCAGGATGATGGAAGCTCCTCTTTTACCCAGACTTTGTGAACAAAGCGATGAGTTCTCGAACCAGCGAATAACCCCAATTTTTGAATAGAGCAGGAGGTAGATCATCAGGGCTGGGTGCCTTATAACTCTATAGACAGCAGAATTCCAGCCAGATTTCCCAGTGAGAGCGAAGTTCAATGGGGATAGTCTACTTAGCACCAGTGCGCGCCCCAGGGGAAACAGATGAGCTGGAGGCCAGAAAAACTGCCAGCGAACGTGTTCGGCCCATCGCTCCAACCATCGTTGAAGATTAGTGATTAAAAAGCCGTCCTCTCCGCAGATGGTTTCGCGTATTCCAGATAGGAAGCTTTTGGTGACTCGGATAAAGTGGAACAGTTTTCTGGAATTACCTGAGAGATTAACAAATTTCATCTCTGTACCACGTTCACACCACCAAGTCTCACGGTCCTTCTGTAAGCTCCTACGCAACGCTCGATCCAGAGCTCGGTGTTCCCCACTGCAGCTGGTATCGGTTGGATCAAGCGGTGTCTGTCTATCAGCGACAAGGAGGCAGTGGTGATCCAGATTTTCGGCGTATGACAAACAACTTCTTAACTGAGAGTACTGACAGAAAGTAAGGCGGCTTAGGTGCGCATCCACTGCGAATTCAGAACATCGTCAGAGGATGAAGAAGCAGTGTTGACAGAGTAGTCTGGTACTTGGCTAACGTCGCAAGGTGCTGCAGATTTTCGAAACTCGGTCGGTAGTGCGTACGTCTGGGTGCTCCCCGAAACGCATGCAAATTTTGGCGCGAACCAGTGCGTGATCGGCGTCCAGTCAGGTTGAGCAGTTTGTCATGCTTCCGCGCCATCTGTAGATTATTGTTATGTGGTCAAGCTGCGACCACGCTTGCGAATGAGAAGGCGGATGCCATGTTGCAGTCTGTCTCTTCGAGTGTCGAAAACTGGTGCTCGAAAGCAACAAGCTAGGATCAGAACAATGAGTTAGTAGCCTGTCACCCTTGTCTGATCGTCTGCTACCGAGACCCAAACTACCCGCAAGATGGTGCTCGCTTGGTGGCAGGCAGCCCATTCGTGCGCTAAAATCTCCGGAAAGTGTAACAATGCCAGAGTTTTTAAGGAACGCGAGTCATGTAGTTGTTAGTAAAAGCAGTCTGATTTCCTCCGGGCTGCAGCCTGTAGGAGCGTAGGCGGAGATGACAAACTAGGCACGTATAACATCTCGACGCTTATTTAACTTACATGGACCTCGTAGTCTGATTGCACATAACCGACAGTTGACTGGGATGTAATCAAGCAAAGCGGCCTCAGCCCTGTCACTCAGTACAACCCCAAAACCAACTTGACCGGAAGCGGCCACCTCTGGGTCTCCGCAAATGTGTAAGTAGTATTCCACGTCAGGGTTTGCCGGAGAGGTCTCTGTGATGACGGTACTGGCATCTTGCAACCTGGTTTCGGAAAGGCACCAGATGTCCACCGACAGTGTCTCAGTAGTACGGGTCAGGCATGATTGTCGTCCAATCTGCATTAGAGTGCGCACCCGGAACGCTGCAAGTCCAAATAGTGAACCAGGTCATAGGAAAGCTTGGGCTTTGGTGAAGTGCGAGAATGTTGCGACCACCGGGCAACGAACACCAAACTTTTGGCTCAGACCTCTCAGATGTGACCAGTGAGCTATTCTTGACAGTGATCGGGGGAAGAAGTGGGTTCAGTTAAGGAACGAGACGTGGGACGATCTGTGGGCGGGCATTAAGCAGCAGAGACAATATGGCCAGTAGACCTAGCAAGAGTAAAAGCAGTATTGTAATGCATCCATGGTTTATCAGTGGGCGAGTTACTACCCGGTTGCCTAACCCGAAGTAGAGAGTTGTGTTGGGGGGCCCCGAACCGAGCCTTTGATCCAGGAGCTAAGCTACTAGGTAGCAGCGCGATATGTAAGTGTATCGCGACCCGCTGGGAGCCGGTAACCAAACAACTGGCTCATACGCCTTTAGAACCGCAAACGACCAGGGACCCAGCACACCTTTGAATCACAATGCCACTCAGAGAGAGGCAAGGGCAGTGACCTTATTTAGTGGCAAGTCACATCCGTCACGTCACAGTGTTGTTAAACGGACGTATGTGGCTTTTTATGGGGTGAACGCTTGCCAGACGGGAATCTACCACGTCCTGGAATGCTGCTGTCGAACCATTCGGTGGGACGGGATAACCCCGGACCACCATGCTGAGGAGGTTGTTCGGCAAGTCATCCTCGTGAGCACCTACCGAAGTGACGATTGTCTTTGTGAACTACTGTGATGCTTTATCCACCTCAGCAGCGGCGAACTGCTTGTGGGCGCAGTCTATCGCTGCCCCAGCTTCGAACCTACATGAGCTGTCCAAATTTTCAAATTATGGTCGATTTTAACTACCCTCGAATACCATGGCTTGAAGTGCATTTGATGCCTGGATATGGTGACATTGAAGCAAAGTTCGTTGACTTGGTACTTGAGACTGGTGCATCACAATATGTGCCAGCCAACAAGCTTAACACCTCGCTCAACCGTATCCTGTCTCAAATTGAAAGTAACGAGCTACGAACAACGCGTGCGTGATATTAGGATCCTGAAGCCCCTGGCTACAAGCGACCACTCAGCGCTCATAGCTGATATGGAATTACCTTTGCCGTATTCACGTCCGCTGGAACCAGCTTACAGCTACTGAAAAACGGGCCGCGAGCCAACTGGATTGGTATCTGTCACAAGCTACATCTGTGGAAGACTGCTGGACATTTATAACAGTGAGAGTGGCGTCATTGTGTTCTCAATTTGTGTCCTTGTAGTGTCGGAAGGTTGGAGCGATTAAGCCACATTGGTTTAACAAGGAGGTTGGAAATCTGGCTCGCCGTGTACCATATTTGAGGACGACATGAAGATTTGGAGAGAAATTGACGCTCCCGACGACTGTGGTCAACTTCAGCAAGACCTCAACCACCTATCCACATGGTCTGCAGAAGTTCATTTTTCGGTCAACCCAGTGAAGTCTGTATTTATGAGCCTGGTGCTGACGGATGAACCTACACCCTTGACGGCCAACTGCTATACCCACACCAGTGACATTTAGCTCAAACTGCGTTTGGTGGCAGTGTTCCAGGACGTGGTGGGCTTTCGCCTGGCAAGCGTTCGCCCTATAAAAGCCACAAATGTCTGATTAACAGCACTGTAACGTGGCGGATATGACTAGCTACCGAATAGAGTCATTGCCCATTGCATCACAATGGCAACTCTCCGCATTTCGCACACTATCAATTCATATGTATATGTTTACACATGTTTACGTACCCTCGTTAATCATATACGATTCCTCATTATCAACGCAGCGCTAACTATGATCAGTAGCTGAACGTAGACAACTCTGAACGATTACGTGTAGAACATTGACGAAGCTGGCCACGGCCTTCAGGTGGTCGTCAGGTAACTACTTGGTGTATCGCGACAGGCAATAGAGTACAAAGCGCCGAAGAAACAGCTAATGTCCTGCGGCTGCAATACGCCCCAATTTTTGCACTCGCAACATCTACCTGTCCCATATATCAAGCTCATTACCGACACCTGTGTTTACAAATGTTATTTTCAACCCATCACTTGTGCTAAGGAAGTTACTCTCACTGCATGAACATAATTCTCCGGGAGCAGACAACATCCGCCCGAAGGCACTGAAGGCTACGGCCACCAAGCTAGCTGAACCCCTGTCACAGTTCTTCGAAAGGTGCTTTGATAACTAACAGCTCTCCACTATGTGGAAACGCGGCATTATCACCCTTATTTTTAAAGGCGGTAGCCGTTCCGATCCTGCAAACTCTCGTCCAGTGACTCTCCTCCCTGTGCTCGTGAAGGTGATGGAAGCAGTCGTCGCTGCGGCTCTAATAGACTACTTGGAAAAATGCAACGTCTTGGTAGCGGAACAGCATAGCTTCTGTCAACACCGGTCATGCACCACCAACCTACTTATTGCACGAGGTAGTTGGACGGAAGTGGCCGATGATGGGGTCGAAGTCGACGTCATCTATCTGGACTTCTCCAAAGCTTTCCACCGCTTTGATTACCGCATCTTACTTCGACGGCTTCAGTGTTACGGAATCGGAGATCCTTTACTTGGTTGCATTGGACAATGGACAATGGTTTATTACGGGTAAAAATGCATCGCTTAACAAGTCCCGTGGGATGGAAATTATTGCGAAAATAACTTGCATAATAAACGTTGTGGTGGACTCACCATAGACTTATGTGAAATAGCGGAGATGTTCGCGTATTAAAAGTATAAACCCATCAATGCATTGGTTAGGTGTTTGGCAAGAAACCGTTTGATTGCGTTTTGTAGCCACTGGCTAACGAGTCATAAAATTAAATGTGAGACAATGCATCGTCAATACGTTTTTTAGATATCCCCAGATTGGAAGCAGAGACGACATAGTTAGTGAGAGCGTTCTAAGGCTGGCACACATGGAGGGAAAAGAATTTTCTACGGCATTCAGGCCGGCTAGACTGTATAGTCCGCTTCAGAGGTTGACCTCTTAGGTTAATGTTGTGCTCCAATTCCAGCAGCGGAAGCCAAATGTGGTTTGGGTTCTTCAGAATATGGTAAACCATTATGAGATCCCCCCGCAAAAGCCGATATCGACTGCTGTAGATTCTTAGGGATTTCAGTCTAAGCTGATAGGGCATATGTAAGAATCCCCTGACGTTCTTGGTTGCCCGTCGTTGAGGAGTCTCGGAAGCAACGAGATCATGTTTTCGTCACGCCTGCCACGCCTGAATAGCATATTCCACGTGAGGTCGCACGTAGGCGTTAAGCATTTGGGGAAATAGTGAGGGTTCGAACCGACCGAAGGCTCTTCGAAGAAGGCCGAAGTGTTGATTTCCGGTTCTCCTCGCCTTCTCTGCTTGTTTGGAACACCCGAGATCTTCCTGTACGAATACACCCAGGTCACGCTCCTGTGAGGTCTTGTACATCTTGTGGTCTCCAATCTCGTAAGCTCTCACCGGCTGGTGACGCAGATGCATCACTTTGCACTTAGCTATGTTCAAATGAAGCTTGTTCCTCTTTGACCATTCATAATTGCAGTTTAAGTCACGTTGGATCAGATCCTGATCTGGCTTGTTACTAATCGCTCGCCAAATCTTGACGTCATCGGCGAAAAGCAGGAAGTTTGAGGAGATGACTCTTGCCAGGTCGTTGATAAACACCAGGAATAAGCGCGGTCCCAGCACTGAGCCTTGCGGGACACCACATTGCACCTCAATTGGGTTAGAAAGTGATCCCCTAACACGTACTTGGAGCTTTCGTTGGTAAAGGAAGTTGCCAATCCAACGAAATACAGGATCTCCGATTCCGTAACTCTGAAGCCGTTGAAGTAGGATGCGGTCATCAAGGCGGTCGAAAGCTTTGGAGAAGTCCAGATAGATGACGTCGACTTCGACCCCATCATCGGCCACTTCCGTCCAACTACCTCGTGCAATAAGTAGGTTGGTGGTGCATGACCGGTGTTGACAGAAGCCAGGCTGTTCCGGTACCAAGATGTTGCATTTTTCCAGGTAGTCCATTAAACCCTCAGCGACGACTGCTTCCATCACCTTCGCGAGCACAGGGAGGAGAGTCACTGGACGATAGTTTGCAGGATCGGAACGGCTACCGCCTTTAAAAATAGGGGTTATAATGCCACACTTCCACATAGTGGGGACTTGTTGTTCATCAAAGCAACTTTGAAAAAACTGTGACAGGGGTTCAGCTAGCTTGGTGGCCGTAGCCTTCAGTGCCTTCGGGCGGATGTTGTCTGCTCCCGGAGAATTATGTTCATGCAGTGAGAGTAACTTCCTTAGCACAAGTGATGGGTTGAAAATAACATTTGTAAACACAGGTGTCGGTAATGAGCTTGATATATGGGACAGGTAGATGTTGCGAGTGCAAAAATTGGGGCGTATTGCAGCCGCAGGACATTAGCTGTTTCTTCGGCACTTTGTACTCTACCGCCTGTCGTGAATAGTGGGGGTATTCCATGCTTCACTTTACGAAGCTTATTGACATGCTTATACAGCATTTGGTTGTTTGCCATGAACTTTTTGGCTAGGCACTGTTGATGTTATTTTGTTCTCACGGACAAGTGCGGTGCAACGGTTGCGATGGGCCAGGAAATTTCCCCAAGTCTCTGAGTCGGGGTTAATCTTGTAGGCACGCCATGCTGCATCCCTTCTCGCCAGGCATATGCGAGTCCTACTCCTTATAATTGAAGGCATATTCGCGGGATGACGGGGTTTGGTCTCTGATGCTTTGTTGACGATGTCGCTGAGCTTATTAACGAACTCTGCCCAAACGTTGTCAAGGGGATTTTTGTTTGAGAATTCCCAAGCAGCTGCGTCGGCGAGTTATTTCAATACGTGGTAGCGTGTGCTTGTATGAGTTAGTTCCGAGTGTTCATATGGATACTCTGCATAACACACATAGTCAAAAGTTATTACTACGTGGTCACTGAGACCTAATGGACTATCCATCAATAAGTTGTCAATCATGAGCTCTTCATTTGTGAGCACAAGGTCCAGTATGGACGGTTTGTTTGCTGTCCTGAATCTAGTGGGCGTGGTGACATGATTGTACAAAGGAATATTAGCGATCAGTTCCTGCAATCTGATTTGAACTGCTCACTGGGCGATGCCGAAACCTCCAGATTGTGTAGATTGAAGTCCCCGAAGATGAGAATGTGGTTGTGCCTAGTGCGTGTTACTCTGTTTAGGCCACGGATGAAGCAGGAATCCATTTCCAGAGTGGACGTTGGGGGCGGTAAACGATAGCTATGAGACATGTGTCGTTGTGTCTCAATCGGAGACGGCACCAGAGTGAGTTGGTAACGTGTGTTTCCAGGTCCTCAACTATTGTACATTGTAGATCACTGCGGTAGTAGAGTAGGACCCCACCTCCTCTGCTGGGGCGGTCGTTCCGGATGAGTGACATTCCGGCTATCTCAACCTCAGCATAAGTCACCTCTTGATGCAACCAAGTTTCGGTAATAGAAATTAGGTCCCAAGCATTCGCAACCTGACGTAGTCGAAGTTCGTTAATTTTACTGAGGAGCCCTTGGGCGTTGGTGTACATACATGAAAGTTTCTCAGATTTAATCAATGTTTCAGCAGTTGTACAATTCATACCTGAAGTTTCGCCGAGCAGTGAATGGCCGGCGACTGGATGGGTGGATGAAGCAAATGAGTTTTCGCCGACCATTAAAGGGTCGGCGACTAATCGTTTTTTGGATGGGTTGCATACTCTCGAGAAGTATTTGATATATAAGCAGGTATCAGATGCTCCGAATCCTGGTGTTTGCTCGTGCTCCGCTGGGCCCCTCCGGATAGTATGGCTACTCTTGAAACCGTCCCCGAGTCGGGTCCTGCAGCTGGCGTTTTCACTAAGAGTTGTGCCTCTACTGAATTGTCATTAAAAGGTGTTGGTGTTCTTGCTGCTTTCAGACGAATTTCTGTTGGCAATCTGCAACGGAATTTAACCCAGTTCGCTAGTAGGGTTTGTGCCATTAGTTCTGACTGTAACACAAGTTTTAAGAGCCTGGGACCGCATCCTTTATAGTTTGGTGATATGGGGATCCTTGTCAACGAGGTGACCACCATATTTTCGAGAGAAAGAACCTCCCGGATGTAGTGTCATTGCTCGCGGTCATGCATCTGGGCATCGTCGGAAGAGGAGTCAGTAAGCTCAGGAACAACGTGAACAATCACTGTTTTCTTATCTTGACTTATTCTGTACTTATTTTTGTTGGCGGGATCCCCTGAACGTTATTTCCACGCGATTTCGGGTAGTATGCGCACTCCACTTGAGTCGTTGCGGAGACGATTCGCAGACAGCAGAACGGCCTCAGTCTCGTCTGCTGAGTTTAGTGTTACCCGAAGTAACCGGTGTTCGCCGTAGTGCAACGCGTTTGGGTGGCGCGAGATTCTTTGTACTGTCGTGGGATTAGCATGGACTCCGATCGACGTACAGATGGAACCCCACTGATTTCGATCGTCCGTCAACTTACCCTTAATTGTATAGGAGTTGGATTCAGGGACATTAGTGCATACAATGTTTAGGACACCATGGTTGCGCCTGGTGGCTACTGGTTTTGGATTTCGAGGCTTAGTTTCTGGTGTTTTTGTTGAATTTGTGAACGGCCTTGGTGTGTGCCATCCGTGCTGCGTCAGTTTTGTTTTCTCTAGTTCGGGCACAAAGGTTACCGGTGCTCTTTCCGGTGTTTGCTTGGCAACAACCGATGCGTACGTTGCCGGGTTGTTCACTATGGCTGGTTGACTGTAGCTTACAGTCTCGAGTGTAGTGAACAGACTACTAGGTGCAACACACAGTACAGAAGTTAAGGAAGGCGCGCTGCAGGCACTGTTTTTACTTATAGGAGGGAGGGAGAATGGAGTTGATACTGCTGGAGGCTGAGTCCTGGGGGTTGGGTTGGGACGCCTGGCTCGCTTCTTCGGCCTGACTAGTGAGTTCGGGGTGTTATTTTCACTCACAAGTGCAGGTCCGTTTCCTCCCAAGGGTGTAACTCTGGCGCTCACCAGTTGTTCGACCGCTTCGGTTAGTCTTTCACACAGCTTCTTTTACCAACGGAAGCTTCAAGTAAGTGTTAGGGGATCACTTTCTAACCCAATTGAGGTGCAATGTGGTGTCCCGCAAGGCTCAGTGCTGGGACCGCGCTTATTCCTGGTGTTTATCAACGACCTGGCAAGAGTCATCTCCTCAAACTTCCTGCTTTTCGCCGATGACGTCAAGATTTGGCGAGCGATTAGTAACAAGCCAGATCAGGATCTGATCCAACGTGACTTAAACTGCAATTATGAATGGTCAAAGAGGAACAAGCTTCAATTGAACATGGCTGAGTGCAAAGTGATGCATCTGCGTCACCAGCCGGTGAGAGCTTACGAGATTGGAGACCACAAGATGTACAAGATCTCACAGGAGCGTGACCTGGGTGTATTCGTACAGGAAGATCTCGGGTGTTCCAAACAAGCAGAGAAGGCGAGGAGAACCGGAAATCAACACTTCGGCCTTCTTCGAAGAGCCTTCGGTCGGTTCGAACCCTCACTATTTCCCCAAATGCTTAACGCCTACGTGCGACCTCACGTGGAATATGCTATTCAGGCGTGGCAGGCGTGACGAAAACATGATCTCGTTGCTTCCGAGACTCCTCAACGACGGGCAACCAAGAACGTCAGGGGATTCTTACATATGCCCTATCAGCTTAGACTGAAATCCCTAAGAATCTACAGCAGTCGATATCGGCTTTTGCGGGGGGATCTCATAATGGTTTACCAGATTCTGAAGAACCCAAACCACATTTGTCGTCCGCTGCTGGAATTGAACCACAACACTAACCTAAGAGGCCACCCTCTGAAACTGACAATTCAGTATAGCCGGCTTGAATGCCGTAGAAATTTCTTTTCCCTCCGCGTGTGCCAGCCTTGGAACGCCTTCCCTAACTATGTCGTCTCTGCTCCCAATCTGGCGATATTTAAAAAACGTATTGACGATGCATTGTCTCACATTTAATTTTATGACTCGTTAGCCAGTGGCTACAAAACGCAATCAAACGGTTTCTTGCCAAACACCTAACCAATGCATTGATGGGTTTATACTTTTAATACGCGAACATCTCCGCTATTTCACATAAGTCTATGGTGAGTCCACCACAACGTTTATTATGCAAGTTATTTTCGCAATAATTTCCATCCCACGGGACTTGTTAAGCGATGCATTTTTACCCGTAATAAACCATTGTTCCATTGTTCCATAATCTGTACAAATGTCCCTGAATCGACATCGAACTCTTTATAAGGACGGCCTGTGGAAGACGTGAGCCAGTGGAAGTTTATGTGTTACATCCTGGGTGCTATGGTTAGGCCCATCAGCTTGATGCGAGTCACACATCACCCAAACTCAAGCATTACGGCAAACGAAGAACTCTTCCAGTTTTACGGAATTCTGGAAATAAAACAGAAGCATTCCTTCTACGGACAGCTCGTCTCTAGAATGGGTCTCGCTCTTTCACAGGAGGCGTCCTGAAAAAGATTACGGAATTTCGGCTATCTCAGACATCAGACGCTTTGGATGACATTTCCAAAACTGGAACCTGATTGTACCCAGAAACTACCGACTTCAAAGTCTCGATAAAGAGTATGCCGCTCGTTCGGAATGATCACCCAGCAAAATAGACGTTGTGCTCCCGTAGAACCGCAGCAATCTGCAGTTCGAGCCAACAATGATCACGGACTGAACTTTCTGCCATCTACTACTAGCACGTAACGACCTCTGTCTTGTGCCACCTGTATATCGCCCCCGAGGTCTAGTTCAGAATTGGACTCTTGCCTGTCATTTACTTTGAGAAGTACCTCTGCCCAAGATACATCCAAGTTCACATCTCAGGTGGCTTCATTGTTCAAGACATAGAAGTTTCAATACCTCCAGCGAACAGTTCATGGACGGCCTGTAGATCCCCATCGCATGCATTCCACTCCTCAGCCATGTGAGTTCGCCCAGAAGGTGCTGAGCGGCAAACAATCAATGAATGATTTAGCGATCACAAAAGGATAACTCTTGATCGATAAGTTAACAATAAGAGCTCCTCTGGGGCTGAATGTTCACATGGTCACAAGTTCTGACTATGTGTGTTATGCCGGGTATCCACAAGAACAAATTGATTGAGCTCAAGCAAACACACATTACAACCTAATGGTTTTATGAAGACGACTGGAAGTTTATAAATACCATTACATTGATAGCATCCGAATAGTTTGTCGACAAATTAAGCAACCTGCGCACATAAGCGCCAAAAATCAGGCCATGTGGTTTACAAAGAACACCTTACTCCATTGTCATATGAACTGGAAAGCAATGGCAGAAAAGGCGCGATGTGGCGTACGTATGGAATTAACCCAAGTCCTGACAGTTAGAGCAACCATTGATTACGGCGTTATCGCTGCACATTCTTTGTCAGTGAGTACAGATTAAGATACCAACAGTACTCGGCGAAAAGCTAACAAGTAACTGTAGATGTGAATGGGGATCATGAAAGTCTCTTACAGACTGCAATATCCAGCTTCTCCACTAAGGAATTCGACCCAGGAATATTGCAACTTTCGGCACAATCCAAGCAAGTTTTTTTCAGTGAGCTTTCTCTTTAAGTGACAACCTACGTCCATATGTGGCACAGGTCAAATATGTACAGGTAGTACCATGCTCTTGCATGGGTAATATGAATTTGTGGTGAATAAAAACAAAGACATGTTCTTCGACGGTGCAAGGTACAGTCCAACTGGATATTACGATTCTTGGTGTACGGCAGATTCGCATGGAGCAGACGTTATGTTTTTTGGAATTTTCCAAAGCAATCCTAAAGCTGTCTAGCGGATATGGCTAATTGGTCGGTTAAATTTCTCGGGAAAATAGGGAGGTTTTTAAAATATAATAAGTACAGATAAATAAAAGCTATAAGTGAAGTAACACGGCCATTACTGGGATCACCTCATGGGGACCTGCTTTCATGCGGGTTATTCTCTCAATGGATTCCTCCCACACTTCCATGCCCCATCCCTTATGTAACTCATATTTAGGGTTGTTTTCCTGTGTATCCAGTGCGCCCAGTCAAGCCACTTTGCCCGTACCATCAAGTGGTTTTTAGCAAAGCACTTTTTATCGCCAGAGAACCAGTGGCAAAGCGCCTTGCTTGGGTATAATTATTAGAGTTAGAAGCATAAATTCGTCACCGCAAGAGATGGACCCAGTCGTGGTCAACAGTGAAGTAAAGAAGAATAAAAAATATGTGCGCAAGAAAGACCGAACAAATTGTACAGGGAAGTGTCAAAAACGGATGACCGCTCAAAGTATCGATATGCGAGACAGTTTTGAAAATAATTTTCAGATTCATTATTTGTTTGCTTTCAAGAAGTACGGGAATTGATAGAGCTGAGCAACGAGACTTGCTCTCTGTTCCTGGACTGTCACCTTCGCGACAAATAAAGTAATAGGTAACGTTACCGTATGAGTGTACAAAATTAGTCAAAAGTAAACAAAAATAAATGAATAGTTTATGTCTCGACAGTGCGGGACACAGATTGTGTGGTTAATCCGATAATATTTGTAATTGAATCTTCAAGCAGGGTTTGCGTCCCATCCGTTTCTAAGCAGAGTGTTCACAACTCGATGTTTCGACGGTTCAAGGAAACGGGGCAGCCGAGGTGTGTAGGGAATCATTTCGACGGGTTTTCGTAATCACTCCGCAATTTGTTTATTGATTCCTCCGGACAGAAAGGCGTTAGCTAGAAGGGCGGAAAAAGTTTGTTTTATAAATAAACTGTGATAGAGGTAGGTTGACTTCGAATCAGAGAATTTTGTCATTTGCTATACGCGCTCGGCCCTTCCTCATGCAACCTGGCTAAACCCACGTCTATGTTGAGCATATCCTTCACTTTATTCACTACCAATTCCCTGTTAACAAGAGTACTAAAAACACTCCTTGTGTCACACTTTCTCAGATTCGGCGGTAGTTTGTTCCACACAAGTGCACAGCAGGTCAGAAGTAAATTTGATCTTAAGCTAGTTCGTGTCTTTTCAATTTGTAACCTGCTATGCCTATTTCTTATATTGTACTTGAGGGAAGGTTGAAGTACAACCTCAATGTCTGAGGTAAAGAAGCGTTTGTGGATTATTTTCAACATGAAGTTCAGGTTACGTTTTAGTCTCCTAAACCAGAGGGGTTGTATGTTCATCTCACAGCAACGGTCATAGTAGGTAAGATCGTCGGACTTTCTCCTTAGACACTTTGTAAAGTAGCGCTGAACATTTTCCATTGATGTTCTATCACTTCTTCTCAAGTTGGAGTGTATTAATGAGTAATGTTCGCTTAGGGGACAAATACGGGTTTTATGCAGGTACATTTTACATGCATTCAAAATAAGGATTTTAGTATTAGCCCTTTTAGTTTATGGGTTTTTGCAACCGTGTACTGTACCTGTTCGACGAAACTGAAGGAGCTCGAGTAATGTATCCCAAGATCACGAATACTGAGACAGGTGCATAGGGCTTTGCCGTCTAGCATCAAGGAATTTGGTGTAATACTGCACCGATTACATCTGCAGCTGCACTTCTCGGACGAGAGTTCTATTTTCCAGTTGCTGCACCATGTTTCCAGCTCGTGCAGATCCGCTTGTATGTCGGTTAGTGCGTCAGTGAAATTGTCCAAATCGAACACATAGACAATTCTAATGTCATCTGCAAATACAGGTTAGTTGCCGTGTTTGTTGACATCGAAGATGTTGTTAATGCACATCAAAAACAGAAGAGGCCTTAGAACACTTCCTTGGATCATGCCACTTGTGACTTGTCTGCTCGTGAAAGTATTGCTTAGTATTTCGACTGCCTGATGCCGATCAGAAAGGTACGATGATATCCAAGAATGTAAATTGCCAGTTATACCAGAGGAATGTACTTTCGATAGAAGATTTCCATGTGGTACCCGATGGAGCGCTGTACGCATATCAAGAAATATGATGATCAGACGCTTGCCACGGTCAATGGAAGGATTAATGAAGTTTATGAATTGTATTCGTCAAGTACTACATGCCCGTGTTTTTAGAAATCCGTGCTGGGATGTGTTGAGCAAATTTCGGGACGATAGGATTTCGACAATTTTGTCTTTTATTGCCCTTTCTATTGTTCTACGCAGAATAGAGGTACGGCTGGTAGGCCAATAGCTCGTCTGTACTTGAGGTGGACCATTTTTATATCGTGGTAAAACCAGCACATATTTACACACATTTGGAACAACCCCTGACTTCATGGGTAAGGTAAAAATATGTTGAAACAATACGAAGAAAGCAGGGCCTCCGAATTTGAGCACAGCGGAATTTATCCCATCCGGGCCAGGATAAAAGCTCGTTCGCATTGCGTTCATCGGAGTTCTTATATCCGATTGCTCAAATTCTAGGACACAGATGTAATCTGCAGTTTTAGCAGGGATGTTTATCATCGGTACTATGCAAGGCTCTGTGACAAACGATGCGAAACGATCACTGGAAACCTCACACATCTGATCCGGGTTTGCAGAAAGGCCGTTGTTGGGCAGTCTAGTGGAAGATGGTATGTCATGCTTGAAGTTGCTCTTGAGCTGGAATAGTCTAGTCATTTGTTTTGGTATAATGCATGGGACTAAGACATTGGTCTTGTGTCTGAGAAGCTTTGAGGACCGATTTGTTTCTAAAGATGACAATATTTGCTTTTGTTGCATTAACAGACCAAAATTGTTAGTCTTTATATATGGTCGCTTTTTCCGCTTTCGTATTATGTGCGACGGGATAGTGGTCTGACTCGTTTTAAGAGAAGTACGCGTGTGACGCATCTGGTAGAAGATACCTAGACAAGAAATTAGCTTTTTTATAGCAATTCCGCTGCATGTTGAAGTTCATAGGCGAGGACATATTTATCCCAGTCTACAGACCGCAATTTGTTTGCAAAGTCTTTTCAGTTAGTCTTCTGATAGTGACGGAAAGTTACAATTTTGTTGAATACGTCATGGCCACTCCCAGGAAGATTGGGAAGGATGTGTTTACTTTTAAGACATGTCTTTTGTAAAGGTTAGGTCTAGCAAATTAAGATAGAAATGTTACTATGCTACATTACGCCAGAACTCAGGCTAAAGGATGCACGCGCCTGGTAAAGACCAAGCAACAGCATTGCGAAGGAGAATTTTTACCGGTGATTACATACGAGCTCCCCAACTCCATCCAGTTACTTTACTCACAAGCAAACCTAGCCGAGGTCAGGAACATGTCATAATTAAATTAAAAATCGAACAACGAGTGACCTTTTATTTGTCAGCACAATCTAACACTTAATTCCATGAGTGTCCACTTGACTTCTAGACCTCTACGTACTTGTTTGCTTGTAAACCGTTATCCACCGCCTCCTCACTGAGGTAAGACGACTGAGGTTTCGCCAAGTTTCTGAAAAATATAGTACCATTAAAGAGTTCCGGTGGCATGGTTTGTTGCGTGCTGGAATGACCGCCAACAAAGTTCCGCTCCTGTGTATACCATCGGACAACAGTGACAATCCCCGAGGCTGGAGCGAAGTAATCTAGTATCGAGGAAACTATTCCACAGTGTGAGGCCACGTGAACCCAGATAAGCAGTTTCCTGACTCTTTCTGGTGTCAAATACAGCTAAAGGGAAACCCCTGTCTTGTAAGCTTGATGCACTTCCCCCTTTGCTAAACTCAATATCAGAAGTAGGCAGCCGCCTAACAACTACTCCAAGCCATTCTCCAAATCGGAAGTATACTCAATTCATAATAGGTGATTTCAGCGTGCACTCTGTGGCAATCTCTGCCACAACCGAAGAACAATTCAAGGTTGCCATGCGGGATCCTAATTCGGGTGCTTCACTCCCCAACTGTCATTTCATCGATTATATTCAGAGCAGACAACTGGAGATCTCTGCTGTAACTTGTATTCACCTAGGCGGAGCACATAATCTACGGATCACTTATGGGCTAAACTCTGGGAAGCAATGATAACGCATTAATTAGTTGTAGCTTCAACTGTAACATAATTTTCCGATGAGAATGCTGATTTGGTGGGTAGCGTTACTCACTACGCATTCTTGGTCCCTTTTGTCAGTTCCATAACCTGTCCTTATTTATTGCAGATTCCCAGTCGTCGTGGGAACAAATCATATCGGGATGTTTAGTAAACTGGATGAAGATACTTTAGAAACAAAGGTTTTTACTCAGTACCAAACGGTCTCTTTCGTAAGAAGACGAAAGCGAGAATTTATGTCAACATCCAACTCGTCATAGTGATCATATAGATTCGCTCTAACCCCGTTACCTTGGATACCTGCATAACTCAAACAAACCACTGCACTCGACCTCTCCAAGAGAGAAGAACGGTGAAGCGGCAGAAGATAATAGATACTTTCACTAATGACTGCAAACTGTAGTATGTGGGCTAAATCATTGGTAGGGTTTCCCGCGCTAAACACAATTAATGGTCCAACATGTACAATCCAACAAATAACCAACATTCTGTAGATGCAATAAGCCGCCGAATTTCAACGGGTTCTACTGAGGTGCGATTTTCCTGCCGGTATTGTCACACCGCTAAGAATCAGCAAGATCCGGTTTACTACCAAGTGTTTTTCTCTGAACCTGACGTTTCTGTGAACACGCAGATCTCTAGGAGTGAATAACATTCATTCAAAGGAGGTGAGTTACAAGAAACTAGTTGGTAAAACCTTCAAGTCAGTTATTGCTACATTGCTTAGATCGGAACCAGACTCATACAGTGCGGAAGTTTGAAATTATCGCCCAAAGTCACCAGGAAGTAACCATGGCTGAACCTTCAACATACCGCGCATTAACTCTTCGTACGTGTTATCTGATGTCATGGAATTCCTCGTTGGCTATCGCGTAATTTAAAGTTTCATCTAGTATACGCGTGATAATATAGGTCAGTTATGTTACTATATTTTTTAGCAAATGTGCTGACAGTTCTTGAATTGGAATATTACAACACGACGATCGTCTTTCTTCCTGCCGGCGTTGGGTATGAACTTTCATTCCTACATCGACTACTAACCGGTGAAGTTTGAATGCCACTACGAAAGTGATAAATTGTTCCTAAGTTCGAGTTACAACCCGCATGTTCCGGACATTCTTTTTGTTGTTACTGTACTTAAAGTTACAACTACGTATTACATTATCACTGAGCAAACATGCACATGATCAATTTCACTTTGCCATACATGTCAACTCTATGGATGTCATGGGAAAGAAAGAATGGGCCCAGATTTTGATATCAAAGCAAAGAGTATAGTTTCACAGTCACCATTTCGCAGGATGTTTGGGACCATCAGCTGACGCACGTGCAGTGATTTAGTGGCAGTTTCGCAGCTGGCTATCTTGTAGTCACATCCAGGTTGACCATTCTGTATGCTAGGGCTTTTCGAGAAGTTGCCTGAAGTAAGAACAAGATTTAACATATTCTTTCCTCCGACATGCAGGGGAACACGTGAATATATAAATAAATGGTAAAATAAGTAGTTTATTCTGGAAGCGCGCGTGATGAGCCTGACACGCATGTTCAGTGAAATATAAAGTTTTCAATGGGCGTAAAATTTCGTCGTGAGTTTTTTCAGCTACTCCGATAATAATTGTCAAGCAATAGGGATAGCGTGTTTGTGCCCAGATTCAATAGGTTCCCTGAAGCCTGTTTTGTTCAAAACATATGTCTATTCTAATCTGCTTAGAATTAACACTAATCTGAGGTGAAAATTTTTTTTCAATTATTCTACTACCGGGCGGTACAAATCATATAGAGTTAAAATACATAGAGGTCTACAGTGATTGGTTAAGACGTAGATAAATGATTAGACAGCAGATAGTTTGCCGCCGTCGCAGATTGATCGCGGTTACGCAATCGCGCTGAGAAAACCGGTGTCAGCATGATGGATAGGTTTGCTACTATTCGGACAGGGTAGACAGAGCAATTGAATAAACTACTTTTGCGAGGATAAGAAGCGTTGGAATATTCGAATCGCAACAGCTTATGTTGTGTCGAACCTTCTTGTGGCCAGGCATTTCAACCTGTTCAACGGGAATCTGGTAAACCACAGTACATGCATTCGGAAGGTTAACCCTGCGACCTGATTCGAATAAGTGGGACAAAATTCCACTTGCCAGAACTCCGGTGCCACCGTCCACCAATCACTTAGTACTATGTTCCTTATTTCGACGCGCAAGTGCAAGGCCTCTAAATCTACCATTGCCTTTTTCGCCAGACATCATGTTTACGTTATCCACTGTATTAGTTATGCGAGAATAACCTGAAAAATTCGTTGTTCAAACAATTTCCAAGGTCACTGAGACCGTCCTACTATATTCACCTTTTGAGTACGAAGCTTGAAATAATGCGCAGTATTCCCGATGTATTGCTTTTGGACAGGAGCTTTTGCGTCAACTGAAACCAGTTAGGAGAAAAAGTAAAAAAAACTTTAAGGTTTATATGTAATTCCCGAGGATTTCGTTCCAACTTGTACGACCGTTGCTCTGATAAACCGAGTGATGACAGCGTACCCTTTTACATCTTTTTCTGCTCATTTGTAAGATTTTGCAATTTCGATGTTGTCGATTTAGCCCACCTACAGTTTATAACATGGGATGCTGAAAATGAACACACTTGGGTGCATAAACCTTATCTTGAGAATTGACGAGCCGTTCGAACAATATATTTTGAATCACAGGTGCATTCGAACAGAATGGTCGGAAAAATTTTGCAGTAGGTAAGTGGGGTTGGAGAATCAGAATTGTATTATCAAAAACGTGCCTCAAAAACAAAATTGCATTATCTGCAATTATCTGGGAGGGCAACAAGTGCATCGACCTAATTGTTGCACCGCTTGCGATGAAATAGATGGGGAATAGATGCGTCATTTGATTTGTCTGTTAAGTCATCTTATTTTGTTGGGGTGAGACCGTAAGGCAAAATCATGTCCAAATTTCGGCCATGTAAAGCCAACAGTCAACATGCTGTCTGTTATTCTGAACGCAAAGAAGGATAAGAACTGTCACAGACGGGGATTGGGGATCCTTCAGATATGGCAGGATAACGGCCCTTTATATGCAAGTGGAAGTCCCAATTAGAGAATAAATAAACTGCATATATTGGTCCTTTGATTGCAAACTGAAGATCCTTTGTAGAAGCATCAGGGTAATTCAGTGAAAACAGTATGAAAAAGTGTTCTTGTGTTAATGAGAAGAGCTGTCTAAGTCTAATCGCTCAGGCCACAAAGAAGTATTAGATTTCTGTCCACGATAGCAGTGGTAATCCTCTTGGCACGGTCAGTGATAGTATCGACAGGAAAATCTGCGGTCCGAGTCTATAACTACTAACAAAATAAATTGTTTATTCTCGGATACGCGAGGCACGCCATTAATGGCATGACCACAGTAATAATACAACAGTTGCTCAAGAAATGTGCAGCAGTATAATAGGATTTTCATACATGTGGATCCAAAATGTAGATATGTAGGTAGATGTTGCTTGTGAGATAAATGTGTTGCTGTTCTTTTGAATGAGTTCGATCGCGTCGTCAGTGTCTAAAGGAATATTTGACGTCCGTGGATTTGATAAGATTGTCTCAGTAAGCAAGTGCAGTGACTTTATTTAGTGGCGAGTCATATCCGCCACATCACAGTGTTGTGAAGCATACATATGTGGCCTTTTATAGGGAGGACGGTTGCCAGACGAAAACCCACCACGCCCTGGAACACTGCTGCCGAACTGTTTGCTGGAACGGGTTAAATCCGAACCACCCAGGTGGCACCACGGGCAAGTTGTTCGGCTGGTCAGTGAAAATTACAAGTGTTAATCTCCCGGATTACATACGAAAATCCTATGTATTATCATGGGGACAGTTCTAACTAAGTGGTATGTGAGTGTACATGCAGTAAGAAGAGGCTAACCTAATTGTTCATGCCTCAAAGAACAACACTGGATGTGTCCAAACTGAGAAAGCAATAATTCTTCCGATACGGTAGCAATGGTAACATACTAATGTGCATTTGACCTTCCGGTTCTCATCAGTGGTGCGCGTTCTTCTGACCTCTGCCGGATTCCGACCCTGTGACTTCTGAATGCCAGCAGATAGGGCCCTTAAGCCATGGGTGACGGCGGTGGATCTGCACTACTGACAGTTGATTAAGATGCAGTGCGGCTCATCTTCCAATGCTATGCTAGTCGCGCAAAGGACAGCGGTTGGCTCCAGAGCTACGACATTCCTCATAGCGACTGTATACGACACAGCACTTATAAGTTATACGCACGGATGACAAGCTAATCTGTTGTTCATTGCTAGGCGAGTGATCCGTGTGCTTCGAGAGGGCAAGAGTTTGGTTTGTTGGCGCAAGTTGATACTGGAGCAATCAGTACTAGAGAACGATCCTTCGGTGTGTTAACACAGTATCTTTTCATGTACTCAGGAAAGACAGATAGCGAACAAAAACAAGCAAACTGAGGTCTACCGAACACAAACTTAAAGATTTGGAAGGCGTATACCTGTACTGATACTGACGGTTCGCTTCAGGTGGGGAGGAAAACCTGTCTAAGCGGACGTGGAGGATTTTGCAAGCACAACAGATATCAAAACAGAATTTTGATAGCTTTCAAATTTTTATAGTATTTGGATACATTAAAGTTAAAGAATAGACCAAACTCGGCAGGTGCAACCATTTCGTAACGTTGGTCAATATTTTGCTGAGAATTTTGCCTTCACCTGAATCTTCGATCACTACAGTATGTTATATCTCAGTAGTTTGTCTTGCTACAGATGGCAGGAGAGATCTTGATTGTTAATTTATCGGAACCACTAATCGGAGTCCGATTGTTTGTAAAGAATCATTATATATTAACCACGAACGCCCTTTCCAGCGTTGAGTCTAATCTTGCGGGCAAACTTACTATGTTCTCTAACCCGATAGACGTGTGCAAAGTAGTACCAACGCTTTTGAAATCTCCCGCGAAGATGCATACAGAACAGTCGGTGTGTTCAATGACAGCTTGTAGTGACCTGGAGATTTCACCCGCTTAAGTGTGAATCAAGCTAAAATATCAAATAAGCATAGTTTCCTTATGTATTAGGGAAGGAAACAGTTTGTTTGTTCGGATGTATGTTAAGACCCACACACGCGAACTTCCGTTGTTGCCTTCGGAGTCGGAGTTTTAGCGCCCGGCACCCGAGTATATCATCTCTAGCTTGTTCACTATTGGTGCCTTATTTTTAAATTTAGGTGGTAGCAACCTTGTTAATAAAGATTTAATAGCTTGTTTCTATGTGTTCTTCGCACATTTGTGGTTGGTCGTTTATTCGCATACTCGAATATATAAATAAATAAATTTTTTATTCTCGACTTCATCCTATGGTATATAGCGTCCGACCGACGCGCCATAAGCTGCTGTACATTCGTCCTAAAAGGTAGCTACTTCAAGTTAGAGCCAATGGTGAGATATATTGCTATTAAACAGCAATACTGTGCGGTAGCCATTCAGACACCTCGGCTGGCACGGTAGGACTAAGCAGCTGATACATTTAGAAGAGAAACATGAGTGGCGTCTTGTTGCTATGCACCAAGACGGCTTAGTGTAAATAAGGACACCAGCATCTCTGTTTCATATGTTCAAAGGCTGTCGCCCCGATGGTAAATATTTTCTCTTAAGGATACAACAGCATTATCCCCGTCTTTGTGGAGCCAGGTTTCCTGCAACATAATGATGCCCAGCTGCGACATGTAGCAGGATTTCGTTCATTCGTACCCAAGTGAATATTACAACTCGAGAGCATGTAAATGACAAGTTGTACACCTCGAGTTCCGACTGAGGTTCCTGTATAATATCCTCGGGGTAACAGTAAGGAAATAAAAAGTGAAAGTTATCGCAGCAGTCAGAAGAACCGAACCCAACCGTTCAGGTCACGTACAGGAATGAGATTAAAGTCCAAGATAGAAAGGGTAATACTCAACTTGAGATTAGTAATATTATCTACAAGAAAATCTATCATCCACTGCCAAAAGTAAACTGCATCACGTAAGAATGAATATAGCAAACGATGATCCTCCCACTATGTAGTGTAAATTCTGCGTAGTGCCCTCAAGGTAATTCCAAGTAAGCTGCATGCGAGTGTGCTTGAAGTAAGAAGGGTCGAACCCAATTATTCAAACATACAAACGGTAAAGCAGCTCTGTCCACCATTGGAAATCGGTACTCATTTCGATCCGTCAAGGAGAAAATGTAGTATAACATACCATTCATAAACAGGTGAATGATCCCTGTGATACGAAAGGCAAAAAGTTTGGTTTGCTGGCGATAGTTGAGGTTGGATCAATCAGTACCAGAAGGCAGCCAATCGGTGGAGCAGTACGATATTTCGGAAAGAAAGACGTCAAACCCAATGAACAATGAACAATGGTTTATCACGGGCAAAAAAGCATGTGCTTGACAAGTCCCGTAGGATAAATAGAGTAAAAATTGAAAGTTGAAGGATCATCGAACAAGTAAATGGTTATTTCAAGCGTCCACCAAATTAAATGCACCACTGCATAACGATAGTTATAAATCGAAATGGGATGTGCACACGCAAAATATTATAGAGCGTTCTTAAAGTTCAGCAAGTGAGTGAGAAATAAAAAAGGAAACGAAAACGCTCACCCTTTTGTTTCTTCCTTTGACAGATGTGATAGGTTAATCCAGTTTAGCTACATCCAGGCTAATCACATGGACACTACTGCATGTATCCTCACCGCCACGTTGCAGAGAGGGCCGTTAAGCACATGGTTAGGTTTGCGTTGTTTCGTCCTCCAAGTGGAACGGACTATATCAAGTAATGCAAGTTTGAAAGCGTTTCATCAAGGCGCTTTTTGAAAAACGTTAATGTAGGGGCAAGGATAACATGAGCTGGAAGGGCATTCCAGGCACAGGACACACGGAGGAAGAAAAGATTTCGTCGATAATCAAGTCGACTGTAGCGCGTAGCCAGTTTGAGCTGATGACCTCTCAGGTTGGTATTTCGGCTCAGCTGCAACAGATTGCGACATGAGTGAGTTGGGTTCGTCAATATGAAGTAAACCAGGGTTAGGTCTCCTCGCTGACGTCGATATTCACCACTGTACAATCTCAGGGACTGCAGTATGTGTTGATAGGAGTGATGACAGAATCCTCTAACGAGTTTGGTCGCTCCACGTTGCGGAGCTTCAAGTGCATCGACGTCGGGCCTGCGCCAGTGATGCCAGGCCTGGATCACATATTCCACGTGGGACCTCACGTAGGTGTTCAACATTTGCGGAAAGATTGATGGCTCAAAATTGCCGAAAGCCCTCCGTAAGAGTCCAAGCTGTTGACTGGCTCTATTTGATGCCTTTTCAGCCTGTCTCGAGCAACCAAGATCGTCCTGCACAATCACCACGAGGTCGTTTTCTTGGGAAGCACGTTGCAACTGCTGGTCCCCAAGTCGATATTCATAGATAAGCTGATGGCGTATGCTTACGACTTTACACTTGGTCACGTTGAACTGGAGCCGGTTGTCGGATGACCACGCTTAAGCCCTGTCGAGATCGCTCTGCAATGCCATGTGATCATCCGATGTCCTAATATCATGCCAAATTTTGATGTCATCTGCAAATAGTAAGCCATTCGACTGCAGTACACTGCCAAGATCGTTACTGAATGTGAGGAGTAAACGTGGTCCCAGTACCGATCCTTGAGGAATGCCAAACTGGACGTCAATTGGGTCGGAAATGGAGCTGCGGATTCTCACATTCACCTGACGTTGAACGAGGAAGTTTCTGATCCAACGGAGTATAGGATCACCGATTCCATAGCTTCGAAGCTTGTGCAGGAGAATGCGGTGGTCCAAACGATCGAACGCTTTCGAGAATTCAAAAACCCACTCTGGCATCGGCTGACTCTGTCCAGCTTGCTCGGGCTAGCAGCAAGTTTGTAGTGCAGGATGGATTTCGGCGGAATCCGTGTTGCTGTGACACTAGGATGTTGTTACTCTCAGGATATCCCATGAGTGCCTCTGCAATTATACGTTCCATTACTTTGGATAAAACTGGAAGGAGAGTGATTGGACGGTAGCTCGAGGGCTCCAAACGATTACCACTTTTGTAGATAGGAGTGACTAGTCCATGTTTCTACATTGTGGGAACCTGCATTTCGTCGAGACAACGTTGAGAGAACCGAGCTAATGGTTCGGCAAGGTTCATGGCCACTGTGTTCAAGGCCTTCGGTTTGATGTCGTCCACGCCAGGTGAGCTGTGCACGCGCAATGACATTATCGTTTTCATCACATTGGCTGACGTGAACGATACGTGGTTTAACGCTGGTGTCGATGGAAGCTGTGTAAAAAGCGGATGAAATGATGGTTCACTCCGGAAAGTATGGATGAAGTGTTGGCGAAGCACGTTGGCTGCATATTGTGCGGTTTGCGCAAGACCATCTGTTGCACGTAAAACCGGCATACCGCGCTGCACTCTGCGGAGTTTGTTGACGTGTCTATACAGCAATTTGGGATTTGTACTGAATTTTGACGCTAAGTTCTGTTGGTGCTGGAGTTTGCCGTCGCGGATCAACTTGACGCAGTGGTTTCGTTTAGTTGTGTAAGCACCCCAGGTCAGGTTACTTGGACAGGCTTTGTAAGCGCGCCAGGATGAATCCCTTAAGCCCATGCATTTTCTAGTACGGCTCCTCAGGAACGAATTCACTTGTTTCGGACGAAGCACATTGCTTTCTGACTCATTTGTCACTAGCTCAGTGAATTGTGCGACGACCCAGATCCAGGCAACATTGGGCGGCTTCTCGGCCAGGAAAGACCAGTCGATTTCTTGAACAAATTTGGACAGTTTATCGTAATGTGTAACGACATAGATCTCTAGGTTGTTCTCACTGATGTACTCCGAGTAACAGATGTAACGAAAGAGCAACATCGCGTGATCGCTACGGCCAAGTGGTGTATCTATGGTCACGGTGTCGACCATTAGTTCCTCGTTGGAGAGCACAAGGTCCAAAACAGAGGGTGTGTCACCCGTTCGGAATCGCGTGGGAGAGATAACATGATTGTACAGATGTACATCGGCGATCACCTCTCACAAATCCGCCTTGAATTGTTCGCAGTGCGATGCTGGAACTTCGATTGCGTACAGGTTGAAGTCCCCTACCTGACGGACGTGACTGTATGGTCGTGCTAGGACTCGTTCCATCGCAGAAGCTAGGCATTGATCCATTTCCAAGGTGGGCATTGGAGGGCGGTAAACTATTCATGGCAAACACACATCACCACGTCTTAGATGCATACGACACCAAAGAGCGTCGATGAGTTGCGTTTCTGGGTCCTCAATGATATCAAAAAGTAGGTCGGATTGATAGTACACAAACACTCCCCTCCTCTGCTAGGTCGATCATTTCGTACGGAAGTCATGCCGGGTAATGCAATCTCAGCACACGTCATCTCCGTGTTCAGCCATGTTTCAGTTACCATAACTAGGTCCCAACGCGTGGAGACCTGACACATACGAAGTTCGGTTAGCTTGCTGAGAAGACCTTGTGCATTGGTATACAAGCAGGTGAGGGCATCGGTGGTCAGAAGCGTGTGTGTGAATGCTGGTTTTCAATGAGGGTCTATGACAACCCATGTGTAGTCGGCTGCCGGTGGTCTTTTGTAGGAACGATGACGCATACCCTAAGGTCAGTTCAGATTGTTGTATAGAGCTCTCAGTGCCAACAAGTGAGTGATCATCCTGTCCTCCTTCAGCTGTCGGTGTGTTTTGGCATTGTTTCCGTTCTGAGCTACACGGTGACAGAATTGTATTGGTAACTTGCTTGCTCAGTGTTACATTCTCTATGTGTGGCCCGGTGCCTATGCCTTTATACGTATTTCGGACGGCAGTATTTTACGCGTTTTGTGCCACATTTTGATCACATTTTCTGTCATCAGTTCGGAGTGCAATGATACTTTCATCACTCGGGGACCACACCTTTCGTATTTCTGTGATAGCGATAAGGTTGATGCCGAAGTAGCGATAACATTTTCGAGTGGGAGTACTTCACAAATAAAACGCCATTCATCCCAGTCATGCGCTTTGACCTCTAGCTCGCTTATTGACTGAAGCTCGAGGACACCGTGAACAAGGATAGATATTGCGTCTTGTTGTTAACGGAAGTCACACTGACGTTGTTTGCCTTTCTGGCCTTTGCTCCAAGGAACATCTGGAAATATTCGAACAGTGCATGTGGTGGTACGGAGGCAAATGGCTGACAAGAGAACTGACTCTGCATCATTATCCGACTGAAGTGTTACCTGGAGTAACCGCGGTTCACCGTAGTGCACGCAGTTTGGGTGACGGACGAGACGCATCATACTGACTGGTTTGGCTTGGACCTCTAGTAGTTGACACAGGAAGTCCCCCTGCTTTTTGTCGTCTATTATCTTATCTTTTATGAGGTTCGCCCCGGATTCAGTCACATTAGAGCATATAACAGTTAGAGAATTATGGTAGTTTTTCATATTCTCCTTTTTTGAGGGACCAGTGGCTGCTTTCTTCGATTGGACAAGTGATGGGGTCTTGAGTCCCGTGGTGGTGTTGGCAGTAGTAACTCGTTTGGCAGCGGGCGGGTTTGTAATGAGAGGTGCCTCCGTCATATGAGTAAGAACAACGGACGCGTAGATTGTCGGCTCTCTTACAGTGTTTAGCGTGGCGGAGGATTCTGTTGAGGAATGTGTGGCAAATGCATCTTTATGAGAAGACGCTAGTGTCGCAGTGGCTAACTCTGGATCATTACTCTTACACTGTGCTGAATTGGAGCTTGATGTTGAGCATCCGGTTCGATGCACTGATTTGTCTGGTTCATGTGGGACAGATTTCACGGCCGCTGCCTGTTCTATACTCTTTGTCAGTCTATCGTATTTCTGCCCCATCAAAGTTATACATCTAATGAGTGGAAAAGACGTACACTCAGTGCAGAATCAGAGAGAATCAGTCGCACTATTAAGGTTTTTTATCTGGGTGAGACTAAGGCGAGCACATGGAGAATGGAAGTATTTTCGGCAGTTCCTGCATTCTATTCCAAGTCGTACAAGTTTTACACAGCTGTCTACGCCACAACTAACGTTTATTTCGGAAGCTTTGGGCTTAGCTTTCCGTGGGCAAACAGCACGTGCCATTGTGACTGTCAGATCTGCGGAAGACGTTCGTTGTAACATCTGCATTGGTGTGCTGAATCCAAACGCCGTTGGTCAACCTGGTGGTCTGGCAGACACCTGTTCGATTGCTGTAGAACAAATCCAAGATGGCGGACACAGACGGCAGTTGGGCCAATCAGTGAGATCTACGACAGTAGCCGTATAATATCCACCAAATTCGCACAGATGGAAAAATGCACCAAAAGCAAAGTAATGGTGCAAAATTCACACAGAGCAAATACGTATAACCCAGTATTATCAATGTAAAAGTAGAATCCAGCACGGTAAAGCAAATAGCCGCGGCATCCGCGAGTACAGTCAAATCACGAATAAGGGTGGATCCCGTAAAACTTAAGGAATTGAAAGAGTTTATTTGTAGCACTCCTGATCGATTTGCCGTTTGTTATGTGAACCTAATTGCTACGCCTATTGCTACCTGTGTACTTACATAGAGTTTCATGTCTGAAACATTCATTGCAATATTTAGTTTACCGAAACCGCTAGGGGCATGGCGAATAAATAGTCGGTCTTATACTTGAGCCGTATTTGTTAAGAGAGACTAGTGAGCGTTAGATGGAGGAAGTGATGGTCTCGGCCGTCAGCACGCTAGAGCCAGATAAGAGTACTGCGGTCAGCAGGAAAATGCGAACCAAAAATTTGGTATATAGTCTCGCGTAGACTAGTGAGCGAAGGAATGGCACCTCGGATACCTAAGGAGAAGAAGACTAAGAGCTGCCACGAACGGTTAGAGGGTCATGTTAATAGACTGGGCCTTTAATCACAGTTGGCGAAATGAGTGGTAGAGATAAATAGGGAGTATGAAACCCAGGGATAAGCGATGCCATGAACTACACATCTGCTTTTTTTGCCAAACTAAAGCCGTCAATGTCAGGTACCTAGGACTCATATTAAGAGTTTTATTGAATGAAGTATATCATGATGCACGTTTGGAAATGATAATTTACAGCTCTACAATTAGACTAACCCCAGTTAGGCGGTAAATCCAACCTGTTTGCAATCGTGTAGCACCAGCTCATTAAGTGAAATTTATAAATCGCATGCTTTTTAAACGAATTAAAACGTGCATGGAATTTTTATGGGTGGATTCATACGACATACTACAACATCGATTGGTACGATTTAAGGTGAGGTATTATATTAACATTGAACTGCATACTGCTAGTGATTCTGACTTGCGCAAAGCGGTTGACATCAGTGGCTCCCAATTATGCTAACAATGCGCCTATCTCTTTGATCTTCTGTTTGTTGACAGCAATGTTTCTGAAGTATTCATTATCGATTGATGTGTTTTGCTTTGTATGTAACGGCGTACCTGGATATATGGTGACTGGCTTACTTAGAATTGAGCTGAAAACCTCATGTAATTGGGCAGCGTAGTCAGTGATTTTAGAAATATATAGGACTTGAGAAAACGGTAGAGGTGTCTTTGTTCGAAGCCCACATGCTTAGTAGTGCTCTTTCAGTATTATGTGTTTGACATTGTCGGCGACCGTGACCGCTCCATACCATGCTGCACATTTGCTGCCTGCCCTTGTGTCGCACGTAGCTGGAGTTACACTTTATCGTCTCGGTTTGACGACCTCCGTCTACTGAAAGCATTTTCACTGAAATATTTACAGCGGGGATCGTTTCCACCAGATTTACAAATATGGACATTTTTCGTTTTTATTCAGTTCTGAAATTTCGCGCAGTTATTATCACACACTCAGGATTTTGATCGCTTTCGAGAGAGGAGTCTTCATGCTTTCGATCAAGCTCTCATTCATCTCATTCTATTAACGTGTGTTATACATACAAAGAAAACTTCCTTCCTACTGTAAAATCATATCGCTGAAGCAAATGCCAACTACCGCCGCTCCTACCATCTCTCGATGCCATCAAGTAACATGCCCAGCATGCTAATCGTCTACACCAGACGCCTTATCAGTGATAGTATGACGCACGGACAGGACACACAAAACACGATGAGCCCATCATGTGACCTTGAATTGACGATCATAGGCCACACGCTAGCCGACGCCGACGCGACAAGTAACCGCAAAACAGGCAGTGACCATTCGGTCATCATGACTACCACACCGGTAATCAGCTACGAATTACTTTGGGCTAAGCAAACTTGTACTAAGATAGTGAAAGGAGGGTCGACCTGCACAAATTGCACTGACCGGTGCCATTCGAAGTGCGTCAAGGTCTGTAGGACTAACAGAAAGAACCACAATAAGCCGGGTTCACTTTAGCTCTGTCCGAAGTGTACGATGGTTCCACTAGTAAAATGCGTACCAGCGATAACACAAAAGTACGACAATCTGGTCGCCGAATCTGAACCTCGTTTGCTGCAAGTTACTTCGCTCGAGGCGACGATAGCACATCTTGCAGCTCCTCCGTCTCCTTAATTGTTGTCTCGAAATCAAGGAAAAGGGGACAGACCTTCACACGGCCACGCGGTACTAGAAACCACGGGAATCATGAACGAAGTTATCGCTGCGACTGATAGAATCATACCTAGCCCCACCGCCCACATCCTCTTGTCCAATTTATCAACGGATGCAACATCGGTAACACCCACACTTTCCACCAACGAAATTCGAAGCGCTCTACAGATGGATCCACTTACACAACCGTTGCCGTTCGATATAATCAACGTGCGATCTCAGTGTCCTCACCCAGTACAGCCGCAAAACGGGTCAAGGAAGAGGTGTAGTCTACAGAGACGTCACTAAATTCTTCGATAACGGTGCTTTCCGCCTCACTGAAGACCAGGCAGAACTACTGGATCTTGACACTTATATGCACCAACGTTCATGAGTCCAAAGTAAACTCCTTAAGGGGCAAACAGCTGGATGATTTAAAGCAGTGGAATTTCCCTTATAATAGAATCCGAGTTCAAGCTAGGTCGACATCCAACCTTGAATCGTTATGGGGAATGGGAGTAACATTGGGATCAACAGATATATCAAGACGGTGCTTTTGTCCGAATACCGCCTATGGATTAAAGACGGTGGGATACGCATATTTCCGGATGTTCATAGAGCGAACGCCAGCAGGACAAAAATAATGCAAACGACCACCAGGTGGAGAATGGTGAAAGAATTGTATTCGCTCATGGCGTGCCAGAGCTACCGGCATCTATCAACGAAGAAGCCCACAATCACGAACTGGAAAATGGCTTCGCATCCGTGATGCTCTCTGTGCGGGCGACGTCATCAATAGCTTACACGGTTTCCCGTGTAGTCAAGCTACAGAGGCAGTGGCCCGAGGATACTAAAGCTAAAGAGGCAGACGGAACGGATGACTATGAAAGTAATTCGTAGCTGGCAGTTACTGCGCAACACAAGTTATTTGGAACTACGACTGAAGACATCGGTTAGAGAGCCGCAGCCATTCGCTGTTCTCCAGGAAACGACAATACACGGGACTCAGTCTAACTACAACAGCGATTCAGAAATCTGTGCGTTAAGACCCGCAGCTATTAAGAAAGCTACTGATGGAGTACGTACAGCCGGTGCACGTGAGACCAAAAACAGAGTACCTTCGTATCGAGATTTGGCAACTCATACAAAAAACGATGAGGTATCGGCCCTTCATCGGTCGGCACAAATCCACATCATTCATGTGCTCCTAGTCAACAGCTTTCGACACCCGAGAAGCTTTTTTCTATGTACACCAACGCTCAAAGCTTACTGAGTAAACGTTGTGAAGTGCGGCTGCGTCAGATATCAAATGCTTGCGACCTCTTCGCTATAACGGAGACATGATTACCCCTTTACCTAAGTGGCATGAAGATTGCACTGCCAGGCATGCCCATTGTTCGGCACGACCGACTCAGCAAAGGTGGTGGAGTGGCTCCGTACTTCCGCAGCGATCTCCAATGTGAGCTTGTAGTGCACCCGGTCAGCATGGTACAAGATTTCCTTTGGTGCCGTCTACGTTTAAAAGGCGACGACCCTTGCTTAGTGGTGGTCATTTACCGCTCTCCTTTCTCCACGCCCGACGTGGACTTCTATCTGGTATCCGCAATAAAGCAAGTGGCGAACACAACTTACAGTCACATTCTCATTACTGGCGATTTCAACATCCATGCTGTGGAGTCCCAAGCAGTTACCGGAGAGCATTTTAAAGCCAAGCTACAAGCGTTTGTCTCCAGTTTCCCGCTATGCTATGCTATGCAGTGTTATGCAGAATATCTCGTGGAAATTGCATACGCAAAATAAGTTATGTGCTACGACATATTAGCCTGACTAGATGAGACAGCCAGCTGGACCTTCCTGGCAGACGAGGCACCAGCTAGTGCATGAGAACATTTCGTCAGCCAGTTTAACTCTCTGGCTGCCGAATCGTCAGCGACTAAGACCTTCCGCCTGAGGACCGTGGTCTCGTTTCTGAGAAGCAAGACGCGCAGATGTATAGCCGTGCGAAACTCAGCCTGGCATATCCACAAACTCTCCCCGAGCACCAAGAACTGAATGACCTATGCGACATAACGTAACCACACTGTTCAGCTTGTCCGCAAAGATAGAATGGCGTACCAGCAGAAGTTAACAGTGCCTATGGTCTCAAATCACAAACTTCTGTATCAACACGTTAACAGTCTACGTAAGATGAAACATGGAATTCCTCCTCTTTAAACAACGGACGGACACTGAAGGTGGCGGCGAATACCAGGCGCTTACAATATGCAGCAACATTACAGTGCGATCAATGGCCACATAACCCTATGATAATGCGAAGTCAGGGTAAGCGAACATATTTTTTCGATAATTCATCTTCAGGCTTATACAATTATATGCAAAATCAAAATCAAAATGTAGACAGACGTTATAAGTCATTACTAGTGGAGCGAGTTAATTGAATGCTGACAGCGCTGTCTGTTAAGCCACGACAATCGACCGCGTGTGACCTCGTGGGTTAGAGTTCACCGGCCGTTTGGGCCAGGGCAGTCCCAAGCCTTTAGTTAGCTTCTTCTGAACACAGCTCCGGTTCATACAGCCTGATCGCAATTGCTTCAGCGGCTTCTAGTAATCGCTTACTGACGCAGTTCGAGCGGTGCTTTTGGGCCTGATAGATTAGTTTGAATGAATCGGTGAACTTTGTCACGTGCCCTGTATCGGTTAGGTGCGCGGCTATTGATGAGTTCGCTGTATTTACACTTCTATTTGTAAGCCTGACCGGGTGGTGTTCCTTCTTTCTCTCGGATAGACGCCGTGTCGTACGACCAATGTATTCCGCTCCACAGGAGCATGACAAATGAGTAGATATACATTGAGTTAGTGTGGACAGGCCTCTTATCCCTTGAGTTTAGTCTCACCATCGGAAAGCTAGTGAACTGGATTTGCATCTGCGCTGCTGGATAGGTGCGTCTGAGTGCAAACGAAAGACGACGAGATAGAAGTTCCGTCGCAACCTCTCCCTTGTATGGCAGCTGTAGGAAGATTGGCTTACGTTCTACTGTCAAAACTACAGGCTTTTTCTTCTTATGTTCCATGTTGGCACTGATGAAGCTTTCCGGATAGCCGTTCTCCCTTAACACTAAGCGAATGAACTCTAATTCTTCCGCAAACGTGTCATTCGAGCAGATACGTTCAGCCCGGCTCACTAGGGTATTTATCAAGTTCCGTTTAAACCTAAGTGGCACGAAGCTGTAGAAGTTTGTGTACTTCCCATTCCACGTACTTTTCCTATAGACGCAGCGCTGTAGCGCACCCCCATCCAGTCTTTTCATGGCGACATCGAGGAAATGAAAGCGACCGTTTTCCTCCAATTCGCTGGTGAACTTTATTGCTGGATGGCCTTGGTTGAAAGTGTTTGTTAGTTCATCAATAGTTCGAAACGACTGAAGCTAACTAAAGGCTTGGGACTGCCCTGGCCCAAACGGCCGGTGAACTCTAACCCACGAGGTCACACGCGGTCGATTGTCGTGGCTTAACAGACAGCGCTGTCAGCATTCAATTAACTCGCTCCACTAGTAATGACTTATAACGTCTGTCTACATTTTGATTTTGATTTTGCATATAATTGTATAAGCCTGAAGATGAATTATCGAAAAAATATGTTCGTTTACCCTGACTTCGGATCATACTATGGGATTTTTTAAAACCTATGATAACGGTTGTTCACACCCAAAGCACACCCATATCCTTTACAGCAGAACCTGTACTCAAAACGCTGTTGAGCATGCGCAAACACAGCTCACCTGGACTTGATAATATACATACGAAATCGGAAGCTGTGATAGCGGAGAGTTTAACTGAGCCTTCGGCTCGATTATTCCAACTCTAATTTGAAGTAATGTTCTTGTCCGACATGTGGAAACACGGGGTGATTCCTCCTATTCACAAGGGAGGTAGTCCTTCCAACCCAGCAAATTACCGACTCATAATCTTACTACCAGTTCTTGCAAAGGTCATGGAGACTATACTTCTAGTTCGCTAACGGCTTACTTAAAAGAGTTTAACTATTTCGCCCCGGAACAGCATAGCTTTCGACGAAATCGATTGTGCACTACAAATCTACTACTAGCACGAGCCGGCTGGACGGAAGCAGTTGACTCTGGCATGGGAGTTGATGTCGTCTTTTTCGACTTCTCAAAGGCGTTCGATTGGTTGGACTATGATATTCTTCTTTTCTAACTCCAGACCCTTGGTATTGATGATCCTCCCCTAGGATGGATCAAACGCTTTATTCTACACAGGTGGCTGGAAGCACTTGTGCGTGAATCGCTGCCAGCCCTTACCGGAGTTGAATGCGGAGTATCACAAGGATCGGTACTTGGAAAGCGATTATTTTTGGCGCATATTAGCGATATCCCACTCATAATAAGCTCGAAATGTCTGCTTTATGCCGATGATCCCAAGGTGTGGAGGGTGATCAATACATCAGAGGATATCACAGTATTTAAAGCTGATCTGGATAGGGTACACCCGTGGTCAATCCAGAATCTACTTCAATGCAATGTAGGCAAAATTAGGGTGTTGCGACTACGGCACAAATTGTTGTACTCCTACAAACCCAGCAACCAGGAGCTTTAAACTTCTTTTCGCGAGACGGATCTTGAAGTTTTGGTCTTCTATTCAGGCTGAAATGGCGTCAAGAAGGGTCATCCAACACGTGGGCCTCCTGAAGAGTGCATTCAGACTATACAATCCTTTGATTTTTCGACAACCTCTCGGCTCATACATACGGCCACATATGGAATACGCAATACAGGTCTGGCAGTCACGGTTGAGGAGAGAGCTCGCCACCTTGGAAATACTCCCAATCCGCGCAACCAAAAATGTGAAGGGTCTGTATAATTTGCCTTATGAACGAAGGCTTCAAATGCTCAGGGTCTTCAGCGAACACTATCGGCGATTGCGCGGTGCCTCATTTTGACTTACCAAATTTTGAAGGATTCCAACCACACGTGCCGCTACTTACTAGAGCTCAGTCATAACAGCAGTTTGAGAGGCCACCAGCTCAGGCTGGCAAAACAGTACGGCCATTAAGAGCGGCGTCAGAATTTGTTTTCCTTGCGCATTTGCAGAAAGTGGAATGTCCTACCGGAATCTGTCTTATGTGCTCTCACGCTGTTCAAAGCCAGCATTTAGCATGCACTTATTTCGCTGTACCATCTTACATGACTCATTACCCATAGATAGACACAAGTACCTGTAAGAAAGATTTCACCGGCGGTCCCAGAGATTTTTCCAGGTTTTTCATCGCCTCTAAGTGTGCAACAGAAGGAGACACGATTTTTACCAACCTCCCATTTGACGAAGTCATGGAAGTCGCATTTGCAGTACACGGCTTAGAAGGTGTGGATCTGCTCCCAGGAGAACGACTTCTTGACTTAGAGTATGCTGATGATATTGCCCTGATCTGTGACAGCTCACAAACGTGCCAAGCGGCACTGGACAGATTAGCACAAGCTGTCCGTCACTTCGGGCTTTGCTTCGCACCATCGAAGTGCAAAGCGTTCCTCCAAGATTGGTCTGGACCGCCTCCTACGCTGACCCTTGGTGGGGATCAGCAAGAAATCGTTCAAAACTTCACTTGCCTGGGAAGTTGTATCAGCGCCTGTGGGATTGAAGATGAGATCACGAACCGTATAGCAAAAGCTCCGGGCGCTTTTGCTAACCTTCGCCACTTATAGCGCCGGCGCGACATCACTCTTACCCTGAAGGGTAGAGTGTACAATGCAGCGGTACTTTCGCCCCTACTGCTGGGTTGTGAAACCTGGCCCCTTAAAGCAGCGGACCTGAAGAGGCTAGTTACGTTTGACCACCGGTGCCTTCGTAATTTAGCTCACATCTGGTGGGAACACCGCATGAGCAACGAGCGTGCTCGACGCCTTGTTCATGGCACAGGAAAAGGAACTGAACCGCTCAGCATCGTTATTTTGCGCACCAGGCTCCGATGGCTCGGCCACGTGTTACGCATGCCAGCCCACCGACTCCCGCGACGTGTGTTGTTTGGGCGCCGGGGGTGTGGATGGAAGAAGAGGAGAGGTGGCCAAGCGATGACTTGGTCGAGAGGAATGAAGGCCCTCACTTCTGAGCTGGCCTCGGTTGGAGAGTCTCGGCTCCCTGGTTGGGGTCCGAAAGACGATGAACACGTTTGGTTGGACACACTTGCTGATATGGCTAGGAGGCGGCCTCAGTGGCGTTCGTGCTGTGAGTTTCTTTGTCCCGCCCCATCCATCTTAGCCTTCCTCTCCCATGACGATCCCATTATTTAATTTTATATAATTCTGCATAATTTTTTTAATGCACAGTAGCCGGCTGTTAGCTTACCGGAACGATGCCCATCCGTTACCGGTCGCTCAGCCGGCTTGCACCAGTTGCTTTGTTTTCTTTTTACTGTGTATCGCGGCAAGGTAGCTGAGGTGTTCCCCACCTCCAGCTAACGTGTATGATGATGATTATGATGTGTTAGGTTCGAGGGTACGGTATTGGACTGCACTAAGTTGAAATGGAAAGAATCCACAGATTCGTGCGACCAAGAGGTTCAAGCCAGTCTATTCCAAAAAGGTCGACATCAGCATCGGAAGCGTAACGGACTTCCTTAATGATGTTTCTGAGGAAGGACACTGAGCAGTGTAGCCGTCCAGTCAAATGCACTGAGCCACCACAAGCCCGGATGGCTGTCCGGCTGTATGATTCGACGGCAGGACTACCAAGAGAGCGCCAGAACCTTCTCGAAATGAGCGTGATGTCAGAGGCTGTGTATGTTGCCTACGAACTGGAGGTCCATTGATATGAACCAAGACACTTCCGATTGTGGGCGGCATTGAGTTGGAATGTGGCAGATAAACGAGATGATCTTCCGATGGTTTTGGGAATTTGCCGTCTGCGTGCCTTAGGAACTTGAGCTTGCCTGTCCTTGTTAAGTGGCGGCGACTGACAGAAACCTTCTTTATGTCCGAATGCGTGACAGCGTCGGCAACGGTATTGATTAAACGAGCAGAACTTGTGGTAGTGCCAGGAACCACAATAGCTACAGGCGTACGGGGTTTCCTTCGGACTGTCGGCGATGGTGATATCTGCTTGGAGTGGATAGCAGCAACCATAGGCGTAGAACGAGGTCTGTCAGTTTACTGAATTAGTTCCGAATCATGCTTCTGATTGTGTAGCCGCTCGCATTCGTGCACTAGTTGTGCCACTGTGATGTCGGGGTCCGAATCAGTCTTAGCTAATAATCTGGTTCGCAGTTTTGTATCACCTGGTGACTGGAGACAACAGACCAAAATTAGGCATCGAAACTGATCTTCATTAAGAGATCGGATCTTAAAACAGCCTTTCCTCACAATGGACGAGGCCAGAGTAAGTGACAAAATCGTCGGCCTCCCGCTTGACTATTTTGAGGCGCTGGACGCGAGTGTTGGACAGGGATGTGGTGTCCCCGAAAATAGACGGCTACATATGTGCCGTACCGTTGAAACTGCGTGATCGCGGTACGGCAAGGAGGATGAAGTTTGACTAGTTGAAATGTCCTACTGGGCCCAATTTCCGGAGTAGACGGACTTTGGTCTCCTCATCCCGGTAAGACATCCTCATACCGCTTTTACCATGAATCAAACGTCACGCCAGCGCGTGGACCATACTGAGAATAAGCCATGTTCTTGCGGATATGATCCACTAATGGTAATTCTGCGGAAGAGGGCGACCCCATAGTGGAGAATTTTGAGACCAACATCTCCATCAGCTCGATCTGGTTTTGCATCATTTGCTTAAAATCTGCATCGGCAGCCATGGTTGAGGAGAGTAAACTAACACCTCCGTCTGTATGTAGGTTGTATTCATGATGCTTCTTCACCGCAGTTGCGCTAAACCAACTTGCACTTAAACTAGGTCCCTTTAGGCTGGATAAATTTCATTTCACTTTAATTGGCTGTTTGCCTGCCTGAAGTATCTTCTATTTTACTTGCACACGTTGCTTATGCTAATCGCACTTATCTTCGTTAACTTGTTTGCATTTGTAGCATATTTCGAGTAACTTGTGGACATTTTGTACTTGTCGTTTACTCGTTGATAACCAACTTACTTCATATGCTAATTTAGGGAAGAGTTATGTCGGCATAGCCGTATGCTTTACCAGATATACTTTTTGATAATGTTATTTCAAGTGATTAGCTGTTGCTTGATATCCCTGGCGTGCATGCGCTTGATGTGCATGTTGACAAGGTGCTTACCTGTGTAGTTACCACTACCTCATCCATACTGGCTCCAGGAGACAGTTTGTCGTTGCTGGAGGGGACGGGGTGCACGGTCCTTGTGGCCGTATTAAGCTCAAAGAGTGGTTCCGTGCACTCAGTGTGGATCGGACTACGATCCACCCACCACCTTGTGTGCGCTTGCCACCCTAATACAGCGTGCTTGTGTTTGCCTGTGAACTAGTGTGGGCCGGCTCCGTTGATCAAACATGGCTCCCAAGCACATGCCTCCCGGTCTTATTCCTTCGGGTTTTCACTGGATATGGTGTGTGATTGGAGCGGTGGGTGGTGCAGCGCAAGCCACTGTAAGCGCAGGCGTCCTGTGACTGTCCCTGTGGAGGCCACAGTGACAAGCAAATCCGAAACCGGATGCCGCCAACCATGGTGAAAACAGTCGACATTGCCGTTCACCTTGTGCGAAGTGTGGTTTAATGGCACAGAGAAAGTAGTTCGCTGGCACGTGAATGAGGCCTACGCATCTGGCGGCTACATAAACGGCCGTCTGTTTTACGTCACGGAAAGGCGCTCCCGCGTCATTTACCTTATCGACACAGCAGCCGAAGTGAGCGTTATCCCTTCCAGCCCACAAGACAAGCATTCGTAGCCTACGTACATTCTAAGGACAATCACCGACGAGCCGTTAATTTCATGCGGTCAGCGTATGATGTACCTAGATTTAATTCGCCTCAGAGATTTTCACTGGGATTTTACGATTTCTTTACTACCTTTCGAAACATCGGAATTGATTTCCTTCGCCACCTCGGATTGCTTGTCGATGCAAATCAACACAGAATTCTAGATGACCATACGAAACTAGGTGTTGGTGGTGTCCTTTCAGATGCCCTGATAGTCAGCCCTCTTTTAGGCATCGCAGATGCACCGCCCAACTACTTGCGCATCCTCTCTGAATACCAGCGACTGTTTCGACCGGCAGCAGAGCTTCCACCAGTTAGGCCAGGGGTCGATTACCACAAAGTCACGCGCGGTCAACCAGTTAGCGCACTACCAAGAAGTTTTGCCTTGGAAAACTACGTGCAGCACGGGTTGAATTCGACCATATACTTCAGCTCGGTCGTCGCTTCTCCATATGGTCCCTAAGAAGGTCATGGGAGACTAACGTCCTTGCGGTGATTATCGAACCTTAAATGCGATTTCCACACCCGATCGCTATACGGTCCCACATCGTGGATCTCACCACCAGTCTGCCAAGTAAAAACGTCTATAGCAAAATCGATTTGGTGCACGCATACAACCAAAGCCGGGTAAATGAAACGGACGTCTCCAATACTGCCGTGCCAAATCCATTTTTATTTACCGTGCTGGATTCTACTTTTAAATTGATAATACTGTGTTATACGCATTTGCTCTGTGTGAATTTTGCACCATTACTTTGCTTTTGGTGCATCTTTCCATCTGTGCGAATTTGATGGATATTATACGGCTACTGTCGGAGATCTCACTGATTGGCCCAACTGCCGTCTGTGTCCGCCATCTTGGATTTGTTCTACAGCAATCGAACAGGTGTCTGCCAGACCACCAGGTTGACCAACGGCGTTTGGATTCAGCACACCAATGCAGATGTTACAACGAACATCTTCCGCAGATCTGACAGTCACAATGGCACGTGCTGTTTGCCCACGGAAAGCTAAGCCCAAAGCTTCCGAAATAAACGTTAGTTGTGGCGTAGACAGCTGTGTAAAACTTGTACGACTTGGAATAGAATGCAGGAACTGTCGAAAATACTTCCATTCTCCATGTGCTCGCCTTAGTCTCAGTCAGATGAAAAACCTTAGTAGTACGACTAATTCTCTCTGATTCTGCACTGAGTGTACGTCTTTTCCACTCATTACATGTATAACTTTGATGGGGCAGAAATACGATAGGCTGACAAAGAGTATAGAACAGGCAGCTGCCGTGAAAACTGTCCCACATGAGCCAGACAAATCAGTGCATCGAACTCGATTCTCAACATCAAGCTCCAATTCAGCACAGTGTAAGAGTAATGATCCAGAGTTAGCCACTGCGGCACTAGCGTCTTCTCATAAAGATGCGTTCGCCACACATTCCTCAACAGAATCCTCCGCCACGCTAAACACTGTTAGAGAGCAGACAACCTACTCGTCCGTTGTTCTTACTCATATGACGGAGGCACCTCTCATTACAAACCCGCCCGCTGCCAAACGAGTTACTACTGCTAATACCACCACGGGACTCAAGACCCCATCACTTGTCCAATCGAAGAAAGCAGCCACTGGTCCCTCAAAAAAGGAGAATATGAAAAACTACCATAATTCTCTAACTGTTATATGCTCTAATATGACTGAATCCGGGGCGAACTCCATAAAAGATAAGATAATAGACGACAAAAAGCAGTTGGAATTCCTGTGTCAACTACTAGAGGTCCAAGCCAAACCAGTCAGTATGATGCGTCTCGTCCGTCACCCAAAATCCGTACACCAAGGTGAACCGCGGTTACTCCAGGTAACACTTCAGTCGGATAATGATGCAGAGTCAGTTCTCTTGTCAGCCATTTGCCTCCGTACCACCACATGCACTGTTCGAATATTTCCAGATGTTCCTTGGAGCAAAGGCCAGAAAGGCAAACAACGTCAGTGTGACTTCCGTAAACAACAAGACGCAATATCTATCCTTGTTCACGGTGTCCTCGAGCTTCAGTCAATAAGCGAGCTAGAGGTCAAAGCGCATGACTGGGATGAATGGCGTTTTATTTGTGAAGTACTCCCACTCGAAAATGTTATCGCTACTTCGGCATCAACCTTATCGCTATCACAGAAATACGAAAGGTTTGGTCCCCGAGTGATGAAAGTATCATTGCACTCCGAACTGATGACAGAAAATGTGCTCAAAATGTGGCACAAAACGCGTAAAATACTGCCATCCGAAATACGTATAAAGGCATAGGCACCGGGCCACACATAGAGAATGTAACACTGCGCAAGCAAGTTACCAATACAATTCTGTCACCGTGTAGCTCAGAACGGAAACAACGCCCAAACACACCGACAGCTGAAGGAGGACAGGATGATCACTCACTTGTTGGCACTGAGAGCTCTATACAACAATCTGAACTGACCTTAGTGTATGCGTCATCGTTCCTACAAAAGACCACCGGCAGCCGACTCCGCATGGGTCGGCATAGAACCTCCCTGGAAACCAGCATTCACACACACGCTTCTGACCACCGATGCTCTCACCTGCTTGTATACCAATGCACAAGGTCCTCTCAGCAAGCTAACGGAACTTCGTATGTGTCAGGTCTCCACGCGTTGGGACCTAGTTATGGTCACTGAAACATGGCTGAACACGGAGATCACGGATGCTGAGGTTGCACTACCCGGCATGACTTCCGTACGAAATGATCGACCTAGCAGAGGAGGGGAGTGTTTGTGTACTATCGATCCGACCTACTTGTTGATATCATTGAGGACCTAGAAACGCAACTCATCGACGCTCTTTGGTGTCGTATGCATCTAAGACGTGGTGATGTGTGTTTGCTATGAATAGTTTACCGCCCTCCAATGCCCACCTTGGAAATGGATCAATGCCTAGCTTCTGCGATGGAACGAGTCCTAGCACGACCATACAGTCACGTCCGTCAGGTAGCGGACCTCAACCTGTACGCAATCGAAGTTTCAGCATCGCACTGCGAACAATTCAAGGCGGATTTGTAAGAGATGATTGCCGATGTACATCTGTACAATCATGTTATCTCTCCCACGCGATTCCGAACGGGTGACACACCCTCTGTTTTGGACCTTGTGCTCTCCAACGAGGAACTAATGGTCGACACCGTGACCATAGATGCACCACTTGGCCGTAGCGATCACGCGACGTTGCTCTTTCGTTACATCTGTTACTCGGAGTACATCAGTGAGAACAACCTAGAGATCTATGTCGTTACACATTACGATAAATTGTCCAAATTTGTTCAAGAAATCGACTGGTGTTTCCTGGCCGAGAAGCCGCCCAATGTCGTCTGGATCTTGCTCGTCACCCAATTCACTGAGCTAGTGACAAATGAGTCAGAAAGCAAAGTGCTTCGTCCGAAACAACTGAATTCGATCCTGAGGAGCCGTACTAGAAAATGCATGGGCTTAAGGGATTCATCCTGGCGCGCTTACAAAGCCTGTCCAAGTAACGTGATCTGGGGTGCTTACACAACTAAACGAAACCACTGCGTCAAGTTGATCCGCGACGGCAAACTCCAGCACCAACAGAACTTAGCGTCAAAATTCAGTACAAATCCCAAATTGCTGTATAGACACGTCAACAAACTCCGCAGAGTGCAGCGCGGGATCCCGGTTTTACGTGCAACAGATGGTCTTGCGCAAACCGCACAAGATGCAGCCAACGTGCTTCGCCAACACTTCATCCATACTTTCCGGAGTGAACCATCATTTCATCCGCTTTTTACACAGCTTCCATCGACACCAGCGTTAAACCACGTATTGTTCACGTCAGCCAATGTGATGAAAACGATAATGTCATTGCGCGCGCACAGCTCACCTGGCGTGGACGACATCAAACCGAAGGCCTTGAACACAGTGCCGATGAACCTTGCCGAACCATTAGCTCGGTTCTCTCAACGTTGTCTCGACGAAATACAGGTTCCCACAATGTAGAAACATGGACTAGTCACTCCTATCTACAAAAGTGGTAATCGTTCGGAGCCCTCGAACTACCGTCCAATCACTCTCCTTCCAGTTTTATCCAAAGTAATGGAACGTATAATTGCAGAGGCACTCATGGGATATCTTGAGAGCAACAACATCCTAGTGTCACAGCAACACGGATTCCGCCGAAATCGATCCTGCACTACAAATTTGCTGCTAGCCCGAGCAAGCTGGACAGAGTCAGCCGATGCCAGAGTGGGAGTCGACGTTGTCTACCTGGACTTCTCGAAAGCGTTCGATCGTTTGGACCACCGCATTCTCCTGCACAAGCTTCGAAGCTATGGAATCGGTGATCCTATACTTCGTTGGATCTGCAACTTCCTCCTTCAACGTCAGGTGAATGTGAGAATCCGCAGCTCTATTTCCGACCCAAGTGTCATCCAGTGTGGCGTGCCTCAAGGATCGGTACTGGGGCCACGTTTACACCTCAGGTTCAGTAACGACGTTGGCAGTGAACTGGCTGTGTACTGTGCCTAAGGATACGTCACTTTGGACACGTATTACAAGACCGAACTTTTGCTGTCTTCACTGGTCATAAGCCACTAACGTACGTGCTCGGGTCGACAAACAACCGATACCCCGCTACGGAATCCTGTCACTGGACTACATTGCTCAGTTTACGACCGATATAGGGCATTCAGGTGTGCACAACGCCGTCGAGGATGCACTTTTCCGAATTCATGCGAGCTCCCCTAACGCCGGCACTGCTATCGACTTGGCAGCCATAACCCAGTGCAGATCAATGATTCTAAAGTTGATCTACTACACGGGTTTCCATCACTAGATATACGATCCGTTCCACTAGTATCCTCAGACGGGACTATACGTTGCGATTTCTGTGGATACGCTGCGCCCAGCCGTCGCATGCGAGTTTCCACAGGCCGGGTTCAACACGTTGTACAGCTTGTCGCACCCAGACGTTCGTGCATCGTTTGAACTCGTCACCGCACGGTTCCTTTGGTGCAATGTCATTCTTGACGTTCGTATTTGGGCAGCTGGTTGCCTTCCGTGTCAAAGCGCGAAGATGCACAAGAACACGCAAAGCCACCTCAAGTGAACCGAGGTCTCAATAGAGGTTGCTTGTAGCAACCCAACCACCAGCGGAGCCTCCAAGTCCAACTTTGCAAGCTGTCTACGTGTTCACACGTCTTTCTTCGCACAGATGGTGTTCGACAGCTTCTTCAGTCGCCGTAAGTAGAACCTTTTAAAGTGCTGCACCATACGAATAAGCCGTGCTCGATCGACCGCGGTGGCCGACGAGAAAACCTCACCATCGACCGTCTGAAGCCTGCTTTTATGAAAAAATCTACCTCGCCTACTTCGTTTAGTAATGCTTCGTGCGACCTCACAACTCATCGCGCCAACTTTCAGCATCCAAGTGTCGTCGAACCAGGCCACGATCCTGGTCTACAAGCATCGGCCGTCCCGACACCTCCCGAACCTAGCTTGTCTCCTCACACGATTGACCGCCGTGGTTAGGAGGTTCGTAAGCCCGTTTGCTTTTCCGATTATGTGTAGGTTTGTAGATATTGAACACAGTTGCCCCGTTTTTGGTCGATTGACGTTTTGAAAACGAAAAAAAGTCAAAAACATCCGAAAAATATTTTATATAAATAACCAAAAACCAAAAAGCTGAGCACTTTTGCACGCAGGTCATTCGTTCGTTCTTTTTGACGTGTTCTGCATGTGCTTTTTCTGCTTTCTCGTCTCTACATGTCCCAACCCTCCCCTCCGATCGACTGGCCCACAAGAGCAACGTTTTCGAGGATAGCCACAGTCAACGAGGAGCCGGACGCGAATGCATGTCGTTTCCCCGCGGGATCAGGGTTCTTTCTTCGTGGGACGAGGATCCTTCCTTCGTGAGATGACGGTCATTTCTTCGTGAGGAGAGTGTTGTTCTGGCGCGGGGCGGGGTGTGGCGGAGGGAGAGGCCACTCCAAAGCGCACCGTTGGGCAGCCCAGGAGGTTGAGGTCCTGTCAGCCTTCTTCCTCGGTTAGCCACTTTTTTATGTCCGACATGCCAGCTCCAACGGCTTGCCGCAACGCACCCTGCCCTGCAATCAACAAATATTAACTGAAAATTGCAAGCAGACTCCGATATCGGACGCGCCTACCCACACACGCGTGACGTGCGTGCTCCTGGTTCATTTGGATTATTCCCCTCTATCCTCTCTCCATCCTCTCGCAGCGCTGTCACTGTACGCTCATTCGAACCGGATTTACCAGCCCTATACAGTGATCCATCATACGTGGAAATATCTTCTACGATTGGAGGCTGCGCCATCACGAACCGTTTTCACTGGCATCCGTGATCAACCGCAAGCGGATAACTCAATCACATTGATTGCCTTTCTGTGTGACACTATTCGATACAGAATTCTCGAGGCAGACCGAAAAGCCTAAGTTTATTCCGATCCAACGTTTCTCAACACAGCTGTGAAAGAATTTGTGATCTGTCAATCTGTGTTCACCGCTCTGTTCAGATTCAGTTAGCAGGTTCCAGCCACGCCATTCCTTGTGACCTTGTCATCCAGTGCGCCTGCATAGCCAATCACACGGACCGCGCGACCACCCCGACCGCTCATTTCACCTTGCAAACACCACGCTCGCCTGACCGATGTGCGCCGCTCTCAAAGCTGGTAAAGTACAGAACGCTAACCAACCCACTGCGTCAGGTAACGACACCAAATTGAATGGCAGAAAGGCGAAACCGAAGAGGATCCAAGCGAAAGACATTTGCGGGTTACGACATTGTCATCGGGTAGTAAAAGTCGGTCTGGCTTGCTCGCACTGTTTGGAATGGTACCATACGAAATGTGCAAATGTGTCCCAACAACAGGTGCGGAAGAGAAGTAGCTCCCAAGATGCATTTTGGTTCTGTACTGCGTGTTCCACCATCCCCTCGTTAAGTGCTTGCTCATCCTAGCTCAGAAATGCGAGCGGATAACCGCAGAATCAGAGCAGAGGATAAACGATAAGATTACTTCAATGGGAGCGAGTATGCACCACAGAAGCATAGTGGTTTCTGAGCAACGGAATGCTGAACAATCTGCTTCCCCTGAACCGCAATCAGCCACCTCTCCATCTCCGTTGTCTTCTCCAACTTTGGTAGAAAACCGGGCGAAAACAGACCGTACCTACGAGAGACAAACAGTACTCACGGCAACGAAAATCAGGCACCACTCAAAAAGTCTGGTTAAGCAAATTCCACTAGACCTGACATCTAGCATTAACAGGATGAAGCAGCCAAACACCAACCTTGGGTATCTGTAGCTCAAATATCTCTTGTCAAGACTAAGCCTCTCAGAACATCAGTTACCTATACAGATATTGCTACAAAGGTCCACCGAGAGGCCGCCGTTGCGGTCTCTTCCATTGTAAACACCGTTAACGCGAATAGGGAGACAAACAGCAAACAATCAACACTTGTCAGCAGGTCAGGACTAACGAGTACCATACCTTGTAGATCAACGAAAAAGAGATCCAACAACAGTTCCCGGACTGTTGTATGCTCAAATGACCCTGAATCTACCGCCATCACATTGAGGGATAAGTTATCAGACGACCAAGACCAATGGAACTCATTGTGCATGCAGATGAGTATCAAAGCCAAGACCATAAACTTATTACGAATTACTCGTCATCCGAACTCGCTACACTATGGCGAACCCAGACTTATTCGAGCAACACTAGAATCCTCCACCGACGTAGAAAACGTTTTGCTCTCCGCAAACGCGCTAAGACACGGATCCGGTGGGATACGCATATATACTGACGTCCATTGGAGCGCGTGACAATCAAAAAGAAACACCGAATTGGGGCACAGCAAGCAAGACCGACTAAACGTAATCTTTATCCATGACGTTCCAGCATATCCTGCTAACGATGTTCAAGAGACCGAAATGCACGATTTAGAACAGCGGCGGTTCATTTGTGAAACACTTTCCTTGGATACTATTTTGGCACTATCGCTCACCGGGATACCTATCTCACCAAATTATAGAGGCTGCGGCCCTCGAATCCTAAAACTTGTGGTTCAGTCAGAGAAACAAGCAAAGGAGGTATTAGATCGGTGGTGGAGAAATCGAAAACATCTTCCTTCTGAAATTCGGTTAAAGGTCACTAAAGTTTTGCACAGCTCAAATATTAAAGCAACTGAAGCAGCAAGCATACCGACGAATGTACAGAAGCGTAACTTGACTGCTGCTATAATTGACTCTGACGTGGGTCTAAACAAACGTTGAGACACACCTTGGCCGAATCAAGTTTCAGACGAGGTATCATTATCCCATCAAAAAAACGAGTAACTGCCGACCTCCCATCGGTCGGCATTCTCCCACACTTGACCCCTTCACCCCTCTATGGGCTCCTGGAAAACAAGAAACTGGCCTGCTTGTATACAAATGCTCAGGGACTTTCTAACAAACTGGCTGAACTGAAAGATCGCCAAGCTTCCGGCTCCTATGATGTCATTGGTATCTCCGAGACGTGGTTGCACACGGGAATGACGGACGCTGAAGTGTCGCTACCCGGCATGTCGCTGATCCGGAACGATAGGCTCAAAAAAGGAGGAGGGGTAATCCTGTACTACCGAAACGACTTACAGTGCGAAGCTGTGGAGGATTCAGACTCGCAGTTCCCCGACTCTCTTTGGTGCCGGTTGCAGTTACAAAGCAGGGACGCGTGCCTTATTGTCTTGGTGTATCGCGCCCCTAACTCAACACCCGAAACCGACTACCATCTAGCGGCTGCTTTAAAATGCAGTTTACAACAAAAGTACACTCACATTCTTATCATCGGTGATTCCAACGTACATTGTTTAGAAGCCCCTGCCACGATCGGAGAACAATTCAAAACCGATCTACAGGAGCTAGTAACCACTGTTCCTCCTTACAATCACATAACTTTGCCCACTCGGTTCAGAACTGGTAACAGGCCATCTGGGCTGGATCTCGGGCTTACCAACGAGGAGCATATGATTGATGTGTTGGTTTTAGACTGTCCGTTGGGTCGCAATGATCACGCCGTGATCAGATTCAACTTCGTCTGCTATGCAGAATATCTGAATGCGAACGATGATACTATGCGAACCATCATAAGCTACAATCGATTAGCTCAGCTCGTCAACACCACAACTTTGTCGTTCCTCGAAGAAGAACCCCCGGAAGTCGCCTGACTCGTGTTCGTCAATACATTCAGTCAGCTGCTTGCAGAGGCTTCAGAGGTAAAAGTTTGCAATAAGTGTAAATCAGTTTCCTTCGTTAGGAGTAGAGCTCGAAAATGGATGACAGTACGCAACGCAGCATGCTGAGTGTACAGAGAAGCTCCAGCACCAGAAACTTGGGACAACTACGTAGTCCAAGTTAACCACTGCACTCAACTGTTAAGAGAAGACAAAGCCGCCTATCATCAGAACATCGCAAAAACCTTCAGTGCTAACCACAACCTGCTGTACAAGAACGTTAATAGCCTACGAAATATGAGGCAAGGATTTCCTCCACTCAGGACGGCTGACGGCCCAACAAGAACAGCTGTGGAAGCAGCAAACGCGCTGCAGATGCAATACGCCCCCACGTTTCGAAGGGTCTTGCCACTAAGCGATCAACCAACCTTTGTCTTCTCCTTTACATCACTTTTACCGCAGAGGCTGTATTGCAAAACCTGACGTCTCTACGCAAACACAGCTCGCCGGGTGTCGACACCATTCGTCCAGAGGCATTGGGAGCAGCAGGAAGCCAACTGACAGGACCTTTAGCCCAGTTTTCCCAGCGCTGCTTAGACCAGAACCAAGTTCCCGCTATGTGGAAGCTTGGAATAATAACCCCGATTCACAAAGGTGGAAGCAGAATCGAATCCTCCAACTACCGCCCAGTATCCCTCCTTCCTATACTCTCCAAGGTCATGGAATCCATAGTTGCCGATGCACTGGTGTGCTATCTGGATAACTGCAACATCATCACTCCTGAGCAGCATGGTTTCCGTCGACAGCGGTCATGTACAACGAATTTACTAATTGCACGCAGTTGTTGGACCGAGGCAGCGGACGCTGGAGAAGGTGTTGATGTGATCTACCTGGATTTTTCCAAGGCTTTCGATCGTCTAAACTATCGGATACTACTATCCAAGCTGCAGCATTACGGGATCGGCAATCCTATTTTAAGCGGGAACGCCAACTTTCTACTTCAACTGCAATTAGTGGTCAGAGTTCGGAGCTCTTTATCGGACCCCATACAAATGGAATGTGGTGCGCCGCAAGGCTTAGTTCTAGGTCCACGTTTGGTTTTGGTGTTTATTAATGACTTTGCACAGGGAATCTCTTCAAACTTCCTCATGTTTGCCGACGATATCAAGATCTGGCGCAGGATCCACGCGAACGCAAAACAACGTGTGCTTCAGAGTGATTTAGATACCGTGTATCAATGGTCGACCCAAAAATTACTGCATTTCAGCGTCAGTAAATGAAAGATGCTTTCCATCCGACATCAGAGCAGCTACTCATACGACTCGGAACGGATGTACTGCAACAATCAACTCTCGAACGTGACTTGGGTGTCCTGGTTCAAGATGACTTGGGTTGCTCCAGGCAATCCGAAAAGGCCTCGAAGACTGGGTACCAACACGTTGGGCTGTTGCGACAGGCGCTTAGACAAATAAATAACTCCATATTTCGACAAATGCTCAGTGCGTATGTTCACCTCCATGTCGAATATGCAATTCAAGCCTGGCATCCATGGCTGAAACACGACCTTAATGCACTGATGCAGCCACAATGTCGGGCATCTAAGAACCTAAGTGGAATGCGCAAGGTTTCCTCCCAGGAAGCTGCAACGATTGGGGGTGTTCAGTGGTAGCCATCACAGACTACGAGGTGACCTGATTATGGCATACTTGATTCTGCGAGACCCACATCATGTGCGCCGCCCTTTACTGCAACTCAGCAGCAATACAAACCTGAGGGCCCACTCAATGAAACTCGCTATACAATATAGCCGCCTAGAGTGCCGCAAAAAGTTCTTTTCTATTCGTGTCTGTCACGCATTGAACGCTCTCCCAGAATCGGTCCTCTCTGCACCGACACTAACCGTATTTATAAGACGGTTGGACGATGCACTCATCCACTTACACTTTGTTACTTAACACTAGGTCTCCATCCTACATCTGGAGTTTGCCATGGAATTATTTGTTGTTAACTGTGGGTGTTGTGAATCTAAGCTGAGAGCAGGACAACGACGGAGCAAACGATAAGTCCTTATTTTCATATTTAAAGTATTAACTATTTTACTAGCCTTATGACCATTATTGTTATATTTATGTCCCCACCGATTATCCAACGGGAATTGTAAAGCAACGCTTCTTAACCCGTATAAATTCATTGTTCCTTGTTCAGTGAACTCCCATTTGATACGAACGCTCGCTAATTTTTACTCGGCACGATTTTGCGCAACAAACTTCTCTTCATCCATCATTTTTCCACATCGAAGGCTTCTCTTGTTCAGCCTGCTACGAAGGAGCTCTGTAGCGCCCCAGAAAGACTACTTTCTTTTATGTACAATTTCATTGCTGACCAATTGTACATTACAATTTCTTAACCTCCCTTACACTAAGACCATCTTGGCCTACATTCGATTTGTCACAATTAGGTTTGGTGAGTTCGATACTGACGTTTGTTCCTCCGTTCGTCTTCATTTTATTGCGGCGTCACAATGCAGTCTGCTGTGTCTGAGGTTTCTGCCTTCTCGTATCCGCGCTTGATCACGAGCAGCGTACGCGACAATTATCTACTAGTCCCAGGATATTGGCGGAAAATTTCGGAGTATAGGAGACACAGATCCTTCTAACTTTAAAGAGGAAAGCCGAGTTTTCGGAGGACTTTTTGAACAACGCGCCAAGGCTGTAAAGGAAGAATGGTAGAAAAACGGCCAAGGAAGCAATAAACGCACTTGTTGGAATGGTGCCAGTCAGCACGCTTTAAAAATCCCATTACCTGACGCCATGAATTAAGAACGTGTAGTGCGCTTCGCGAATGAATTGCCAAACCCAGTCTTTAAAGCGTCAAACTATTGGCTGGATGTTTTCATCAGTTGACACAACCTCTTTGTTGGTAAGTACTCTGGCGAAGGCGGTGACTCATACATGTGTACTGCATCAGATTGGGCAGCATAATTACCCGAAAGATGTTCTGGCTACACAGACCAAGACATTTTTAAGTTGATGAAACCGGTATGTTATTCAAAACGATGTCGGACAAAAGATGTTTTGTTGAAGAAAAGAAATGCGCAGGTTGGAGCAGGAGCAAGGAGCATACCAGTCAAACGAGGTACTAGCATTGAACAGGGAGAATCGGCCTTAGTGATTAGGCAATCAGCCAACCTACGCATTTGTAGAAACATGAACATGAAAAACTAGCGGTATTTTACAAGAATAACAAAAAGGAATGGATGACTGCAGCTACTTTCGAAGATTGTTTTCAAAGAATTGACAGAAAAATGAAGAAAAAAGCGCATCATGCTGTTTTTTGACAACGGCACTTGTCATCCCAAGTTCCAGTTAATGTAAAATTGGAGTTCTTGCCACCAAACACCACTGCGTTAGTTCAACCCCTCGACCAGGGTGTCCTTCAGGCGCTCGAATTAATGTTTAGGAAAAAAGCAGCTTCTGCTTCTTACTATGATCATAGAATCCCACAAAGAGATGTCCGGAAAGGAACTCATTAAACGAGTAAATTTCTCGGACCTCGTGTTCCGGATACCTGCCGCATGAAAGGAGACGGAGTACTCAACAATATCTAAGTGTCTTTGTAAAGCGGGGTTTCCGGTTCTCCTGAAATAGATTCTGAGAGAGCAATGCAATTTGGTCCTGAGAGTTATGAGCAAATTGCACCTTTAACCTCCATTGCTTTGGATACTCTTTCAAAGTAATTGTTTGGATACCAGCTCGTTGACAGCCATATGCTTGATTCTTATCTCTAAACCTGTAACACCACAGAAATAACCTGGGACCTGCCTGCCACATCAATTTTAGCAGCTAAAGATGTGGATACTGAATCAGACGACGACCAGGAACAGGATGCTACCGACGTCCTGAAAACGTATACATGCACAGACGCACAGGGTGTTTTGGATATTTGCGCTTCTACGCGATACATAGCGGACACACTGACATGCTTGACCTTATGCTAAACGCAAGGGAAAAGCTAAATGAATCATTTATTTCAAATGCCAGTCAACAATCCACTATAGTGATTTTTTCATCTGGTGGCAAATGATTTTGACAATATAAATGGGTGTGTATGATTTTTTCAAAGCTTGTGGACTTCGATGATGTGCAGGTCAGGTTTTAAAATGTTGACTCATAACCTGTAAATTTATTCCATTCTTCTTACTCATATATCCCACATTCTACACTACTACTGTTGTTGCTTTAATTAGAAGCTAAGTCTGATCATAGAAGCCGTCTGTTTACAGATCAAGTTCGCGAGTTGAAAATTTATCACTCATGTGGAGTCGATCATGAGTAGTGTCGCTTATGCATGAACCGGTCCATGGCGACCACCTGTCCAAGACGACCACTTTTGTCGGTCCCTTAAGTGGTCGCCTTGGATAGGTTTGACTCTAGTTTATTACAGTAAACGTTGGGTCCAGTTACTTTGGCACTTCTGAATATTTGATATCCAGTGACACAAGTTTCGTCGCAACCCGTACCTGAGTTCCACTATGCCCTGTTCTACACTTATGACAATCAGACATCTGATCTGTGTCACGCAGATCACTTGCGGTGTTTACAACTTTATTGTCAGCGACCGGACTCGTGATCTGTCACCAACTCCAATAAAGGAAACTGAATGTATATGGCCCAAGCCCATTGTGATTACCAATTTATTTGTAACTGTAGAACTGTTTATATGGGCAGTACGAAGAGGACCCTGTGTTTCGGAACTAAAAGACAGATGCTAAAATAGGCTCAATGTTGGACGTCTCAGCATTCCTGCCCATCTCAGGCTGTGTTTATGCAGACCGGTATCATCTTCGATCGGCGGGAGAGCCTATGGTTCGCTTAGACTGGAGGTGGCTAGAGCCTGACAGCTGCTGCTACCGTTGTGCCATGGGCTCATGTCCTGGGCGCCTTCTCGTGGCGACCGCTGGGTGGGAGTTGGGTTACGCCCTTCTCCCTGCTAAGATCCAGGACACCAATCCGTATGAGTCAGTGAACTGACCATGTGCTAGACCCGCTGCCTTTCGGGTGTACATTTTATTGAAGGCTTTGCCTGAGGACCCGAATCGTTCTCCTATCAGGTGTCGGCGCTCTGCCAGTATCCTAGTCCATTCTCTTCGGAGGTTAGGGAGTGGTCTATGGCCCACTTCCCGTAAAACGTAGCCATAGGAGACAACAAATCTACGGGTTATAAGCTCACAGCTCGATTGGCGTAGTGCATGAGCACCACGCGTTGTCTCTGACGGTGGGAGTGCACTTCCGGGTATTCAATGGTTTGTTACTGCCCGACTAAAGCCAGGCAACCTATGGTCAAATTGGTGCAAACTCGCCAAAACCCACTTGTGTCTGGCCGTGGTCGCAAAACCTATATGAATCGTTCCAGTACCTCAAAGGCTGCTTGTGACTGCCGACAAGCAGATCCCAATCTGTCTATGCAATCACATTCCCACACTGGATCTGCTCCCCACCGTCTTGTGAGTCAGGCTATTGAGCCAAAGACTCCGGAAGGAGTCCTTCAAGCAAACCTCCGAACCATCCACTGTCTTGTGGGTCAGGCTATTGAACCGAAGGCTCCGGGCTGAGTCCCTCAAGCAAACCTATGAAGCACATCCGCCACCTCGCGTACGATTGTCCACCAATGCAATCGTATGCCTGCGCGCAAAGCATTCAGCATCGGGTGCTTGAACGTGCGCACACTACTAAATCGGAATTCAAGTGAGCGATCCGAGCGACGCTCTGCTCTGGTCGCGATAGAACTGGTGCGCTACCACATCGATGTTGCAGCGCTCAGTGAAACTCGGCTCGCTGAGCAAGGTAATTTGCATGAAGCTGGTGCTGGCTGCACATTCTACTGGGTGGGTAACGCCGCCTCGGCACTACGTGAACATGGGGTCGGATTTGCAATATCCCATCACCTCCATGGCTAGCTGGTGGGTGAACCAACAGGCATCAGTGCGCGACTGATGACTGTTCGCCTACGACTCGGAAGAGGTAAGTTCGCCACTTTTATAAGCACGTACGGTCCGACCATGTGTTACCCTGATGACACGCGTGATCAGTTCTACACTGAGCTATCCTCCGTGCTACGGTCTGAGTCGAGGAGCGACCGACTATTTCTGCTGGGTGATTTCAACGCGCGCTTTGGTCTTGATGCAACGGTGTGCATAGATTTTATCGGTCCGCATGGCATTGGTTCAGCGAATGCGAACGGTGACAGGCTGCTGTCACTGTGTGTCACTCACGTCCTGACAATCATGAACACCCGCTTTGCATGGAGTGCGAGTGAGATAGCAACTTGGACGCACCCACGGAGTGGTCATGCTCACCTGCTCGACTATGTCATCGTACATCAGCATAATATGCGTGAAGTGCGCATGACACGTGTACTGTGTCCATCTGAGTGTGGCACTGAGCACAAATTGCTGCAGACCAAACTGAACATTTGTTTTGGTAAATCTACCGCCGCGAATCAGCGTAAATTTAACATTCTCTCCCTCAGTATTGCGGCGAAACGTATTGAGCTGGAGAAGGCGATGGCTGCACGCCTGTGTGATGTGGACTGCATAGCCACAGTGGGCGACCTGTGGCGCCACATTCGCCACCCGGTGACAGCTACTGCTGAGGAGACCATCGGGCGCGCAAACTGTAAGCGGCATGAAACGTTTGATGAGAACAATGCGACGATTGGCGCATTGGTGCCGGAGAAGAATTCAGCATTTGCTGCACATGTCGCAGACTCCAATGACTTGGGGAAGAAGTCAGTTTCGAAAACTTCGATGGCGACTGACCCGAGAGCTCTGTCACATTAAGAATGCATGGTGGACGGAGAAGGTGAGGCAGCTAGAATGCTACGCCAAACGCTGCCAACACAAGGAATTCTTTGAATCTTTGAAGGCTGTGTATGAACCGAGATTGGAACCGCTGAGGACGCTGATCGATGGTAGTTCAGGCGCTAGCTGCACATAGACTGCGGACATATTGCAGATCTGGTGAAAACACTTTGACTGTCTCCTGAACAACCGTTCGGAGATCGACTGGCCCACCTTAACCGGCCTGCAGCCGCACGATGTGAAGACGAGTCTGGCGGACACGCCGACACTGGATGAGACGCAGAAAGCACTTGCTTACCTGCGAAACTGCAAGTGTGCCGGGGCCGGCGGGACATGCCTGAACTATTGAAACACGGCGGATCCACGTTGGTGACTGCACTGCACCACTTGATGCAACGCTTATGGATTGAAGAGGAAGTGCTTGCTGAGTTGAGCGATGCGTTTGTACTACCACTGTACAAGGGCAAAGGGAACAAGCAATGTTGCACGAATTATCGTGGCATCAAGTTGCTGAGTTGTGTGGGCAAGATGATTCCCCGCCTCGTCCGTCACGTGGTGGAACCTAACGTGTCGGAAGAGCAGTGTGAATTCCGTTCGGGTCGCAGCACTATAGAAATGGTGTTTATGGCTCGTCAGTTGCAGGAGAAGTGCGGAGAACGACACCAGCCGTTGCACTTGCTTTTTGTTGATTTCACCAAGGCATTTGATACGATGAACCGCGATGCATTGTGGCTGGTGTTTGGTAAGTTTGCTTGCCCGCGTAAGTTTGTTAGTTTAACTGCATGTCTGCACAGTGGTATGCGAGCGAGGGTGCAGCTGAGTGGAGAGACCTCGGAGGACTTTGCAATTGTCTCTGGTGTGAAGTAAGGCTGTGTTTAAGCTCCTGCCACTTTTAATATATTTCTTCTTGCACAGATGCAACGTTGCCTAGTGGCTGGCTGGTAACTTTCCGGAATGATGCCCTTCCATTGCTGGTGACCCAGCTGGCATGCAACTCTTGTATTTATTTTCTTTTTTCTGTCATGCGTTGCGGCACAGTAGCTGCGGTGTTTTCCACCTCTGGCTACCATGCATAATGAGGATGATGATGCTGACGATGATCATGATGATTATGAAGTTGATGATGATGATGATGATGAGAACTGAGAAATGAGAACTGGTGCGAAGCAGCGATTAGAGTTTGCTCTGTGTAGCTGCATCATTCGTCGCTTTCAGACATCAACTATTTATTCATCGTTTCGCTCTCTGTACTTTGCCTCTGCAAATTATTTGTCTAGTAGCATCTTGAATTTAGGCACTGTGTTGGCTTCTACTATATGCTGAGGCATGTCGTTCTAGACATTCACCACTCTGCGTTCGAAGCAGAGTTGATGTGCGACCCGCTTCAAATCCAGGACGATAAGTTTATACCGGTGTCCTCGCGTTCAGCTTGGTGTGCGCAGATGAAGTAGTTGTCTCAACATGGGGTAATCACCCAAATGTAATATCCGGTGCGTCATGATTAGGTCAACCCTCAGCCGACGATATGCTAGGGTGTACAGCTCTAGTTTTTTACATCGGTCTGTATATGGCATACCTCGTAAGTTGGGAATCAGCCTGATGGCTACATGCTGCACCCGCTCAAGCTCTTCTACTTCGCCCAGCATGATGGGACAATATGCGGGAGAGCCGTACTCTAGCATTGGTCGTATTATCGAAACGAAGAGGCGAGTGGCAATCTCTTCGGACCAAGTGCTGAAGCTGCGCCTGAGTGCCCAAAGCATCCGA
>OX104064.1:194846312-194904486 GCA_944474145.2 Dicrocoelium dendriticum | reverse complement strand
TGCTCACCCAAACTGCCTATTTCTCCTTGGTTCCTATTTTGCGTTGCTACTTTTGTGTATTTGTCTTGAACAATGAACAATGACGTGATACGGGTTAATAAGAAGCATTGCTTAATTAGCCCCGTTGGGTGGTCTGGTGGGTTATGGAAGACCCTACCGATTCCACCCGTATCCACAACTGCGCGTATCCATGATTTGGGTAATTTGTTTCAATTATATTGAGAGCTCGTCGCATTAGATGGTTTGCCACGTTTCCGGTAAAGTACCAAATAGCCGTTTTGTCCAAAATATTACTTGTCATTAGTGTACATCCCCCTAGTCCATCGCAATGAGGCTGGACCTTACCGTGGTGCGATGGTTTGTGTGCCTCAGCGATCCATTGAGCTACGCTGGGTGGTGCTTTTGCACCTTCAGAGTCACTCATACCAGATTGGTCAATGGTTAGAGGCCAGACAAACTCAGCCTCCTGGTCCTCCAGGTTGGGGGTTGGAATGAGGGTGGCTCCTTATTCCTTAAAATGGACTCCTTGTAGCCCAACGCCAAACCCGCTGCCTTGCGGTCAGGTTTTTGAACCAAAGGCTTTGGTTGAGAACCCTAATCGTTCTCCTGTCTAGGCCTGGGCAACCTGACAGTATCCTGCCCACGCAATACTATGAATTTTCCTTCAAACAATTTCTTGATGCTCTGGCCACCGCAGAGGATAATCAACGGTGCCCTATCTGCTGCATCGAGCAGGGTGGATAGGGGTTTGGATGCTACTGCTCAAGCCTTCCCGTCTTCTTATTCCCCCTCTTACGCTTTTTCACTCTTACCGTCCCATTCCAACTTCACTTATATCCCCCAGTTTTCAACCCCCGATTCTTGGCCCTCCCCCAACATGCTTTGCTAGGCATTTACCTTCTAATTTCAACTCACACGTGAACGCGGAGCGTCACTCCTCTCCTGTCGACAAGCCCATGTCCAACCAAGCGGTCCAATCCAGTTCATCGGCTTCCATTTGGAGCCCTCGATCCTCCTTCAGATTGGCATGCCTCAATGTACGCACACTGCTACAAATCGGTCAACAGGCAGCACTTGCCCGAACATTGGAGACCCTCTCGATCGATATCTGCTGCTTATCAGAGACTCGCCTGCAAGACTCGAGCACTGTGCTCACTCTGCGATCCCCTTCAGGTGACGCAAGCAGTATTTTCTCCTTGCGCCTATCCGGTGACGATGCAGCTTCGAGCACCGGCCAAGCCGGTGTTGGTATTGCCCTGAGTCCCCGGGCTGAAGCTGCTCTGGTTGATTGGATTCCAATCAGTAGCCGGATGTGTGCGGTCCGATTGGCTGGCTCGTTCAAAGCTTCGAAGTCGCGCGGGACTAATAGATGTCTATTCATCATCGCTGCCTATGCGCCCACAAACTGTAGCGATGATTCGGTAAAGAACGACTTCTACCGCCAACTGACCCAGCTCCTTCGCCACAGAAGAAGCACGGACACTGTTGTGCTGGCGGGGATCTGGACGCACAAGTTGGAAAGTTATCCACTGATGAAGTGCACCTGCGCGGTCAGCACGGTATAGGCTCCCGTAATGATAACGGTGAGCGGTTAATTCATTTGTGTGAGGATGCTCGCTTATTTCTTGCGAGCACTAATTTCCGACACAGCACCCGCCGGAGGGTGACTTGGCGCCCACCAGCCTCGAACCAGCCTTTGACGCAGATCGACCACATTGCTATTAGTTACCGCTGGAGAGGCTGCATCCAGAATTGTAGCTCGATTTGGAGCACATGTGTGCACACCGATCATGCACTTGCATGTGCTGACATGCTGATGCACTTTGGCGGACGCCCACGACGACGCTGTAAGCACATTGACACCAGCCAACTGACAAAGCTAGCTGTTCTGAATACGTATCGAAATACGCTGACATGCGAGTTGAGTAAGTGCTCACTGGAGACAATTGATGGTCACTGGTCACATGTTCGCCAGACCTTACTAGCAGCAGGCAAATCCTCATGTGGTATGTCTAATATCCAACATGGACATCAGGTCTCTTCTCGGTCTCTGGAACTTATCGACGCTCGCCGGCATATCCTGGCTGGAAGCGAGCACAATGAAACGCGCAAAGAGCTCCAGGCAAAACTCCGCGCTAACCTGAAGAGAGACCGCGAATCTTGGTGGTCTCATCGTGCGTCAGAGATGGAAGTGGCTGCTGCCCTTGGCAACCATCGTAAGTTATTCCGTCTGATACGGGAAACGGGCAGCAGGAGGCCTGGTGTTAGTGAAACAATTTGTGATGAGAGTGGACAGACTATTCACAATTTGCCAAAACGTCTGGAGCGTTGGGCAGAGCATTTTGAAATGCAATTTAATCTGCTAAAATTGTTCGATTCTTCGCCGGCCAGTGATCGCCCTGCTCCGTGGGCTGTACCCTTTGGATCCACCCTCTCGCTCAGAAGTCGAACGTGAGATCGGACTGTTGAAGTTGAACAAAGCCGCGGGACCAGATGATCTTCCTCCAGCCCTCTTCAAATTCGGAGGCTCCGCTCTTGTTGAGGCTTTACATGAATTACTAGTGAAACTGTGGGAGTAGGAGACTTTCCCAACCGACTGGAGCCGCTCCGTTATTGTTCCCATCTTCAAAGGCGGCTCGTACTTCGAATGAGGCAACCATAGAGGAATCAGTCTGATCTCCATCGCCTCCAAATTACTCGCCTCCATAATTCTTCACAGACTGAATGGCGCTCGTGAAAACTAGATTCGTGAGGAGCAAGCTGGGTTTCGTCGTGGTCGTGGCTGCATTGACCACATCTTCACCTTGCATCAGTTGTTGGAGCACCGTCACATATATTGGCGGCCCACCGTAGTCGTGTTCCTCGACATCAAAGGTGCCTTCGATTCGGTTGTTCGATGTGCCCTTTGGAATTGTTTACTCAGGAAAGGTGTGCTCGAGAAATATGTAAATATTATCCAAGCATTATATGCGCGTAGCACGGGCAGAGTGAGGGCTTACGGCAAGCTGTCGCCACCCACCACTATCTCCAGCGGTGTGAGACAAGGATGCCCGCTGTCACCTTTCCTCTTCAACTTCGCTATTGACGAAGCCATGGAGTTTGCATTTACAGGTCATGACTTGGAAGGTGTGGAGCTACTCCCAGGAGAACGACTTCTTGACTTGGAGTATACAGACGACATTGCCCTCATCTGTGACAGCTCCCAGACGTGCCAAGCCGCGCTGGACAGATTAGCACTGGCTGTCAGCCGCTTCGGATTTGCTTTGCACCATCGAAGTGCAAAGCGTTCCTCCAAGATTGGCAGGGATCGCCTCCTGCGCTGACCCTTGGTGGGGACCAGCTAGAAGTCGTTCAGAAATTCAATTACCTTGGAAGTTGTATCAGCGCCCATGGGATCGAAGACGAGATCACGAACCGTATAGTGAAAGACCGAAGTGCTTTTGCCAACCTTCGCCACCTATGGCGGCGGCGCGACATCACTCTTGCCCTGAAGGGTAGAGTGTACAATGCAGCGGTACGTTCGACCTTACTGTACGGTTGTGAAACCTGGCCCCTAAGATCGGCTTACGTGAAGAGGCTAGTTACGTTCTACCATCGGTGCCTTCGCAGTTTGGTTCACATCTGGTGGGAACACTGCGTAAGTAACGAGCGTGCTCGACGCATTGTTTGCGGCCCAGGAAAAGGATCTGAACCGCTCAGCACCGTTATTTCACGCATCAGGCTCCGATGGCTCGGCCACGTGTTACGCATGTCAGCCCACTGACTCCCTCGACGTGCGTTGTTTGCTCACCGGGGATGTGGGTGGAAGAGGAGAGGTGGCCAAGCGATGATTTGGTCCAGGGGAATGAAGTTCCTCACTTCAGAGCTGGCCTCGTTTGGAGCCTCTTGGCTCCCTGGTTGGGGTCCTAAAAACGATGAACACGTTTGGCTGGATACACTAGTTTATATGGTTAGGAGCCGACCTCAGTGGCGTTTGTGCTATGAGTTTCTTTGTCCCTCCCCATCCCTTTTAGCCTCCCTCTCCATCTATGATCTCATTTCGTAGGGTAAAACATAATAAATTTTTTTCGTTTTGCCTAGTAGCTGGCTGGTAGCTTACCGGAACGATGCCAATCCGTTGCTGGTAGCTCAGTTGGCATGCAACTGTTGTATCTATTTTTCCTTTGTGTATTGTATCATATGTATGTATGTATGTATGTATTTCTTTCATGTGTGCCCCATGCTGAGGCTGATGTTGCATTCTTGATGCTTCTTCACCGCAGTTGGGCTAAACCAACTTACACTTAAACTAGGTCTTTTTAAGCTGGATAAATTTCATTCCGCTATATATTTGGTTTGTTCTGCCTCCCTGAATAATGTTCTATTAACCGGCCACGTTGCTTTCAATAATTGCGCTTATCTTCGGTGATTTTGTTGCGTTTTGTAGCATTTTTAAGTAACTTGTGAACATTTCTTACTTATCACGGATTTGTTGTTAACGCACTTACTTCATATGGTAAATTAGCGAAGAGTTATGCCACCGTATCTGTAGGCATTGTTGGATTTATTTTATTTCAACTTGTCGTTTAAAGTGAATGGCTGTTGTTTGATATCCCCGGTGTGGTTGCGCTTGATGTGTATGTTGACAAGGTGCCTACCTGTCTATTACCCACTACATCGTTCATACTGGCTCCAGGAGACAGTTGGTCGTTGCTGGAGGGGACGGGGTGCACGGTTCTTGTGGCCGTGCTAGGCTCAAAGAGCGGTTCCATGCACTCAGTGTGCAGCGGACTACGGTCCAGCCACCGCCTTGTGTGCGCTTGATTCCCCAAATACAGCGTGCTTGTGTTTGCCTGTGAAGGAGTGTGGGCCGGCTCCGTTGATGAAACGTGGTTCCCATCCGCATGCCTCCCGGTCTTATTCCTTCGGGTTTACACTGGATATGGGGTATGTGGTTGGAGCTGTGGGTGGTGCAGCGCAAGCCATCCATGGTCCCTCTGTAGGCGCAGGCGTCCTGTGGCTTGCCACAGTGACAGGCAAATCCGAAACCGGATGCCGCCAACCATTTCTTTCATGTATTGCGGCTACCGTTGCCCAATCGCAAGAAAGGCAGATGGTGCATCGACAAATTAAACGTGCAGCACGCAAACATCATCTGCCGTCGGACTTCAATTCTTCGGCTACTCCAACATGGAGCTGCAGTGCATGTGGCCGTGTGTGTTTTAGCCCAGCTGGTCTGGCCAGTCATCAACGAGGCCACGATGGGGTTATGCCGGACAGGTGGATTGTTAGATCGAGCATCACGGACTGACATGTGACACTTGGTGGTACGCAACTGAGAAGGGACGGTACATGTTAAACCGGCCAAACGTGATGGAGCGAGGTGAGTCAGAATGGAATCGGACGGGGAGGACTTTTGCACTGATAATGTACTAATTCACCAAATGTTGCAGTGCAATGACAACCCTGCATAGTTTCTGCAAAGACACAGGCGCGTACTATATTTGCCATACTGGTAATCCGAACACAGATGCCTCTATACGAATGCCCCTATGCTGAGGTTTGATGTTACATACACCATGCTTCTTTATCGCAGTTGGTCTACACTGACTGACTTACTTACTTACTTATAACATGTTACCTTATTTTACCGTACCTTACCATTACCATAGCCTAGGAACCCTTTACCTAATACAGTATGGAAAAGCAATGCTTCCTCAATTTGGTGGCAAATTGGCAATGTGATAGACATGTTCAAGTTGGATCATGCATTCAAATATCAATCGCTCTGGAACATCCGTGGAAAGTGAACAGTCCCGGCAAGTAATTGACTAGCGATTAACATGCTGCTGTTCATATGTTATGCTAGGTTTCACATTAACTCTGTTAGAATGATTAGAGCAATAATTCCAGTTCTTCATCTGACAACCTTATCTTAGCTGAGCTTATGAAAATAAGTTGACTTCAGCGCACCATTTCCTTACAAACCTTCATAGTTGCCTACTCACATGGTCTGTCATCCTTGTGTGTCATCCTTATTCCATTGCTAATGTAAGTATAGCTTGGGTGCAATTGCTATGTGGAATGATGAAGTAGGGACGTGGTGCAACGCAGTAGCATTATTGCATCTGTCTAAGAGGCACCTACTAGAAGTTGTCTTAGACTAGGTCAATCTTTTGGGTAGACTAAGAAAAAGGTAATCCCAACGGAAATGGTACGTAAGTGTCTTAGTAAATTACATCGGAAAGGAATCAGCGGATAGGGAAAATTTGTTCACTTTACTAGCACCGAATAGCTGCACCCCAGACGTACTAAAGTAGATCGTAACCAAGTAGTTTATAGCCACAACAGGATACACAACGGTATGTATAAACGGATGAGTACTTGGATGACAACCATGCTACATGTTGGATATTTGCAACACAGTGCGAACATTGTTTGGAAAACCGCAAGTTTGACAGTGGCCAGTGGGACTTAGTTGTTGTAGTACTATGGTAGTTGTCGTGCCAAATAAGCCGTAAGGGGCGAACACCAACAGTACGTATTGGGTACTTAATCTCATGCCTGTGCAAGTAACTCTTAGCCTAACCTCCAAATGAAACCCATACATGTTTGTTCATACATGCTTGTTCACGCGGACTAATGTGTCTCTGTCCAGTTTTGTGACAGTTAATAATGAAGTCTGTGGAAACACATGTGCATATGTTGCATTCGAACTGCCGTTGGATACAGATGACACCAATCTATGTATATATGTGTATACCGAATGAATTCCACAAGGACCTTCATACCGCTTTTGTACGATTAACGTAGTGCAGTAAAACTACATTCGAGAAAACGGAAAATAATATTACCAGAACATGAAGAAGGTGAGTTTACGAGGAACTCATGTTGATTTCAGGTGTTGCGAATCCAAGGCAAATTTGATCGATGCGAATTCCGTGGACTGCTCAAAAGCGCGGTTGCTCAGGTACGAGAGAAAGCACTATTGTATGCGGAATAGAAGCACCATGAGTATGTTCTCATTCAATTTACTAATCCAGGCCAATAAGGCGGCGTATGTGGTACGTGTGTCTGCGTGATGAGTAATCTTGTATTTCAGAAGTAGATGTTGCTTGAGCTCCCCGGTGTGGATGCGCCTGATGTGAATGTTGACAAGGTGCCTACCTGTCTATTACCCACTACATCGTTCATACTGGCTCCAGGAGACAGTTGGTCGTTGCTGGAGGGGACGGGGTGCACGGTCCTTGTGGCCGTGCTAGGCTCCAAGAGTGGTTCCATGCACTCAGTGTGCAGCGGACTACGGTCCAGCCACCGCCTTGTGTGCGCTTGATTCCCCAAATACAGCGTGCTTGTGTTTGCCTGTGAAGGAGTGTGGGCCGGCTCTGTTGATGAAACGTGGTTCCCATCCACATGCTTCCCGGTCTTATTCCTTCGGGTTTACACTGGATATGGTGTGTGTGGTTGGAGCTGTGGGTGGTGCAGCGCAAGCCATCCATGGTCCCTCTGTAGGTGCAGGCGTCCTGTGGCTTGCCACAGTGACAAGCAAATCCGAAACCGGATGCCGCCAACCATGTATTGCGGCACAATAGCGGAAGTGCTTTCCCACCTCTAGCTGACGTGTATAATGAATGATGAATGAGGCGACGCGAGGCGCAGTCTAACTATGTGGTCTGATCAATGTGTACAGTAGGATGGCACAAAATAATCAAATGTTCAAGCTTTATACAACTGATCCAGAAAGACTATTAAAGTATTTGTCAGGTCTAATGTATTAAAGAAATTAAAAATCCAGGTACAATAACAAATGCAGATTTAAACAAATGCGCTGGTGAAATAATACGGCCACACGTGGAACCGCGTTTACAATCGACAGAACCGGTCTGAGTGGCACCCCGCTCTTATGTACTTTCGTTAGCCCATATAGCTGAGGAGTATCGGAGCCAGTGGGCTTGATTCTGTCCCAAATATCATTGTTAATCACTTAAACAGTTGAAACACATCTAAGTGACGAAGTATGCGAGACTCTACCAAAGTCGCCTCCTTTGCCCTGTCAAGTCGTTTGCATTTACTTGTGTCCTCGAGTACGATTGTCATCTGGTTTGTTAGCCTTAATATGCTCTCCCAAACACAGTTGTATCCTCTCTCTCACCTTGGATATTTTCAGAAAACGTTTGGATCGCGCCCTTGGCTCCCATCACTTGTTATCTAAGCTGCGCTACTTTGGAATATATTAATCACGTAGTCATGCGGTACCTGAGTGAGCAGCCTTATTATTTTCTTTTCTCAGGATACTTTGACTATAACTGTCTCCATGTTTTCTTGTAGGCTTGCATTCAATTCTCTTTATACGCCACAGTTATTCAGCAGGGTATTTGCTTGATAGACGCTTACACAGACGATTCACATACTTTTGATTTTGTGGTTTGCATCTCAAGCATCCTACGAGACTTGTCAAGCACTTGTTTTTAACCTATGATAACCCATTTTTCCTTGCACACCGCTTACTTATGTGGCATTGCTTATGCCTTAGCTTAAAGTTATTTGATGAGTATTTGGTGTCTTGCCACAGGATGGTAGTTGCGGGACGTAAAGTTCAAAGACCCTGGCAAACCGTTTAGTTATTACTAATTTGGCAGCCTGGTTAATTTGGCACTTGTTTTATCACAATGTGTTTATTCGACACAGCTTGACTCAGTGCGTTTCATGAATGCCTTCACACCGACGGTCCGTTTCATTAAATGAATAAAACTAACCCCCCCCCAGTATAAATTATGATAGGGTGTGTACTGGTTCGTGTGTTGCAGCGCAGTGGATTTAACCGGAAAACAACTTTATAGCGTTCCAGTGGAACTATGCCGGTTATGACCGACCGTGTTCCGCACATACCATTTTCGCACATAAAACCGTGCGTTTCGCGACTACTCGCCGGTAAATGCAATCACCGGATGTTTGCTCCATTCACAGTTCCGGCATGAGCTCGCATCGATCCAGTGCAAACAGCCAGCTAACAAAACGCAGCGCCGTAGACAAACAGGCGAATGTGTGGGCTTGTTGAGACGTGCAGCCCGCGATTGAGCATTTGCGGGGGTTGCATACATTTATTCGAACCAGATGTAACAAGTCTACGTGAGAGTGAGTCGAACTTTACGGCGTTTACCTGCTTATTGTCTTTGGCCCACTTTGTTCGCGCCCCCCCCGAATGGCGATCAATGTCCATTAGGTGGGATTGGATAAAATACCTTCTCATCGCGTTAACGGTTGTTGGACTATGCTATGTTATGAAACTCTATCACCGGATGCAGCTTAATGTACTTACCCCTTAACAAGAACGACTGCGTTCCAGCACTACAGGTCCAACGGACTAGGTTGTTAAGCTGTGATGTTTATTAGGAAGTATATTTGCGCATGTCCTGTTACACCAGAATATCCACACTGTCACATTACAAAGCACTAACCTCGTTAGGTTCTGAATAAGCCCAAATTTTAGCCAACCTCTACTTTATCCTATCCCACCCTGACCATGTGATGTAATTCCAGCGCGATACGTGTGCGGAACGACAAGGTAGCCACAGGTAGCCGCAATGAACTTTCGACCACTGTGTGGTGAGGGGCGGAACGTGGAACCGTTTTACCAGTGCTGTGCAGACGAATGCCGGGCCAAAGTGTAAGAACAGTGGCTGGCTCCATGAGTCAGGGAAGTCGTTTGGCCGGATGTCACCGAGGCATGGGGGATGGAACAGTTTGAATGTCACGGGCAGGAGTGCTTAGTCAGCTTGAGATAGCCTAACCGGAAACGTGTTATGAGATCCAGGGCCAAGGAGGTGGACGCCAAACCCGCTACTGGTCCTCACTACAATGTTTCGCAACACATAAATAGCGCCCATTTTCCAATCTAACCAGAGTCTTGATCGCCACACCATTTGACTTCTGCATTTCGAGCGTGATTATCAACATACGGTTCCATGTTTTTTGATGTTTTAGAACTAGTCATTTAGTTACTAACACTTTACCTGTACTTGACGATTGGATGCGAAGGTTTATGCATTCTGCCCGAGGACGACACATTTGTTCTGAACTCACTCCAAGTAACTTGCTTGTTTGAATCCAAAGGCTCTTCACTTGCGCATCGCTGTGTATACCACATTTGTTATTTCTCCTTGTCATGCTCTCATCTCGTATGTATCAATATGCATTCCTGTGAAGGTCACTAGATTGTGATCACTTCCAAGAGAATGAGAACCGCGCAACGGTCACACAGTGTAAATTGTGGTTAAATGGCATCGCCTTCGTCGACTCGGGAGACATAAGTTATCTATTCAGGCAGTTGATCTCATTCGTATCAGAGTGGTTGCCAGTTGTTGGCGGATTAAAATGAAAACGTTTCGTATATCGAATGTTCCTCCGCAAGACAATCGTGCAGAGGAAACGGTAACACACAATATGAGTGGCTTACCTGGAAAGTAATGGGTCTGATTCCATATACTTTGTTTATTCCTTATATGCATAACTGCATATCTCTGGTTCTTAGACATAATATTGATGCACATCAGTACATTGTTGCTGGCGGTACTGGCAAACGTCGTAGCTCATCCGTAAATCCACAGCGAACATCAATTTATAAACGCGCATCAGAGTAGCATGGACACACCAGACAGTCCCAAAGTGGTGTCTTTCCAATCAAGCTTTGAGCCAAATGAATCGAAGGAAGTCAGCAGATGCCACGTCCGGAATGTAAAGATTTTGTAACATGGTTCTCAGTATCCGGGATCCACAGACAGTCGCATTGTCGTGGCGAACAACTCAGATATTGATAGTCTCCGAGATGACGCGCGCGTTTAAACACCCCCAGGAAAAATGTAATGTCGGTCGTTTGTCCATCAGGTGAAGACTTCTTCTGGGCAACATATTTAAATTTACAATAATGATGTGTCTTGCTTCGAGCTTCCATTAACGCATCCGAACTTACTTCCATCGGGGATACTGAACAGTGTGCTATTCGGATCTCTGTATTTTTGTGTACAGGTAGTGCCCAGAGTCCCATGATTCACTGACGTAGTTAAGCTTTTAAAATATCGAATCCAGTTCTCACGCGGTCCGGAACCTAACTCGAAATACGCATACTGTCCTTCTTTTCATCTACAGTCAAAACCTTAAGTACCTGTATAACAAAAACTGTTCGCATCTTCAGTGCGTTCTTAGCAATTTCACGCACAATGGATGTTGCAAATCCCACCCAGGTGTACCATCTTACACCTGGGAGTCAGTTGAAGCTCATAATCGTCTTGAACTTTCCCGTATTGTTCAAATTGTGGACCACTAATGAATACCCATTGGGTTGTTCAAGCCGAGCCAAGGTAAGATAAGATTAGTTTTATACATCCGAAGACTATGTAGAGGCTTGCCAATGCAATAAAATGCCAGTTGCCGCGTTTTGCCCTGACCGTTAGTTGTCGTGCTCTCAGTTGTCGCAGCATGCTTCTTCGGTATATTTTCCGACGGGTGAGATACGTTCCCTTAAGGGGAACCATTTTCTGTACAATGAGTTTTTGCAACCTTCCATTTATGAACTTGCAATCAATATGGGACAGTGATGCGATGTTTTGTTGATATGTAAGAAGTAACAATATTTTAAAGTTAATATTGTCAACTGTTTTTCGGGCTGAACTGCATGAGTGCGCTTATCGATCGCTGAATGTTGAGACGTTTGACTATATTTGGCAGGAAAAGAGGTGTTTAAATGAGATTTAAATATGGACAGGCCATCAGTGGTCCTTAAGTTCAACAGCAGCTTATTCCACAGATAGGGGTACCTCACCGATAAGAAATTAAATGGATTTTTTCTTGGTCCCCTGTAAGAATGGTAGACCATTTCCATTACGAGTGGGATAGGTTGGTCCTTTTGTCAAGTAACAGCTGTACGGGTTGAAAACACATGTGAATATATTATACTCTAGGGATGGGTGGGATTGCTTTCCAGCCGTCGAAACCAGAGTGGGTCGAGCTGGTAAGAACCTCCTTCGTCGTGCGTAAGGGTTGATGAGCGCCCTAGGAGAATTATGGTACAGCTGCGCTGACAGTTTTGCAAATCTATTCCATCTGTTTTGTGGAAGTGACTACGTATGATGGCACAATACGCTAGAATGGGTCACTCTAGGAATTTGAATAAGTCGTGTTTGGGATAGTGAAATGAACTAGTGATGTAGCTTGTTAGTTGCCTGGCTTTCGCTACTTGATGTAGGATGTGTTCGGAGAAGTTAAAGTTGCTGGAGTACCGAATTCCCAGGTCTCGAACGGAATACGCAGTTGGCATGGGGACAGCAGTAAGAATGATGGATCCTTCTGTTATACTGCATCTGTGGCAGAGTATTTGAGTTATCCGCCGAAAACCTCATTGACTTAGCTACACTCCATTTCTTTAGGCATGATAGGTTTTCACGCATAAGCTTTAGGCATAGATCTAGGTGGTCACCTAGAAATGGGTACGTTAGTTTGATGTCGCCCGCAGAAAAATAACGCCCGTGTCTAATGTACTCACATATGTCGTTAAGGTAAATGCGGAAAAGCAATGGGCCTAATACACTACCCTGAAGAACACCACTAGTGACGTTTCTGAAAGTAGAACAGTATTGATCCATTTGTAGTCTTTGTGTCCGGTCGTTCGGATGTGAGTCGAACCAGCTCAGTAGAGGATTGCTGATTCCATAGGACTCAAGCGTGGCTATCACTGGTTTGTGCGGTACACAGTGAAACGCCTTTTGCACATCCAGAAGGACTATAATGAAGTGGTACTGTCACATGATCAACGAATTGTACTTGGCATGTGACACGGGAACATTGTGTACTGAACGCATTGTAAGCGTCAATAACGCTTAGGGTAGTTGAACGAACGCGTAGAACACCGATCCGCGGTCTTCAATTTGGATCTAAAGAACCTCAAAGCCCGGAACTGGTACACCTCCACCGGATGAACAAAAGCCACAGTCGATATGGAACTATGGTGTTCTACGTAACAGCAATAGAATATCATACTGACAACTTACCAATGATATCCTCAAAAAATAGGTACACGCAAATACCCGTCACGGTAATAGACAACAACTTGCTGGATTACAACAATTCCAACATCAAAAACAGCGCTGCATAATGGTTTCGCCACGGACGAATGGAGAAACAGGCGGTCCAGAGCCAAATCACCAAAAGCTAGAGTCAGTTTATCGACGAATGCCTTAGAGCTGCAAAATCGAGACATGGTGTGTCCAAAAACAGCGCAGACACAGGTGCAGAATGATGGTGAGTCAGACGACAGCAAACAGAGCGAGCGAAGTCGATACGGAAATTGGACATCAACGGGCACACAATGAGCGGAATAGATCAATACGGCATGGATTAAATAACGAGGGAATTGTAAAACTGTAGCGGAGTGGCTTCGATTGGAGTTCGGGCTAAGAAGAAAGGCAAATACGTAAGGTCGCAGAGGTAATGTGGGAGAACGGCAACGCTTTCAAATGTAATCCTAAGTGCAAAATAGGAGGCGGGGGAATCTGGACAGTACCCTTAGGCCAGTCGCAGTGCGATTGGAGTTGAACGAAGTGCAGGTTACACCCATGTTTGGAACTGCTGAGTAGGTTTTGTCTTGACAGGAACCGTGTTACCCGATCTTTGACGACTTTGTCTAAGGCCTTAACGGCGGCTCAAATGAGGTTTATCGACCGATAGTTTGACATCCGATCTCGTGGACCACATTTATGTTTCGACATAATTATGGAATATTCCCATTGAGGCTGGAAGCAGCCAGTGTTTTATAACAGTGTAAAAATCTTCAACATAAGGAGGGAGATGCTTTAGTCACTTAACCTTACATCTGCAGGGGAATACCATGTAGTCTCGGTTAGAATGTCTGTTCGATAGACGTAATTGTCATTAGTACGTCGCTTAGACTCAGAGACATGGTTCATAGTACATCTTCCGTTTTCACTGGATGGTGAGGAAAGGATATAGATGATGCATTAGTACACGAGGCAGAAAACTATGAATCAATAAATCCCATATTTGGACTATATCTTCTGTTGACATAGGCTTGGAATTTCCAGACGTTTTATCGGATTTTTTCTTCTGAGTAACTGTATTAATGCACGAGCTTTCTCAGTATTCCTGATAGCTGGAGTTTCCTTGTCAATCCTAGACTTCTGAGTTTGGTGCTCCAGTGTCAGTAAGCCTACGTGCTGTGGTTGATGTTGCAATCATGATGCTTCTTCAACTCAGTTGGGCTAAACCAACTTACACTTAAACTAGGTCTTTTTAAGCTGCATAAATTTCATTCCACATTATTTGGTTTGTTCTGCCTACCTGACTAATCTTCCATTAACTGGCCGCGTTGCTTACGCTAATTGTGGTTATCTTCGTTAACTATATTGAGTTTGTAGCATTTTTGAGTAACTTCTGGACATTTTGTGTTTATCGCGGATTAGTTGCTAACCAACTTACCTCATGTGCTTATTTAGGGTAGAGTTATGTCTGCATAGCCGTATTCTTTAACAGATATATTTTATTTGATAATGTCTTTTGACGTGAGTGGCTGTTGTTTGACATCCCCGGTGTGGCTGCGCTTGATGTGCATGTTGACAAGGTGCCTACCTGTCTATTACCCACTACCTCATCCATACTGGCGCCAGGAGACAGTTGGTCGTTGCTGGAGGGGACGGGGTGCACGGTCCTTGTGGCCGTGCTAGGCTCCAAGAGTGGTTCCATGCACTCAGTGTGCAGCGGACTACGGTCCAGTCACCATCTTGTGTGCGCTTGATTCCCCAAATACAGCGTGCTTGTGTTTGGCTGTGAAGGAGTGTGGGCCGGCTCTGTTGATGAAACGTGGTTCCCATCCACATGCTTCCCGGTCTTATTCCTTCGGGTTTACACTGGATATGGTGTGTGTGGTTGGAGCTGTGGGTGGTGCAGCGCAAGCCACCCATGGTTCCTCTGTAGGCGCAGGCGTCCTATGGCTGACCATAGTGACAGGCAAATCCGAAACCGGATGCCGCAAACTATGTAGATGGCACATTTACCACCGCGTTTGCGCAGACGATCCTTCCGAAACAGCTGATAACCCAGCACATACAATTCAAACTTACATGTAGTTAAGGTGCACCAACTTTCGGTGATAAAAACAACGTGAGGAGTATTAAGGAACATAAACGTTCTAGAGAGATACCATTTGTGTAATAGCAAACAAGTATTTATGCTGACGATATTAAGAGAATAAAATGAGATTAGATGGACATATTTGGTCATATCACCCCCTCTATCTTCAAGGACGTGAAGGTTTGCCGCAGTGAAAAAGTGGACTCAGTTGTACATTACGATATGTTGGCTCCAGTAAAGGAAACCGTGGAGCAAATGGATCAGCATGGGTTTGGTATGCTCGTATGTAGAGTCCAAAAAATGGGTCGCTTGGTAAAGCGTGAGACTGTCCTGTAAGAGGAGGTGGCGGTGGAAAGTAGTCTAGAAATTGGGGCTGCTACTAAAAGACTGTGTAGGTACGAGGTCGCATGTCCCCATACGTATCTTCAGATCCGTCAAAAGTTGCTTCGCTACTCGAATTAGGATACTGCCGTCTCCGGATCGGAGAGGTAGGTAGCAGGAACTTTTGTGACGGTGGGTAGTAGGTCGGCTGGTTACTATTGCTACCAGAATCGGTTCCAAAATCACATACTGAAGTGTGACAGCGTGCACTTATCCTCTGCTGATTGAATGAGATTTTCTCGTATCCTTGCTGAGGAGCAGTTGCTGCAATCGGCTGTTGGGTATTTCCATGGAATATGCTAGAAATACGGCTCTCTGCCATACCATCTAATCCTATTTGGGACCTGGAGTAGTTACTGCGATATCCAGTAAGGAGTGAATCATTTAAATTTCGAATATCTTTCTTTGCATACTTTGCATTTTGAATCTTGGTTGACATCACATGATTTTCAGGCTGATTGCTTGTGTTAGGATTACATAGTATGACACTACCTGCTGCGAGGTTTGTAATAGTACTTACATTATACCTCCGCCCAGTAATGCAATAGCACATCGTGGTTGGGTTGGTGGATTCGGTGCTGGTGAGTACAATTAGATAAGGGCGGTGTTGGTGATCTGTCGAGGTCCATATCGTTGTCAATGCGATCGGTGTCAGTGGGAGGAATGTGAGCCTCTGAATGATCCGCCTTACGCAAACATCGTTTTTGTAGTGGCCATTGGCCGTTTCTGAGCATAATGCTCTTAAAGTCAGTTCATGTTGCAGTGAGCCGTTTGTTATACACACACAGTTCAGCCATTGCTTCATTCGGGAATTTAAGCATAATGGGAAATGACCTCATTGTCATATTCTTCTGCAGCCGAAGACATAGACAGTTAGAGCAGCTCATGTTGTATGCTACGAGCAAAATTTGTTTGATTTATCTATACTAAATCTGCCAAGTGTATTAAACACAAGCACCTCCTTTGCTCTGCATAAACGTACTAGAGTCTCGGTTATGATTAAGAGTAGAAGAAAACTAGCCGCATGTAGTGTGTTTAACGTCACGTTCTTTGAGACTTTACGTAATTCACAGAAAGACAACACTTGATCGTATTTTTCGCCAAAGCGCAGCAGTTTGGTTTTTATTGAGCTAGCTCCTTCTTCAAGAGCAGTGATGCGGTTTTACCTTTCAGATGGTAAATCAATTATATCGTCAGAGCAGACAGCTACTACTTCTTGTTTTTTCCTCGTCTTAACTGAGACACTTTTCACCTCGGTGACATTAGCGCTACAGACGGCTACCCGTTCTTCTTTTGGCTTCGTCCTAGTTATGACAATTCACAATTTAGTAGAGCTACCAGGCCTTTCAGCGCATACTTATAGCAGTTTAAACCGATTGCAACTCGAGTTATAGCGCCAACAATTACACTCAATATATTATCGAACACTTGGAAAGTAGCCTACGTTGATAACTTTAGTAGGAATGCGATAGAAACCGATCATTTTAGTTCCGCGGGCTGATTAGTTGTACAAATTCCTTCTATGGCCTTTCTATTTTATAGGATGATTTAGGTGACGAAAGTCTATCCATCGGATAAGTGCGAGGCACGAATGCGAGCACAGGCTTGGGTAGCCGGAGACGTAGACGTGGTGTCAGGTCAACCGTCCGTTGTCTCATTGATGCAAAATTCCACGGTTTCCGTTTCTGTAGTCACCATGAAACATTTGTCTGGCTTGGGGCAGAGTACGGTTGTATGTCCGTGCCGAAATCACAAGACGGCATGGTAGAGGGAGGATAGTGTCTTGGTCAATTTATCGCTTACGGTCAAGATGTTAGATGTAAGGGCAGACTTCCAGATTGTTGTAAGGGCTTCATCCCAGGGACAGGTAGATTACAATGTAGCTGCTCCACATAAAGGGTAAGTGAAAAGAACGCGAGCTTGTTCAAATTCCCCTTGACTGCTCTATCAAGTGAGACCAAACAATATCTCCGGCGTTTGCAATTACGCAAAGTTTAGTGCGTAGTTATAAAAGAAACACTGCCATGCATTGTGAGTACCGATTATATGAATGATGGGATATCTGTGTATTTGAAAGAACGGTAGCACGTGGTTGAGCTTGTCAGTTAAATCTAAATAGTTATGGATCCAATGGCATGCAGAAAAGGCAGCAGAATAAAAGTTTAGTGCGTAGTTATAAAAGAAACACTGCCATGCATTGGGAGTACCGATTATATGAATGATGGGATATCTGTGTATTTGAAAGAACGGTAGCACGTGGTTGAGCTTGTCAGTTAAATCTAAATAGTTATGGATCCAATGGCATGCAGAAAAGGCAGCAGAATAACCTCGAGAAAACCACGAGTGCACCAATGCGTAACTATCATGAAACGTTTGTTTGGCGCATGCGTATATGGCTGGCGGCATCCGATTTCAGATTTGCCCGTCACTGTGGTCAGCCACAGGAAGCCAGCGCCTACAGAGACAATGCATGGCTTGCGCTGCACCAGCGACAGCTACATCCACACATCCCATATCCGGTGTAAACCCGAAGGAATAAGACTGGGAGGCATGTGGGTGGGAGTCACGTATCATCCACGGAGCCGGCCCACACTAATTCACAGCCAAACACAGGCAGGCTATAGCTGGGAAACAAACGAACATAAGGCGGTGGCTGAACCATAATGCGCTCCACACTGAGTGCATGGAACCACCCTTCCATCCTAGCACGGCCGCAGGGACCGTGCACCCCGTCCCCTCCATCAACGACCAACTGTCTCCTGGAGCCTGTATGGACGAGGCAGTGGAAATAGATAGGTAGGAACCTTGTCAACAGGCACATCAAGCGCAGCCACACCGGTTATATCAACCAACAGCCAAGCACATGCAACAACAATATCAAATAAAATAAATCGAATAATATCTACAGATACGGTGACATAACGCTTCAATAAATGTGCATAATAAATAGTTTGCCTACCAATAAATCTGTGCTAAATCCAAGACGTCAGAAAATGTATTTTCAGAAAATGCTGCAAACGCGAAAACCTTATCAGAGTCAAATAAATTAGTTTAGGGGACGTGTGCAAGTTGATAGCAGATAGTTCAGGTAGACATTAATATGTGATAAAAAGACATTAGGACAGTATAGTGAACACACCATCTGAAATAAAGAGACTCAGCATGCAAGCACGCGGTCAGTAAATCTAATGCGGCGTACCTACAACCGCTGTGCCAGTTCTGCCAACGCTCACAACGGGATTCGTCACCATTTTGTGTTGACCCTGAGCGGCCATGCTCATGGCTGGGTAGGCCTGCCTGACTCAGGCACTTGCGACCGCATGTGTTACAACACCATACGCTCGATGTTGATGGAGTACAAGCCATCGGAGCTTGCCGCTTCCGCACTTGCCGCTTCTTCTCTGCAGATATGAAGTCTTTAGCCCGCATCTCGGCAACCGCCTTCATGACCAGATCGTGCCATACAAGCCGATCGACCACTTTCGATTCCCATGATCTGCAATCAAGAGTAGAACGTGAGAGGCTCACTTGGATCATGTCCTGATAACGAAGCTTCGGTTTCCCTGCATGCCGCTTCCCAATACTCAGCTGACCACATAATAGTTTCTTTGACATCCGCGACGAATCCATACGCCATTCATGACCGAGGCATCTCAGGTGTCTCAGCAGATGTATGCAGTCTACTGCATAAATTCCACTTCGACGCAGCATTTCCGTGTCTGTAACACTGTGCACAATCCGTCGCAAAAACTGTTGATGGAACCGCTCGAGATATCTCACATTTCGCCGGTACATCGTCCACGTTTCACTGCAGTATAGAAGAACAGACATCACCATGGATTTGTACACCACCAGCTTCGTAGTAACCGTAAGCTGATGGTTGTTCCACACTCGGTAGCCTAGCTTCGCGAATGCGCCGCTGCCTTCGAGACGCAGATATGAAGCTTACTACTAAAGTAGTAAAAGCGGGAGATGTTTTCCAATGTGTTACCACCGTTGCTGATTTGCCGCACCATTGTAGATTGCACCTCCGGTGAAGCCTGAAAGAGACAGACAATTTTGCTTTTGTTGGTGGTGAGCCCGAACTTGGCCGCTGTCGAAGCCAGAGCACTACACCGATTGATTGCATCCATAGTGAAATCGATTTGCTCCGTAAACCTCTGATTTGCAACCGCAAGACAATTGAATACCATGTTTAACGTATTTGAATCACATCCAGTATCCTTTCTATGCACCAAGCGCGCGCAGTGACCTTGAACTTGAGCTACTCCGAAACAGCCAATGACGGCAGAGGTAATAACCCTTGCCTGAACACTTTGCTGGTGTGTGATGGGGACGCGTGGGCGTTCTAACCTTCATCCATCAAAGGTGCCTAATCTGAAGCTAGTTCCACGCAGCACACACAAGTTTGTCCAAACACATGGTGCGACTGGGTGGAGGGTTCATTGTGCCCAAGTGGAAAATCATGAACGTATGGATTCGACGCGGATTCCGAAACAACTATTAAACGGTCAGCTGAGTATTGGGAAGCGGCATGCAGGGAAACCGAAGCTTCGTTATCAAGACATTATCCAAGTGAGCCTCTCACGTTCTACTCTTGATTGCAGGTCATGGGAATCGAAAGTGGTCGATCGGCTTGTATGGCACGATCTGGTCATGAAGGCGGTTGCCGAGATGCGGGATAAAGACTTCATATCTGCAGAGAAGAAGCGGCAAGTGCGGAAGCGGCAAGCTCCGATGGCTTGTACTCCATCAACATCGAGCGTATGGTGTTGTAACACATGCGGTCGCAAGTGCCTGAGTCAGGCAGGCCCACCCAGCCATGAGCATGGCCGCTCAGGGTCAACACAAAATGGTGACGAATCCCGTTGTGAGCGTTGGCAGAACTGGCACAGCGGTTGTAGGTACGCCGCATTAGATTTACTGACCGCGTGCTTGCATGCTGAGTCTCTTTATTTCAGATGGTGTGTTCACTATATTGTCCTAATGTCTTTTTATCACATATTAATGTCTACCTGAACTATCTGCTATCAACTTGCACACGTCCCCTAAATTAATTGTAGTTAACTTTGCTAAGATTTTCGCGATTATGACCTTTCCTTAAAATACATTTTCTGACTTATTGTACCTATAGCGGATATACTAACAAGCAACTTAGTTCATGCGCTCATTTATTGAAGCGTTATGTCACCGTATCTGTAGATATTATTCGATTTATTTTATTTGATATTGTTGTTGCATGTGCTTGGCTGTTGGTTGATATAACCGGTGTGGCTGCGCTTGATGTGCCTGTTGACAAGGTTCCTACCTATCTATTTCCACTGCCTCGTCCATACAGGCTCCAGGAGACAGTTGGTCGTTGATGGAGGGGACGGGGTGCACGGTCCCTGCGGCCGTGCTAGGATGGAAGGGTGGTTCCATGCACTCAGTGTGGAGCGGACTACGGTCCAACCACCGTCTTATGTGCGCTTGATTCCCCAAATACAGCGTTTTTGCTTTTCCCTGTGATTTAGTGTTTGCTGGCTCTATTGATGATACATGGCTCCCACCCACATGCATCCCAGTCCTATTCCTTGTGGTTTACACGGGATTTTGGGGTGTATGGATGTAGCTGTCGCTGGTGCAGCGCAAGCCATACATTGTCTCTGTAGGCGCTGGCGTCCTGTGGCTGGCCACAGTAGGAAGCAAATATAAAAACGGATGCCGCCACACGTGTACTTAAAGCATGCGTTGCGAACGGCAAAAGTTGGGGATGGAAGCTGCGAATAACGTAATTCCACACTCCATTAGCGATCATATTGCCAGTTTGGCACTGGCGCGTGTTCAAGATTTTGGACGACCAACCAACGCTCAGGCATAGGACAGTACTGTATCTGGATGGCGAGGGAGTCCCAGGTGCGTGGGTGCGTATGACGAGGGTGGTGTGACAGGCTTGCGAGCGGAGCCAATCCATCGTTGCTCGGCATCTTTGTCTGTCCAATTCACCGCCTCATCTCCAGCAAAGGTACTTGGCCGATACAGCCGATACACCTCAGTTGCTTCATACGGTAGTTGTATCTGCAAAGCCCACAATCCCGTGAGGTCGATAACACACAAGTTCATACCTAATGGCCTGTGAACACGCAGTGCACAATCGCACATGGCAGTACAAAGGTTGATACCGGGTCAAGTAGGTAACGCTGGACATGTCCAGTAGGAAGGCCATAATGAAGAGAGAAGGCTTAAATAATGGATGTACCAATAAAATGGAGTGTGACATGATAATTTAGCATTTGCATGGTAACTGGTATACGCCCAGTTAGTTGCAACTAATCGCTCGCCACAATTTGCATCTTTGGCACGCAATGGGAAATTCGCAAGCATAATTTTAAACACGAACCATTTTATAATCCCAACCAAGAACATCAGAGTACCAAGATCGTCGGATGACACAGTTGGGAGCACTTACCAGTGCTCGGGCAGGTTTGTTGTGTCCGGATCTCAAGACCGTCACAGGTGTATGACTTGCGAATTATCGGGATCTGGGGTGACAAACTTTTACAGCGTGCTTGTTAACAAAGCGATCTAAGTAGCGTGCGCAACTTGCCACTGAAATGGATTGATAGTTACTATTGGGTAAGAGAAAAACATCATAGGCGGCACTCTGCAGAGAGGGCCAATGCCTTGTTACGGCTGCTACGTTCTTATTTTCAGGCGTGTATGTAGCGAAAGATCTGTGCACAGTGAGCCGAACGCAGTACCCCATACCATCCAGCCCAAAGTAAAGGTGAAGCACTGCACTTGCAATAAGGTGCTTGCATTAGAGGGGTGAATGGGTGGTTAATGTGTTGGCGATCTCAATGACATCTAGTTTGATCGCTGGAATGGTTCGTATTCTCTAAACGCTGTACCAGTAGAAATTAGCGGACGACTCATGGTGCACCGCATACATTGGCACAACTGAAGCACTGAAGCGAACGCAGTCGAGCACATAGCCCTCTAAAATGCTTGACAATAAGCGAAAAAATCTATTTTTTGTCCCGAGATGGATCAGTGACTTACATGGGGCGCGTTGTCCTGCCGTACATCACAGTGTCTGTCCTCATGCGGACATAGGTAACCTACTGCATTATGCAAGTTCGAGATTCCCGCAATAACGCTTAACCTAACGATCAACAGAATGACTCTTCCTTTTCTGCGCACGGTATTCCTCTTCATGATACCAACCACTACTATCATCTCGCGACACTACAGTACGTTACAAAGCATGGCCTCTCATCATTAGCAGCAATATAGTCTTGATTACTAAGAATCATCTGGATACACTGTGGTTGTCTCACAACGCTTAACGCGGAAACATACAGGAACTCTCTGCGACAGCACTTAGCCTGAACACCATCCTTCACACCTGCATATCGAATCGATGGCTTTGCGATGCATAGCATTGACAACACAAGTTCAAGTTAGCTACATTTATATCAACAAAATGGGAGCATTTTACAAATCAGTACAACGGATTGCACGAGCTTAATTCCTCTTTACATGACCTATCATATGCTGGCAGTGCTGCAACGTCAAGCACGCTCGTGCCTCTGATACAGTTCGCTTCATGAAACACATTCTCCACTCGGTCTTGGAAAATACATACTAGGATCTCGCTGAAGCAGCTCGGGAAATCTCTGCCTCATACCGCTGCCTCATTGTTTGCTTCACATATGATTTTATAATGTTCCAAATGCTCCAAATTGTATTGAGTAATAGCGAATATAGAGGAAGGCGCAGGAGACTGCCCGAACAGTATCACTGCTCCTTGCCTACACGTTCCAGATTCGTGTGGCATGGCGAGTTATCGCAGATTAGGAGGCAGTTTTCGACAAAAGTCGAACCCCTGGCATCCAACTGTTCACGCAGCCACTGCGCACGACTTTGTTGTAACTTCCTCACACGATAGTATACTCTTTCAATCCACCGGTCGTCAGGGCTCTAATAAGAGGAACGTTCCGTCCTTGAGCGTTGGGCACTTGACATAACGCACGACTTGCACGAGGTGAGCGACTTCTAATGCGAGCGCAAACGTGATCGCAATTTATTTCATCAATCAACACCGCTCGTCTCCCTTCAAGCTCCGACTACAGCAGTGCCTAGACATAGAATTGTCGGGAAGTGTCAGCAGTGCGCATTTCACCTGACCATTGTAGTGCTCGAACCCGCAACTCGACTGTTAACAGTCCGTGGTTAAGACCACTGAGCTACGATTCCCGAACGAATGAAACTGCTGCGAAGTGCCTTTCCGTGCGTGAGATGCTTGTCAGAGTGAGTCTAGTTGTTATGAATTCCTACCTTAAGTCACCTACTACTGTGCTGTAAACATAACATTTTCGTCGACTTTCTTCTTTTATGTGTTCGCGGATTCCAGAACTGCGTGCAATTACTTCATTGTTATCAGCCTCCCGTCCAAGTGTCGCGCTATGGTGCTAATCTTCACCTCAAGCATCAACTCAGTATTCAATCGCAGGTGGGGTGTTTGCAAAGTGACCATGGGTTCCTACGATGCGCACTCTACCAGGCAAACAATGTGCCTTTTCGCCAGAGACCTCCGTCAATGAAAAACAAAATGAACAATGATATATTACAGGTAAAAAAGCGATTGCTTTACAAGTCCCGTAGGATGGTTGAAGTGAAAGCAAACATAAGTGTAGATCGTCAAGTTAAGCGTCTAGCGATTCAGATACCCTGCTTCACGCAAACATTTTAGAATGCTTATTGAATTGTTATTGTAGAGTAATATCGGAAAGTAATATGGGGAAGATATGTCTTAAGAACAAAAGAAAAGGCAACGCTCACTAGTACGCCACTTCCTCCGACTGAGGTAATTGATGAATGCAGTTGTAGTATGCTCGAACGATGGTCCACAGCAGCAGCGTGTAAGTAGTAAAGCACAAAAGCCGAAAATGAGCACCGTGGGTTCGCTTTTGTTTGGCGTACACATCACTGATTACATAGCGTAGTGTAAGTGGATGAGCGAACCATCCAGACGTCTTTTGAATACCGTTAGCTTCGAGGAAGGAACAACATATGTGGGAAGAGCGTTCCAGTGTTGGCACACATGAGGGGAAAAGAAATTCCGGCGACATTCCAACCGGCTGTATTGTGCGGCCAGCTTTAGATGGTGTCCTCTGAGTGTGGTATTGCGACTCAGTTTTAGTAGGTGACTACAAGTATGGTTTGGATTCCTTAGGATCATATAAGTCATTATCAAATCGACACACAGGCATCGATATTGTCCACTGTAGACGCCGAGGGTTTTAGCCTCAACCGGTAATGGAGAGGAAACAGGTCTTTTACTTCCATGGTCGCCCTTCGTTGTGCCAGTTCAAGAGCGGTAAGGTCTTACGGAGAGCGTTTGGCCGGTTTGATCCCTCTATCATCTCACAAATGCTCAACGCTTACTTAAGGTCACATGTTGAATATACCATCCAGGTCTGGCACTCCTAACAAAACCATGATCTTGCTGCCCTTGCAATTCCACAAAGTACAGCAACAACAAATGTGAAGGGCCTGACTCGTCTCCCTTACCAGCAAAGACTACAGACCCTGGGAATTTTCGGTGGTTCATCTCATCGCCTGCGCGGTGATCTTATTTTGGTGTTTCAGATCCTAAATGATCAAAACCACGCATGTCGGTACTTACTGACATTAGGTCACAACTCCTCCCTTCGCGGCCATCACTTGAAGTTAGCCAGACAGTAAAGCCAGTTGGAATGCCGCCGGCGTCTTTCTCACTTCGTGTGTCCCAGTGGTGGAACACTCCCGATTTCCGTAAGTTGCGCTTTTGCATTGACTGTATTCGAAACGCAACTTGATGAAACATTACAACACATGCACTACGAGGCTTGACCAATGTCACTGAGACACACTAGGACATAACCAAACTACGTACACCAGTTAAACTTCGGTGACTTCACCGATTTGTGCCACTTTTGTTTTTGTTGCTACGTTCACATTCTGTTTCACTCTTTGTTTGCGGGAATTGTGAAGATCTGCTCTTTTACCTGTGATAAATCCATTGATCCATTGATACAACCGTTTCGTGCACCTAAGCGTGCTTCTGGATTCAACCTCACCGCTATACTCAGCCTTACAAGGGTGATCACCCCATGGATCAAGCCACTGGAGTGAAACACAGTACCGACTGACAATCAGCTCGGTCACAGCTACTGTAACAACAATTTTGACGCCCATCTATGTCAGCTATTCCTCGCAAAGTTGAGTTTCTTCGATTTAAACCAGGCTCTCCTACCCCAACTGTCAAAGCTGTCCGATATTCACCATCATTATAACCCCGGAACCTTGAAGTTCGTTGCAATACCTTATGTAAGTGGTATTTCTGGTGACAGTACAGTTTTGAGTGTAAGCGCGACTCAGGGTACATACATTGACACCACATCCATGCTGCAAACATGTGAGTATACTGAGAGTACTGTACCATGTGAATTCAAACGTACCTGTTGGCACTGAATTTTTGACGTAACCAGACGGCGCACTTTCGCTTGTGTATACGGACGCATAATGGTATACCTTACGACCGCATCGTGCTTGCAAGTTCTCCAGGTTAAGGATAACGACGACTACCAAAGGGGAACACGAGTGTACAAGATCGGTGTATCCGGATATCGACGCTAACAGATAAACGATTACGATTGATGGAGAACTATAGTGGTATAATGTTCTGACGTTCTTGTGAGTAAAGTGACTTCAGGGTCCTGCGCAAATTGAGAGTGCAATGCGGATTGGAAGATGGTCTCCCGTGTTTAAGCCCAGAAGCGTTATGTGCAGCGGAACTGGCCGTCATTCTATGTGCAGTACAGCACTGCAACCAATATGGAGCGGGTTAATGAGATAGCATTGGTCCTCAATTGCTAGTCTGTACGATATCCTAGGGGACGGTAAACTAGTTGACTGGGTGGCTTTCAAACTGCGGAGTTTCGCAGCCCCCGTGCAAGCGCGAGTATCATCCTGATTGGTACGCATTAATGACACAAACAGACCGAACTCGTTAGTGAGGTTACGGTACATATCACAATCGTTTACTGTGCTCGACCCCAGGTATTTTACAAGGTGATGAAATGGCTCATGGTAAATCGCCGGTAGCTTGAAGTCACTTTCTCACCATCCTCAACTCCCGCAAAGATATTTTGTCAGAAATGGCCAACCTTTGGAAAATAAAACAAAGTACTGATTTTTGAAAAGGTGACCAAACCAAACAAACTTGTTCATAGTGTAGTTAGTGTTGTAAAGCTGCCTTCGTCCTGCTGCACTGCTGCTAGTCTGCGCCTGCGAGACTACGACCGCCTGATTGCTCAATCACGCGCCCAACCAACTGACGGGATACAGAAGACCAAGGCTCGGTAAACAGGGAGTCTATTCTACACGACAGGGCAGTTCTATTTATTGGTGAACGAAACATACTAGTTTTGGAAACGTCTGGCTCTCAGCCAATGTGGGTTGGTTCTGTCGCACGGATTTTCCAAATTTGGCAGAATGGTTCTCCTCCCTTGATTCCGGCTTGTAATTGCTGGCCAATCGGTTTGCACCCGCTTCCCAAATTTGGCAAAACGGTCGAAGGTCGTCCCCCGCTCGTGTATGTGACCTTCGCGTGCAGCAGACAACTCACGTGCTCCGCGGTAAGCCCGTGCGTGACCCAGTGTCTGGACATTGGCTCCGCTTACCTTTCTATTACCTCCCCCTTTGAATTGATTGCTCCTACCTATCTTCCGCACTTGGGCTTGGTCGTAGCTTTTCACCCTGGGATCCACTTGTAGCCATCGCGGTTGCCTTCTTCTTCGACTTGGCCGGCATGTCACGTCGTGTGGCGTCTGTGCGACCGGCTGTGTTCCGCTTTGGGGATCAGTTCTGTTTTCTAAACCAAATGTATCCAGTAGTATGTCCCACTGTGGTGCCGCTGGTTCTTGATCTCTTTGAGTTTTGCCATGCCGCTGTCGCAGATGATTGATATGTCTGGTCCACTTGTCCTTTCCGACCATTATCTCATAAATAACTTTACCCCTCTTTCCACTAACCGTTCCACTAACCCATCTTTCCGGGGTCTGGAAATTTCGTGCATACACCAAGTCGCCAATCTTGAACGTACGAAGCCTGTTATTCTGCCCCCTTCTCGGTTGTCCGTTTCGCTTTTCAACATTTCTGGGAATCAGGCTATCAAACGTCGTTCTAATTTTTCGTCCAAATAGACATTCAGAAGGAGATTTACCCTCCGGTGTGTTTGGATTCGGAGTGTTTCGATACATTCTCAAAAACGGCTGAATTGCATCTCTTGACACCCTCGTTCCTTCCGCTTTGAGAAGAGCACGTTTAAAGGTATCTACAAACCGTTCGGCTTGCCCATTCGATTGTGGATGGTACGGTGGCGAAAACTTGTGCTGGATTCCGTTTTGCATGCAAAATTCTCTGAACAGCGTTGAGGTGAACTGGGCTCCGTTGTCTGTGACCAGCATCTCCGGGGTGCCAAAATACTGGAACAGTTTGTTCAGCTCATTGATAGTGTGCTGGGCGGTAGGATTTTGCATCGGAATGACGTCGGGCCATTTTGTGTAGGAATCAACAAAAATCAAATAAGATTGACCGTTGATTGGTCCCGCATAATCCAAGTGGATTCTCTGCCAGGGCTTTTCCGACTCGGGCCAAGGGTGCCACGAACATCTCGGAGGTGCCTTTGCCGCTTGTTGACAAGATTCACAACTTTGGCAGAACTGCTCGATCTCTGCATCCATTTGAGGCCAATACACAAAACTTCGCGCCAGTGCCTTCATTCGGCTGGTTCCCGGATGACCTGAATGAAACTGCTGTAGTATTCGCTTCCGCAACTTCCTTGGTACCACAACTCGGTCTCCAAACATTAGACAACTGTCAACGACCGAAAGGGATCCGCGTCGGTTAAAGAAAGGTTGTAACTCATTCGAATTTCTGACATTAGGCCAACTGGACTGCACAAACCCGATCACTTTCAGCAAAATATCGTCTCGAGCCGTCTCTGCACGAATCGTGTCCGACGTTACTGGCAACTCCCTTACATTGTCAACCAGGATGCGCTGAACTTCCGACTCGAATTTGACAGATGCAATCACGCAGTCTTCGTTTTCCTTCAAGTGAGAACCGAGGAGGCGAGATAGAGCGTCAGCTTGGCCGAGTTGTTGTGTAGATCGATATTGTATACTGAAGTCGTAAGCCAGCAGTACTGTTGCCCATCTCTGTAAGCGACTTGCTGTGAAAACAGGAATACCTTTCTTTGATCCAAATATCGAAAGTAGAGGTTTGTGGTCCGTGATCAGTTTGAAATGTCTACCATATAGCATCTTATGAAACCGTTTCACTGCGAAAACAATCGCCAACGCTTCCTTCTCAATCTGGCTGTAATTTTTCTCCGCCACTGTCAGCGACCGTGCTGCGTGCGCAATGGCCTTCTCTTCTCCTCCAGGGAACACATGAGAAATGACAGCACCTACCCCATAACTGGAGGCGTCCGAAGCAACAACAATCTCCAAGTTTGGGTTGAAGTGGGTCAAAAGTAAATCAGAACTGAGCGCTGTTTTGACTGTATCAAAGGATTGTTGGCACTCCTTTGTCCATCGCCATTCTTTCTCTTTCATCAGCAACTCGTTCAGAGGACCTCTAGTCTGATGTAGACTTGGCAGGAACGCACTATAATGACTTATAAGACCGAGAAACGAACGAAGTTCGGCAACATCCCTTGGTGGTGGCATTTGCTTGACGGCTTCTATGTTAGCGGGATCCGGACGTCTGCCATGTTTGTCAATGATGAACCCGAGAAATTTGACACTTTCCATCAGGAAATTGCATTTTTCCGCTCGTAACCGGAAACCAGCTTCTTCTAGACGAGTGAGCACTTTCTCTAACGTGGCCAGCAACGCTTGCGGGTCAGACCCCATAATCAATGCGTCATCTAGGTATACTGCGACCCCAGGGATATCGTTCAGCAGCGTATCCATGATTTGTTGAAAAATGGCGGGAGCAGTTTTGACTCCGAATGGCAAGCGATTGTACTGGAAAAGACCCAGATGCGTATTGACCGTCAATAGAGTTCTGCAGTTCTCGGCTACTGGAACTTGTAAGTAAGCGTCAGCTAGATCGAGTTTCGCAAACCATTTTCCACCGTTAAGCTTGGTGAACAAATCTTCAGGTATAGGCAAAGGGTACTGGTGGTTCTCCAACATGGAATTTAAGCCAGTTGAAAAGTCAGCACAAATACGTACCTTGCCGTTTCCTTTCTTTATCACAACGATGGGTGCCGCCCATTCGGAGTAATGTACGCGCTCGATTATGCCTTCCGACTGCAACCTATTTAACTCGGACTCCACTATTGGTTGTGTTGCGTACGGCACTGGACGTTTTGGTCTAAAGACTGGTCTGGCGTCTGGTTTGAGGTTCAGCTCAGCTCTGGCTATCCGGCAGCATCCAAGACCGGGTTGGAACAAACTTTCGTGGCGTCGCTTCAGTTCTGCAATTTGACTGTAAAGTTCGAGGCTCATATTCTGCGTCTCTGCGGGTTTCTCAACTTGTAATTTCTGGCATATACTGTTAACTGACTGGTCAAGTAATTTCAATTCCTCCATCCAATCCAGACCCAGCAAATTCAATCCTGGTTGATCTGTCACAAAACAGGTTGTACGGATGTGCTGATCACGGAAACTGACCTGACAATGCAACTCTCCGAGAAGTTTCAAAATACCGCCGGATGCGTTTCGTGCTGTGTGGTCTGTGTGGACAAGCGGTGGTCGTCCCAGCATACACCATGTGTCTCGACAAATCAAAGTGATGTCTGACGCAGTATCCAACTGCAGCTTAACTTCCTTATCGTTGATCTTCAAATTTGTAAACTTACGCCTGCCGACACTGTCAACCTTGAAAGTCGCCGTCACGGTTTTGGCCTCGTTGTGACATCGGAAGCGCACTGGGATTCGACGCCGTATTCCGCTCATTGTTGGTCGCTTCGCAAGACAACACGACTCTTTGTGTCCCCGCTTACCACAACGATTGCAAATGTGATTTCGGAACGGGCAGTTTCGACCAAAGTGCCATTCCCTGCAGAACCAACAAGCAGAAGAGGGTTTAGAATGTGGTGGACTCACATGGACCGATTCTTTCTGAGGACTTCTGCTGACCCTGCAAATGATGTCCTGACTACTCTGGATAGAGGACTGTTGGATCATCGCAGCATCATGCTTCAAGTTCATCAACCGCTGGCATTCGTTCGTCACTTCTTGCAGTGTGATCTCGGGATTTTGTTCAATTCTGCTCAGCACTCTTGTTCGGGCATCCGCATCTTTGGTTGCTTGAAGACCACACACATAAATAAGGCACTTGTACTGATCAGCTGTCATCTTGTGAAACAGCGACCGTTCACACTCACGATTTACGCGACTCGAGTAAGTAACCCAGTCTTCGTCGTCTCGCTTGGTCATTGTCAGGCACTTGTATCGGATATTGAATAATGACGACTGCTCTCCAAATATCTGGGACAAGGTAGCAACCGCTTCATCGAATGTTAAATCAGTGCTCTTTTTCGGCAAGATGAAATTCATAAACTTTTCGTGCTCGGCCGCACCCAATTTCCGCAGCATGAGGCGTACTCTCTTGTCCTCTGAAGCACCGGCTAAATCAACGCGAAACAGGTCTTCGTATTTATGGAACCACGATTCAAAAGTAATACCGGCATCAGCATCGTAACGGAATTCACAAACTTGCTGGGTCAAGGTTTCTGCTGAGGGACAACGTTCACTTGTTCCTGTTACCGAGCCTGCCTGTAGTGACAAATTCTTGGTCAGCGTTTCGATCAGCTTGGCCTGTGCTTTCTCAAACTGCGCCTGCTGTTGCTGCAACAGATACTGCAATTGCTCAAAACTGACTGACATCTTTGGGTTCCTTTGACTCCTGTCGCCACTGTTGTAAAGCTGCCTTCGTCCTGCTGCACTGCTGCTAGTCTGCGCCTGCGAGACTACGACCGCCTGATTGCTCAATCACGCGCCCAACCAACTGACGGGATACAGAAGACCAAGGCTCGGTAAACAGGGAGTCTATTCTACACGACAGGGCAGTTCTATTTATTGGTGAACGAAACATACTAGTTTTGGAAACGTCTGGCTCTCAGCCAATGTGGGTTGGTTCTGTCGCACGGATTTTCCAAATTTGGCAGAATGGTTCTCCTCCCTTGATTCCGGCTTGTAATTGCTGGCCAATCGGTTTGCACCCGCTTCCCAAATTTGGCAAAACGGTCGAAGGTCGTCCCCCGCTCGTGTATGTGACCTTCGCGTGCAGCAGACAACTCACGTGCTCCGCGGTAAGCCCGTGCGTGACCCAGTGTCTGGACATTGGCTCCGCTTACCTTTCTATTAGTTAGAGACCAAGTTTTTGCTTTCGAGACGAAAGCTTCTTCAGACCAAGCAAACGAGGGGAAAAGGAATTGCAGTTATCGAGATAGCGGCAGGATGTTAACCACCTTACATTTTAAAGTGTTATTGTAAGTGGCACATTAGAGATGGTAATATCCCAGGTGCCTCATTGCACGAACTCATTACACAAAACCTCTGTCTGCTACGTCAGTAAGAGTGCTTTGATGTTGGCGCTCTGCCCCCTGTCAGTCCGCCAATGCCCGTCTGACTGGTCGGTCGAGACAGCTCGCCACACCCGATAACCAGACATCTACTCTGTCTACGCATCCCTTGGCTTTGGCCATTTACGACGCCTCAGCAGTCAGTCTTTGAAGTACGGATGGCAAAACCTTCCTAAAGATTTCGAAATAATGCAAGTCGATTTCATGCCCCATGTCCTCCTATTTGTGGGAAGTGAGTCACTCAAATGCACTAGTGTTGAACGGACCGTTGTACCCTTCTAGTAAAACCCCTTTATTATTTCTTTGTTTAGTATCCTACAGATGTCCCCTGAAGTTCCCCCTTTATAAGGACAGCCAGCACAGGTGGCTGATCGGACCAATGCTGTCACAACACTTTGCACTTCCAAAGTGTAAGTCACATGCCGAAACGTGCAGCGTTACACGCTAGCTGATTCCTTTTTCTTACGTAGTCCCTGGGTCAGACCCAAAGGGGGCTATGTCCTCCGCGTACTCAAGGTTTGTCAGTCAGTTCTCTGGAAGAACTAAAAGTATCATACCTAGGTATTTCAGTGATGTAGCAGAGTGAAATCCATCACTGTCACTAAGCTGCTTGGAGCACTGTGTAGGGACCTGCTCGTAACTGTCTCTTATGCGTAGCGAAAAAGCATATTATAACGCATCGCTACATTAAGAAACAGATGACGAGCTTTGGACCAAATATTGCGGTCGCTCAGATGATGTTCGTATCTGATAGAGCAATCGGCGTTTTCATGGTTGATACCCAGGACAATGTCAGCATATTATATTAGAGTTGCTTCTGTGGGGGGCTATTATTGAGCTGGTGTAAGTAGGTTCACGTAGAGGCAGGACTCTTCAAATATCGATCGACCTAGTGGAATGGCTTCATCCACATACGTTTGTGTACCCTTTGACTCTGACATGTCCGAGTATTGTGACAACCTGACTAACTATCTAAATTACTGTTTTGACATACACTCTCCTTGAAAATCTCTCTACGTCCTTGCGGACAGGTTCGCTTCCCCGATCTGAAGAGGCTGGGTCGACTTAAGGAGAGTGCGTTTGAAGAAAAAGACGGCATCTCAGTGAGGTCTCTCACTGTTCGAACCAAGAAAGAGTTACACGTCTCCATCAAGTGTACATCTAGTCTCTTCGTGGGAACGGCAGAATCGCATCGGTAACAAGAAAAGGGTCCAACAAAGATCGACCTATCGCATGCTCTTCTGTTGCCCAGAAGCCTCAAGAGAAAAGTATTCTTGAAATAATGCTGTCTCAAACCCGCTCGAAAGACCCCTTAAAAACACTTATTGTATTTCTAGATCTACCGTAGATGCAATGGCCCACCTCCTACCTTCTATACCATCATTACTTGATATAAGAAACAGATCAACACGATAGTCTTTTCTTGAATATAACAACGCATTCTGCTGTGTAAACTAAGAAACTCTGTAGAAAGGTCTACTCATTCAAAGAAGAAATCCCTCCATAATGGGTTTGCTAAGTGGTCATTTTACCACACGCACCCAGAGTACACGAGTCAATGCTCCTAAACACTAACCACCAAATAGGGAGCCTTTCAGGGCGATATTCTGTCGCCTTATCACAATCTACTTACATGAGCTCAATAATAGCATAACAGTAAGTGACGCCTGTTGTAAGAAAAACAGTGCCTACGCCCCATGCAACAAAATTGCTGCTGTCGTAATTGGTATTAGCGCTCTCAATGGAGCGCCGAGCAAAATGTGTCTGTCTTAACCAAGGGGACCCACCGAGAATCCAGAGTTCAGTGACAAGTTGAGCAAGCCACTTAGATCGTTTTGTTCACACGCACGCTGTAAAAATTTGTCACCCCAGATTCTGAAGAACCCAAACCACATTGGCCGTCCGCTGCTAGAATTTAACCACAACACTAAACTAAGAGGTCATCCTCTGAAACTGACAATTCATTATAGCCGGCTTGAATGCCGTAGAAATTATTTTCCCTCCGCGTGTGCCAGCCTTGGAACGTCCTCACTAATTATGTCGTCTCTGCTCCCAATCTGGCGATATTTAAAAAACGTGTTGACGATGCATTGTCTCACTTACATTTCATATTATGACTTGTTAGCCAGGGGCTACAAAACGCAATCAAACGGTGTCTTGCCAAACGCCTAACCAATGGATTTATGGATTTATACGTTTAAAACGCGAACATCTCCGCTATTCCACATAAGTCAATGGTGAGTCCACCACAACGCTTTTCACTTTATTATGCAATTGATTTTCGTAATAATTTCCATCCCACGGGACTTGTTAAGAGATGCATTTTTACCCGTAATAAACCACTGTTCCATTCGTAAATCATACGCCTGTGACGGTCTTGAGATCCGGACACAACAAACCTGCCCGAGCACTGGTAGGTGCTCCCAACAGTGTCATCCGACGATCTTGGTACTCTAATGTTCTTGGTTGGGTTTATAAAGTGGTTCATGTATATAAATTATGTTTGCGAATTTCCCACTTCGGGCCAAAGATACAAATTATGGCGAGCGATTAGTTGCAACTAACTGGGCGTATACCAGTTACCATGCAAATGCTAAATTATCATGTCACACTCCATTTTATTGGTACATCCATTATTTAAGTCTTCTCTCTTCACTATGGCCATCCTACGGGACATGTCCAGCGTTGTATACTTGACCCGTTATCAACCTATGTACTGCCATGTGCGATTGTGCACTACGTGTTCACAGACCGTTAGGTATGAACTTGAGTGTTATCGACCTCACGGAATTGTGGGCTTTGCAGATACAACTACCGTAGGAAGCAGCTGAGATGTATCGGCTGTATCGACCAAGTACCTTTGCTGGAGAAGAGGCGGTGAAAAGGACAGACAAAGATGCCGAGCAATGATGGATTGGCTCCCATGTGTGAACATACCACAAAACTGTGTACGGGATAGGAATTCAGTTGCTGCTCACTGACTTGAGTGTCAGTTGCCCTTACGTTCTATAACCCAAGATGGCCACCTTCCAGCCGGTATTTCGGTTGCGCAGGCGCCTTTTGTCGCTCTACTCGCATGCCGTCCTACCGCTCCCGTCATACGCACCCACGCACCTGGGACTGCCTAGCCATCCGGATAAAGTACCGTCGTATACCCGAGCGTTGGTAGGTCGTCCAAAATCTTGGGCTGCGCCAGTGCCAAACTGGCAATAAGATCGGTAATGCAGTGTCACATTACCTTGTCCGTAGCTCCCATCCCCAACTTTTGCCTTTCGCAAGGTACGCTTTGCATACCTGGTAGTCCATTTACGCACAGTGAACCCTCCATCCAGTCGTACCACGCGTTTGGACAACCTTGTGTCCGTAAGCCGCGTGGGAATAGCTTCAGCTTAGGCACCGTTGCTGGATGGAGACTAGTACCGGTCACTTCAGGTTAGGTCGGGTTCCCAGAACTGTATGGGCTTCTGCCTAACCAGCGTCCTGCTTCTTGCACCGGCAAGCAACAAAGGGCTCCCGGTACTTCGACTTCCAACTGCATTTCTTGCTTCTTCCAAGAAAACGAAGGAGAAAGAAACAATCGTGTACCTTCATCCTTCATGACTTCTCTGCAACGAGCATCAATAATTTTACAATATTTCTGGGATAGGTTCTACTTAACTCTGTCTAGACCTCTCTTGAAGGCGTCAACCGTTGTACAGTTCATCAACGAAGGGGAAGATTGCTCCAGCTGCCTACAAAGCGGTTCGCGAACTATTTCCCCTTGATATCTAGTCCAGACCTTCGATGCCTGAGTTTAAGATGATGACCTCTCAGGTGCTCTGGTCGGTAGGGTTGATGCCACTGAGGCACTCCATGACTCGAAACAGTTCCATTAGATCACCTCTCAATCTACGCCTTTCCATGGAAAACAGTCCCAAGCTCTTTAGACGTTCATCATACCGCTTATCACGTTGGCCCTCAATCATTCTGACGCATGTACCTTCTCTATACAAATAACATCCTTTCGGAGATCCGGCGCGCATGCTAGGACACAGTATTCCAAGTGGGGTCGTACCACCGCTTTATATAATGGTAGAAATACCTCCGATCTAGTGTTACACAAGGTCCTGCTGAGGCGAGAGAGTTCCTGCCGCGCGTCGAAGGCAACATGCTAACATTTTGCTGAGGGTTTGAATTTATTCGTAATAATAACACCTAGGTCCCGTGCTTTATCAACAGGCTGCGATGTCAGGGACCAAGTAGAAGTCTGCACCGTAATCCCATCACTGCTGTAATTCGGCAGCTGGTATTTACTGGCGTTAAGGGATAAATCCCATTTGACCACGCGTCCCCAGCCACACCACCAACTCGTACACTCATTGGTTGCTTTGGCCTAGCTCAATTCCAAGGCCACTGCACGCGCTTGGTGCATCGAACTGGTATTGGATGCAATTCAAATGCGTTAAACAGGATATTCAATTGGCTTGCGGATGCAAATCACGGTTGTAGAGAGCAATCCAGTTTCACTATGGATGCAAACAATCGGCAAAATTTGCACTTATGTGCTGCAACTCTACGCACTGTGTGTAAACAACTCGCAGTCGTCAGCGAACCACAACCAACTGATAGTTGTCGCACAGGCTAGGGTTCTCGCACCGGAACGACGGCTGTTCAGCAACCCACCATCAATGTGGTGCTCCACACGAACACCGTAAGCATAAGTCTCATCAAATGCAAAAGAAACGTAGAGTTTGAAGATAAATATTTTAGCGGGGCAGGAGCTGAGACACAGCCTTGCTGCACACCAGAGATTACTAAGAAATCATTCGAGGTTTGTGCACTCAGCTGCATCCTCGCTTGCATACCACTGTGCAGACATTCAATTAAGCGTACAAATTTACTCGGACAACCAAACTTACCCAAGACCAGCCGCAATGCCTGGCTGTACATCATATCAAATGCCTTGGTGAAATCAACAAATAGCAACTACATCAGCTGGTGCCGTTCTCTACACTTCTCTTGCAACTGACCAGCCGCGAACACCATATCTAGGATGCTGCGTTCCGACCAGAATCCACATTGCTATTCCGCCACGTTCAGTTCTACAACATGACTGAAGAGGCGGTTGAGCATGTTTCGGGCAAACACCTTTCATATATATATATATATATATATATATATATATATATATATATATAATTATTCGAGAGACCTCTGCGGTAATTTACTTACATTTTCCTTTGTGTCAACAGTTAAATATAGAAGTTTATATCTTACAGCGCTATAATACGATGATGTGCGAATAAACACTGCATTTGATTAATCAGACAAGCTTTCCGCAAGGTCAATAGGAAGCGCCTGAAAACAACCCCTTAGTATCGTGAAAGTAACATTAACGCAAGCACCAAGATGTCTAATTGTCATCTAATGAACGAACTATTTTGTCTATATAAGCAACAGCAAATGGAAATATGCCTTAATGTACGATGCATATGAACAAGTCTAGGGAATATATGAGGCGGACAGTTGAGCAAGGGGACAGAATGTGACATGTGGCAAATATTGTTCTTAAATCACAGTGCATAAGATCAATTTGTGTTTGAGTGTAAAAAGTGTTATTCTGACTTTGTTTCACAACTGTTCCTGCACCAAGGTAGGTTCTGGGGCAGCATTACACGGATTAAATTTATTGAAGGTGAACTAGGCATGATCTTGTCGAAAGCAGCCAAGGAAAGGGAGAAATTACTTACAGACTGTATCTCATCAGTTCGGATAAAAGAAACTATCATATCATTGATGGGTCATTTCGTAGCACTCATTGTGTGGACGGATGGCGACTCGGAATCACAATGTGGACCGCGATTCCCATTGGAGTGAATCGTGGTCAGTTCGATCACTGGGACCGTAACTGATGGAACAGCTGGATAGTGGGTTCTGCGCGTCCGAGGACACTGCACTCCACGACAGCTTTCGAACTTTGTTGATCTCTTCAGGTAGAGACAGAAAGCACAGAGACGACTAGGTTCCTCTTTAGATCGGACCTGTTTGCGATACAACCACTACCGAAAAAGTTTATGTGTAGCAGATGAATATAGGGTGTTGCCCGTCCGAAAGAATGCACACCTCGACCGATTTCGTACTAAGTTGATCTCATCAGGTAGAGCTAGCGGACCTGGAACCTGGGACAATTGAGACGTTAGCCGAGACTTCTATCTATTTGCCTATGGGTCACTACAGTGCGAATCACAGTGCTCGTCGCAATTCATTCAAAACGAGAGCTCTAGCATAACCATGCAATCAGTCAGTACCGTTGTGACAAGCGTTTCCCGTCGTGACCCGGTGGCCAAAGGGATAAAAGACAGTATGGCTGCAAAAAAGCGAACCGAGAACCAAACCAGGTGTCCTGGATCTCGTATTCACCAATGAAAAGCTGCTGAACGAAATAGTGTCCATAGAGAGTCCTATAGGCCTTAACGACCATGCAACACTCATGCTCATTTACAGCTTTTATGCAGTGCATTCCTCAGAAAAAATAGAGGAGTACCAGCTCATTACGGATTACGGCGCTCTAATCAAACTTATAAATGCTACAAACTGGGCATTTCCAGCAGAACGATCCCCCGATATCGCCTGGTCTGAATTGGCTCACCAGTTCAACACGTTAGTAACTAGTGCTTCTAGGAAAAGACCTTCGCGAGCGAAGACAGTAAAATAATTCATACGCAGCAGGACACTAGGTGTATTGTTAGGAGGCATTTACTCTGGCGAAGATACACGGAGTCACCGAGTGTCGAAAAATGGGAAGCCTACACTATCCAAAGGAATTACTGCGTAAACCTGGTACGTGTAGAGCAAATACAGCACCGACAGAATCTAGCTGAGAAATTCCTTTCAAAACCCAAGCTCCTCTACAGACACATTAACAAGCTCCGCAAAGTGCAGCGAGGAATTCCTAACTTACACATGTTATGTGGACTCGCAGAAACCGCAAGCGAGGTGGTCAACGCCCTATGTCAACAATTCGCTCCAAACTCCCAGAGCACGAGGTCGCCGCAAACACTGTTCATGCACGTTGCCCCACCAACAGGGATTAGCCACATTGTGTTTACGAGTGCGGATGTCATGAAAGGGCTAATTACCCTGTTCGGGCATACCTCTCCCAGTGTTGATAATATTCGTCCAAAGGCGTTGAAATTGGCTTTAGTAAACTTGGCGGACCCACTCTGCAAGTTCTTCCAACGATGCCTCGATGAGATGCGGGTGCCAACAATGTGGAAGCAGGGCACCATCACTTCCAACGATAAGAGGGGGGGGGAAGTCGTACAGATCCGGCCAACTATCGCCCGATAACACTACTTCCGATGCTCTCCAAAATCATGGAAGCGATTGTTGCCGAAGCGTTGATGAACTTCTTGAAGGAACGCATTATCATGGCATAAGAACAACATGGATTTCGCAAGAACCGATCTTACACTTCAAACTTGCTACTTGCTAGATCCAGTTGGACTGAGTCCAGCGGCGTAGGTGTTGATGCAGCATATCTGGACTTCACAAAATTCTTTCACCGTCTGAACCACCGTATGCTCCTTCACAAGCTGCAGTATTGTGGAATTGGTGACCCAATCCTCGGTTGGATGGCTAACTTCTTGCTTCAACGACATCTGAATATAAGAGTTCGCGGCGTCATCTCTGACCTAATCGACGTTAAGTGGGGAGTGCCCCAGGGCTCAGTACCTTGTCCACAACTGTTCCTGATGTACATAAACGATCTCGCGACAGTAATCAACTCCAACTCCTTACTCTTGCTGATGATCTCAAGATATGGCGAGCCAGTAGACCAACCAGCGACAATGCAGCACTTCAGGATAAGGTTGACAGGATCTACGAATGGTCGACTCAGAACCTGCTTCAGTTCAACGCTAAAAAGTGCATGGTGTTGAGCATTCGCCATAAAGCCACTTGCGAATACAGACTGGGGGATCAAATGTTGCAGCGCACTTCAACGGAATGTGATCTAGGCGTGATAGAGCAGAAAGACCTGGGCTGTTCCCGTCAGGCCAAACAACCTCCAAAAAAGCTAATCAACACTTTGGCAATTTGTGGAGGGCATTCGGGCGCTTTGTTTCTTGCATCTTTTCTCAAATGTTCAACGCCTACATTCGACCTCATTCTGAGTACGACATCCACGCCTGGCAGCCATGGCAAAAGCAAGACCTTACCGCTCTTGAATTGCCACAAAGAAGGGCGACCATGGAAGTAAAGGACCTGTTTCCTCTTCCTTACCGGTTGAGGCTGAAAACCCTCGGCGTCTACAGTGGACAATATCGAGGCCTGTGTGACGACTTGATAATGACTTATATGATCCTAAGGAATCCAAACCATACTTGTAGTCACCTACTAAAACTGAGTCGCAATACCACACTCAGAGGACACCAGCTAAAGCTGGCCACACAATACAGCCGGTTGGAATGTCGCCGGAATTTCTTTTCCCTTTGTGTGTGCCAACACTGGAACGCTCTTCCCACATATGTTGTTCCTTCCCCCAAGCTAACGGTATTCAAAAGACGTCTGGATGATTCGGTCATCCACTTACATTACGCTATGTAATCAGTGATGTGTACGCCAAACAAAAGCGAACCCACGGTGCTCATTTTCGGCTTTTGTGCTTTACTACTTACACGCTGCTGCTGTGGACTATCGTTCGAGCATACTACAACTGGAGTCATTGATTACCTCAGTGGAAGAAAGCGGCGCACGAGTGAGCGTTGCCGTTTCTTTTGTTCTCAAGACATACCTTCCCATATTACTTTCCGATATTACTCTACAATAACAATTCAATAAGCATTCTAAAATGTTTGCATGAAGCAGGGTATCTGAATCGCTAGACGCTTAACTTGACGATTTACACTTATGTTTGCTTTCCCTTCAACCATCCTACGGGACTTGTAAAGCAATCGCTTTTTTACCTGTAATATATCATTGTTCATTGTTAAGCGTGTTGATTAACCTAGGCTTACAACCGCGTGGAATGACGACTGGCCAACAAAGCGAATGCAGCCGATAGGAAACGAGTGGGATAAAAGCGACTCAAACGCAGTCCGCGCCACTCAACTTGGTACTACAAAATTGACGCGGCACAACATTATGCATGTCTAACATGTTGCTTAGAAGGCTAGTGTCGGTTGGACAGATGGCCATTATAATGCAAGCAGACAATGTGGGGAGGGGCGACAACAGAAAGCAGTCAGTGGAAGTTCACCGTATTGTAACATTACTTCAGATTTAGGATAGAATAGATGATGCAATGCTTCATAGCTAAGAAAATTAGAGCAACTTGTCGACAGTGTCATTCCGGCTGCGTCAACGTCAATGGATGGAAATCCTTCAGGAGAGTTAACAGCTGGCTATAGTGCAGCAAAAAGAGTTGTATTATTCCTAGTAAATGAGATCGTGGTTGGAGGGGAGGAGGAGGGACAGAGGAATTCACAACACAAACGCCAGTGGGGTCGGCTCCTTAGCAGGTCAACAAGTGCATTAACCGAACGTGTTCATCATCTTTCCGACCCAGACTAGGAAGCCGAGAGGCTCCAACCGAGACCAAGTTCGGACTAAGCGCCTTCATACTTCTTGAACAATAACAATGTGCCGGGTTCCATTCTCAGCTCATGCTAACTCTAACTGACGAGTTCGAATCGGTACAAAATCGGTCAGTCGGGGAGTGCAGGACTAGGAGAGAGCAACGTCGACATCCTCCGATTTTCTACTCCGTATCTGACGTCTCTTGACCAAATGAGGATCCAAAGCCGAACTATGTAACACCGGTAGTTAAGCAGAAAACAACCCAGCATTGTGAGATTGGTTTGTGATTCAGGGATATACAGAGGTAAGCCGAGCTCTCTGTGAATGGATTGCAACGCGCATTCGTAATGTGGACCGCGATTCCCATGGACTGTTTCCCTCCAAAACAATGCATTCCACGACTGCCTTCGAACTTTGTTGATCTTCTCAGGTGGAGATACCAAGCAACGAATTCGGAACCATTGGGATGTTGGTGGGGCCACCACCAATTTCACCACCGGTCTACATTGAGATCGCCCGCTGAAATCCGCTCATTCTATCGTAACCCGGTGGCTAAAGGGATAGAGGTCTCAAATAACATCGCACTGGCCCCGGTTTCCATGCTTGCAATCTCTAACTGGTGAGATCAAGTAACTTCGAGAACACCATCTCATTACAAGCGAGGCGTTAAGGGCATGGTAGCTGAATGTAGTCCCTCTTAATGGTGCCTGTGTTACTTCTTGACCCATCCAAGTCGGTGCTGACCATACACCCGAGAACAACATCAGTGACATTTAGGTTCGACAGTGGGTGGCTTACAGAGCGTAAGGAAAATAAATGAAGTGAGTAGACTGGTGCAGAGCCTAAAGGCTTTCTGCTGACGGCTCTCAGGAGGATGAAACGGCTTCCCAACGCTTTTCAACAATTATGATGACTGACTGAGTCTAGAGATTACGAGTTCAAACTCTAACGTCGTGACAGCCAGGACTAGTAAAATCATCTGAAAGGTGCAGCCAAATTCCAGTCACTTAAGGCATCGCAGCATTTTATCAATTACGCATGTTGTTGGGAACCTACCTGGTTTCACTTGCGCGCTAATTCAAGATATGGTCCCCAAGAAAAGTAAATTTTATTTAATGTTCAACCTGCCGTCATCATTTGAGAAATACCGGTGCTCCAAAGCTGCTTCTGTCATCTTATATCTGGAAATCAAAAACGGCCGGAGTGTACGACTGGTGAGCTCCACTTCTTGGTTGCTACGATGTCGCAGGTTCAGCAACCACGACTTCAAAGAATATGCACTTACGAAATTGGCATTTGTGTAATACTTGTCTGTAGTTGCCTTCTAAATACCCTAGTGCACTGATCCCTGAACAAGTATGACGTGCAGTTGGTGCAGTTTAACAGTCCTATATAGTACTACCGGATTTGTCCCCTGAGAAACATGCTTAACAGACTTGTCTACTTTGAATTATGTGTGGCCACTAGTATACCAGTTTAGTTTAATATCTTAATGTGTCAACGAATTGCGAATTAAGGACATCTTTATGTTGGCATAAAAACGGCAGTTCGACCTACGCTACAACAGTCGGAAAAGCGCAGAAACTCTCCTTGAGTCTTCATTCGTCACTAGACTGACCGGGAGCAGATGAACAGCTGAAGTTTGAAGGCTTTTGGAGAGGTATTTGATAGAACATCAAATAACTATCCATGGGTGGTGATGGATATGTGCTGGTAGAATCAGTGGAATGTTCCGGCGTCACACCGAATGCGCATGACATGTAAGTGGGATTGCCTCTGTAACTGGAGGCATCGGATTGATGGTCATTGATCTAGCATGTTATCCCAGCAGGACAGACAAACTTGTGACTCATTGCCGTCTTCTTATATGTGCAAAATCCGTCTACTTGTGTTTCGCTTCCGTCAGTATGCTTCTATGAGAACCAGAAGTATTTGAGAACACGACGAAGCATTTGAAGTTGATGAAAAACATGGACGAGTATCTGCCCGTAGATGTAAAGACTCATTCAATTCAGGTACACTGCAAGCAACACATGTTACATGCCTTCAGCCATATAAAATCCATCTTTGTTTTTACCTTGAGTGATCTCCATGCTTCACGTGAAAGGATAAATATTCATTGTGACTTGGTGTTTTTCGATCATGCGACTATGCATTCCTGGCTGCAACAGTGCTGGTAGGGCATCAACCTGGTATGTTACTTCGACAGCATTTAGAAATGGAAGTAAAACAACATCTATAGGAGCTAAATTTACTAAACTAGACAGAAACCCTTTCTCAACTGTAAAAGCCGTTTCAGCTATTTCGTTACTGGTGTGTACAGATGCAACGTATAACATAGTTTAAAACAAAACCGGCATCCTGAATTGGGCTGAACTGAACCCATACCGCATTCAGAGATTTGGAAGCACACGATTTCTCCTTGGCACTCACTGGCTCATTGCCACGGGGGTGGTAATGTTTACGAAGATGACAGCTCTCGAATATTTTTATTATATTTCGCTATACAGCTAACTTTTAACTGCTTATTTTCACTCCAACACAGGAAGACGTCCGGACTTGTTCGGTGGATGAACGCGTAACTCTTTATATATAAGAAGTAGCCGGGAATCTTTCTTCAAGAACAGGATGTGAGACGTGTAGGTATCGGTAGGTAATATCAACAGTTCAAATGCATATCGGCCACACGCTAGTTCAGTTTGGACAAAATCTGGTTGACGCCAAGGCCTTCAATATTTGCTCCTGGATAAAGTATGTGTTTGCCGCGCTGGCGCTTCTCAAACCGTGAGGAGTCTAGATGGGAGCGTATGGTGTTCGATGCGTTCCTGCCGAAATGACAGACGATCCCCCTGATAGTATATATCTATTCTCCTGTCCTCTGCCTCACTCGGGTTTCGCTTAATTCGGCGTGTCGCGCATCTGTACACGCCACCCACTCCACTTACTTTTATCACAAGTTTAGGCTAAGAAAATTACAGCTCCTTCGACTAGTTCTATGGTAGCATTTACTAGTGAGAAAAAACTGAACGATTTGTTTATGTCCTGCGCCCACCCTACTCATGTGCCTCGTCAACAAAAATCAATAGGGTAGTAGTGTCTAATTTGCATCAGCAATCGGATACTTCTACCGTAAAATGCTAATTGGTAGTGACTTCACCAAAAATACAGTGAGTAACCATGTGCAGATGTGACATGCACGCTCATCTACCTGCCGAGTGGGTCACTAACTTTGGCCGAAAAAGGCGTGCTCCTGCATGAGTGTGCGACTGGCTTGACAGTTGTGGCTACAGTGACCTTAAAGCGCGGTCAAGTCTAGGTGCGAATATCCATTAACCTCTGCTATCCAGCAAGATCAGTGAGGATCATACTCCTAGGCTGTTTTTACTGATTTCTTCACTAGGCATATGTTAGTAAAAACTGATACTTTGTTGTTTTCTCGGTAGCCCAAGCTTACGATTTTATATTGAAATAAGCGATGCACAGGAGCGGTAACAACACTTGAAGTTGGAAAGAGAACCCAGTTAGTACGTCGGTAAGGAAATCGTTGGCATAAATTACAACTAAAGCCTTCCCATGACTAGGGGAGCAAATTTCACCTTAACCAATGAGTGTACTGTCAAAAATATCTTGAGAGACAGTCATTTCGGAGCAGACATTTTTCGAGATTTTGGTTGCTGATTGGTATGCAAATTGTCATGCCCAGAGAATAAATGAACAACTAAAACGGTAAATCATTGTTGTCGTTTAGCTTTCATATTCCGTTAGTTGCGTTACTTGTAAAGTTAGCGCATTCAAGGCACGGTGAGTTTGTTTGCGAATTTCCTTTTTACTCCTGTCTCTGTGTCTCCGTATGCTGAAAGCCGTAGGTATTTCATGGGGATGGTTCAGAAATCTTTATTTTTCCTTTGGATTAATGAAGATGATTAATTTGTTTTTGACTGAACGGCATCTGCAAATTCTCCACGGGAGCTTCCAATCTAAAAAGGCTTCCTTGTATTATTTGGTGATACACCGATCTCTCACGAACGTGTTGAATTCAAGACATGTAACCTAGCTACTAGGTGCCCAATAACCTATAAAATGGCACTTATGGCAAATCATATTAATTATAGAAGCGTTTTATGCATTCTATACGTTATCTGAATGCCATACATGCTATAATTTCCACATTTATGAATTTTGTTCGTCTATCTTTTCATGTCCACTTGCTTATCTGAACAAATATGTCCTGCCTCCATTGATTAGACTAGAGTAAAACCCGAAAGTCGCATTGAAGCCGTTCAGGTTATAGTGTCAAATTAAAACACCGGGTGACTGATTTCGGCTAGCCATAAATCTATGGTTAGATCCTGCAATTCGTGCAGTTGCGTTCATTTTTGTGCACATCATAATTGTTGACTTTCTCACTTGCTTCATACATACATCCTCACTTGCAATATTCGTCTCAACTCTGGAAGGTGTCTCACTCTTTTTGAAATCCCGCAAAGTCGAACGACCAAAAACGTTGAAAGTTTGCGTTAATTGCCAAGCGAACAGAAAGTGAAACTACTATGTGTTTGCAGTAGCAAATACAGGTGTCCGCAGGGCAATCTTATTATAGTGTACCAGATCCGAGACGGCGCTAACTACACACATCACCGTCTGATGAAACTCAGCCACAAATGCAACCGGAGCTGCCACTCTCAAATTGGCACAACAATAGAGCCGCTCCGGCTATGATCGCGACTTCGATCTCAACACAGTTGCCACATTTAGCATGCATTCCGGGAATCATTTTGTCTGCGTTTACATTGTCCGGGCTGGTCTTTCACGCCAACAATGCATGTGTTTCCTCACAATACCCGCATTAACTACATGGATATCGGGCAGTCAGTCTGTGAATACCCATTTACTTTGTTGGAAAATGCTGTGATAACAACCTTGTAAATTGCATCAATCGTTTTGATGAATGATTCCACCGGAAAAAGTGTGATCAATAAATTCCCAGATACTGGTAGTTACTGATATCTTTTTGGAAAGTCCACAACAGATCCTTGATGGGACAAATTAAGCTTCAGATGTTTACTTCTAATCTATCATTAACTCTCAGTTATTTGTCCTACTTTGGAATTCGAATAACCAACTGAGGATGTGTTATAGTATCTAGCCGACGGGACTGATCATTGTGCACTGGGTACAATCAGACATCTGGTTTCTAATTGCGAATTGTGGGCGGTTGATCACTTTGTTTGGGAGGGACATGGGTGTGGCTTTTCATTCGGCGAGCTCACTCCAAACGTAAAAGAACCTCCTTAACGAGAAAACTGTACTACGAAGCAACCTTACTGGAGGTCGTATATGTTATTGAACCAATGATCCTTCTAAACGCGCCCAATACCCTACTTACACTCTTCATTATTTAAGCATAAGCAGTGAGTGTAGATACCTGCTAACCATCCGTCGGTTCATCAGACACCTAAATGCCTTCTTAGGTGCTAAAACAAGTTCACGAAGGCTTAACGTCGTCTTACATAAGTATCTAGAGTCTGCAGTCTGGTTGCTTTGATCAGACTTTACCCGAGAAGAAATAGTAGCCTCGTGAACGGTTGGAAGTCACTTTGATTCAGCACATATTCATTGGGGTTGTAATCTTCTGTCTGGGTCCTTACCACCCTATTACAAATGGAGTCCAAACATCCATGGCACACGAAACAGTTCGCCGCACGGTACACTGAGGTTCTCCTCAAGCAGATCATTTTATCATTGCTATTCCGCAACATTTCTTAGTCACGTATCGTTGTTGCTTCTCCTTTAAAGCTAGGCTTTATATCGTGACCACCCAGCCTTCACAGTTAGAGGCTACACTGCCTGTTAATTGTCAAGTCTTCTTTCCTGTAGAACGTTTTGATCTTTTACAGCAGTCTGGATGATACATTCTAGGTGCACACCTGCGGCTGCAGCTAAACATGAGTCATGTAATTTCGTACAGGCTACTCATTTTCTCCCTGCCTCGGTTGCCACCTATATGTCAGTGTTTGGTACCGCTTCCAGGATTGTAGCAGTTACTCTACAAAACCGACCACTCGTAGAAACAACGTTTGCCCTAATATTTTCGCTATTTATAACTGCCGGCTAAAAGCCTCCGTCTGCAGAAATAACTGGTGCTAGGTACTATTTGCTACCCGCACGATTCCAAACCGCTAATCCAGCTAATTTTCGAAATTTATCCCTGCGTGTACGCATGGAATCCAAACGGTTTAATTATGCGACTAGCTTTAGCCAATGCCCTAGATCACACCCATGGTTGGCAGCATCCGGTTCTGGATTTGCCTGTCATTGCGGCTTCCACGTGGACATCCACGGGCCGCGTTCGCCTACAGACAGACCATGGGTAGCTTGCGCTGCACCACCCACAGCTGCAACCACACACCCCATATCCAGTGTAAACCCGAAGGAATAAGACCGGGAGACATGTGGTTGGGAGCCACGTTTCATCAACGAATCCGGCCCACACTCCTTCACAGGCAAACACAAACACGCTGTATTTGGGGAATCAAGCGCATACAAGACGGTGGCTGGACTGTAGTCCGCTCCACACTGGATGTAACCACTATCCGAGTCTAGCACGGCCACGATGACCGTGCACCCCGTCCCCCCAGCAAACTTCACTGTCGCCTGGAGCCAGTACGGACGAGGTAGTGAGTAATAGACAGGTAGGCACCGTGTCAAGTTCTGTAACAAGCGCAGCCATATCGGGGGTGTCATCCAACAGCCTATCACTTGAAATGACATTAGCAAATAACAGCTATCGAATAAAGCACACGGATATATGGATTTAACTCTTCTATATGGAGCATATGAAATAAATTGCTTACCAACTAATTCAAGACGTCAGATCTGTTTTAAAAATGCTACAAACGAGAAAAGGTTAACGAATGTAACCACCATCTGCTTAAGCGACTAGTGTAAGTAAAAAGAAGCTTATTCAGACAGAGATCTAAATGAGTTAATCAAGTAAGCATTTACAAAATATAACAAACTAATTACCTAAAATCGATTGCAGCGTACCTATCGATGTTGCGCCGGTTCTGCTTACGTTCTCAGCAGGACCCTTCGTCGTAGACGTTAAAGTGCGGTGAAACAATAAACATTAAGACATGATAGCAAACTCATCACCTGAAAAATGCAACTGCTAATAAGCAAATAAAAACTTACAATAGCTTAAATTAAAATATATCGTTAACTTCATCCATTTTGTAAAGTATGCGCTTTACCAGCAAACTTTCTTCTCTCTATCTATGTTACATAGCTTATTGTTGACTGCTTCTCAACACAAAACGGTATATCCGTTTCTGAAAACGAAGTAGCCGTACTGGTCAACAGGAAAACGTATCTGATAGTGGTAAAACCATATGAACACAGTTCCACCCGAAGTTAGTTTTTAAGCGATACCAACTGTCAACTATAATCATCCCTGTAATGATGGGGAACAAAACTTACGTCACTTTTAATCTGTACGCCTGTTCATTTTCTAATTGAAAATATATAACGCTTATGGGGGGCGTATAATTTCGTGAAAACTGGCAATAAATGTCAGGGTACGGCAGTTAGAGAAATAATCAAACATCAAACGGTGTGATCACAAAGAAACTGCTCAGTACTTTTACATGGGCTTCATTTTAGACGAAAGGTGGAGGCACAAGGTTGGATCAGCAAGTTGCCATTATTTAACCGAGTGCTGAAGTAATTTGTCGCTAGTTTGTGCTAATGCCAAGAGAGTTTGCCATGCTGTTAGGCATTAAGCTTTTTAAACAGGTTGGGAAGCAATGACAAATGGAAAATATCTCTTTTATGTGTTTCCCTAAACCACCAAGGCGACCATCGTTACTGAGGCTATTGACTGCATCTAAGCTGGTTCGTCCTCACAAAATAAATCATTCGCTCCTTGCAAATCAACTGTTTTGTTACGCCACACTCCTAAGTTAGGGATAAAATAATGCCAAAGTCTAAAGTTCTCGGGGAATCAATGAGCCGTAAGTCCTATACACTGGAACATACGCGTGTCAGTAAAAGGTGGCGGTGATTGCGATCCAACTGATCTTTACTTATCTGGGGAGTATCAGTAGAGCAATGGAGCAAAGAATTACATTGTGTAGAAAGCAAATGCACGATAAGCCCCGTGGGATTGTAGCGGTTAAAAGTATGGGAGGAAAAATGAGTGTAAATAAAATAAAATTCCTTGCTGGACATCGAGAGTTCCACTCCTTGATAGATCTAATTAATTCTGACACAATTTTAAGGTGGATTGTTGAATGCACTGCCGATTACGCACATTCGTGGTAATCAGATGGGCACTGGATATCACATGTTATGTAAAACTGGTTGCGTGCGGCCACGATGTCGATTGCATAATGAATAAATGGGGACAGCAAATACGAGAGTTGTACAAGTGTATCAAGACCGTGACAGTCAGATGGGAAAAGTATCACCAAACTTCCGAAAGTAAATAGCGGAAGCAGTCTAAGATGAAGGGCCCCCATACTCGTGATTTAGCATAAGCGGATGGGAAGTTTAGCGACTTGGAGCGTTAGTATAAGGTCTTCTCGACCACGCAAATAATAATCTCTGTAAGCAAAAGATCATTCAGCGGAAATTTGCGGGGTAGTTGGAACAAGCAGTAGAAGTATTTGTGACCGGTTGATGGTATTATAACAATATACACTGAAACAGTACATCGTATAGGGGATGGGGAGACCTCATTAATATCCCTCGAGCAAAATCTATTAATTCGATGTTCCCACAACTCAAGCGAAGACTGTCAGTCTTCCATCCAATCTACCGGTCTAACTGCCAAAAATGAAAAACATAATCTTCCTAAAATTTGCAATAACTCCAGCTAACTGCGAATGTGTCACCACAAACAAAGCAAACAAGCATACGCAACAAGTTCAAGAGCCCACCACTCTTCTCGGACAACAATTCAGCATACATTCGCAAGTGTACCGTCGTCTTACAACATTACTCCACAGATCAAGCCGCCATCCATGCTTAACAACATATCCGTTACCAACACGGATGTACTGAAGCGTCTGATGTAAGTGTTTAAGTACAACTTCCCTGGTGCAGACGACATTCGCACAAAGACATTGAAAGTGGCTGCCATGCCTTTATCTGAACCATTAGCCATATTCTTTGATGATATCTCAAGGAGATTCCGTTTCCAACAATGTGGAAGCACGGGATCTTCACTCCAATTCACAAGTGTGGCAGCCTTGCAGAAATAACAACATGTCGGCCGATAACACTACTTCCATTGAACTCCAACGTCATGGAGTCCATTGTCGCCGAGACACTCATAGGGTACCTGGAGAGTAGCAAAAGATTCGCTTCGGAGAAAATCAGATTTCACCAAAGTCGGTTATGCACCTCTAACCTATTAATACATTTTGCATGATGGACAGTCTGTCGATGCTGATGTAGTGAATAACGTCTAGTTGGATTTCTCGAAGACCATCAGCTGTATGTATCCTCACATTCTACTTCATAGGCTCCAGAATTATGCATTCTGCGATCTTGTGTTGGGTTGAGTAGAGAAATTTCTCGTTTAATTTTATCTGAAACTGAGAGTTTGCTGCACCCTATCCGATCCAATCGAACTCCAGTATGGAGTACCTCGAGATTCTTTACTCGAACCACGCCTGTTCCTAATTTTTATAAATGACCCCACCAGGCTGTTGTCTTCAAACTTTCTACTAAACACCGATGAGCTAAATATATGACGTTCTATCACTACATTGAAATAGCATCTAGATCTGAAAAGTGATCTGGATAAATCCTACGCATGACCCATTGAGAACATATTGCAGTTCAACGTCGCCAAGCGCAAAGCTCTAAGCATACACCATCAGATTAATCACAACTGCCGGCTAGTGTCACAAATAATACAGCGGGTCCCTCATACGTACGATCTCGGTGTGCTCGTGCAAATTGAGTATGGATGATTGAGGCAGACCGAAAGCCATCAGAGTCATCACCAATTCGGCTTCGGTCGTAAGGCATTCGGAAATTTCGACGTGTCAGTCTTTTCGCAAATGCTTGGAGCGTACGTGGGATGGCATCTGAACTAAGCTAATCGAGCGTGTGACGTTGGCAGAAGCGCCATCTCACCACGCTTAAGACTGCATAATGCAGGGCGATAACGAATGTCAAACGTTTTTCCGCCTTCCCTACCAACTCATCCTGAAAACTCTAGGAGTGTACTTCGGCCGTTATCGGTGTCTGACGGGCGATCTCATACTAATACATCAGATCCTATAAAACCCCAACCACACTTGCCAATATATTTCAAGACTAAGCCGAAACTCATCTTTGAGGGGACTGTCAAGTTGGCCACACATTATGGCCGACTGGAATGTCGACGAAATGTTTTGTCTCTCCGTTTGTCACAACCGTGGAACTCCCACATTAGAATTATTCAAAAGGCGGGTTGATGACCCATTGACACATTTGCACTACATGATGCGGCATGTGACCATCAAGTGTCGGCCTCAGTGGATAATAAACAGTGGACGGTGTTAGACACTCCTTACAAAACAGGCAGGTGTACATACATCTGTGATAGTGCCATCATCTGAGACACGTACTTTGCGAGCTATTATCAACCCTATTCTTTTAAATTGTAACTTTAACCATAGCCACTCTACAGGAATTGTCAAGCACGTATTTTCTTGCCATTTATGATCTATTGATCCATTGCTGCGTTCAACCAAATGTTCGTGTAGAAACAAAAAGTAGGGAAGCGAAAATATGCTTAAGCAATAAAAGCTTCCACACCAACAAATTTCATCATATCCTCCGTATCCAAACACTAGAATACTTATTCCGTGCAAAATAACGCCCGTTTGCCCTGGCATGGCTTAAGTCCTAAATTGATACTTCCCTGCTGTGTTCGCTTCATGTGGGCCTCATGCTTCGATCCCACAACAAGCTTAAGGCGTAGGACGAAACACTGGTAAGTTTTATGCTACTGATTAATTAAAAGTAGTTAGTGCCATTCAAGAATTAATGAGTAGCACGGAAAGAAGACGAAGGCTGGTAGATGCATGCATTTCGTATTGTCGCCTCAGTACCATTAACAATAACCGATATGCATAGATATAGCTAACAGTGGGTGCAACCAGACAAGCTTAAGGTGCAAAACGAATGGCGGAAGCTCACATCTACATACAAGGCAGCTTTAGGCTGACAAATAACTGTTTCTGGACACACAAGGCTGGCTTAATCCGGCTTATAGCGACAGCCTCAGCAAACCGAAGGAAGCGGAGATTAGTGTGACGTAGCACTACTCGAAACACTGAGCCCAGCTGTACCTGGTGACCTGAGTCTATCAAGCGGTTGAGGAGAAGCAATTCCTTTTGACGAACTATGCGCGTTCCGAGATTGGTTATATCCCCCACTTTCGTGAACTGTTCGAAATTACTCGCATCGTTGGGTATGGCGCAAATCTTCACATTGAATTCTATTTTGTTCAAGATTACCACTCCTGAATCTTTATCTGGTTTCATTATGACTACGCTCTTAGCTCGTAGTTCACGTAATGAATGAAAATGTCGAGCTGTGGTGGCACATTTTTCAGTAATTGGCATGGATTTGCTTCGCCTCCTCTGCGTGATAGACTTTGATACATTTAATAGTTTAAAGCTGAGTGGTAACACCTTTTCACAGTTGTATGCGTCTCCAAAGACACATAAGATTGAAGTGTCACTCAGGCCAATCCTTTCAATGATGAATGCGCCCCAGCACAAACTCGCTCCTTGATTAGTGAAGTTGCTAGCTCCGCTGAAACAACAGTTCAATCCGTACAGTCTTAAAGACTCATTTCAACTCATTGATGACCTAGATGAACTCAACCTGTCAGAGAAAGTCATATGTTCCTTGGATGTATAATCCTTATTTACCAACGTGCCGCTACATCAGACGGTTGATTACGTGTGCGAATTAGCTGAAAACGATGGCTGTTCGCTACCAGTTCCGGCTGCATTGCTAAGAGAATCTCTCCTAGTGTGTACGGAGAATGTGGATTTTCACTTCCGGAATACACCATGTCGTCAAGTTGACGGCGTAGCAATGGGTAGCCCATTAGATCCTGTGCTCGCTGATTTCTTCATGTTGATGGTAGAAAGAAGCATTGCTACGGAAATAGCCCAAGTGCCCTACTACAAACCACATGTCGATGATATCTTGGCTTTCTGTCCGTTGGAGCAGCAGCTCACACAATTGGTAGAACGGCTCAATGGTGCTCATGCTAACTTACGGGTTACGTGCGAAATAGAACAAAGCAATCGTCTGCCATACCTGGACATACTCATAACTCGCAGGTATGATGGATTGATTAAGAGGTCCATTTATCGAAAAGCAACTTGGTCCGGTCAGTTCCTGCACTTCACCAGCTTCACACCAGTGCGGTACAAACGGACACTTGTGAAGACTCTAGTTAGTCGTGCCAGACCAATTTGTTCGGCCGACTGTCTGGACGATGAGCTAGTGTTAATTACAGCAACACTAATGGCGAATGGCTACCCTCGAAGATTTATCGAGAAACACAGCCAACCGCGAGGACCAAAGGACTTGGTGCACACGGTAGCCAAGAAGAAAGTGTATATCGAGTTATCTTTCAAAGGTGACTTAGCCACGCTGAAGACAACTAAGCGTATAATTTCGGCTACCCAAGGAAGTTACTATGCTGCACAAGCTGTCGTCATCAACCGAACCCGAAATTTGCCCATACCTCCAACGAAGGAAGCTCAGCCTATTGGGGCCAACTCACACTGTGTATACCAATTTGTATGTGACTACGGAAAAAGTTACATAGGCAGAACCAATAGAACGCTGACTTCCCGAATAAAGGAACATGTACCAAGATGGGTTCAACGTGAAGTTGCTCAGATTGCCTACCCTCGTCAGATTCCATGTTCGCGCAGACCGCCGGCTTCCTCGATAGGCAAACACCTATTAGACTCAGGTCACCAGGTACAGCTGGGCTCAGTGTTTCGAGTAGTGCTACGTCACACTAATCTCCGCTTCCTTCGGTTTGCTGAGGCTGTCGCTATAAGCCGGATTAAGCCAGCCTTGTGTGTCCAGAAACAGTTATTTGTCAGCCTAAAGCTGCCTTGTATGTAGATGTGAGCTTCCGCCATTCGTTTTGCACCTTAAGCTTGTCTGGTTGCACCCACTGTTAGCTATATCTATGCATATCGGTTATTGTTAATGGTACTGAGGAGACAATACGAAATGCATGCATCTACCAGCCTTCGTCTTCTTTCCGTGCTACTCATTAATTCTTGAATGGCACTAACTACTTTTAATTAATCAGTAGCATAAAACTTACCAGTGTTTCGTCCTACGCCTTAAGCTTGTTGTGGGATCGAAGCATGAGGCCCACATGAAGCGAACACAGCAGGGAAGTATCAATTTAGGACTTAAGCCATGCCAGGGCAAACGGGCGTTATTTTGCACGGAATAAGTATTCTAGTGTTTGGATACGGAGGATATGATGAAATTTGTTGGTGTGGAAGCTTTTATTGCTTAAGCATATTTTCGCTTCCCTACTTTTTGTTTCTACACGAACATTTGGTTGAACGCAGCAATGGATCAATAGATCATAAATGGCAAGAAAATACGTGCTTGACAATTCCTGTAGAGTGGCTATGGTTAAAGTTACAATTTAAAAGAATAGGGTTGATAATAGCTCGCAAAGTACGTGTCTCAGATGATGGCACTATCACAGATGTATGTACACCTGCCTGTTTTGTAAGGAGTGTCTAACACCGTCCACTGTTTATTATCCACTGAGGCCGACACTTGATGGTCACATGCCGCATCATGTAGTGCAAATGTGTCAATGGGTCATCAACCCGCCTTTTGAATAATTCTAATGTGGGAGTTCCACGGTTGTGACAAACGGAGAGACAAAACATTTCGTCGACATTCCAGTCGGCCATAATGTGTGGCCAACTTGACAGTCCCCTCAAAGATGAGTTTCGGCTTAGTCTTGAAATATATTGGCAAGTGTGGTTGGGGTTTTATAGGATCTGATGTATTAGTATGAGATCGCCCGTCAGACACCGATAACGGCCGAAGTACACTCCTAGAGTTTTCAGGATGAGTTGGTAGGGAAGGCGGAAAAACGTTTGACATTCGTTATCGCCCTGCATTATGCAGTCTTAAGCGTGGTGAGATGGCGCTTCTGCCAACGTCACACGCTCGATTAGCTTAGTTCAGATGCCATCCCACGTACGCTCCAAGCATTTGCGAAAAGACTGACACGTCGAAATTTCCGAATGCCTTACGACCGAAGCCGAATTGGTGATGACTCTGATGGCTTTCGGTCTGCCTCAATCATCCATACTCAATTTGCACGAGCACACCGAGATCGTACGTATGAGGGACCCGCTGTATTATTTGTGACACTAGCCGGCAGTTGTGATTAATCTGATGGTGTATGCTTAGAGCTTTGCACTTGGCGACGTTGAACTGCAATATGTTCTCAATGGGTCATGCGTAGGATTTATCCAGATCACTTTTCAGATCTAGATGCTATTTCAATGTAGTGATAGAACGTCATATATTTAGCTCATCGGTGTTTAGTAGAAAGTTTGAAGACAACAGCCTGGTGGGGTCATTTATAAAAATTAGGAACAGGCGTGGTTCGAGTAAAGAATCTCGAGGTACTCCATATTGGAGTTCGATTGGATCGGATAGGGTGCAGCAAACTCTCAGTTTCAGATAAAATTAAACGAGAAATTTCTCTACTCAACCCAACACAAGATCGCAGAATGCATAATTCTGGAGCCTATGAAGTAGAATGTGAGGATACATACAGCTGATGGTCTTCGAGAAATCCAACTAGACGTTATTCACTACATCAGCATCGACAGACTGTCCATCATGCAAAATGTATTAATAGGTTAGAGGTGCATAACCGACTTTGGTGAAATCTGATTTTCTCCGAAGCGAATCTTTTGCTACTCTCCAGGTACCCTATGAGTGTCTCGGCGACAATGGACTCCATGACGTTGGAGTTCAATGGAAGTAGTGTTATCGGCCGACATGTTGTTATTTCTGCAAGGCTGCCACACTTGTGAATTGGAGTGAAGATCCCGTGCTTCCACATTGTTGGAAACGGAATCTCCTTGAGATATCATCAAAGAATATGGCTAATGGTTCAGATAAAGGCATGGGAGCCACTTTCAATGTCTTTGTGCGAATGTCGTCTGCACCAGGGAAGTTGTACTTAAACACTTACATCAGACGCTTCAGTACATCCGTGTTGGTAACGGATATGTTGTTAAGCATGGATGGCGGCTTGATCTGTGGAGTAATGTTGTAAGACGACGGTACACTTGCGAATGTATGCTGAATTGTTGTCCGAGAAGAGTGGCCGGCTCTTTTGCCCTCTTCTCCGTCCTACATTCCGTATACAATACATGAAATCCGGGTTATCTGTATGCTTTTTTTCTCCAATTTTATCATTATTTGATGCCAACACTGATGCTAATCGTAACGTACTTTTGGTTCTTTTACCTTTTCTCCCATTGTTCTTTTGCGCAGTAGTTGTTTTTTGCTCTTTCGGTAGCCTGGTTATCCTCGTTTAATAAGCAGTGTTATAGACTCGAAAATCAGTGCATGAAGTTCATGCATTTTTGAGTCCATCTCCAGTTGCTCGGATTTACCATTTTCGACTTTTGGAATTTGCTTTCTGATCTGCTTACCGCTTGCCTGTTGACCATGGCAGCAAATTTCCACTGGCATCCTCAGGCGACTATTCAGCTAGAGAAGGCTAGATTTTCGAACCAATGTGGTGCTAAAGGTCATCATAGTTGGTTACGATGTGAGATTCCTCGCTGTCGCAGTACTTGTGCTTCAACGATAAACGGTTTATTCGACAAAGTAGATTCAGCAACGATGACAGCATGATTATATAGTGTAAACCACAATGTAACTAACTTGTTCACTTCCATAACTAACGCCGTTGCTGCATTCATGAGATTCTTCCTTTGAATTAACCTAACAGGTTCACTCCAGCGCTGCCAAGTATGAACCAATCAACGTGTAGGCGAAGATGCGTAGACGTCCACTCATTTGCTTCGTTCGCTTGCGACAATCTAGCCGGATGTTTCGTCATGTAAAGCCGTACCTTTCTTCTGCTTGCCTAATCCCACCACACTCGCCACTTCTTTTACGATACGCTACGTATCTCATGCACTGGAACAATGGAATAACGGAACAATAATTGTATACGGGTAAAAAGGTTAATGCTTAACACGTTCCGTAGAATGGTTACGATGAAATACAATATATAGTAAACATTGTAAACAAAATTGGGTTTACACCAGTGAACTCACTGGAGTATACGTAATATAGACTGTAAATTCAAGGTAAATAAATAAATAAATAAATAAATGGTATATTCCTCGGTGATTCGAGGTGCAGTCCAACTATGTGGTCTAGACA
>OX104064.1:194688632-194846218 GCA_944474145.2 Dicrocoelium dendriticum | reverse complement strand
TGCCTCGACATGAACCTACTTATACAAGCTCAATAAGTGCCCCCACAGAAGCAACCCTAATAAAATATGCTGACGACATCGTCCTGGGTATCAACCATGGAAACGTCGATTGCTCTATCCGATACTAAAATCATCTGAGCGACCGTCATATTCGGTCCAAAGCTCGTCATCTGTTTCTTAATGTAGCGAGGCGTCATAATATGCTTTCTTCGCTACACATAGGAGCCATTCACGAGCAACCCTACACAGTGCTCCAAGCAGGTTAGTGACAATGATGGATTTCACTGCTGGATTTCACTTGCAGAGACATGGCTGAACTCCGACGTTATAACCCAAGAAGTCGTGTTGTCAGGATACTCTTGTTTCCGATGTGACCGAAAATCAAAGGCTTACGGTGGTGTTCTGTTGTACATAAAATCATCACTATCTGGCAAACTTATCAGTACCAGTCGGAGCGAAGATAGTTTATTCGAGCAATTGTGGTGCACAATCCGTCTCAGGCGAGCAGAACTAATAGTGGGGGTTATCTACCGGAGCCCATTAAACCATTGCTGCGATTGGATACCACATGTACAGAAGCACATGAGCCGCCCTCAGTTCTTACTGATGGGGGATCTAAATTTACCTAAGATAATTTGGCTAGATGTTCGACCTCTTCCCGGTCATGGCAACGCTGAGGCTCAATTCGCTAAAATGACTATTGAACTCGGGGCAACGCAACATGTCATCCAACCGACGCGCGTAACTCCGTACTCGGCATCTTGTCTGGACCTAATGTTTACGAGCTGCGAGCAGAAGCTAAAAGAGATCAGAGTCATCGAACTTCTGGCGAACAGTGACCACTGCTCTATTGTAGCAATCTTAGAACTGTCGTTACCATATTACAATCAACAGAAGCCGACATTCAACTATTGGAAGACGGACTTCAACGGACTCGTCCAAGCCGCAAGTCAGACTGATTGGACACTACCACATGATGCGTCACTTGAGGCCTGGTGGTCATTAATAAAAGGGAAGCTTAACTCGCTCTGTACTCGGTTCGTTCCCCTTAAGTATCCAAAAATCGGACCTGTCAAACCGCATTGGTTTGATAGGGAATACAGACAGTTAGCGCGACGACGTCGTAAACTTTGGGATAGATATATCAGCTCGGGTTGTGAGGAAGATTACACGGTGTACAAGAAACAGCGTAACTTATGTAACGCCGCGAAGATCAAGAAACGCCGGCTGTTCGAAGAGGAGCTAGCATCCTCGGCCACAACTGAACCCAAGCGAATATTTGCCTACTTGAAACGTCAACTGAAACCTGGGGACGACCTACCGGTCTTAGAGAGCTTAGAAGGGAAGACACTCATTTCAAGCGCGGAGCGCGCGGACGCCCTGGCTACGCACTTCCTCACCGTATTTTCCAGTAAACCGGCGGCTGTTCCAGTACCGGCACAGGTTGCGCAAGTCTTGCTCGACAGCCTACAATGTGATGCAGTCGAAGTACATCAGCTACTCGTCAACCTCAATGGTGCAAAGCACCCCGGACCAGACGGACTTCACCCACTAATACTCAAGTCCCTATCGATTATCATCTCACCAGCTGTGACAAACCTTTTCAATAGATCGCTCTCTGAAGGATCCGTCCCGAACGACTGGAAATGCTCGATAGTTAAACCGCTTCCCAAGGGTGGTGATCCGAGTAAAATAGAGAACTATAGACCGATCTGTTTGACTTCGGTATTATCCAAGGTTCTCGAGAAGGTTGTGAAAAAAGTGTCTGCTGTCGTTCTTCGAATCGATGGACGTATTGACGCCAGCGCAACACGGCTTTACGAAAGGGCGATCCTGCATCACCAACTTGATGTACGCAAACCACCAATGGGTTCGAGCTCTCAATGAACAGAAGGATGTTGACGTGGTGTACATCGACTTTAGTAAGGCGTTTGACAGAGTAAACCATGAGGCACTCCTTTGTAAACTGAGGACACACGGAATCGGTGGCACGTTACTTCAGTGGATACAAGAGTTTATTGGGGGACGAAGGTTTAGAGTACAGGACAATGACTATCTGACCGAATGGTTCCCATCGACCAGTAGCGTGCCTCAAGGAACTGTACTTGGGCCAGCATTATTTCTTATTCATATCAACGATCTTCCGCAGCAGCTCCAGTCACCATGTGTCCTGTTTGCAGATGATTTGAAAATCTGGAGGATCATTGAAAACCAGGACGACTGCGCTCGCCTCCAGCATGACTTAGAGCGACTGTCAACGTGGTCCACTGAAATGCAACTCCCTCTTTAACGCAAGCTAGTCGGAATTCATCAGTATCACCAGACGTCCAGCCACTCGATCATACACCTTGGACGGCCAGTTGCTCCATCCCAACACATCTGTCAGAGGACTTAGGAGTTCTCTCACGGACATGATTTAAGATCACTAGAAAATACAGAGAAATTGTACCGAGTGGGACTTTGTATGCTTTGGGCATTAAGACGCAGTTTCTCCACATGGTCCGAAGAAACCGTCCCTCGTCTATTCACCTCGCTCATTAGACCAATCCTTGAATACGGTGCCCCCAGCTTACCATCCGATAAACCCAGTGGGAAACTGAAAAATTGGAGAAAATACAGCATATCGCAACTAGAATGATACCGACCCTACGAAAGCTTCCGTATGAAAAACGTTTGTGAAAGGCTCGGACTCTACACACTATCCTATCGCCGAGTAAGAATTGATCTTATTATGACCCATCGAGTACTACATTTGAATCACTTCCCCCATACTACGGGCCAATATTTCACCTGCGAGAACCCTGTAACACCCGAGGACAATCGTTACAAACTCAGGGTCCCCCAGTATGAACAAAGTAATCACATCAGCTTTGTATCGAACGAAGAATCGTAAACTTATGGAATACACTACCAGAAGGATTAATAGAGGCCGATTCTGTGAAGTGTTTTAAAACCCGTATCGACGATTATTTTGGAAACCTGTGCTTTTGTGAACCGATGCACATACAGTGCCAAAAGAAGACATTGTATGTCCAGAACTAATGACGCTAGTACAAGTTTCTAACCGAACAAGGATAAACGATTAACGGACCAGACACAACTGCTGATAATTCACAAGTAAATGTTGATTTTTCGTAATTCGATAGAGTTGTACAGAAACCTTTCTACTTGCTCTTAAATACAGTCTCAGTCTCAGTCTCGCTCTGCTACATCAGTGAAGTACCTAGGTATGGTACTTTTAGTTCTTCCAGAGAATTGACTGACAAACCTTGAGTACGCGGAGAACATAGCCCCCTTTGGGTCTGATCCAGGGGCTACGTAAGAAAAAGGAATCAGCTAGCGTGTAACGCTGCACGCTTCGGCATGTGATTTACACTTTGGAAGTGCAGTGTTGTGACAGCATTGGTCTGATCAGCCACCTGTGCTGGCTGTCCTTATAAAGGGGGAACTTCAGGGGCCATCCGTAAGATACTAAACAACGAAATAATAAAGTGGATTTACTAGAAGGGTCCAACGGTATGTTCAACACAGGTGCGTTTACGTGACTCACTCCGCACAACTAGGAGGACATGGGGCATGAAATCGACTTGCATTGTTTCGAAATCTTTAGGAAGGTTTTGCCATCCGCAGTCCAAAGACTGAGGCATGGCAAATGGCCAAAGCCAAGGGATGTGTAGACAGAGTAGATGTCTGGTTATCGAGTGCGTGGCGAGCTGTCTTGACCGACCAGTCAGACGGGCATTGGCGGAATGATATGGGGCAGAGCGCCAACATCAAAGCACACTTACTGATGTAGCACACAGAGGTTTTGTGTGATCAATTCATGCAATGAAGCACCTGGGATAATAACATCTCTAATGTGCCACATAAAATAACACTTTGTCATGTAAGGTGGTCAACATCCTGCCGCCATCTCGATAACCGCAATGTCTTTTCCCCTCGTTCGCTTCGCCTGAAGAAGCTTTCGTCTCGAAAGCAAAAGCTTGGTCTCTAACGACACTATGAACAAGTTTGTTTGGTTTGGTCTCCTATTCAAAAAGCAGTACCTTGCTTTATTTTCCAAAGGTTGGCCATTTCTGACAAAATATCTTTGCGGGAGATGAGGGTGGTGGGCAAATGACTCAAAGCTACCGGCGACTTACGATGAGCTATTTCATCACCTTGTAAAAAACCTAGGGTCGAACACAGTAAACGATTGTGATATGTACCGTGACCTCATTAACGAGTTCGGCCTGTTTGTGTCATTAATGCGTACCGATCCGGGTGGTACTCACGCTTGCACAGGGGCTGCACAAGTCCGCAGTTTGCAAGCCACCCAGTCAGCTGATTTACCGTCCCCTAAGATACCGTACAGACTAGCAAATGTGGACTAATGCTACCTCATTAACCCGCTCCATATTGGTTGCAGTGCCGTACTGTACGTAGAATGACGGCCAGTTCCGTTGCACATAACGCTTCTAGGCTTAAACACGGGAGACCATCTCCCAATCCGCATTGCACTCTCAATTTGCGCAGGACCCTGAGGTCACTTTACTCACAAAAACCTCAGAACATTATAGCACCATAGTTCCCATCAATCGTAGTCGTTTATCTGTGAGCGTCGATATCCCGCTACACCGATCTTGTACACTCGTGTTCTCTTTTCGTAGTCGTCGTTATCCTTAACATGGAGAACTTGCAAGCGCGATGCGGTCATAAGGTATGCCATTATGCATCTGTATCCACAAGCGAAAGTGCGCCGTCTGGTTACGTCAAATATTCAGTGCCAATAGGTACGTTTGACGTCACACGGTACAGTACTCTCAGTATACTCACATGTTTGGAGCATAGATATAATGTCAATGTATGTACCCTGAGTCGCACTTACACTCATGTTCAAAACTGTACTGTCAACAGAAGTACCACTTATATAAGGTATTGCAATGAACTCCAAGGTTCCTGGGACATAATGGTGGTGAATATCGGATAGGTTTGACAGTTGGGGTAGGAGAGCCTAGTTTAAATCGAAGAAACTCAACGTTGGGATGAACAGCTCAAATGGATGGGCGTCAAAATTGTCGTTGCAATAGTTGTGACCGAGCTGCTTGTCAGTCGTTACTGTGTTTCACTCCAGTGGCCTGATTGGTGTGGTGACCACCTTCGGTAAGGCTGACTCTAGTGGGGAGGTTGAATCCAGAACCACGGTTAGGTGCACGAAGGGGTTGTATCGGTGGATCAATGGATTTACCACTGGTAAAAGAGCAAATTTTCACAATTCCCGCAAACAAAGAGTGAAACAATGTGAACGTAGCAACAAAAGCAAAAGTGGCACAAATCGGTGAAGTCACCGAAGTTTAACTGGTGTACGTAGTTTGGTTATGTCGTGGTGTGTATCAGTGACATAAGTCAAGCCTCGTAGTGTATGTGTTGTAATGTTTCATCAAGTTGCATTTCGAATGCAGTCAATGCAAAGTGCAAATGCCGGAAATCGGGAGCGTTCCACCACTGGGACACACGAAGTGAGAAAAGATGCCGGTGGCATTCCAACTGGCTTTACTGTGTGGCTAACTTCAAGTGATGGCCACGAAGTAAGGAGTTGAGACTTAATGTCGGTAAGTGCCGACATGCGTGGTCTGGAACCTTTAGGATCTGAAACACCAAAATAAGATCACCGCGCAGGCGACGAGATGGACCAGCGAAAATTCTGAGGGTCTGTAGTCTATTCTGGTAAGAGAGATGAGTCATGTCCTTAACATTTGTTATTACTGTACTTTGTGGAATCGCAAGAGCAGCATGATCATGCTTATGCTAGGAGTTCCAGACCTGGATGGCGTATTCAACATGTGGCCTTAAGTAAGCGTTGAGCATTTGTGAAACGATAGCGGGAGCAAACCGGCAAAACTCTCTCCGCAAGACCTTACCGCTCTTGAACTGCCACAACGAAGGGCGACCATGGAAGTAAAGGACCTGTTTCCTCTCCCTTACCGGTTGAGGCTAAAACCCTCGGCGTCTACAATGGACAATATCGACGCCTGCGTGGCCACTTGCTAATGACTTATATGATCCTGAGCAATCCAAACTATTCTTATAGTCATCTACTAAAGCTGAATAGCAATACCACACTCAGAGGACACCAGCTAAAGCTGGCCACACAACACAGCCGTTTGGAATGCCGCCGGAATTTCTTTTCCCTTCGTGTGTGCCAACACTGGAACGCTTTTCCAACATACGTTGTTTCTTCCCCCAAGCTAACGGTATTCAAAAGACGTCTGGATGTTTCGCTCATCCACTTACATTACGCTACGTAATCAGTGATGTGTATGCCAAACAAAAGCGAACCAACGGTGCTCATTTTCAGCTTTTGTGCTTTACTACTTACACACTGCTGCTGTGGATTATGGTTCGAGCATACTACAACTGGAGTCATCAATTACCTCAGTGGAAGAAAGCGGCGCACGAGTGAGCGTTGCCGTTTCTTTTGTTCTTAAGACATACCTTCCCATATTACTTCCCGATATTACTCTACAATAACAATTTAATAAGTAATCTAAAGTGTTTGAATGAAGCAGGGCATCTGAAACGTTAGACACTTAAATTGACGATTTACACTTATGTTTGCTTTCACTTCAACCATCCTACGGGACTTGTAAAGCAATCGCTTTTTTACCTGTAATATATCATTGTTCACCATGTTTTTCATTGACGAAGCTCTCTGACGAAAAGGCACATTGTTTGCCAGGTAGAGTGAGCATCGTAGGAACCCATGGTCACTTTGTAAACACACTATCTGCGATTGAATATTGCGTTGATGCTTGAGGTGAAGGTTAGCACCATAGCGCGACCCTTGGACAGGAAGCTGAAGCTGGAATCCGCGAACACATAAAAGAAAAAAGTCGACGAATATATGTTTACATCACAGTAGTAGGGGACTTAAGGTAGGAATTCATAACAACTAGACTCACTCAGACAACCATCTCACGCCCGGAAAGGCACTTCGCAATAGTTTCATCCGTTCGGGAATCGTAGCTAGGTGGTGTTAATCATGGACTGGTAACAGTCGAGTTGCGGGTTCGAGCGCTACAACGGTCAGATGGAATGCGCACTGCTGACACTTCCCGACAATTCTATGTTTAGGTACTGCTGTAGTCGGAGCTCGAAGGGAGACAAGCGGTGTTGATTGATGAAATAAATTGCGATCACCTTTGCGCTCGCATTAGAAGTCGTTCACCTCATGCAAGTCGTGCGCTGTGTCAAGGGCCCCACGCTCAAGGATGGAACGTTCCTCTTATTGGAGCCCTGATGACCGATGGATTGAAAGAGTATACTATCGTGAGAGGAAGTTATAACAAAGTTGTGCGCAGTGGTTCCGTGAACTGTTGGATGCCAGGGGTTCGACTTTTGTCGAAAACTGCCTCCTGATCTGCGATAACTCGTCCTGCCACACGAAGCTGGAACGTGTATGCAAGGAGCAGTGGTACCGTTTGGGCAGGCTCCTGCGCCTTCCTCTATATTCGCTATTACTTAATACAATTTGAAGCATTTGGAGTATCATAAAATCATACGTGAAGCAAACAATGAGGCAGAGGTATGAGGCAGAGATATCCCGAGATGCTTCAGCAAGATCCTAGGTATGTATTTTACAAGACCGAGTGGATAATGTGTTTCATGAAGCGAACTGTATCAGAGGCACGAGCATGCATGACGTCACAGCACTGCCAGCATATGGTAGATCATGTGAAGAGGAACTAAGCTCGTGCAATCCATTGTACTGATTTGTAAATGGCTCCCATTTTGTTGAGCTAAACGTAGCTACCTTGAACTGGTGTTGTCATGCTATGCATCGCAAAGCCATCTACTCGACATGCAGGTATGAAGGATGGTGTTCAGGCTAAGTGCTGTCGCAGATAGTTCCCGCATGTTTCCGCGTTAAGCGTTGTGAGACAACCACGGCGTATCCAGATGATTCTTAGTAATCAAGAGTATATTGCTGCTAATGATGAGAGGCCATGCGTTGTAACGTACTGTAGTGTCGCGAGATGATAGTAGTGGTTGGTATCACGAAGAGGAATACCGTACGCAGAAAAGGAAGAGTCATTCTGTTGATCGTTAGGTTAAGCGTTATCGCGGGAATCTCGAAGTTGCATAGTGCAGTAGGTTACCTATGTCCGCGTGAGGACAGACACTGTGATGTACGCTAGGACAACGCGCCCTATGTAAGTCACTGATCCATCTCGGGACAAATAATAGATGTTTATCGCTTATTGTCAAGCATTTCAGAGGGCTATGCGCTCGACTGCGTTCGCTTCAGGGCCTAAGTTAAGCCAATGTATGCGGGGCATCATGAGTCGTCCGCCAATTTCTAGAGTTGCAGCTTTTAGAGAATACGAACCATTCCAGCGATCAAACTAGATGTCATTGAGATCGCCAATACATTAACCACCCATCCACCCCTCTAATGCAAACACCTTATTGCAAGTGCAGTGCTTCACCCTTACTTTGGGCTGGATGGTATGGGGTACTGCGCTCGGCTCACTGTGCACAGATCTTTTGCTACATACACGCCTAAAAATAAGAATGTAGCAGTCGTATCAAGGCATTGGCCCTCTCTGCAGAGTGCCGCCTATGATGTTTTTCTCTTACCCAAGAGACTAACTATCAATCCATTTCAGTGGCAAGTTGAGCACGCCACTTAGATCGCTTTGTTCACAAGCACGCGCAAAATACGATCAAGTGTTGTCTTTCTGTGAATTACGTAAAGGCTCAAAGAACGTGAAGTTAAACACACTACATGCGGCTAGTTTTCTTCTACTCTTAATCATAACCGAGACTCTAGTACGTTTATGCAGAGCAAAGGAGGTGCTTGTATTTAATACACTTGGCAGATTTAGTATAGATAAATCAAACAAATTTTGCTCGTAACATACAACATGAGTTGCTCTAAATGTCTATGTATCCGGCTGCAGAGGAATATGACAATGAGGTCATTTCCCATCCCCGTTAAATTCCCGAATGAAGCAATGGCTGAACTGTGTGTACATTACAAACGGCTCACTGCAACATGAACTGAGTTTAAGAGTAAAATGATCAGAAACGGCCAATGGCCACTACAAAAACGGTGTTTGCGTAAGGCGGATCATTCAGGCGCTCACATTTCTCCCCCTGACACCGATCGCATTGACAACGATATGAACCTAGACAGATCACCAACATCGCGCTTATCTAATTGTACTCACCAGCACCGAATCCACCGGCCCAACCACGAGGTGCTATTGCGAGATAATGCTGACCAGCTCTGACCAGCATTACTGGGTGGAGGTATAATGTATGTATTATTACAAACCCCGCAGGAGTTAGTGTCATACCATGTAATCCTAACACAAGCAATCAGCCTGAAAATCATGTGATGTCAACCAAGATTCAAAATGCAAAGTGTGCAACGAAGGATACTCGAAATTTAAATGATTCACTCCTTACTGAATATCGCAGTAACAACTCCAAGTCCCAAATAGGATTAGATGGCATGGCAGAGAGCCGTATTCCTAGAATATTCCATGGAAATGCCCAACAGCCGATTGCAGCAACTGCTCCTCAGCAAGGATATGAGAAAATCTCATTAAATCAGCAGAAGATAGCTGCACGCTGTCACACTTCGGTATGTGATTTTGGAACCGATTCTGGTAGCAATAGTAACCAGCCGACCTACTACACACCGTCACAAATGTTCCTGCTACCTACCTCTCCGATCCGGAGAAGGCACTATCTTAATTCGAGTAGCGAAGCATCTCTTGACCGATCTAGAGATACGTATGGGGACATGCGACCTCGTACCTACACAGACTTTTAGTAGCAGCCCCAATTTCTAGACTACTTTCCACTGCCACTTCCTCTTACAGAACAGTTTCACGCTTTACCAAGCGATCCATTTTTTGGCCTCCACATACCAGCATACCAAACCCATGCTGATCCATTTGCTCCACTGTTCCCTTTACTGCAACCAGTAAGTCGTAATGTACAACTGAGTCCACTTTTTAACTGCGGCAAACCACCCCGTCCTTGAAGATAGAGGGGGTGATATGACCAAATCTGTCCATCCAATCTCATTTTGTTCTCTCAATATCGTCATCATAAATACTCGTTTGCTATTACACAAATGGTATCTCTCTAGAAGGTTTCTGTTCCTTAAAACTCCTCACGTTGTTTTTATCACCGAAACTTGGTGCACCTTAACTATATGTAAGTTTGAATTGTATGTGCTAGGTAATCAGTTGTTTCGGAAGGATCGTCTGCGCAAACGCGATGGTGGATGTGCCATCTACATGGTTGGCGGCATCCGGTTTCGGATTTGCCTGTCACTGTGGCCAGACACAGGACGCCTGTGCCTACAGAGATCATGCATGGCTTGCGCTGCACCACCCACAGCTCCAACCACACACCCCATATCCAGTGTAAACCCGAAGGAATAAGACCGGGAGGCATGCGGATGGGAACCACGTTTCATCAACGGAGCCGGCCCACACTAATTCACAGGTAAACACAAGCACGCTGTATTTGGGGAATCAACCGTACACAAGGCGGTGGCTGGACCGTAGTCCGCTCCACACTCAGTGCATGGAACCGCTCTTTGAGTCTAGCACGACCACAAGGACCGTGCACCCCATCCCCTCCAGCAACGACCAACTGTCTCCTGGAGCCAGATGGACGAGGTAGTGGGTGATAGACAGGTAGGCACCTTGTCAACATGCACATCAAGCGCAACCACACCGGGGATATCAAACAACAGCCAATCACTCAAAATGCCGATATCGAATAAAGTAAACGCATATGACGACAGAAATACTCGCTAAATGAGCATATGGAAGAAACTGGTTATAAGTGAATCCGTGGTAAGTAAAAAATGTCCGAAAGTTATCGAAAAAACACCACGCGATAAAATTACGCAAGTATACCACAATTTGCGTGAGCGACGTGTGCAAGTAAGGAGAAGATTATCAAGTACGCAGAACAAACCAAATAACATGTAACGAATTTATCCACATTAAAAAGATCTAGTTTAAGTGCAAGTTGGTTTAGCCCAACTGCGGTGAAGAAGCATCATGAAAGCTACCTCAGCCATGGTATAATGGCAATCTCAGCTGACTAGTTAGCCATCATTGAATAGGACGATTTATTATGGTTGAATATTCCGGCCTTTGAACTGCTAAGGGACAGAATTTGTAGACCTCCTGATGCCACTGTCCGTGAATCTCAGTAGTTAATGTTTGCCATTAACACTGCTTCCGGTACTCCACACAAGTAGAAATTCCTGTGTGGCGATTTCAATTTGCCAAATATAAACTGTATGTCGCATAGACCTACAACAACCGGAGGACTTGCGGAAGTAATTCAGTGTCTGTATCACTGATTGGACTCAACACGTTACGCGGCCTACTAGGTTAGATAACATATTAAATCTGGTTTTCACTACGGGTATTCCATCTGTTTGTATATTAACTAATGACCAATTAATAGGAGGTGATCACTATATGCTGCTCTGCAGCATGAATCTCAAGTCATGTGGGAAGTCAAGAGCAATAAAGAATCCAGAACCCAGACTACACCCTTTTAAGTGGAGCACACTTGATAAGCTACTTAGGGGCATATGTTGCGACCGATTCTTCACCATAGCAGATTCGGTCATAGTCGCGGGCGAATTCGCGAAAAATATTATCACATGTATGGGCATTCCAGCTCCTACGTCGAAGGTAAACACAGACCTAAGGTCGCTTCCAAGCTTAAGGATCTAAGCTTACTGCGTTGCAAAACTGTGATCGTCACCTTAATCCAATACAGGAAGGCTTACTGACACTGTGCACCAAACTCAGAAGTCTAGGATTGCCAAGGAAGCTCCATCTATTAGGAATACTGAGAAAGCTCGTGCACTAATACAGTTACTCAGAAGAAGAAATCCGAAAAAACATTTGGAAATTCTAAGCCTACTTTCAAACGGCGGTAAGTCAACAGAAGATATAGTCCAAATATGTGATTTATGGATTTCATAGTTTGCTACCTAGTGTACTATTGCATCATCTATATCCTTTCCTCTCCATCCAGTGAAAACGGAAGAGGTACCATGTACCATGCCTCTGAGTCTAAGCGACGTACAAATGACAATTACGTCTATCGAACAGACATTCTAACCGAGACTGCATGGTATTCCCCTGTAGATGTAAGGTTAGGTGACTAAAGCGCCCCCCTCCTTATGTTGAACATTTTTACAGTGTTATAAAACACTGGCTGCTTCCGGCCTCAATGGGAATATTCCATAATTATGTCGAAACCTAAATGTGGTCCACGAGATCGGATATCAAATTATCGGTCGATAAACCTTATTTGAGCCGCCGTTAAGACCTTAGAAAAAGTCTTCAAAGATCGGGTAACACGGCTCCTGACAAGACAAAACCTACTCAGCAGTTCCAAACATGGGTGTAACCTGCACTTCGTTCAACTCCAATCGCACTGCGCCTGGTCTAAAGGTACTGTCCAGATCCCCCCGCCTCCTATTTTGCACTTACGATTACATTTGAAAGCGTTTCCGCTCTCCCACATTACCTCTACGACCTTACGTATTTGCCTTTCTTCTTAGCCCCGAACTCCAATCGAAGACACTCCGCTACAGTTCTACAATTACCTCGTGGTTGAGTCCATGTGGTATTGATCTATTCCGCTCATTGTGTGCCCGTTGATGTCCAATTTCCGTATCGACTTCGCTCGCTCTGTTTGCTGTCGTCTGACTCACCATCATTTTGCACCTGCATCTGTACTGTTTTTGGACAGACCCTGTCTGGATTTTGCAGCTCTAAGGCATTCGTCGATAGACCGACTCTAGCTTTTGGTGATTTGGCTCTGGACCGCCTGTTTCCTGATTCTTCCGTGACGAAACCACTACGCAGTGCTGTTTTTGATGTTGGCATTGTTGTAATCTTATAAGTTGCTGTCTATTACCGTGTCGGGTATTTGCGTGTACCTATTTTGTGAGGATATCATTGGTAAGTTGTCAGTATGCTATTCTATTGTTGTTACATAGAACACCATAGTTCCATATCGACTGTGGCTTTTGTTCATCCGGTGGAGGCGTACCAGTTCCGGGCTTTGAGGTTCTTTAAATCCAAATTGGAGACCGCGGATCGGTGTTCTACGCGTTCGTTCGACTACTCTAAGCGTTATTGACGCTTACAATGCGTTCAGTACACAATGTTCCAGTGTCATATGCCAAGTACAATTTGTTGATCATGTTACAGTACCAAATCATCATAGTCCTTCTGGATGTGCAAAAGGCGTTTGACTGTGTACCGCACAAACCAGTGATAGCCGCGCTTGAGTCCTATGGAATCAGCAATCCTCTATTGAGCTGGTTCGACACACATGCGAACGACCGGACACAAAGACTACAAATGGGTCAAGACTGTTATACTTTCAGAAGCGTCACTAGTGTGGAAGCTATCGCAGACTACGAGGCGACCTGATTATGTTATACTTGATTCTGCGAGACCCATATCATGTGTGCCGCCCTTTACTGCAACTCAGCAGCAATACAAACCTGAGGGGCCACTTATTAAAACTCGCAGAACAATACAGTCGTCTGGAGTGCCGCAGAAATTTCTTTTCTATCCTTGTCTGTCACCCGTGGAATGATCTCCCAGAATCGGTCGTCCCCGCACCGTCACTAACAGTATTTAAAAGACGGTTGGATGGTGCACTCATCCACTTACACTTTGTTACTTAACACAACGTCTCCATCCTACACCTGGAGTTTACCATGGAATTATTTGATGTTAACTGTGGATGCTGTGAATCTAAGAGGATCGCAGGATTGCAGCGAAGCAAACGATAAGTCCTTATTTTCGTATTCAACGTATTAACTATTTTACTATCCTTATCATCATTATTGTTATGTTGATATCCCCTGCAACTATCCAGCGGGACTTGTAAAGCAACGCTGCTTAACCCGTATAAATTCATTGTTCATTGTTCATAGTGGTGTCCTTCAGGGTAGTGTATTAGGCCCATTGCTTTTCCGCATTTACCTTAACGATATATGTGAGTACATTAGACACGGGCGTTATTTTTTTCCGCGGACAACATCAAACTAATGTACTCATTTCTAAGTGACCACCTAGATCTATGCCTAAAAATTATGCGCGAAAATCTATCATATCTAAAGAAATGGAGTGAAGCTAAGGCAATGAAGTTTTCGGCAGATAACTCAAATACTCTGCCACAGATGCAGTATACCAGAACGATCCATCATTCTTACTGGTGCTCCCATGCCAACTGCGTATTCCATTCGAGACCTGGGAATTCGGCACTCCGGCAACTTCAACTTCTCCGAACACATCCTACATCAAGCAGCGAAAGCGATGCAACTAACAAGCTACATCACTAGTTCATTTCATTATCCCAAACACGAATTATTCAAAGTCCTAGCGTGACCCACTCTAGCGTATTGTACCATCATACGTAGTCACTTATGCAAAACAGATGGAATAGATTCGCAAAACCATCAGCGCACCTGTAACATAATTCTCCTGGGGTGTTCATCAACGCTTACACACGACGAAGGAGATTCTTACCAGCTCGACCCGCTCTGGTTTCGACGGCTGCAAAGCAATCCCACCCTTCTCTAGAGTATAATATATTCACGTGTGTTTTCAACCAGTACGGCTTGTACTTTACAAAAGGACCAACCTATCCCACTCGTAATGGAAATGGTCTGCCATTCTTATAGGGAACCAAGAAAAATATCCATTTCATTTCTTATCGGTGAGGTATCCCCATCTGTCTAATAAGCTGCTGTTGAAATTAAGGACCACTGATGGCCTGTCCTGATTTAAATCTCATTTAAACACCTCTTTTCCTGGCAAATATAGTCAAACGTTTCAACATTCAGCGATCCATGAGCGCACTCATGCAGTTCAGCCCGAAAAAGAGTTGACAATATTAACTTTAAAATATGGTCACTTCTTACATATCAACAAAACATCGCATCACTGTCCCAGATTGATTGCAAGTTCATAAATGAAAAGTTGTAGAAACTCATTGTACAGATGATGGCTCCCCAAAAGGGAACGTATCCCACCCGTCGGGAAATATACCCATATATTTATGTATAAACTATTGTGTTCAAAAGAAACCGAAGGAGCACGCTGCGACAACTGAAGGCAAGCCAAGTAACGGTCAGGGCAAAACGCAACAACTGCTATCTTATTGCATTGTTAAGCCTCTACATAGTCTTCGGATGTATAAAACTAATCTTAGCTTACCTTGGCTCGACTCGAACAACCCAATGAGTATTTATTAGTATTCCAATACAGGCAACTTCAAGACGATTATGAACTTCAACTGACTCCCAGGTGTGAGACAGTACACCTAGGTGGGATTTACAACATCTATAGTACGTGAAATGGCAAAGAATGCCCTGAAGATGCGAACAATTTTGTTATACAGATACTTAAGGTTTTGACTGTAGATGAAAAGAAGAACAGTATGCGTATTTCAACTTAGCTTCTGGACTGCGGGCGAACTGGATTTGATATTTTAATAAGCTAAGCTACGTCAATGAATCTTAGGACTCTGGACACGACCTGTACACAAAAATACAGAGATCCGATTAGCACACTGTTAAGTATCTCCGATGGAAATAAGTTCGGATGCGTTAATGGAAGGTTGAAGTAAAACACATCATTATTGTACATTTAAATATGTTGTTCAGAAGAATTCTTCACCAGATGGACAAACGACCACCATTACATTTTTCATGGGGTGTTTAAACACTCACGTCAACACGGAGACTATCAATATCTGAGTTGTTCGCCACGACATTGCGACTGTCTGTGGATCCCGGATACTGAGAACCAAGTTACAAAGTCTTTACATTCCGGACGTGGCATCTGCTGACTTTTTTCGATTCATTTGGCTCAAAGCTTGGTTGGAAAGATACCACTTTGGGACTGTCTAGGGTGTCCAAGCTAGTCTGACGCGCGTTTATAAATTGATGTTCGCTGGAGATTTACGGATGAGTTACGACGTTTGCCAGTACCGCCGGCAACAATGTACTGATGTGCATGAATATTACGTCTAAGAACCAGAGATATGCAGTTATGCACATAAGGAATAAACAAAGTATATGGAATCAGACCCATTACTTTCCGGGTAAGCCACTCATATTGCATGTTACCGTTTCCTCTGCACGATTGTCTTGCGGAGGAACATTCGATATACGAAACGTTTTCATTTTAATCCGCCAACAACTGGCAACCAATCTGATACGAATGAGATCAACTACCTGAATAGATAACTTATGTCTACCGAGTCGACCAATTTACACAATTTACACTGTGTGACCGTTGCGCGGTTCGCATTCTGTTGGAAGTGGTCACAATCAAGTGACCTTCCCATGAAGGCATATTGATACACGCGAGATGAGGGCATGACAAGGAGAAGTAACAAATGTGATATACACATCGATGTGCAAGTGAAGGGCCTTTGAATTCAAACAAGCAAGTTAGTTGGATTGAGTTCAGAACAAATGTGTCATCCTTGGGCAGAATGCATAAATCTTCGCATCCAATCGTCAAGTATAGGTAAAGTGTTATTAACTAAACGACTAGTTCTAAAACATCAAAAAACATGTAACCGTGTGTTGCTAATCATGCTCGGAATGCAGAAGTCAAATGGTGTGGCGATCAAAACTCTGTTTAGATTGGAAAATGGGTGCTAGTTGTGTGTTGCGAAACATTGTAATGAGGAAAAGTATCGGGTTTGGCGTCCACCTCCTTGGCCCTGGATCTCAAAACACGTTTCCGGTTAGGCCATCTCAAGCTGACTAAGCACTCCTGCCCGTGACATTCAAACTGTCCCATCCCCCATGCCTCGGTGACGTCCGGCCAAACGACTTCCCCGACTCATGGAGCCAGCCACTGTTCTTACACTTTGGCCCGGCATTCGTCTGCACAGCACTAGTAAAACGGTTCCACGTTCCGCCCCTCACCACACAGTGGTCGAAAGTTCATTGCGGCTACCTGTGGCTACCTGCTCGTTCCGCACATGTATCGCGCTGGCGTTACACCACATGGTCAGTGTTAGGTAGGATAAAGTAGACGTCGGCTAATATTTGGGCTTATTCAGAACCTAACGAGGTTAGTGCTTTGTAATGTAACAGTGGGGATATTCTGGTGCAACAGGACATGCGCAAATATACTTCCTAATAAACATCACAGCTTAACAACCTAGTCCGTTGAACCTGTAGTGCAAGAACGCAACCGTCCTTGTTAAGGGGTAAGTACATTAAGTTGCATCCGGTGATAGAGTTTCATAACATAGCCTAGTCCAACAACCGTTAACACTATGAGAAGGTATTTTATCTGATCCCACCTACTGGACATTGATCGCCATTGGGGTGGGGGGGCGCGAACACAGTGGGCCAAAAACAATAAACAGCTAAACGTAGTAAATTTCGACTCACTCTCACGTAGACTTGTTACATCTGGTTCGAATGAATGTATTGCAACCCCCGCAAATGCTTAATCGCGGGCTGCACGTCTCAACAAGCCCACACATTCGCCTGTTTGTCTACGGCGCTGAGTTTTGTTAGCTGGCTGTTTGCATTGGATCGATGCGAGCTCATGCCGGAACTGTGAATGGAGCGTAACATCTGGTGATTGCATTTACCGGCGAATAGTCGCGAAACGCACGGTTTTATGTGCGAAAATGGTATGTGCGGAACACGGTCGGTCATAACCGGCATAGTTCCACTGGAACGCTATAAAGTTGTTTTCCGGTTAAATCTACTGCGCTGCAATACACGAGCCAGTACACACCCTATCATCATTTATACTGGGGGGGGGGGGTAGTTTTACTCATTTAATGAAACGGACCGTCGGTGTGAAGGCATCCATGAAACGCACTGAGTCAAGCTGTGTCGAATAAACACATCGTGCTAAAACAAGTGCCAAATTAACCAGGCTGCCAAATTAGTAATAACTAAACGGTTTGCCGGGGTCTTTGAACTTTACGCTCCGCAACTACCATCCTGTGGCAAGACTCCAAATACCCATCAAATGACTTTAAGCTAAGGCGTAAGCAATGCCACATAAGTAAGCGGTGTGCAAGGAAAAATGATTTATCACAGGTTAAAAAACAAGTGCTTGACAAGTCTCATAGGATGCTTGATGTGCAAACCACAATATCAAAAGTATGTGAATCGTCTGTGTAAGCGTCTATCAAGCAAATACGCTGCCGAATAAAGGTAGCGTGAAAAGAGAATTGCATGCAAACATACAAGAAAACATGGGGACAGTTATAGTCAAAGTATCCTGAGAAATGAAAATAATAAGGCTGCTCACTCAGGTACCGCATGACTGCGTGATTAATATATTCCAAAGTAGCGCAGCTTAGATAACAAGTGATGGGAGCCAAGGGCGCGATCCAAACGTTTTCTGAAAATATCCAAGGTGCGAGAGAGGATACAACTGTGTTTGAGAGAGTATATTAAGGCTAACAAACCAGAAGATGATAATCATACGCGGGGACACAAGTAAATGCAAACGACTTGACAGGGCAAAGGATGCGACTTTGGTAGAGTCTGGCATACTTCGTCACTTAGATGTGCTTCAACTGTCTAAGCGATTAACAGTGATACCTGTGACAGATTCAAGCCGACTGGCTCCGATACTCCTCAGCTATACGGGCTACGAAAACTACATAAGAGCGGGGTGCCACTCAGACCAGTTCTGTCGATTGTAAATCCGGTTCCATGTGTGGCCGTATTACTTTACCAGCACATTTGTTTAAATCTGTATTCGTTATTGTTCCCGGATTTTTAATTTCTTTAATACATTAAACCTGACAACTACTTTAATAGCCGTCTTGGATCCATTGTATGAAGTGTGAACATATGATTATTTTGTGCGATCCTACTGTACACATTAATCAGACCACATGGTTTGACTGCGCCTCGCATCGCCTAGGAATATATCATTTATTTATTTATTTAAACTGGCTCGCTGGTTGGTGAAATTGCTTTCTCCGCTGCGAGAGTGGTCCAATCTATACAGCCTCAAAGATTCTTTCAAGCGTATTGACGATCTTGACAAACTTAATGTATCCGACAAGATTATGTGCCTATGAGGTGTGGAATCGCTGCTTATCAATGTACCCCTGCACCAAACTGTTGATAACATTTGTGAAGTAGAAGGTTCTCGGTGTCCTCTACCGATGCCACTTGAACTACTAAGAGACTCGCTGTTTTGTACGGAGAATGTCAACTTTCACTTTAGTAACACGCCGTACTGTCAAACTGATGGCGTAGCGATTGGACCCGGTACTTGCCGATTTCTTTATGTTAATGGTAGAACGAAATATGTCTGATGTGTTATCTCGACTGCCATAATACAATGGTACGTGGATGATATTTTGTCATTTTATTCATCGGAACATCAGATGGAGCAGTTGGTAACGCAACTAAGTTCTGCGCATGCCAAGTTACGGGTTGCCCATGAGGCAGATAAGCATACTTGTCTCCGGTACTTGGATATGCTTATCAGCTGCAGAGAAAACGGGCATATTAAGAGGTCTGTCCACAGGAAATCAACATGGTCTAGGCAGTATCTGCATTTCACTAGCTTCACACCAATGCGGTACAAGCGGACGCTCGTGAGAACCTTGATTAGCCGAGCCAGACGAATCTGCTCCGCTGATTGCCTGGCTGGCGAGTTGCAGTTGATTACAAACACGCGTATTGGAAACGCCTACCCCCGAAGGTTCATCGAGGAACACAGTCAAGTGCGACCAAAGAACCTGGTGTGCGCGGTACTCAAGAAGACTGTGGTCATTAAGCTGTCATTCAAAGGTGACGTTGCTTCGTTAAGACCCAAAAGGCGTATGCTATGTGCCATGTAGACAGCTTACTATGCCGCCAAAGTTGTTGTCATTAATAAAACCCCAAAACTACCAATTCCTACTGTAAACGAGGCTCAGCCTATCGGGACCAAATCGCATTACATTTACCAATTCATATGTGACTGCGGCGCCAGTTATTTACGCAGGACCGGTAAAACATTTTGTTCTCGAATGAAGGAGCATGTACCTAAGTGGGCTCGACGTACGACCGCGCAGGAAACTGACCAGAGTCTAGCTGTTTGTCTGTGTAAGACAATCTTTGATCTTCCGACACTTCTGGATCACAGGTCAGTTCGGCCTTCACCATTCTATTACAGCACACTAATTCTCGCCTCCTCCGTTTCGCAGTAGCGATGGCAATTAACCACAGTAAGCCGCTGCTCTGTGTTCAGAAACAATTATCAGTCAGCATTAGACTGCCCTGGAGATAGGGGTGATAACCCCGTCTTGCTTATCGTGTGTTGGTCTTTTCCTTTTTTACATGTATGTTTGGTCGCCCCTTTCACACTATGAATATTATTTGAAAAGCAAGGTAAGAAGACGAAAACTGGTAGATGCATGCATTTCGTATTGTCTCCTCAGTACCATTAACAATAACCGGTATGCAACTATATACTTAAATATGTGTGTGACCGAATAAGCATGGGGTGCAAAATGAATGACGGAAGTTCCACCCCTATGTCCACGGCAGTCTTAAGCTGATAAATAATTGCTTTTGAACACACAGGGCCGGCTTCATCCGGCTTATCGCAACGGCCTCGGCGAAACGGAGGAAGCGGGGATTAGGGTGACGTAATACAAGTGTGAACACTGATCCAAGCTCTACCCGGTGACGCGTAGTCAGTAGGTGTTTACATATTGAGGAAACTGGCGGCTTGCGCAAGCACGGAACTTCAGTGGGACAGGGATGCTGGTCAATTTCACGTTGAACCCATCTTGGCACATGTTCCTTTATTCGGGAAGCCAAAGACCGATTGGTTCTGCCTATGTAACTGTTTCCGCAGTCGCACACGAATTTGTATATGCAGTGTGAGTTGGCCCCTATCGGTTGAGCTCCCTTCGTTGGAGGCACCGGCAAGTTACAGGTTCTATTGATGACCACAACCTGAGCAGCACAGTAACTTCTCTGCGTAGCAGAGATTAGACGTTTGGTGGTTTTCAATACAGTAAAGTCACCTTTGAAAGGCAACTCGATATAGATCTTTTTCTTGGCTGCCGTATGCACCAAGTCTTTCGGGTCTCGCTGTTGGCTGTGCTTCTCTATAAATCTACGTGGATAACCATTTGCAATGAGTGTTGTTGTAATTAACTCTAGCTCGTCGGCTAGACAATCAGCCGAGCAAATTCGTCTAGCACAACTAACTAAAGTTTTCACAAGGGTCCGCTTGTACCGCACTGGTGTGAAGCTGGTGAAGTGCAGGTATTGGCCGGACCAGGTTGCTTTCCTGTAGATAGACCTTTTAATGAGCCCGTCATCCCTGCGACTGATGAGGATGTCTAAGAATGGCAGACAGTTGTTTTGTTCCACTTCGCAGGTGACCCGCAAGTTGGTATGTGCACTGTTGAGTTGCTGCACAAACTGGACAATCTGCTGCTCCGATGAACAAAACGCCAATATGTCATCCACATAACGCTTATAATATGGTAACTAGCCTATTTCTGTGGATATGCCTCTTTCTATCATCAGCATGAAGAAATCGGCAAGTACAGGGCCTAGTGGGCTACTCATTGCCACACCAATTATTTATCAGCTTAAGACTGCCGTGGACATAGGGGTAGAACTTCCGTCATTCATTTTGCACCCCATGCTTATTCGGTCACACACATATTTAAGTATATAGTTGCATACCGGTTATTGTTAATGGTACTGAGGAGACAATACGAAATGCATGCATCTACCAGTTTTCGTCTTCTTACCGTGCTTTTCAAATTTCTGAAGGGAACTAACTGCTTTAAATTTCTCAAACGACGAATTCCCGCTGAAACTATCAAATTGCTTCATCGTATAGTCAGCCTGAGGTGCAAGATCGTGTGCGCACGTGTGGAAATATCCTTTCTTAGGAAATGTATTCTCCTGCGTAGATACCCCCGCTCGGTTCTCACACTGCTGCGTAGAAATAAACTCAAACCATCTGTGGCTAACCTCAAACGTGTGGCATCCGCTCACTTGGAGACGGCCGAGTCCAAACTTCTGAGTTTACTGGAAACTCACGCACGCCTACTACATGTGGTAGAGGATCTATCCTTGTGTTGTCGTGTTGTGTTCGCTAACTTTTGCAAATCCACTCTCGACCGTACAAGGCGAAATCGGAATACTCGGTTGGAGAACTCGCTTACGAACAGTCAGGATGAGGAGCCAATCGTTCGTGATCCTAGTAAGTACGTGGTGAATTTATCAGACGTACAACTAGACGCTTTGCAGTTAGAAGCTTTGTCATATGGGCTTGATTACAAAATTCCTCCTAGAAGACTGAACGGGTTGTTTATAGAAGCTCAGTTTGAGAACTTTTTTGATCAATTTAAGGAGCTTCAACCATCCAGTCCTGAGAGTGTTGTTTGGTTTAGAAACAAATTGACCGACATTGCCCACGAAGTTAAGACTGTGCCAGTGACTGAAAAATGCGCACTTACAGGCCGACACCTTCAGGCGCTGCGTGAACTGCGTACTAAGAACGTAGTTGTGATGAAACCGGATAAGGGCTCTGGAGTTGTGGTCATGAATAAGGCCGAGTACGCTCAGAAAATGAGTAACATACTCAACGACACGAGCAAATTCGAACGACTTAATAAGATGGAGAACGTAGCCGACGTTGAAACTAGCATTGCTGCCCATCTTGAAATGCTTCTCCTTCATCGCGTGATTGATAGTGACACCTATAATTGTTTGAAGCCATGTGGCAGCACTACTCCGCAGTTATATGGGTCACCGAAGACACACAAGAGTGGAGTACCACTTAGGCCGATTCTATCAATGGTAAATGCGCCGCAGCATAAATTGGCTCGCTGGCTAGTGAAGATACTTTCGCCTCTGAGACAAATGTCCAATCCATATAGTCTTAAAGATTCGTTTCAACTTATCGATGATTTAGATGACATCAACCTCTCCGATAAGGTCATGTGTTCCTTGGATGTTGAATCTCTATTCACCAACGTTCCACTACAGCAAACTGTTGATTACATATGTGAGCTAGTTGAGCAATCTAGTTATTCGTTACCAATTCCAGTCGAATTTCTAAAGGAATCCTTACTTCTGTGTACAGCAAATGTTGGCTTCCACTTTCAGAACATCCCATATCGTCAAATCGATGGTGTGGCAATGGGTAGCCCACTAGGCCCTGTACTTGCCGATTTCTTCATGCTGATGATAGAAAGAGGCATATCCGCAGAAATAGGCCAGTTACCATATTATAAGCGTTATGTGGATGACATATTGGCGTTTTGTTCATCGGAGCAGCAGATTGTCCAGTTTGTGCAGCAACTCAACAGTGCACATACCAACTTGCGGGTCACCTGCGAAGTGGAACAAAACAACTGTCTGCCATTCTTAGACATCCTCATCAGTCGCAGGGATGACGGGCTCATTAAAAGGTCTATCTACAGGAAAGCAACCTGGTCCGGCCAATACCTGCACTTCACCAGCTTCACACCAGTGCGGTACAAGCGGACCCTTGTGAAAACTTTAGTTAACCGTGCTAGACGAATTTGCTCGGCTGATTGTCTAGCCGACGAGCTAGAGTTAATTACAACAACACTCATTGCAAATGGTTATCCACGTAGATTTATAGAGAAGCACAGCCAACAGCGAGACCCGAAAGACTTGGTGCATACGGCAGCCAAGAAAAAGATCTATATCGAGTTGCCTTTCAAAGGTGACTTTACTGTATTGAAAACCACCAAACGTCTAATCTCTGCTACGCAGAGAAGTTACTGTGCTGCTCAGGTTGTGGTCATCAATAGAACCTGTAACTTGCCGGTGCCTCCAACGAAGGAAGCTCAACCGATAGGGGCCAACTCACACTGCATATACAAATTCGTGTGCGACTGCGGAAACAGTTACATAGGCAGAACCAATCGGTCTTTGACTTCCCGAATAAAGGAACATGTGCCAAGGTGGGTTCAACGTGAAATTGACCAGCATCCCTGTCCCACTGAAGTTCCGTGCTTGCGCAAGCCGCCAGCTTCCTCAATAGGTAAACACCTACTGACTACGCGTCACCGGATAGAGCTTGGATCAGCGTTCACACTTGTATTACGTCACCCTAATCCCCGCTTCCTCCGTTTCGCCGAGGCCGTTGCGATAAGCCGGATGAAGCCGGCCCTGTGTGTTCAAAAGCAATTATTTATCAGCTTAAGACTGCCGTGGACATAGGGGTGGAACTTCCGTCATTCATTTTGCACCCCATGCTTATTCGGTCACACACATATTTAAGTATATAGTTGCATACCGGTTATTGTTAATGGTACTGAGGAGACAATACGAAATGCGTGCACTTGCTAGTCTTCGTCTTCTTACTGTGCTTTTCAAAAACGATTCCGTCGGCATTCCAGACGGCTGTATAGTTCACTCAGTTTCGAGCAATGATCTCTTAGCTGAGTGTTGTGGCTAAGTTTTGCCAAACGACGACATAGTTAGGGGCACAATATATTCGGTACACTAATCTGATATCATAGCCTAGCCTTCAATAGGGTCCACTGAAAACGCCTAGTGACCTGACGTTTCGCTTTCAGAACAGCTTGGGGGATCACTTGGCTTTTTTCTTCTTGCGTTGTGGTTTCTCAAGCGCTACAACCAAAGTTGCCAAGCTTGGATGACGTATTCAACGTGAGGAGGCACGTAGGAATTGTGCAGCATTGGGAAGATGGATGTGTCAAAGCTTCCAAATGCCCTCTGCAGCAGGCTGACGAGCTGATTTCCACTTTTTGCATCTGCCTCAAACTGTTTTAAACAATTAAGCTCACTTTGGATTTGCACACCGAGGTCCCATTCCTGGAAAGTGGATTGAAAAATAGGTGAACCAAACCTATGCACGTAATCAAGCCTACGGCTTGATTGTCTACTTTGATTGATGGGGCATTCTGCACTGACCAGTTCGAAATCATAGTGAAGGCACGCTGCAGTCTTTCGTGGTCGTTCATTTCTCTGATCGATCGCAGTAACTTGATGACATCCGCGAAGAATAGGAACTCGGAAGTAATTTCCCTCGCCAGATCGTTTATGAAAATCGATAGTGGACGGGGTCCGAGCACCGAGCCTCGAGGTACTCTCCACTCCACTACAATTACGTCAGACAGGATTCTCGTACTCTCGTGTCCAGCGGACTCTGGTGCAGAAGGTTACCTATCAAACGCAACAGTGGGTCCATGACATCGTTGCTCCGAAGTTTATAGAGGTGACCTCGATGATCTATGCAATCGAACGCCATTTGGAAGAATAAGCACGTGACGCATGTTCCACCATGAAGTAGTGCAGTCCAGCCATTGCGTGCAATTAGCAGGTTTGTAATGCATGAGCAATTTGGGCGAAAGCCATGTTGAGCTGAGGTCTTTATGCTGTGGGTTTCCAGATGTTGCATCATTGCATTTGCGGTGATTCATTCCATAATTTTGGAAAGCCCAAGAAGCGGCGTTATCCGACGGTAATTGATAGGGTCCGTGCGACTACATCGTTTTTGAATAGGGTTTATGGTCCATCTCTTCCATACTGGTGAAGGTTGGTTCTGCTCTAAACAGCTTTGCCCATTAATTGTGCCAGTTTTGGACTCAGGAACTTGAGTGCAACCAGAGTTAAAGAGCTGTGTGTTTTGGCTAGTGACTTGGACTGCGTAGCACGCATTGGTGGTCGTGAAAACTGCGTCGCGTCACTCATGCGTAGCACAGAAGATGGACGTAGATCGTCGTTTCCGACGTTTGCATCGAGGCGACCGATGCGCATTCTACGAAGCTGTGAGCTGCCGGGACAGTGAACGACTCCTAACGTGTACCTTCCAAGAATGGGCTAAAAGTGTTTATGCCGATTGTCAGTTGCCCACGTAAAGTTTCAGTAGTTGTCAGAGTAGGTAGCGCAGATGCCATGGAGCGGTTAGCATGATTAACGTTACCATTTGACTTAGGGACAGAGCTCATAGAGGGCTGCTGGGGATTGAGATCAGTTGGTTAGATTCCACTGGAAAAGCCATGAAACTCGCCGTCTGCTCGATTGTTTTGCTTAGTCTTTTTACACTTGTTCATGAGCAACATTATAAAATTAACCATTGGAATTGCCCTCCATGTTGGGCAAATCCAGGGAGTATTAGTTAGGTTGATTATTCTCTTTGCTTCTGCTTGACTTACACCACCACACTTAGAGTAGAATGCATGGGCACAATTTGAAAAAGTGATCCCTAGTGCATAGTTCGACTCACCAGATTTACCACTAACTTGAAGCACGTTCACTGCCAGTCGTTGTTACAATCGAACGCTGCACCCATCCTGGCTGACTGATCCTCATATTCATTATCACATTTGTGCCGTCCTCGTCTGTTATCGTAGGAGGGTGGGTCAGAGGAAGCGCACACGCACACGCGGTTTGGCTGCCTTATTTATCAACAATGGTCCGTGCTGGGCTGAGCCGTTTACGTTAGCTAGCGGTCGGTAGATATCAGTGACTAGGTGTCGACAATAGGCGAATGTAGTGGAGAGCCAGAAATTGAATCGCAGCTTCCTTGGAACAGATTACTTAGGAGGAATTCTAGGATCACCAGATGGTGCGGAGAATCCTTTACCGAACGTAGTTTCGCAACAATGAGGGCTGTTAAAATACGACAGTGTTTCACTTTTGCATGCGAGCATTTAGGGTGCTAAAAAAATTTGGGTTACATAACTAACAATCCTTAGAGAACAATTCCCCAAAATATGTTTACTGAATACAAGAAGTTGGTTCGATCCGAATGCTTGAATGATAACTGCGCTGGGTGAAGAGGGAGCAAAGAAAACATGTGGTAGATTAGAGCACATTGACTATGCGACCGCGAATGCCACACACCTAAAGTGGCTTAATCGATTTTGCCTCTTGTGTACTGAAAAATGTAGTAGGTTATAGATTGGCGTTTTGTAAAATAAATTGTTACCTCGTTGTCGATTTCAGTATACAGCATATAATAGCGCCCGTTCCTTACGCTTTAATTGGGTGGAGGCTAATGAGATAGGGAACGGGGTCACCATCAGCAGCATTCGGTAAGTAACCCGATCAGGCTAGCGAGTATAGCTCTCTATTTTCATTACATCTCACACGTTTGTGTAACCACACGCAGTGAAATATTTAGTTGCATAGAATCAATTCACTTTTACAAGAGACAGTAATCAAGTAGCCGGTTGTCGGTTAACCTTTTTGTTCCTTTGAGAGTTATTTCAATTACTGTGTTATTTCATATTCCAACACTGACCATGATATCTCCTGGTAGGCACGTGTCTGACCGGAACGGTCACTCACAATCTTAACTTCAAAGCAATTTCTGAATTACTAGGAATACTCTCAATATTGACGGTATAGATGAAGAACCGGAAAGAACTAGTGTACGATCATCCGCTTACAAGATATGTCAATAAGAGTCTGCGTGGCTAAAAATTATACCAAGTTTACTCGCATTCAGAGACCCAACAGCGTTCTGCGACATTAAACGTATTATATCACTTTGTGGCTCACTGAAGGCAAATAATGGCAGTTATGGTATGCAAATCGTTGAACGGTCCTCTCCTTTTTCTTTGGTCATAATATACTTTAGCATGCGTGCTTGAAGCTGTGAACACCGATAGCCACAATATCGGGCTTGTATGCAGTAGACAGGCTGGCTTTAGGTGACAGCAAAATTCGTTCATCTGAGTGACTCTTGCCTCCGTTTAAGCGGAACTCATGGGTTGCGATCTTCAGAAGATGAGTAAAGCTAGTTGGGAGCACTATTTTTAGTTATCCACCATGTATGGGATCAGTGCAAGGAGAGCAAGCACGCTGCATATCTACGCATAACAGGGGCCCAGCATGGCCCGTAGTATGTAGTCACTAGTTAATTCGAGTACTGCCAACCACCACGCATCCCATAGCCACAATAGTAGGGAGTAACTGTCCGAAAGATTGCAGTTGGGACTCCGATGCCGGTCGAGTTATCATGGTACGTTTTTCAAGAAATATTTAAGAGCCCCATCAAATGGAAAGGAAAGAAGGGGATAGTTCTAGCAGCGATTTGAGACTGTCCACTTAGCGGAGTTAGTGGAGAAAGTAGTTGGGCCACTTCAGAAGCACAGACATGAAATCGTTGTTGAAAAAACACGTTACGGAATGCTGTGAGCCTGGTTTGGAAGGTTAACTAACCGTGGAGAGTGAAGCAAGGCTCGCGAAAACTCAAAAGACAATTTGCAGTTGAACTCTTCAAACTAGGTGTGATACTCATGATTCTTTACCAAGGTAATTCAAGAAAAAAGCCCGTTCTCTATCTTAACAATTGTAGAGAACAGTGTCCTTGCATGAGTGGTTGAGTCAAAATAATAATGTGCGCGAAAATAGTTAAATGCTTAATAAAGGTTAGGTTGAGGAAAGCATATTAGGGAACGGTCAAGAGAGAAGAAATCACTGTTCACCAAATCGCCCCACGTCAAGTAAAGCCAGCAAATATGAATAGTTGTGTACTCTTATTCGATCCACGTTAACAGCGCCACGGACAGTACCCACAATTTGCCAGATTTTGACGTGGTACCTTCCGCTGATGGATCTTGATCCGTCTGATAAGGAGCATATACATTATGATCAGTAATCATTACAAATCAAAATTAAGTAGTTATTCTCGAGAAATTATTGTGACGACATACAACAGACTTGTATCCACCCGAACCATCTTTCATCTGGGACGACGCAGTTGTAACCAAGCAATCCCGATTGAAGATTTGCGGGGTGACTCAAATCTGCTTTCTGAATTCATAGCTATCTTCATTTATTTGAATCATATGATTAGTGTCGTCTTCTACAAACAAAATAACACCTCTACAAATGCTACTGATAGTGCAGGTTTTTGATCCACTTTGCACCAAGGGAATCCGATATGGTATTAAAGTCGTGCTAAGTTGACTAGCAACATGGTTAGATACGAGGAAAAGAACCTATGGTGATAACCAAGACGTTAGAGGTTATTATGTCAAATTCTCTACAAATACACCCACCATGTGACAAAATATTCAGGCCTGTTTCACAATGTCTGACCTCACACAATGCAACAGAAACAAGTTGTCAGTAGCCGGGAAAATGTTCGTATTAGTCATAAGAAAAATATACCCGGAGTAATTAACAACATGACCATCTTCTAAATAGGCTTCTCAACTGGTCTCTGATACCGCTTTCTGATAAATCCAGGCATAATGAGATGAATAGAGATTGCATTAGGAAAAGTGCAACGTCAATTCACGGATCGTTGATCTGGTTTCTGTACGCTGCCTAATTGTCTCAAATGTCTGTGAAAAGTTAAAGTGATAACATGGTGGTTTTCAAAAAGGAAGCTGCATCTTCCTCTCCCATCTAATCCCCAAAGCAATTGCAACTTTAACTAGGATTCTGCCAAAGACAATAGTCAGTTTTGTCACCAACAGCCTGTACGCAGAAGGTACACGCAATGCCTAGCTCCAAGTTAATGTTGAACAGAGATCTAAGTTCTTAGAGCAAAATTCCATTGTTGTGACAGTCTGAGGTAAGCACACTGCATTTCTAGCTAAGGTGTACGGCATTCTGTCATTTCCGTACTTAATGTGCATGACACAACCTAACCTACGCGTTAACAAATCTTATGAAGGAGGGCAGAGCAGCAGTTGCATGATAATTGCCACCACAAGGAAGCAAACTGGCCGAAATCTCCACCGGTGAAGTACACACTGCCTTCCCGTTACTAGCGCCGAAAACAGTTTTATATGGTTCCCAAAATTGAGAAGTTACATCAACCTCTACTACTCGAGCAGTAATAGCATGAATCTAGTAAGCGATTTAACCTGCCAATGACTCTGACTGCTGGCGTTTCTGGACTATTCTGTAATGTTGCGAGGGAATTTCGCAATTCGAATCCTACTCGGTACGCCTGTGTAGCTTTTTTGAGACAACCGCACCGTCGAGCATACTGTGCAATCATACCGAACATTCAAGGGCACATGCTAGTACTGACCAAACATCGTTGGAGAGTTTCTCCAGTGTAGTCAGGTAATATATCCTTTCACTAATTCACAAATGGATTTCGGATGGCACCTAGTAAACAAAAGCCATGATGGAGCAATGTTTTGCCCGACTCTATTGAGTGGAAACCACGGAGTATCAGCCATCAAAATTAAGGTAGTCCAGTGAGGAAGATTACAGATAATTGTTAAAGTGAGGTGAGGTTATTTGCTCCTTCGTTCTACAAGTTAGTACTCGAACGCTTTCCTGTGTGTGCTTTTTAATTGTTGCTGACATAAGAGACCCAGACTTGTTGTGGTCAAATCCATTCATTCCAAACTCCCATGGTCGTAAGAAACATCGCATTATAATTGCAAACGCTTCTTAGTCTGCAGGCCAAGGTTACACGGTGGTTGCGCGCACGGTCCTCCGTACTTCAGTAGGCCGGTCATGAATATTGATGTATAGGAGAAGTGTGTGGGTGCCGCCATAAATAGGATTCGGTGACTTCGCCTGTAGTTTGTGCTGTGAAGCGCGTTACATGCGTGCAAGATGATGGAAGAGAATGAGGCCGTAGTCCACATGTACCGTTCATGGCAATGCAGAAGCTGAATGCCTTCTGAACTCTTATCGTCTTAACTAACCAGAGTTACTTATAAGTATCACGGTAAAGTTCATTGCACTCTATACTGACGGTGGATCTATCAATATCCGTTTCTTAGATCATGGGTGCACACCTGCGACGTTGTTATTACACTACGCGTATAACGACTACGCCTGCTTTTGAATTTCCCAATGGAAAGGAGAGGTCAAATTTGTCATGTTCAGCGTCCTTCACACGCTCAACGCATGGACGCACATAGCAGTACTCGAAGCCTAGTTTGCTACTACTACATACCACATACTAATAATAATAATAGTAATAATAATAATAAATTCTCGGATTCACGAGAATTGCTTTATTTGGTGTGATCAACTATCTGCAGTCGTTTTGTATGGGATCGAGAGCATAATCTAAGTGTTAGGTATAAATATAAGTTATCTTTCAACATGGATTGTTATTCTCTTTAGAGCTCCGAATAGGCATAAAATACTTCGTGGCCTCTTGACGGACAGCCCCGTGTAGAGGCGGAACCAAGTTTTTTTATATTGGCTAAGTGGCAATTATGTAGTGAGGAGAGAAATGTCAAAACTGAAATTCATTCATGTAAAAACAGCATCTAGTTTAGGTTTTAAAGTTGGTCACGCATTGTGGCTTTATACCAAGCAGTTGTAAAAGAAGGATGCAAGTATTTATTTTCCGTTTAGCAGCTGTATCTACAGACCGGGACAGATAGAGGTGGCGATATATTTGTCATGGTCCACATTGGTCAACCGGCTCAGGCCTTATGGTTTTACTGTGCACTAGGTGTATGCGAAAAAGAGGAAAATTGTAAACCCCATTGGGAATCGGGATGAAGATGAAGCAAACAGAATCGGTTAGCTTCTCCTTACCGCCTGGCACGTTTGCATGAGGGCCACAAGCGCACCGTGGCAGAATGAAAAAGAACTAACGATACGAGGGAATGACAAAGCCTATATTTAGTCAGGGTTATCTTCCCAGCGCGTACATTTTAATATGGCTGAATAAAAGGAACATGAATATTAGCGACAAAAATGGTTGTCGCACTCTCTGCAATTCCTGCGCAACCCCCACTTTTAGTGTGTCTGATGTATGTTTTCCCTATTAAAGAAGGATAGAAGGTCGGCTAAAGTAGTGGGAAGGGGTTCTGTCAACTTTAATGCTCCGTTTCAATATACCTAATCAGGAAGGCCTGACCAGGTAGACACTGTACATAACGCCTTCTTTGCTTTTTGGTACCCAACACACCTATACATCAGCCCCCTCCTTGAACAGTATATTTTTATTGTAGTTCCACTGGTATGTTTTTTTACATAATGTTCCATCAGACAGTTAGAAACTGCCTTTTTGAACGCAGATTGCCATTCGCAGACTTGTATTTTAACTGGGAGACAGTTCCAGATTACCGTGTATTTGTTTGGATAAAATTTGCGTCCGATATCAGTTTTCGTGTTGAAAACCGTGTGTATGTACTTGGCATTCCTGATTGCATGTCTACTTTCTTGTTTGGTGCGAATACATGCTTATGAAAAAGTCAAATAGGAAAGTTAATCCAAGCTTCATGCATCTTAGACACTGGCTCAAGTTGTGGCATCTTATAACGCTCGAAGTAGTTACTTTCGAAGGAGCGGATGAAAAGTGCCTTAGTGAAATAGCACTGCACGCGAACATATTTCTCACCGCCTGTAAAAATAATCGAGCAGTACTGTAGCGCAGGGCGAATGCAGATCTTAAACAATTGCAGCATAGATTCACGGAAAGAGAATGAATTTAGGATGATTTCTGCGCTTTTCTTGATCTGGGCGTTATGAATTCGACCTGCTCAACAACCTACAGAGTGGTAGGTTAGCGAATGCTTTGATCACGTAGAGCATTATCACAGGAGATAGGTTTATTACCAAGGTAAAGAACAGTTGGCGGAAGTTCACACTTGCATGGCAATACACTGCAGTTGTCCGCTAAGAAGGACGTTTGATCATTGGTGCAAAACGACCGAGGTCAGTGTACGTCTATGCGAAGAATTTCTAAAGTTATGCTCAGACAAGGGATATCGAAAGTAGTTCATATTTCTATACCATTCGAAAGATATGTGGTCCCAACTTTTATTGTTTCGGTTACATAAGTGGTATACATTGCGAAAAGTAAGGGACCCAACCCAGCACCATGACGCATAACTACTTTTGCAGGTTTAACATGCTCTAATTGTACCTGCTGCATGCAACCAGAGAGGCAAGGTTTGAACCAAACACGCAAGGGATCGATGACCCTGAAATTTGTTGAATTCTCCAAAGGGTTGCCGTGCTTCACTCAGTCAAAGGCCTACTGCATATACATGAAGTTAAGGACGGCCACTTTGCCATTGTCAGCGGGGCTTGTCAGATTATTTAGCAATGTTAGCTGGCAAGCCGGGCATAAGCGTTTTTGCAAGAACCCATATTGGGGTTGATTTATCAAATTCAATGAGAGAAATTACATAATCGTTTTCTCTTTCACAAGTCTTTCCATTATTCTCGAAATAACTGGTGTGTGGCTAATTAGGCGGTACTTTTTAATGTCTAGTTTTGAGCTACTTTTATGTTCAGCCTGTAAAATATAGAGTTTCCATTGATTTTGGAATATCCCCAAATACACAGATATGCTACACATATTTTAAACGATAAGCGATATGCGCTGTTTGCACAACGCTGGTTTCAGAACCATGATTGCAATGGCTTTGCAACTGGTCAACAGGTGTTTTTTTAGGCTGTTTTGGATAGCGTTTAGGGATGGTATAAACGACTTTAATCGACTGGTTCATCTGGATTTGATGTCCAGTATCAACCAAGTGTTGTAAAACGGAACTGTTGCTGGATTTTACGGTGCATTTTCGTAGTGACGCGGGGCAATGTTCAGCGATATATCATGGCCGCCAAACCTTATTAGGGAAGTTGCTAAACCATCAGATCCAGGGTGAGACGCAGGACGTAACCGGTCAATGTGGGCCCAACTGGCGCCGCAATCGAACTGTACTATGTTCAGGTTGCCAACATCAGCAATAGTACTAAGCTCAAATGTATTACTTGGGGTTGAGCGGAACAAGTTCATTTATGACGTTCCCTATTATGATGGGGCCCCTGGTCATGGATCTGGCAGGTAGTACGGTGCATGACAATGATTTAGTCACGAATCAACTACACGTTGTCAAAGAACTTCTCCTGTCTGATAAGCAAGGCAGAGTTACGAGTCTGCCTAATTTTGGAGCGTGGTAATTTCAGTTTATACATGAAGCACATTTCTCGCGTTGTATTCTTGGAATCCATCCTATCTTATCTCAGTATGTACCATGTACAAATTATGGGGCAGAAAGAGTCATATTTAACTTCGGTACCCCGTTTACGAAGCCAGCTACATCTGAACAAGAATAGGGTGAACTTGATGCGGAGGGCTCCGTTAATTTCGAACTTGGTCATGTGTACAAACCAGTCGGTGATACTCAGTTTACGACTGTAACAAGAATAGGTCCAAGTGGCATAACTATTCCGGAGGAAAATAGTTCGATATAGTACTGGATATATTCGAACATAGTATGCCCACACACTACAATGAACCTTTCTCCTACCAGTTTCATGTTGCTCTAGCTATCGCAGAGGATAATCAACGGCGCCCTATCTGCTGCATCGAGCAGGGTGCATGGGGGTTTGGATGCTACTGCTCAGGCCTTCCCGTCTTCTTATCCCCCTTCTTGCGCTTTCTCATCCTTATCGTCACGATCCAACTTTACTTTTATCCCCCCATTTTCATTCCCAAAATTCTTGGCCCTCCCCCACCCTGCTTCAGTAGTCGCTTGCCTTTTAGTTTCAAATCACACGCAGTCGCACAGCATCGCTCCAATCCAGTCAACAAGTCCATGTTCAACCAAGCGGACAACGTCGGTTCAACCGTCTCTCGTTGGAGTCCTCGGTCCTCGGTAAGACTGGCATGCCTCAAAATGCGCACTTTGCTGCAGATTGGCCAACGGGCAGCAGTTGCGTGCACACTGGAGACCCTACAGATTGATATTTGCTGTTTATCCGAAACCCGCCTGCAAGATTCGAGCTCCGTGCTTATTCTGCAATCGCCCACATGCAACGTTGGCGACACATTCTCATTGCGCCTGTCTGGTGATGATGCAGCTTCAAATGCCGGCCAAGCTGGCGTCGGCATTGTTTTGAGTCCTCAAGCTGAAGCTGCCCTGGTCGATTGGATCCCAGTCAGCAGTCGGCTGTGCGCCGTTAGATTAGCTGGTTCGTTCCATGCTACGAATTCGTGCGTGAACAAACGATGCCCGTGTGTCATTGCAGCCTAAGCTCCTGCAAATTGCAAACCTGATTCGGTGAAAGAAGATTTCTATTAGCCACTTCACAATCTCCTTCGTTACAGAAGAGGCACTGATAGTGTGGTGTTTGCTGGCGATCTAAAGGAGCAAGTCGAAAAATTGTCCTCTGATGAGCTTCATCTGGGCGGCCAACATGGTGAAGGCTCCCGTAATGATAACGGTGAGTGATTGCTACAGCTACGTGAAGCTGTTCGTCTCTTTCTCGAGAGCACAAACTTTCGACACAGCATGCGCAGAAGCGTGAGTTGGCGCCCACTAGCCTCAGGTCAGCCATGGACGCAAATCGATCATATCGCGATCAATTACCGCTGGAGAGGATGTGTCCAAAACCCTCACTTGATTTGGAGCACGAGTGTGGACTCTGACAATATACTTGTCTGCGCCGACCTCCGGGTGCGTTTCGGTGGACGTCCGCAATGTCAATGTGAACGGATAGACACTGGCCAGCTGGCGAAGCCAGGTGTTCTGAATATATGTCAATGTGCGCTGACGTCCGGGCTGAGTAAACGCCCACTGAACACCATCGAAAATCACTGGATACATATTCGCAAAACATTACAATCCGAAGGCATGTTTTAATGTGGCAAATCAAATTGCCAAAGTGGATATTGGGTCTCCACACAGTCCCTAGAACTTATAGATGCTCGCCGACGTATTCCGGCTGAAAGCGAATACAATGAGGCTTGTAAAATTCTCAGGGCAAAACTGCGTGCTAGCCAGAAGAAAGACCGCGAAGCCTGGTGATCGTGCCTCGGAGAAGGAAACATCCGCTACCGTTGGTAATCATGGTAAGATATTCCGTCTGATACGGGAAACAGGCAGCAGAAGACCTGGTATTAGCGAGACCATACGCGATTAGAATGGGAAGCCGATCCGCAGCCTGTGAAAGCGCTTGGAGCGTTGAGCCTAACACTTTGCAAGGCAATTTAACCAACCTCAGTTATTGCTTTCGTCTGAGGGCATTGAGTGCGTTTCTCCTTGGGCCGTGTCCTTGGATCCGCTCTCACGAGCAGAAGTCGAACGTGAGATAAGGCTGTTAAAATTGAATAGGGCTGTAGGGACAGATAGAATTCCCCCAGCCCTCTTCAAATTCGGATGACCTGCTCTAGTAGATGATGTACACGAGTTGCTAATGAAATTTTGGGAACAGGAGACTGTCTCGACAGACTGGAGCCGCCCGTCATTATCCCAATTTTCCAGGGAGGCTCCATTTCGGGATGTGGCAACCATAGAAAGATCAGTCTGGTCTCAATTGCCTCTAAATTGCTTGCGTCTGTCATTCTCCACAGACTGACTGGCACTCGTGAAAGCGAGATTCATGAAGAGCAAGCCTGGTTTCGTCGACGTCCTGGCTGCGTTAACCACGTCTTCACCTTGCGTCAATTGTTGGAGCACCGCCATGTTTATTGGCTACCCACCGTTGTCGTGTCTCTTGCCATAAAAGGTACCTCGATTCATTCGATCGATGTGCCCTTCGGGACTGTCTGCTGAGGAAAGGTGTGCCTGCTAAATATGTAAACATTAGCAAAGCGCTGTACGCGCATAGTTCCGGCAGAGTGAGGGTTTATGGCAAACTGTCGCCACCCTTCGATATCACCAGCGGTGTGAGACAAACTTGCCCACTGTCACCTCTACTCTTCTACTTCGCTATTGATGAAGTCATGGAAACAGCGTTTGCTGGACACAACCTAGAAGGTGTGGAGCTACTCCCTCACGAGCGAGTTCTTGACTTGGAGTACGCGGACGATGTTGTCCTAATCTGCGACACCTTGCCAACATGTCAAGCAGCACTGGACCGATTAGCACTGGCTGTCTATCGTTTTGGGCTTTGGTTTGCCCTATCGAAATGCAAAGTACTTCTCCAAGATTGGCAGGGACCCACCTCTGTGCTAAAGCTTGTTGGTGATCTGCTAGAAGTCGTTCAGGATTTCAAGTACCTGGGCAGCTATATTAGCGCCTGTAAGATCAAAGATGAGGTTACGAACCGTATAGCAAAAGCTCGAGGTGCTTTTGCCAATCTCCGCCACCTGTGGCGCAGACGCGACATTACCCTTGCCCTGAAGGGCAGCGTTTATAATGTAGCCGTCCCTTCAATCCTCCAGTACGCTTGTGAAACCTGGCGCATCAGGTCGACAGGCATATAGATGCTCGTCATATTCGATCATCGGTGCCTTCGCAGTTTAGCTCATGTCGCGTCGGAACACCGTGTGAGCAATGATGGTGTTCGGCGTCGCGCATTTGGTACAGGAAGTGTGTGAAGTGCTCAGCACCATTATATCAAGCACAAGGCTCCGATTGCTGTGCCACGTGTTGCGCATGCCAGCACACCGACTTCCGCGACGTGCATTGTTTGCGCGCCGGGGGTGCGGTTGGAAGAGGAGGAGAGGAGGCCAAGCGATTACTTGGTCCAGAGAAATGAAAACCCTTACCTCGAAGTTGGCGTCGATTGGTGCATCCCGACTGTCTGGGTGGGGTCCTAAGGACGATGAACATGTTCGGTTGGACACACTCGCTTATTTGGCTAGGATCCGGCCCCAGTGGCGTTTGCGTTGTGAGTTTCTTTGTCCACCACCTCCCTTTAGGTTCCCCCTCCAATCACGATCACATTCACTAGGCATAACTCGCTTTTTACGGCACGATAGCCGGCTGTTAGCTCTCCGGAACGAGGTCCACCCCCTACTGGGGACTCATCCGGCGTGCCACTGTCGTATTTTTCTTCTTGTCTTTAGTATTGCGACAAAATGCTGAGGTTTTTTCCACCTGCAGGTAACGTGTATAATGATGATGATGATGTCACTTGCACCCAGAGTTCAAACGATCCAAGAACCTTAATTATCAGCTGAAGAAGCAAGTTTTTGCCGCGTTTAACGTACGTTGGATTCCATTACATCATTGTTCCCGATAGCTACGAAAAATCTAAGCTAAAATTGGAGCATTCACTAGTTTGGGTGCATTTTGCTGTGTTTTTATATAGCTGGCTATTTCTGTTCAGTCTGTAAAACGTGTTAGGTTATCCACTGCTTGTGGAGAGGCTATGATCCAGCAACGGCATTATTAGGAGTAGTGCTATCCTGATCACTGAACAGCACCAGCTAGTTCCGCTAGTGGATAACTTAAGTTCAACTGATTTTCTAGCAGAAGTCCCCACTTCCTACTCGATAAATTTACGGCGATTACGCTGTGAATAGAAAATAAGAACTTCATGCTTCACACCAACTGAAATGGAACGGGAAGCTTATTGTTATGGGACATAAAGCACACTTATTATTCAGTTTTGGCCATATCACTAGGCACTGCTTTATGCACCAAATTGTCTCTCAGTGGATGAACATATTGAAATAGGGGACTGAGAGGTAAATGTTGCAGATCACTTCAGTTTTCAAAAGAAATTCGCTGTCCTTTTAGTTCGATTTGAACTTGTACTTCACCTGTGGAGTACGATATACCTGGAAACTATTGAGTGGTATGGAAACTAAATCGGTTTCTGTCAAAAATCTTCTATCCCTACTGAAACGCTATGTCAGCCCAGTTACCAAACATGGAGTGATTGTTTTCTAAGTGATGAGGACCTGTTGGAGAGCAGTACACTGGACCGTAGAGAGGGCGAACTTGGTCACAAGAAACCGCACCAGGAGACAGCGAGTGCTGAAAGCGGTTGACAATCTCAGCATTTCACATATATACTAAGCGATCGGATAGGAAGTGCACTAGCAATTTGCCATGAAGAGACGAAAGCTGCCTTGAAATTCCACGTTTATGTTCCACTTCAATCATTTTAGATCTGTGTTGGCTGAAATGCTTCCAACTCAAGACATTTACAGACACGTGGATGTTTATCACCTTTGGTTAGTTGAGTATGACCCACTTGTTTTCAGCCAAGGTTTTTTCTTCACAGTTGTTGATTTATTAAATTCTGTTACCTATTAAGTGTTATCATGGTTAGTCTATGGAGGATACTTATCGCGCTGAGTAACAAGCCTACTTAGCGGATGATGGAAGAGTTGCCTGACATGAATCCGTTCACTGACAGTCAGCTGTTGACGTGAGAGAAGAAAGCCGCACCGATTATGGTTTTACTTTTATAGTACTGATCTGATGTGTGACTTTTACAGGTTGGAAGCATTTACCTTCTAAATTCGAAGTGTTTTGTAGTATGAAGTGGCAATAGCATAGCTTAACTGCCTGCGGTCAGGGACGAAGTGCACATATGGGGTGAAAATGTTCTGTAAGAGAAGAGCGATGGCGTATCCAACAGACGAACGGGTTAAAGGAAGCACCATCAGAGACGCGTGGCTACCGCCGCATTAGATCCGACCTCTCAGGAGAGCCCCATCATCGCAGGGAAGATGTCGTCACATATATTTGCGAATAGCGGTGTAAATCGGTTTCAAAACTCAACCACACCAATAAGCTGTCACTTACTGGAATGCGAAGCAAAGTTTATGAGCGCTTTCGTAACTATCGTAGTTAGAAACGTGGGTGTAGCTTCCGACACAGCGCTGTTCAGGCTGCAAAAGTTTGAAGATCACTTTGTCTTGGTGTAGCAACCGGAGTTAGAATTTTCCACCTGTGTTCTCCTTGGCGACTTCCATAAGAGTGACACAGCTATTAACACGATTGGCTTAGCCAATTGGGTAGAACTACCCACCAAACTCGGTGAACAACTGCATTTAAATTTAATTTGCATGCACTACTTGTCTCCCAAACAAAGACGGTGCTTCGCTTGGTTCTTCCGATAAATGACTCTTAAAGATTTGTCCAAACGTATACAGTAAGGTTAACTGTGTTGCGCAGACGAAAAAATCATCCAAAACTTTTAAACAGCCGAACTGCTCAACAGATAGCACCAAAAAGCTCAAATCGATACCCCGTTCAATGGATTTTTCAATTTCTTTTTCCAATGAAGACTTGCCAGCTCAATGCGAGCACCTCACAGAATACATAAATTGCGGAGTTGCTTTGTGTTGCCATATAGAGGCAATCTATTCGTGGAGTGGTAAATTTTTTATCTTCGTTGCTCAAGCAACTGCGAAGAAAAATAAGCAGCCTTATAAACATAAGCTAACTGTCTGTGTCAGACGTCAGTCCGTGGCTGTAAACGCTGAGGTAAGAAGATCAAACAGTCTGTATATTCCGACTGTTTTAGACAGCCGCAATTACTGTCATCTGTAGAGATAGTTATCTGTAGTGATAATTATCTACTAAACATTCCAGTAGAACACACAGCAAGGAGTATGCCGACAAACTCAACGCTGAGTTCAGTTTCACATTAACTAGCACGCACTCCTACCTTCCCTCACCACCACAGAGCTTCCTACTTTATTTGATTCCTCAAGTGTCTAAGAGGAGTTTACGAACCTAAAAACAAACAAGGATAATGACCGGATGCTCCATCAACAATCACCCTGAGAGTGTACAGATGTTTTAACGACAAATCTGACAGAGGCCTTGAATCAGGGCTTAACGACTGATACCTTCCCCAAGGTAATCAGAATAACATCAAAACCTAAAATAGGATATCGGAATTGTTGGCCAATTGCATGTACCTCACCGCTGTTAAACTACTAGAAAAACTAATGAGAATACGCATGTCCACAGGTAACCATTCTGATGATATAACACAGTTTGCCTACACTACATGGAGCTCTATATTGGACAGTGTTTCTTATTTGGCAAATTCTACTGCGTTCGCGCTGGAGAAAAGATGTAATAGTGTATATATCTCAGTCCTCGATTCTACTAACGCCTTGGGGAGCCGCGACAAATTATAATGCGCAGTATTTTGTCTGCAAATGGCGTCCCCTATATGTGCACATTGTGATGTGTGATTGTGTCACAAATCGCACACACTTCAAGTAGCCATTCGGCAGAAAGACTTCTGCACTCCCAGCCAACTGTGGTGTGTTGCAGGGTGCCATGCCATTGCTCTTTCTATTCTTCTACGTAGCAAGACAATCAGCAATATTTCTAAAAACTAACTTGAAATCCCCATGTAGGTTAGAGAGAAAAACCAGACAGTTTGGTGAGCAATTGCCTTCAATGATTCACCCCCAAACCATTACAATCATATTTAGGAATAAGAAGGTATAAAATCGACCCAGTTAGTACAAGCAACATGGACGAAAATAGAAACGGGTTAATTCCACTTTACAGATTTTAACCTCATACCGTTGACTACAGTATCCTCGTTTTCGCTGGCCAGGAGGGCTGAAGAACCGCGACTACCTTCTTTTGAGAGCATAAAGACGGTTAAAATAATCGAATACAAATTGCTTCGGTCGTCGCAACCGTACGAAGGCATTGATCTTCCGATCGGTACAGTGAGACTTTGTATACAACTCTAAATGTACGCTTAAGCTCCACCTGATGTCCACTGTCGAAGATATGAGCCAGAATGGAGCTGATAATGTCTGCAGTGCCACCTTGATGCAACCAACGTAAACAATGTTCATTCACGCGCTTGGACAAGTGCCGCGCCGTTCGAACGATATGAGTTGCGCCACAAGCGCAGTCGAACTGATAAATAATGATTGAGGTGGTCAGCATGGGCAACCTATCCTCGATTCTTGAACGGAAGAGTGGTTCCGTTAAAAACACGTGCTTTAGCGCAGCTGCTGCGAAAGCCGAGTTAATAGTGCCAGAAAAACATCGAATTCGACGCTCCGTTTCTGAAAAGCTTTGCGCAGACATCTTATCCGATTACGACAAGTAGCCTAAATTGACACGCGCAGAGCCTTCGGCCGGTTTGAACCATCAATATTTCCCCAAATGATTAACGCCTACGTGCGACCGCAAATGGAATATGCTATTCACGCGTGGCAGCCGTGGCAGGAAACAGAATCTTGTTGCTCTCGAGACTCCTCAACGACGGGCAACCAAGAACGTCAGGGGCCTCTTTCATCTGCCCTATCAGTTTAGACTGAAACCTCTAAGAATGTACAGCAGTCGATCTCGGCTTTTGCCGGGGGGGGGGGCTCTCACAATGGTTTACCAGATTCTGAAGAACCCAAACCACATTTGCCGTCCGCTGCTGGAATTGAACCACAACACTAAACTACGAGGTCACCCTCTGAAACTGGCAATTCAGTATAGCCGGCTTGAATGCCTTAGAAATTTCTTTTCTCTCCGCGTGTGTGAGCCTTGGAACGCCCTGCCTAATTATGTCGTCTCTGCTCCCAATCTGGCGATATTAAAAAAATCGTGTTGACTTTGTATTGTCTCACTTACATTTCATTTTCTGACTTGTTAGCCAGGGGCTACAAAACGCAATCAAACGGTATCTTGTCAAACGCCTAACCAATGGATTTATGTGTTTAATACGCGAACATCTCCGCTATTCCACATAAGTCTATGGTGAGTCCACCACAAGTCTTTTCACCTTATTATGCAATTGATTTTCGTAAAAATTTCCATCCTACGGGACTTGTTAAGCGATGCTTTTTTCACCCGTAATAAACCATTGTTCCATGGTTCCAGTGAATCAATCGGGATGGGACTTACGGAGACCGAACGATATATTTCGCAAAGACAATCCACGTTAGAGGCACTCCGTTATAGTGAACGGGTCCATTTTCTCATATGTGCGCGAAGAGTAACTTCAAAAGGATTGGGTAAAAATGGTACACAACAGAAAGCATTGCGCGCAACAAAATTTCAAACTAAATTCCTAACTTTTCAGAATCATGTGCACACAATGTCCGCTGTTCATTTAGACAGATTGCGGATGCAAGCACTTGCATTGGGTCTAAGATTCTGTCACCTATGAAGTGGGAACAACAGTCTAGAAGCTGAAACGCAGTTTAAACACCTCAACAACCAGACCAGTGACCTAGTTGCAAACTCCGTAGTAAGCCACAAGCAGTTTGAAACAACTTTGTTCGACGCCTGTTTCCAGTTTCGAAGATATGCCACAGTCAATTAAAGGTCGCTGACAAGGCACACATTTGCAGCATAAATGAACCTCAGCAAAACGAAGACCAGCTTATAACCAAATCAGTACAGAATCGGGAACTGTATTCAAAGATGGAAATGAGCACACAAACAAAGAGAATTGATATTTTCAAAAACCTGATGTGGCAGTAGCTAGCGGGTGGACAGCAATGACCCCAAGCCGACCTGTTACTTCTTTGCGGGGATGACACCAAATGTACCTCTAATAAGCGCGTCGGTAAATTTAAGTGAATAATTGATTTGGACCAGCGGGAACAGGACTCAAGTGGAAGCCGCGACAGGAACAACCGGATGAGCTGCTTCAATTTGTGTGTGCTATTTACGAAAAAATCTACTACTTTGCCTAGATTCAAAGAACAGGTGCCCTATCATATCTATTCAGTGGTGATCCATCGGTCTACCTCTCTCTATGGGTTATGGTAACTTGGACATACAACTAAGTACACGGATAAGAAAACCAAACAGCTCGTCCCGAGGTGTTTCGACAACGACAAAGCTGGGCCGAATGACAGCGCAATGACTAACAACCTTATCAACACCAGTCGTCGAGCTAAAAATGAAACAATGAAACAATGGTATAAACCGGAGAAAAAACCCAAGGCTCGACAAGTCTTTTGGGATGGTTTGTGGGAATAACATGGGTTCAAAAAGAAGTTGCACAAAGGTGAAAAACGCATCTGCGGACTCACAATAGCCGCAGAGAATGCGTTGCCTAGTTTGGTAATGAAACGTTGCAACAGAAATGCCCTCTCATCCCCACCTCGAGCCACGGGTATTCTCAATAACACACCATATTATCCACGTTAACACAAAGGCATATTCATCCATCCCGATTTCTTGGTTGGTGCGCATAATGTTTATCTGCGTCTTGTCGTCACTCATTGAATGTAAATCTGATCGAGTCATGAAGGAGGTGTAAAGCATCATCGAGTCGTTTTCTAAAAATGGATAGCATAGGCGCGGAAACGACAAAAGTCGAAAGAGCGTTCCACGATTGACAAACTCGAAGGGAAAAATAATTCCGGCTGCATACTAGCCGGCTGTATTGGGTAAGAAGTTGCAGCTTAGGACTCCTCAATTCTGCTTTGCGACTAAGTTTCAGGAGGTGATGGCAGGCGTGACCGCTATTTTCCAAGACCTGGTACACCAAGACAAGGTCACCCATTAGACGGCGGTATTTTCCCCTGTACACTCCCAGGGCTCTCAGTCGCCTAGGATATTACAGGTGGGACAACCCCTTCACATTTTGTGTCGCCATTTGCTGGGCCGACTCCAGCGCAGCCAGATCGCGTTTTCACCAGGGTTGTCAAGCCTGGATCGCGTACTCTACATAGGGCCGCATTTGAGGGAAGACGGAGGGATCGAACCGTCCGGAAGCCATCAGTAACAGACAAACATGTTGTTTGGCGGTTTTGGTTGCATTCTTTGACTGCGTCGAACAGCCCAACTCGTCTTGCATCACTATCCCTAGATTTCGTTCTTCTGAGGCGATTCTCAGCAAGTCATCTCTAAGCTTATTTGCGTACGTGAGCTTGCGGCGGACATACACGGTTTTGTAATCGTCCGTGTTAAACGGAAGTAGATTTGTCTTTGACCATTCAAAAGCGCAGTCTAACTCTCGTTGCTGATCTTCCTGGCAGCCGATTGCCCACCATATCTTGATGTCATCGGCAAAAGCAGGAACTTTGACTTGATGACACTCGCCAGATGGATAATGAAAAACATGAATAACCGCGGCCCCAACACTGACCCTTATGGAACACCGCAGTCCACATTAATTGGATCAGAAAATTCGCCTTGAAATAGAACGTGAAGGCACCACTGAAGGAAGAAGTTTCCGAACAATCCAAGGTCAGGGTTGCCAACTTGGTAGGCTTGCGGCTTTTGGATAAGCATGAGGTGATCTATGCGGTTGAAGGTCTTAGAAAAGTTTAAGTAGATGACACCAATGCCTTTCTTACTGTGGGCTATCGGTCCAACTGCCACGGGCAAGCAGTAGTTTGGTATTACATGACCGATGCTGACGGAATCTGCGTTGCCCCGGTGCGACTAGGTTAGACCTTTCAAAGTAGCTTATTACAGCCTCAGCTATGACCGATTCCATCAACTTTGAGAGCACCTGGAGGAGAACCACTAGGCTATAGTTGGCGAGCTCTGAAAGGCTACCTCTTTTGAAAATCGGGGTAATGATGTCTTGCTTCCACATGTTAGGGACTTGGTGTTCGTCCAAACGTTTTTTGGAAAGTTCTGCTTAATGGTTCAGCTATCTTCATAGCTGCCATCTGAAGTGCTTTCATGTGAATGTTGTCAACTCTGGGTGCGCAACGTGAGCAGCTTCCGTAAAACGGTCGTCCAAGTGAAGGTGAATTGTGCAAATACTGGTCTGGGAGACTAAACTGGTATGTTACACATGCTGGTAGCACGTCAAAAAATCGGAGCATATTGGAGCCGTAGAACGTTAGCTGCATCCACAGAAATTTGCACACATCTCTGTGAATGTTAGTGGGGAACACCCCGTTTAACATTCCGGTGGCTATTCACAGGTCTGTACAGAAGCTTTTTGTTAGAACAGAACTTTTCCGCTAGATGCTACTGGTGTGCTAATTTGCCCCCACGCACAAGTGTGGTACAGTGCTTACGATGCACAACATAGTCACCCCCGTTGTCAGTGCTAGTGTTCCCTCTATACACATGCCGCGCAGCGTCTCATACTGTCATGTGTTTTCGGGTTCTGCTTCGAATGAATGATTGTGCTCTTGAGGGACGAAGAGACTTGTTGACCGATGCGGATTTAATTAGATCACTGAACTTGCCAGTAAACTCCATCCCGGCACTGTCTAAAGAACAGTCGTCCGAAATTCCCCAGATGATAGCTCCTACAAGTTCTGCCAGTAGGCTATAGTGGGTGATTGTTCGAAACGAATCACTATGTTCATGTGGATACTCCGCATAACACACGAAGTCGTAAATTATGGTTATGTGGTCGCTCCGCCCCAATGGGCTCTCCAGCCTTGGTTTCGCAACCATGAGCTCTTCATTCGTGAGCAATAAATCGAACACATATGGTTTTTTCCCACTGTGAATCGGGTGTGAACTGATATGGCTGAAGAGCGGAATGCTTGCGATATCCTGTTGCAGATAGGCCTTAAGTTGCTGGTTGGGGAATGCCGGAACTAGCAAATCGTGAATGTTGAATTCACCTGAGGTGAGAACATGACTGCATCTCTCTCGTGAGACCCTTCCCAAGGATAACGTCAGGCGGGAATCCATCTGTGGGGTGGACATTGGGGGACGTAAACGACCGCGACAAGGCAGGTGTCGTTGGGTCTTAGTCTCAGGCTGCACCAGTGAGTCTACGGTCAGCGTTTTCCGATGGTTCACCGATTCGCACTGCATGTCACTGCAATAGTATAATAATACCCCCGCCCTTGCTAAGCCGATCGTTTCGGGGAAGGGACGTACCATGTATGGCAACCTCGGCGTCGGTAATTTCTGAGGGCAGCCAAGTTTCCGTGACGAATATGAGGCCGCAGTCGTGTGACGCTTGACATATCCGCAGTTCGGCACGCTTGTTCAGGAGACCTTGTATATTGGCTTACATGAAGGAAAGTTTCTCTGTTCTCAACAATGAATCGCGCGATACTTTTTTGGGTAAAATGTTGTGCCGACCGGTGAAAGATCGGCCAGTAATCGTTTTTCGGGTGTGACGATGAGGAACTCATCTGTGTCAGATCCATGGACCCCACAATTGCCTCTTTGCTTTTCTCTTTGTATTTGTTTTCCAGTTTCATTGGCTAGTTGATTGAGGTTATCCGAACTCTTGTCGGGAAGTGGTCCGAATAAGTGGCTGCTTTCGTGTGTTCGTTTAGCAGATGCTGCATTGATCCGGAGCGCAGAAGGAAAAATACTGCGGCCCGATTATCAGCATTCCAGAACCATTGCTGACATTCGTTTAGATTGAAAGACCAGTTTCACAATCCTCGGACCAAATCCTTCGTAGTTTGGCGATCGGAGCTGCATCTAGGTAGATTGTGCTATGGCGTTTTCTAGGGAGGGTGTCTCACTAATGTATCGCCCATGTTCCTGGTCGTGAGTGATCGCTTTGTAACCATCATAACTTCCGGCCTCGGGAACGCCGTGTACCAGGATGGTCCTGGCTACGGATTCCTTCCGGTTTTCGTCCAAGTAGTGCTTCGCCTGTCTGCACTCGCTCCACGGAATATCCGGGAATAGGCGAATGGAACATGACCCCAATCCGAAGGCTAGGTGTCGATAACAGCACAGCTTCCGCTTTAATGTCGGAAGACAACTCAAGTCGGAGAAGTTTTGGTTCACCGTAATGCCGTAAGTTTGGGTGACAAGTAACACGTGTCAAATTGACGGGCTTAGTTACAACACCTATAATGTCACATATGTAGTTCCACTTGTTTACGTCGTCAAGTTGTTTTTCTTTTAAGGAATTTGATGTCGATTAAGGAACGTTGATGCAGATTACGGCTGGCATGCTACGTGCAACTCGGGTTGTGATTAAACGATCAGCTGGTTGGTATACAGTTGCTGGAAGCTGCGTGGGTACAGCTCCGTCTTTTTCAGTTACTATGGGTCCAGTGGGAGTGGCCGAAGATTTAAGTTTGCGGTCACCTTTGGCAGCAACCAATTTCCAAGCACCACTCGTGTCGAAGTCCTGCATTTTCGCAACCGTTTGGAGGATGGACATGGCCTTGACCCTGATCAATGTAATCGAACTGGTGGTGTTTGTTTTAAGCATATTTGAGCAACTGGTGGCATTGACGTGTAAAGCCACACATGGTACATTTTTAGCGCGCTACCCAGTCTTCTTCCTCAGTTTTAATGCGGGGCCCGATGGGATGATTGCAATTTACTCGCTAGCATGCTTTCTGTAAATGAATTGCTTTTGGTGCTCCTCTTTTGTTCAATCATTGCCACCAGTCTTTCGTACTTCTGCGATAGTTCATGTACAATCTTTACCAGTGGGATGACTATACATACTGAACAGAACCACAGTGAATCTGGTTTACTTTGTGTCGCTTCAACTGGTTCACTGTGAGCTTGAAGCATGTACGATCAAACTTACCAAGGCGTTTGCTACTCTAAGTTCAATCCGTACATTTTTATAGTATGGAAAGGCCACTAACTAATGTCGATCTGGATGCGGTAACGGTCTTTTGATTGCTGGCCACAATCCATTGCGTCACTCGATGCTAATCCGACCAAGACCCAGGCGCTTATGGTTTCCTGCTGGTCACGTGTGCCCTGAATTATCTGCACGTTCAAGATCCTCGCGTACTTTGTATCTGGCCGGGGTCGGATTAAGCGGCTAGATCGTTCACACGGTAAACACAGCGACTGAGCGATACGGACACAAAGTGTACGTTAGCTACTTTGATGAACCGTCCAAAGCTGTGGTTGATGACTTGTCGAAAAAAAACGTGGAGTTGGCTTTCGTTTGAGACCACGAATATTGCTGTGTGGTTCGTGATTCCAAAAATTCCTGTATGATGTTTTGCTGAAAGGGTGTGAAAACCGCAATGTGAAAAGAGAGCGCTATCCACGCAAGCTAGATCCGAAAGATGGAGTGCAATAGATAGCGCTGTCGAATCTGGGCCGGATGAGTGTGAACACACGTTTGTGTACCGAACTGCAGCTGAGAAATAGCGACAAAACAACGTGTACACAGCTGATCGATTAGCGCGCAGGTTCCTTCAAGATCACACAATCTGATTACCAAATCCTCCATAAAATACCAGCAGCATGATTATGAACAAAGAGCAAGGTTGCTTGCTACTGTGGAGGCGGTGTGCACACTTTTAACAAGCCCGAACTAGGGCACAGTCGTTACGAATGCCATGGCCAACCACCAGAGCGGAAGGATTCGAACAAATTCAGCTGATTCACATGAGTCCGAGCACATGATCATGCACTTGAAACTGTGATCCCACTTCAGAGTATGGGGTCATCTGGTTATTATTTTTCAACAGCAAATAAAACCAACATAACTGCATGTTCACTACTGTATAAGCCTGACAAAACAGTAATCTAGCAAATTTGTTCGCTTTTAGCCTACGACTTCTGTTTTTCTTTTCGGCTATCCGAAAGTCTCCCCATCGTATTAAACCGTACTGTCTGTACATATGCCGATGACGTGGTTATGGGTTGCGTAACTAGGGTTAGATGAACTAGTGATTTGGTCGAGTTCCCGGTCCTTCTCTGTTGACCCATCCAAGTGTGACCCAGCGTTTTGTTTTCCAGTTCCCAACAGATTACGCTTCATTGTATGTATCGCTCTCCATTAGTTGTATCTGATAAAACATATCACGTTCCTCTACTATAAAGTATCTCGGGGTTTGCTTATCTCACATTGTAAATGAATAAATAAATGGTATATTCCCCGACGGTGCGAGGCACAGTCCGACTGTGTGGTCTGATCCATGTTCAGCAGGATCGCACAAAATAACTACTTTTTCACGCCTTATACAATGGATTCGGAACGGAGATGAAAGTAATTGGTGGGTTTAAGGTATTAAAGAAATTAAAAGTTGAAAACAATAACAGCTACAGATTTAAACTAATATTCAGGTAAAGGAATACGGCCATCCGTGGAACCGTCTCCAGCGGACCTGCTTCCGTGCAGGGTATTCCCTCGAAAGATTTCGCCCGCACTTCCAAGTCCTCCCTGCCGGTGTGCCAAATTAGCGAATAAACCATCACCACTTTAACATATGTTGTATTCCATTTAGGGTTTATTTTATGCATACATTATGTGTATAGACCCGAATGTTCAGCGATTCCGGGGAACGCAGAAAGATCGCGGAATTTGCTATCGAGGAAAAAGAAAAATTTCTCGGAACCGTGGAAAAAATGACAAATTCATAACAAAAGCTACCTTGAATTCGTTTTCCTTGTAATCAATGTAGCTGTATTCGGAAGAAATTCCAAAGCAGTCAGCTGGCTATTGGAACATTCCTCTAGAGTATCTTCACCACCATCTGCTATCCAAGTCCGGTTGTCTCCAGACCCAAGTGTCACCCATGTATCCATCAAGTAAGCAACAATGTCCCATCTGTCTGCACATGTTGTGCACTCACTCTGTCGTCCATTTTACAAACACCCTTTCCCTACCTGCACATTAAATCTGTTCGACATCTGTTCGGTCACATCTCGCCGGCATACATGGCCCCCCGTTATGGGCACCCGTGAACTTGATGCGCTGTCGCCTTTTAGGTGTTGAACAGCGGAAACGTCGTTCCATAGGACTCGGCGGTGCAATATAAGCGACCGTGTTAATCCGATGCAAAAACTGCAGTGGTCGTCATCTGGCGAGAACGGGGATTTGTATCCACTTTGAGTGCGTCTTGAAGATAGTGTGGTGTCAGTAGTGAGCAGTTACTATTGAGGTTTCTCATTACTGACTTTTCAACTTCCTCCGCTTAGTATTGTACTTGATGCAAGCAAGAAAATTTGTTTGGAAGGTTCGAGTGATGCGTTTCCACTGGGATCAAGTCAAGTCAAGTCAGTATAAGGTTTATGTATCAAAAAGGGTGCGTTTTCAGCATTTTACATTAGCAACTGTAAATTTACGAGAGGGTTACCAATAAAATGCTAAGTTTACAAATGGGTAGAAAAATGAGGATGCACTGTCAGATCGATCAAACAACGATTCCAAATAGTTGGACTAAAGCTTCAAGGTTTGCACCCATTGAAAACGAAAAAGGTTTCGTAGAAATGTTTCTTCAGAATTCGTTTCAAATGACGTAGAATTTTGAGCCCAGAAATAATATATCGGGGATCCTGCGCGATATATTGTGTGCATGTTCAATGTTGGATAGAGTGTAACACGCAAGCACGGAAGAACTCCAAGGGCGGAGAACGAAGTTCTATTACACAACACGTAGCCTCTACAAAAGGTAATAAACATGAGGTAAATTGGAACAAAAGACGTTACAGTTAACCAATGTCGTGTTCTTGTTCTCCTCCGGTAATGGAGCAGGAAAGGCGCTCTGAAAGGCAAACGGGAGAGAGTGCCGTTATAGCAACGATTCAACTTTGAACGCGCGCCAAAACAATATCGATTCTTCTCTACAAGAGTAAAGGGTCTCAGTGACCTTGGAAGTTGATTTAACAAAATACCTGTCGGTGTAATGTTGTAATACTGATATATATATATATATATATATACAGTAGATAATTTAAAAATGATGTTCAATGAAAAAGGCAACGGCTGATTTAAAGGCCCCGCCTCAAAGAAACATCAAGTCCGGAACTGGAGAACGGTACTAGTTACAAATGAATAAATGACCATATACAATAAATACCTCAACGATTATGTTTTCAAACTCAGAAAGTTATAATGACAATCGTTTGGTCCGAGTCAATAAGTTCAGCTTCAGAACGTCTGCTGTACGAAGTCACGGCACTAAGGTACACGGTGTGTTTATAAGACGGGTAGAGCGATGGGACTGATTGAGCATGCAAAATGGATGCGGATTGGGTAAGCCTCAACAGAATGTGAATTTGGCCTGTTTGGAGCGTTCACCAACTGTCGCCAATGCACGTACACAAAGGAATGGTCAGACATGCATAATCGGTGGGACAAAATGTCAACAGACAGACATAATCGGTGAAGTGTGAAGGTCACCGAACGACACTAATCGTGTAGAGCATAGTGTTGACAATAGTAACCAAACCTAGACAAAGGTGTAGAGGCGATTTAGCATCGTGGGAATGCGAGGTAATATCGAGTTTAGGGAACGTAGGACGGTACGAGTTGGGGATTGGGTTTCACGAAGAAATGGGGAGGTATAGTCGACATGTTTGCTAGGGGAAGGGAATATGGAGGGAAATTGTGATGGTAACGTCCAAAATGTTCTTTATAGTTCAGTCTCTGCTTCGTTTTCTTTTGACCCATTTTTCTTGAGAACCAAGCGAATCAGTTATTTTCAATAACCAACTGGTCTATCAATGGCAGATGTCATCTCAGTAAATGGAACATGTAGGAGGAAAAATGGCCTTGGAGAGAGTGAAGGAGTTTCCTGAAGAATACAAGTTCAAGTTCAAGTGGGACTGGAAAGATAGGATGAATCCCGTAAGTGTTCCTTATTGAGCGGGTCGTCGATCCAGGAGTTGATAGGGGTGATCGGACTTCTTAATGGGTCTAAAAGGAAAACACCCGAAAAAACACCCTGATCCACAAATTTAATGCCCACGCTCCTTACATTAGCTGTCCCTGCTATGTCAGTTACGTGAAGTAAGTAAGAGAGGAAGAAAGGTCGAAGGTAAAGAGTAAGGGAAATCAGTTAAAAGAAGAGAATACTACCAATGGTGAGGAAAAGTACAGAAAATAGTATAGAAGTAAGAGGATGGGAATTAATCAGGAAAAAGGAAAATTTTCATGTTGCCACCCAAGAGCGTCTAGTTGACGCTCAAACCCCTTAACCGTAGCTTCCTTGTCAACATTTTCTGAAAGCAAGTTCCAGAGCTTGATTACTCGAAGCGGTAACCGTGTCTCCGCTCTAACTCGATCGGACCGCGGTTTGTCCAGCTTCATATAATGCCCGCGGAGATCAGATAATCTAGCAGGACTAAATAGTCAGGACAAATCAGGGCCAACAGACCCTCCCTCTTCCCAGGAAATCGAGCAGGAGCTCCGGCACCTGAAGCGTTATAAAGCTCCCGGCCCTGATGGTCTTCACCCAGCTCTATTTAAAGATGGTGGCGCATCGCTGGTCCGAGAACTCACCGTTTTGTTCTCGAAAATTTGGTCGAAAGAGAAGGTTCCATCATCTTGGGGTGAATCGATAGTCGTACCCATCTTCAAAAAGGGCCTGCGCACAATCTGCTCCAACTACAGAGGAATAAGTTTAGTCCCCGTCGTTTGCAAGCTGCTGGTGTCCATCATACTTCGCAGGCTATCCCCAACACGCGAATCGTTGCAGCGAGAAGAACAAGCTGGGTTTCGCCCTGGTCGCGGCTGCATCGATCAAATCTTCACACTTCGCCAGATCCTCGAGCTCCGCCATGTGTATCAGAGGCCAACGATTGCTGTGTTCCTGGATATCCTTGCAGCCTTCGATTCTGTCGATCGTACAGTACTGTGGCAGTGCCTTCTGAGGAACGGTGTCCCCGAGAAGTTCGTCTCCATACTGCGCGCTCTATACAGTCTGACCTCGGGCAGGGTTAGGGCTTATGGCATGCTTTCGCCTACCTTTGTGGTCTCCAGTGGAGTTCGACAAGGATGCCCTATCTCTCCGTTCCTATTCAACTTTGCCATTGAGGATGTCCTGAAGAACGCTCTGAGCGATTCGTTGAACGCTGGCGTTGAGCTCCTCCCAGGTAGTCGAGTTGTTGATTTGGATTATGCTGATGATATCGTCTTGCTGGGTGACGATCCACAGGTCGTCCAACTTGCATTAAACCGCTTGACGATTGAAGCATCAAAGTATGGTATGTGCTTTTCGCCATCCAAATGCAAGGCTCTCCTTCAAGACTGGCAGGTGCCTCTGCCTGCACTCACGCTTGCTGGTGAGACACTGGAGGTTGTGGAGAGCTTTGTCTACTTGGGAAGTTGCATCAGTGCTGGCGGGGCTGTTGGAGACGAGATTTCGATGCGCATCTCGAAAGCACGCCTCGCTTTCTCTAGGCTGAGGCATTTGTGGCGTCGCCACGACATTCGTCTCTCCATCAAAGGGCGGGTCTATTGTGCAACTGTTCGTGCTGTACTGTTGTACGGATGCGAGACCTGGCCCATTCGTAAAGATGACTTGCGCAGGCTATCCGTCTTTGAGCACCGCTCTCTGCGGTCCATTGCCCGTGTGTGGTGGCAGCACCACGTAAGCAATGTGGAAGTTAGACAGCGTGTCTTGGGACGTGGAAGCCACTCGCTCGAGGAGCTCATCTCACTGCATCAACTGCGGTGGTTGGGACACGTATTGCGCATGCCTGTCCAGCGTTACCCCCGTCGTGCGTTGTTTGCACTTGCTGGACAGGGCTGGAAGAGACGGTCTGGTGGACAGCCTACAACATGGAGAAGCCGCATGAAAAAGTTGACGAAACAATTGGCCTCGGCCGGTTGTTGTCGACTACCTGGTTGGGGTCCGAGAGACGAGGATACTTGCTGGTTGAAAACCTTGGAAGTTATGGCTCAAGATCGATGTCAATGGCGGACGTGTGCATCAGTGTGTTGCGGTGTCCCTTCCTCCTCCCCCTAAAAACGAACAAACTGAAAAAATTTCAAAAACTGTGAGTGGTAAACTTGACAAAAAAAGCATTTCTTGTTGCTCTTTTCTTATTATTCATATTGTTTTCCTATTCAGCCATGATTCCGATGGCACAATATCTGTACCACAGATTGTGTATAATATATATATATATAGGGCCAACCTTTCCGGTCAAAATACGGTAGGTTAGGATTAGGTCTCCTCTAATCCTTCAATAGTGCATTGAATGCATCCCCAAACTAAGTAGACGTTCGAAATACTTTTGCCATCGTAATCCCTCGACCAATCTAGCACCGACATGCCACAGCCATTTTAGTGCCATTTTGTCCCGGACAAGGTGTGGTGGTCAGACCTGGACGCAATATTCTAAGTGGGCTCTCCCGGACGCTGCTAAGAGCTTCACAAACATATAAGCTATTAGGGTCCCGAAAGAACGACGGATAAACCACAACATCCGAAACCCTTTATTAGCTGCGTTCTTCCAGTTGTCTCCAGTGTAGTGTGGAACAGTGGACGACACCTAAATCAACCTGCTGAGTCACGTGAGAAAGTTCATTTCCCATCGAGCACATAACTTGAGGAGGAATCAGACGCTCCGATACGCAGCACTGAACACTTTGCCCGGTTTATGGGCAGCAGCCACAAGACAGACCGTTCCCAGAGTCTATCCAGAGCCCGTTGAAGAGCCACAGGACCTCCAGGGATATCAACAATATTCCAGAGCTTCAGGTCATCAGCATGGGGGAAGATAGCTGACTAGTATGGATTTAAATCTAACTCCGATATAGCCCGACGCATTTTATATTGCCAGCAGGTTACTACCCAAGCAGAGGACAGTGCTAGGCCTTCAAGTTTTAGGTATTCCCTTCCTAGAAGCCGTGCATTCACACCGCATTTGACAACCGAATGGCCCGCGGACATCCAGTGGAACAATGGAACAATGGTTTATTACGGGTAAAAATGCATCGCTTAACAAGTCCTGTGGGATGGAAATCATTGCGAAAATCAATTGCATAATAAAGTGAAAAAGATTGTGGTGGACTCACCATAGACTTATGTGGAATAGCGGAGATGTTCGCTTATTAAACGTATAAATCCATAAATCCACTGGTTAGGCGTTTGGCAAGACACCGTTTGATTGCGTTTTGTAGTCCCTGGCTAACAAGTCATAAAATGAAATGTAAGTGAGACAATGCGTCATCAACACGTTTTTTAAATATCGTCAGGTTGGGAGCAGAGACGACATAATTAGTGAGGACGTTCCAAGGCTGGCACACGCGGAGGGAAAAGAAATTTCTACGGAATTCAAGCCGGCTATACTGAATAGCCAGTTTCAGAGGGTGACCTCTTAGTTTAGTGTTGTGGTTCAATTCCAGCAGCGGACGGCAAATGTAGTTTGGGTTCTTCAGAATCTGGTAAACCATTGTGAGAGCCCCCCCCCCGCAAAAGCCGAGATCGACTGCTGTAGATTCTTAGAGGTTTCAGTCTAAACTGATAGGGCAGATGAAAGAGGCCCCTGACGTTCTTGGTTGCCCGTCGTTGAGGAGTCTCGAGAGCAACAAGATTCTGTTTCTTGCCACGGCTGCCACGCCTGATTAGCATATTCCACTTACGGTCGCACGTAGGCGTTAAGCATTTGAGGAAATATTGATGGTTCAAACGGACCGAAGGCTCTGCGAAGAAGGCCGAAGTGTTGATTTCCGGTTCTCCTCGCCTTCTCTGCTTGTTTTGAACACTCGAGATCTTCCCGTACCAATACACCCAGGTCACGCTCCTGAGAAACCTTCGCCGAGGTGTGGTCTCCAATCTTGTAAGCGCTCACCAGCTGGTGACGCAAATGCATCACTTTGCACTTAGCCATGTTCAATTGAAGCTTGTTCCTCTTTGACCATTCGTAAATGCAATCCAGGTCATGTTGGAGCAGAGCGTGATCTGGCTTGTTACTAATCGCCCGCCATATCTTGACGTCATCGGCGGAAAGCAGGAAGTTTGAGGAGATGACTCTTGCCAGGTCGTTGATAAACACCAGGAATAAACGTGGTCCCAGCACTGAGCCTTGTGGGACACCACATTCCACCTCAGTTGGGTTAGAGAGTGATCCCCTAACACGTACTTGAAGCTTCCGTTGGTGAAGGAAGCTGCCAATCTAACCAAGTGAAGATCTCCGATTCTGTAACTCTGTAGCCGTTTAAGTAGGATGCGGTGATCAAGGCGGTCGAAAGTTTGGAGAAGTCCAGATAGATGACGTCGATTCCGACACCATCATCGGCCACTTCCGTCCAACTATCTCGTGCAATAAGTAGGTTGGTGGTGCATGACCGGTGTTGACGGAAGCCATGCTGTTCCGGCACCAAAATGTTGCATTTTTCCAGGTAGTCCATTAAACCCTCAGCGACGACTGCTTCCATCACCTTCGCGAGCACAGGGAGGAGAGTCACTGGACGATAGTTTGCAGGATCGGAAAGGCTACCGCCTTTAAAAATAGGGGTTATAATGCCACACTTCCACATAGTGGGGACTTGTTGTTCATCAAAGCACCTTTGAAAGAACTGTGACAGTGGTTCAGCTAGCTTGTTGGCCACAGTCTTCAGTGCCTTCAGGCGGATGTTGTCTGCTCCCGGAGAACTATGCTCACGCAGTGAGAGTAACTTCTTTAGCACAATTGACGGGTTAAAAATAACATTTGTAAAAAAAGATGTCGGTAATGTGCTTGATATTACGGGACAGGTAGAGGTTGGGAGTACAAAAATTGGGGCGTACTGTAGCCGCAGCGCATTAGCTGCATCTTCGGCGCTTTGTACTCCACCGCCTGTCGTGAAAAGTGGGGGGATTCCATGCTTCACTTTACGAAGCTTATTGACATGCTTATACAGCAGCTTGTTGTTTGCCATGAACGTTTTGGCTAGGCACTGTTGATAAGTTACTTTGTTCTCACGGACAAGTGCAGTGCAATGGTTGCGATGGGTCATGAAATTTCCCCAAGTATCTGAGTCGAGGTTAATCTTGTAGGCACGCCATGCCTTACCGTCAGGCATTTTCGAGTCCTACTCCTTATAATTGAAGGCATTTTCGCGGGACGAAGGGGTTTGGTCTCTGATGCTTTGTTGACGATGTCGCTGAGTTTATTAACGAACTCTGCCCAAACGTTGTCAAGCGGGCTTTTGTTTGAGAATTCCCAAGAAACTGCGTCGGCGAGTTCTTTCAATACGTGGTAGCGTGTGATTGTATGAGTTAGTTCCGAGTGTTCAGATGGATACTCTGCATAACACACATAGTTGAACGTTATTACTGCATGGTCACTGAGATCTAATGGACTATCTATCAATAACTTGTTAATCATGAGCTCTTCATTTGTGGGCACAATGTCCAATATGGACGGTTTGTTTGCTGTCCTGAATCTAGTGGGCGTGGTGACATGATTGTACAAAGGAATATTAGCGATCAGTTCGTGCAAGTCTGCTTTGAACTGCTCACTGGGTGATGCCGAAACCTCCAGATTGTGTAGATTGAAGTCCCCGGAGATGAGAAAGTGGCTGTACCTAGTGCGTGTTACTCTGTTTAGGCCACAGATCAAGCAGGAATCCATTTCCCGAGTGGACGTTGGGGGGCGGTAAACAATAGCTATGAGACATGTGTCGTTTTGTCTCAGTCGGAGACGGCACCAGAGTGAGTCGGTAACGTGTGTTTCCAGGTCCTCAACTATTGTACATTGTAGATCGCTGCGGTAGTAGAGTAGGACCCCACCTCCTCTGCTGGGGCAGTCGTTCCGGATGAGTGACATTCCGGCCATCTCAACCTCAGCATCAGTCACCACTTGATGTAACCAAGTTTCGGTAATAGAAATTAGGTCCCAAGCATTCGCAACCTGACGTAGTCGAAGTTCGTTAATTTTACTGAGGAGCCCTTGGGCGTTGGTGTACATACATGAAAGTTGCTCAGATTTAATCAATGTTTCAGAAGTTGTACAACTCATACGTGAAGTTTCGCCGATCAGTGAGTGGCGGGTGAATGGATGGATGGATGAAGCAAATGAGTTTGTGCCGACCATTTAAGGGTCGGCGACTAATCGTTTATTGGATGGGTTGCATACTCTCGAGAAGTATTTGATATATAAGCAGGTATCAGATGCTCCGAATCCCGGTGTTTGCTCGTGCTCTGCTGTGCCCCTCCAGATAGTATGGCTATTCTTGAAACCGTCCCCGAGTCGGGTCCTGCAGTTGGCGTTTTCACTAAGTGTTGTGCCTCTACGAAATTGTCATTAGAAGGTGTTGGTGTTCTTGCTGCTTTCAGACGAATTTCCGTTGGCAATCTGTAACTGGATTTAATCCAGTTCTCTAGTAGGGTTTGTGCCATTTTTTCTGACTGTAACACAAGTTTTAAGAGCCTGGGACCACATCCTTTGTAGTTTGGTGATATGAAGATCCTTGTCAACGAGGTGACCACCACATTTTCGAGAGAAAGAACCTCCCGGATGTAGTGCCATTGCTCGCGGTCATGCATCTGGGCATCGTCGGAAGAGGAGTCAGTAAGCTCAGGAACACCGTGAGCAATCACTCTTTTCTTATTTTGTCTTATTCTGTACCTATCTTTGTTAGCGGGATCCACTGAACGTTCTTTCTACTGGATTTCGGGTAGTATGCGCACTCAACTTGAGTCGTTGCGGAGACGATTCGCGGACAGCAGAACGGCCTCAGTCTCGTTCGCCGAGTTTAGTGTTACCTGAAGTAACCGGGGTTCGCCGTAGTGCAACGCGTTTGGGTGACTCGAGATCCTTTTTAATGTCGTGGGATTAGCATGGACTCCGATCGACGTACAGATGGAACCCCACTGATTTCGATCGTCCGTCAACTTACCCTTAATTGTATTGTATTTGGACTCGGGGACATTAGTGCATACAATGTTTAGGACACCATGGTTGCGCCTGGTGGCTACTGGTTTTGGATTTGGAGGCTTAGTATCTGGTGTTTTTGTTGAATTTGTGAAAGGCATTGGTGTGTGCCATCCGTGCTGCGGCAGTTTTTTTTCTCTAGTTCGGGTACAAAGGTTACCGGTGCTCTTTCCGGTGTTTGCTTGACGGCAACCGATGCGTACGTTGCCGGGTTGTTCACTATTGCTGGTTGATTGTAGCTTACAGTCTCAAGTGTAGCGAACAGACTACTAGGTGCAGCACACAGTACAGAAGTTAAGGAAGGCGCGCTGCAGGTAAAGTTTTTACTTATAAGCGAGAGAGAGAATGGAGTTGATACTGCTGGGGGCTGAGTCGTTGGAGTTGGGTTTGGACGCCGGGCTCGCTTCTTCGGCTTGACTAGGGAGTTCGGGGTGTTATTTTCACTCACAGGTGCAAGTCCGTTTCCTCTCATGGGTGTAACTGGCGCTCACCATTTGCTCGACCGCTTCGGTTAGTCTTTCACACCTCTTCAGTAGCCCAGATAGACAGCTGACAAATGGAATAGACTGGAATACTTGGCAGAACCAAAACACCTCTGCGGTGTTTGCTTCCGTCGGCCCCTTCCCAAGGCAGGTAGTGTGATAAGTTTTCAAACGCATGGTACACACCAGACCACTTTTTACCACTTTGGCGCATGATTCGCATTTGCTTTTCATACGAGACATGTTCTCAGTATGGGTAGGAAGAGGATGGAGATACTGACGCACCGTTGAGTGGCGATCGGCGCTGGTTTGAGGTCAGCAGGTCCAGGCGATGTGGGTGCTATCGATCCAGACAGTAGACGGTAGACAGCGATGCGAGACAAAGCGACTGAGGCAAAGCAAGGTGACTTGGAACTTACTGTCTAATGACGACAGTGGCAGTTCCAAGAGCGGATCAAATTGACGACTATCGCTTTGTAGAGCGAGTTAAAGGAATGGTAGCAAGCTGATCGGGTGACTCTCAAAATGATCTTTATAATAAGACTACAAGAGTTCTTATGCGACGAGAGGAAAAATAAGACAGCCGATAAGCTTCAAATACGGTTGACTTCGAAGTTCCAAGAGCAAAGTTTGTTGGTGATCCGTGAATGATAGGTTCAATAGATGAACACTGATAGGAGGAGCTCGCGGAGCCAAATCGAATGATGAAACGTAGGTCTCTGTGAGAATAAATCCAAAGATTTGGACGCGAATAAAACAGGAGGACAGTTTTTTTGCGACCGCACGGCAAATCACGTTGCCCAGAGTGCAACTAGGTGCTACCCTTCCAATGGAAAAATCTAGGAATGATTATGACGTGGAATGTTACTTTTCGTGCACCACAGAATCACGAGTACTGATAAACGAGCAGTGAACGGGTTAAGGTGGGCAAGCTATTTTTCAGGGGTTTAGCAAGCAATGACTTGTTGTGGTAAACAATTCTCAAGCTGGCTGGGAATTAAGCTTTCTCAGCAGCAGCTTTCAGGAGTCGAGATAAGATAACAGCTGCAGAATCGCCCTTAAATGGTAAAGGAATTAAAGTTCTTTCTGTGAAGCAATGCGCCTAGTGGGCTTTCGATTTCGCTCCTTCAGGTACTTCGCGATAAACTTATCGGGGTAACCATTTTCCTTAAGGGCGTAACTGATTCTCTGTAGCTCTTCCTTGCCGGTGTCCGGAGTGCAAATAATGCCTACCCTGAAAGCAAGAGATCAGATTAAACTCATTTCCTGTTGTAAAGGTATTTGGCTGTGAAAGTTAGTGTGCTGCCCAACGCATGTATGCTTTCTGTGCGTCTTTCTGCCACATGATCCCTCCGAGTTGCGGATGACTTCTACATCCAATAAAGGTAACTGGTTTCCGTCTTCGTACTCACAGGTGAAGCATAGATTCACATGTGCGTCAGTAATGGCTTTCAGCAGTTGTTCCGTATGCTTTTCGGGTTAGCAAAGCATGAAGGTGTCATCGACATACCGTGAGTACATTTCAGTTCCACCGATATGCACTCTGAGTAGGCCATGTTCTAATTTCAACTTAAAGATATTATCCAACAAGGCCCCAAAGGAGATCCCATAGCTCTCTATCACACTGATGGTACATTTTACCACTGAATGTGAATCGAACATTTAACGTGCAGCGAAGTAGTATCTCCTTTAGCATACCTAACCCACCGTTTCGAGCAGTGGAAGGTTTCTAACCAGCTACTGGGTATCAAAAGATAGCATCCTTTTGTTAGCAAATTTGGGTTCAGATATCTTCCCAAGGAAGTTAAAGATATATCTCACGCAGTGAGTGCAAAACATATTCCGTAATGGGTCCAACTTGTTCGCCATCCATTGGGCCAACAAATGCTGGGGAGAATCCACCATGTCCAAGATTGGCCGCATCGAAGTGTCTTCCTTGTGACCTTTGAGAAGGCCATACAATCGTGATAGGTGTCCACCTGAAGGTTTCAGCTTTTCGAATTCGCTCTTTGGGATAAGTTTGGTTTCCAGTATCGTCTGAGGCAACCGGTCAACTATTACTCTAACTCGCTTGTGTAATCCTTTCTTGCCATAAGCTTCTGGAACTTAAGTTTATCACTGAGGATGTGCTGCAGTTAACAGATATATCAAACACTATATATCAGCACTCTGTTGGATTCCTCGTCTGGCCTAGGGGTAATTAATCCGTTGTTTAACCGCAACTTTTACTTAAGAGAATGTGCTCCCTTGTAATATCCGTCACACAACAAGACGCCTATCCCAGAGGATTCGCGAGCACATCCCGGCTTGGTTTTACAATGGCGAAAGTAGGTTCTCAAAAAAGTTTAATCACCTCGCACCTCCTTGACTGTGACCCTACTGCATGTGACCATGACTTTAAAGTCATCTAGTCTATACCTGAACACTTCTCACAAGGATTCCGAACGCGTCTTGTATATTGCCGGAATTACGTATACAAAAACGATTCGTACGGTCAATACTACTACCGTGGCCAACTGACATTGTTGCTTAGTTATCACTTAGTGACCTTATATATTTACTTTAGGCGATTGAGGTTTCTGTATTAATGTTCTTTTAGTGCACTTCGCTTTCCACCTGTAGCCGCTTTAATTCGTTGATGTTGAGCATTCCAACAGCTTAGAAATCAATCCCAGCCGAATTTGACGCTTTCCTGCCACGATCAGCTTTACGTAAACGTTTGGGTCTAAAGGGAGTTTACCGAAGAGAATCTTTAACCATGCACTGATTTCTGATCTCCATTCCTGTTAAGAAATAGTGCTATCTTCTGCGCGGTTGACGGCTGACAACCTCATGAAACGACGGAGCTAGTTGATGGTATCCAATCAACAAGCTCTCTGTCGAAGCCGTCATGGAACACAGACTGCCTGTGTGCACAAGTTGGGTATGCCATTAGGCATTCATCTATGTGCGTACTGTGCAACTAGAATCAGCACGCTGCTTAAGCAGTTCACATATGCAGCTAGTGTGGGTCTGCAATTTGGCAAACGCATGCTGTGAATTTTATGCCGATCCCCAAGAATTTTACCAACAGCATGCTATTCGCTACATTCTCTGACGCTGAATCCTTAGCATATTTCATTCGGACCATGGGTCCCAAATGAATTTGTTTGTTAGAAGCGCTCACCCATTCCGGTCTTGCCATTTTCTGCACATACTATTCAAATTCATGTGCCTTTTAACAACCAGTGTGTAACAATGACATTTGCCTTTCTACTGTAGTTGAAGCTGATCACTGCCACGTTCCCGAGAATGGGTTTCATGACTGTAGCATGATGGTGAATTTGTGCTGTTCACCAACACACCACCTCCAGCAGGTGCTGTAACCTACGCTGTCTGTGGATGTTGAATAGCTGATTGCCTGAAACAAGTCCGTATTAGCAGTGTTAGGGGTTGGAAACAGAGTAGGGCAGATACGCGGATGCTTTAGATAAAAGCTTGCTCGTTTTAGTTGTGATTCGGTTAAGCACAGGAAAGTTCACGATTCGGAAAAGGAAGCAAGTATGAAATAATTTTGACTTGACCAAAATGTCAGTTTGGGCCACAGTTAACTCTGAAGTAGACTTTGGTCAATCCAGCAAATGGGAACTTCTCCGAAGTGAAGAGATCCGGTATAAACCATCATTAACATTTTACATCATAACCGGGCCGGCCCTTATTTGGATTCGTTCGGCAGAGATAAGCCTGGAAGGAATGAAATCGCGCATGGGCCGATTGACGGCTTCGCTTTGCTCACTCGGTCAATGAGCTGCGTTAGCCGCAGTGATAAAATGGCCAGTGTTAACCTCAATGTAAACCGTGGTTCCAGTTGAGATTACGTGTCACAATCCAGACAAATGATAGGCACTCCGAAACTTAGCTGCGATCTTCGGCGCACGGAGGCGAGTGTTGCTCGCGGAGCAGCTGCTTTTGCCGCCCGGGGTAGTGGTGAGATTTTGGCGACCTCCTCATTGGTAGTTGCAAATCTGTTAACCACCAAAATTTTAAAGAGCCGCCAAAATATTTATTTTCATAGAACAATGATCAGAGACCTACTTTGGAGCACTTCTGACTCCTGAAGTTTTGTCATTTTTACAGTACCCGTATGCAAACTTTACGATCATTCTCGACTTCCTCTCGACAGTTATCGATAGCACTATTAAAATTTAACCCTTCGATAAGTTCCCTATCTATGGAAATAAGTATCAAGTTCGTGAGTCAGCTCACTCTTTGCTGATCGAAAGGTAGTTCTTTATAAGCATGAGCTCTCACAGCCAGCAGTGCTTCTAGACCCGGGTAAGAAAGATACACAGTATGTTTACAATATTCCGCGCAGATTCCCAACGTGATTTTTCTGTATGACAAAATAAAGCTCAAAGTGTCTACAGATTTTGTTTTTTCCTAAAGCATTCACAAAACATGTCGATATCCTGCACAAATTGTGACAAGTGCTACTTGGGCCAAACGGGGGAAACTTGGCACAAGTATGCATGAACACTGTCTGGCCATCAGTCGCCATGATGAAAAATTACTAATGTCAGTACATGTGGATGCCAAAGGCCATCAGTTCGCTTTGGGGAATCTCAAGATACTGCGAAGAGTAAAGAAACGCAGAGCGCGTGAGTTCATCGAGGCTTGGCATTCGGGCCAGAACTCAATCAACAAACACCTGGAACTAGAGAGGGGCTAAGAAGCTCTTCAGTCGAGGTCAGATAGACAGGGCGAAGAAGGGAACACTTGGTCGACACAAGTGAGTCAATTGGAGACTGGAATACAAGGAAGAAGAAGATCAATTGCCACTCGGATCTGGCAATGACTAACGAGACTTCCCGAATCAGACCCTCATAGTCGGAATGAGGAGGTTGCCTAGCTTGGCAACGAAACGTCTGAATGAAAATGCCCAACTGGAACAATAAATAGAACAATCCCGTAGAACCATACATGTTTGCATTAGAATGAACTTGAAACACCAAAAATTATGATAATAGCGATGCTAATAATAATAATAAGGAGTATAGATCCCATGAGATAAGAAAATGTCTGTTGAGGAAAAGAAGTAGTTGTACAAAAGTATCCATCCTCTAGCACGGAAAATATGCACAGGTGGAATATTAGTGAACGCATTCCATGTGGTGGTCACCTCGATGACAAGGATCTCCATATCACCAAACTATAAAGGGTGCGGTCCCAGGCTCTTAAAACTTGTGTTACAGTCAGAACTAATGGCACAAACAGTACTAGCGAACTGGGTTGAATTCCGTTGCAGATTGCCAACAGAAATTCGTCTGAAAGCAGCAGAAACACCCAATCCTTTTAACGACAATTCAGTAGAGGCACAACACTTAGTGAAAACGCCAACTGCAGGACCCGACTCGGGGACGGTTGCAAGAGTAGCCATACTATCCGGAGGGGCGCAGCAGAGCACGAGCAAACAACGGGATTCGGAGCATCTGATACCTGCTTATATATCAAATACTTCTCGAGAGTATGCAACCCATCCAAAAAACGATTAGCCGCCGACCCTTTAATGGTCGGCGTAAACTCATTTATTTCATCCATCCAATCTAACACACTTTTGGTCTCCGAGAATCTCTCATGCATGTACACAAATGCCTAAGGTCTACTCAGCAGATTAGCTGAATTAAGACTGCGACACGCGTCTGCAGCTTGGGACCTTATCGCTGTCACCGAAACGTGACTGCGCTGCGAGATAACCGATGCTGAAATTGCACTAACGGGCATGTCCGTTATCCGGAAGGATCGAACCAGCAGAGGTGGTGGGGTAACCCTTTATTTTCGTAACAACATGCAATGTGAACGCATAAACGATTCGGAAACCGACTTACCTGACGCAATTTGGTGTAATTTCCGACTGAGAGGGAACGATCTTGGCCCATTGATTGTTGTTTACCGCCCACCATCGTCTACTCCTGAGATGGACTGCAATTTGATGGCTGCGTTGAAGCACGTGATAAACGGGAAGTACAGTCACATTCTAGTCACCGGTGACTTCAACTTACATACCCTCGAATCCCAGGCCACACCAGGAGAGCAATTCAAAGCGGATTTGCAAGATCTGGTTTCAGACTATTCTCTTTATGGCCACATCACTACGCCCACCAGATTCAGGGGAACTGACAGACCATCCATTTTGGACCGAATATTCACAAATGAAGAAGTAATGGTCGAGAGAGTGATAACCGATACTCCTTTGGGCCGCAGTGATCATGCGACGCTATTGTTTCATTACATGTGCTACGCGGATTATCCTAAAGAGCATGCCGAGGAATATCGTGTCATAACCAACTATGAAGACCTGTCCGATCTAATTGATGCAACCAGCTGGTGGTTCTTAGCTGAATTAACGCCTGAGGTAGCCTGCGGTGAATTCGTCAACATATTCACCAAGCTCGTGGCACGGACATCTGAAACCAAACGCTACCGAACCAAAAGGATGAAGTCCTTTGTAAGGAGCAGGACACGTAAGTGCATGTCATTAAGGGACTCGGCATGGCACACCCATATAGCCTCCCCGAACGATCATACCTGGGATGTCTACACAATACACAGAAACCACTGTGTCAAACTCGTTCGAGAGGATAAACTTAAGAACCAACAAAGTCTAGCGGAAAAGTTTAGCTCCAATCCCAAACTGCTATACAGACACGTAAACAATTTACGCCGTGTTAAGCGCGGTATTCCTGCCCTGCACACAGCATGCGGGTTAGCCCAAACCGCACAAGAGGCAGCCAATCTTCTTGAACAACAATTTGGCCGTACCTTCCAAAGCGAGCAATCACCGTACATCCTGCCTAAGCAGATAACGCCGCCATAAGGGCTAAACCACAAATCGTTTACCTCCGCAGCTGTACTGAAGAGGCTGATGTCTCTGCGCGAGTTCAGCTCCCCGGGTGCGGACGGCATTCGACCGAAGGCGTTGAAAGTTGCTGCCATGAGTTTGGCAGGACCATTAGCAATTTTCTTTCAACGATGTATGAACGAGATGCACGTCCCCACGATGTGGAAGCACGGAATCATCACGCCTATCTACAAAAGTGGCAGTCGTGCTGATCCAGCAAATCATCGCCCCATAACACTCCTTCCTGTGATCTCCAAGGTTATGGAGTTCATTGTAGCTGAGGCTTTAATGGGGTACCTGGAGAACAACCAAATTCTCGTTCCGGAACAGCACGGGTTTCGCAGAAATCGCTCCTGTACAACTAATCTCTTGATTGCTCGTGCAAACTGGACGGAATCTGTGGACGCTGGTCTAGGAGTCGACGCGGCCTACTTGGATTTCTCAAAGGCATTCGACCGCATAGACCATCGCATTCTCCTCCACCAATAACAGAAATATGGAATCGGCGATCCTGTTCTGGGCTGGATAGGAGACTTTCTCCGGCAACGTCACCTGAATGTGAGGGTTCGATGCAACCTATCAGAATACATCGAAGTTCAGTGCGACGTACCTCAAGGCTCGGTACTTGGACCCCGCCTGTTCCTGGTCTTCATAAATGATCTCGCGAGTGTGCTGTCTTCTAACTGCTTGTTATTTGCTGATGACCTAAAGGTATGGCGCGCTATAGCTGAAGTGGAGGATCACACATTGTTACAAGAGGACCTGGGCAAAGCGTACACATGGTCCATCGACAACATGCTGCATTTCAACGTCACCAAGTGCAAGGTTCTCAGTATACGACACAAGAGTTTGCACTGCTATCGCCTAGGATCAAAAATTCTACAGCGAGCTTCTCACGAGTGCGATCTCGGCGTGATAGTTCAAGATGACCTCGGTTGTTCGAGGCAGACTGAAAAGGCAGCTAAGAAAGCAAACCGGTACCTCGGTCTTCTTCGCAGAGCCTTCGGGAAGTTTGACCCTTCGATCTTTCCAAAAATGCTTAGCGCGTACGTGAGGCCGCACGCGGAATACGCTATCCAAGCGTGGCAACCCTGGCTCAAGCACCATCTCACCGCGCTCGATACTGCACAGCGTAGGGCAACGAAGAGTGTCAGAGGTTTGACCAGCCTCCCCTACCCACTCAGGCTGAAGACCCTTAAAATCTACAGCGGACGTTATCGGCGGCTAAGGGGCGATCTCATTATGGTGTACCTAATCCTGAGAGACCCCAACCACCCATGCCATTCCCTTCTAATACTCAGTCAAAACACCTCGCTGAGAGGTCACCACTTTAAGTTAGTCACGCAGTACAGCCGCCTGGAATGTCGACGAAACTATTTCTCCCTTCGAGTGTCACAGCCTTGGAACGCCCTCCCGGAACATGTAATTAATGCACCCACCCTATCCCTTTTCAAAAAACGCCTTGACGATACTCTGTCACATTTACACTACGTGCTATAGCTCATGACCACCAGATGCTGGCACAAATGCACAATAAACAGGGGATAGTGCCATAACCCTACTCGAGAGCGAGTCACTCCAAACGCCTTGCACGAAATTTGATAAACGCTACTACTGTAGACACTGGATTTCTGTGTCCTGTTGACCGACGATAATGGCACACATGTAAGCGTTGTCCTTGCTATCGTTTTTTTTTATTTTTCTCGCCTATGATGTGAACAATAACCACTCTCCTGTTGCTTTGTGTGCGTACATTCTCGTTTCGAACCCCCTTTATACGAAAATGCAGTTACATCTGTAAGCGCCTGAACTGACAACATTATCCCTTAGCTATCTTTTTTGTCACCCTCTCCACCCTACGGGACATGTCAAGCACCTGCTTTTTTACCCGTCATAAATCATTGTTCCTTGTTCATTGAACCGGTGGATGGTTAAGGCAAAAGTTTGGAAAAAGGTCTATAGCATTTCCCGCAAAATTGCATAAAAGGTTTAATATTTTGTATAGAAAGCAAAAGTTTGAAAAGAAAATGCAAATGTTTGCACTAAATGGCTTGGTGGTGTGTCCTCATTACATATTTCTATTGCTCGCTCGGTTAGACATCGGACGGGTTTCCGTCTCTGACTACGTCGGACGAAGCTGGCAAAATGTGTGTATTGCCCGTTCCAGGTTGCTTATATATGGACACGCCGTTTGCCCATGCGCTCGATGTCGATGGAGTACAACCCATCGGTGCTTGCCGCTTTCCCACTTGCCGCTTCTTCTCTGCATGTATGAGGTCTTTCTCCCGCACTTCGGCAACTGCCTTCGTGATCAGATCGTGCCGTGCTAGCCGATCAACCGCCTTTGATTCCCATGACCTGCAATCAAGATTAGAACGTGGGAGGATCAATTTGATTATGTCCTGGTAACGTAACTTCGGTTTCCCCGCATGCCACTTTCGAAAACTCAGCCGACCATATAATAGTTGTTTCGGTATCCGAGTCGAATCCATACGACTCACATGACCGAGCCACCCCAGGTGTCTCAGCAAAAGTATGCAGTCCACTGCATACATCCCACTTTGTCGCAACATTTCCGTGTCAACAAGTGTGTCTACCCAATTGGTGCGCAAAATTCGTCGCAAACACTGCTGATGGAACCGCTCGAGATATCGCACATCCAGCCGGTACGTCGTCCACGTTTCACTGCCGTATGGAAGCACGGACAGCACCATGGATTTGTACACCATCAGCTTCGTGCCAATGGTAAGCTGATGGTTGTTCCACACTCGGTACTCTAGCTTCCCGAATGCCGCTGCCACCTTCGACACGCGAATACGCAACTCAACGTGTAGCTGCTGATCAGTCGACATCACACTCCCAAGGTAGCAGAAGCGGGGGGTGGTTTCCAATACTTCAGCACCAATGCTGATTTGCGGCAATATTGAAGATTGCACCTCCGGTGAAGGCTGAAACAGACAGACAGTTTTGCTTGTGTTGATGGTGAGCCAGAATTTGGCTGCTGTCGAAGCCAGAGCAATATTCATGTGCTGCAACTCATCCGCGCTGTGTGAAAACAACGCACAGTCGTCAGCAAACAGCAACATACGGATAGTTGTCTCACAGACTAGAGTTCTCGCACCGAAACGACGGATGTTCAGCAACCCACCATCAATACGGTGCTCTACACGAACATCATAAGCACAAACGGCATCAAAAGCACAAGACAACATTGCATGAAGATATATATTAAACAGGGCAGGAGCTAAGACACAGCCTTGCTTCACACCAGAGACAACTGCAAAGTCATCCGAGGTCTCTCCACCCAGCTGCACCCTCGCCCGCATATCGCTGTGCTGACATTCAATTGAACTTACAAACTTACGCGGGCAACCAAACTTACCCAACACCAGCCAAAATGCCTCGCGGTTCACCGTATCAAATGCCTTGGTGAAATTAACAAAGAGCGAGTACAATGGCTAGTGTCGTTCTCTGCACTTCTCCTGCAACTGACGAGCCGCAAACACCATATATATAGTACTACGAACCGAACGGAATCCACATTGCTCTTCCGCCACTTTAGGTTCCACAACCTGACTGACAAGGCGGTTGAGCAGTATTCGGGCAATCACCATGTCCACACAACTCAACAAGTTGATGCCGCGATAATTAGTGCAACATTGCTTGATACCTTTGCCCTTAAACAGTGGTAGCATAAGGGCATCCTTCAGCTCAGCAGGCACCTCCTCCTCAATCCATCCGCGTTGCACCAAGTGGTGCATCGCAGTCAACAACGCGGGTGAGCCGTGTTTCAATACTTCAGGCAGGATCCCGTCGGCTCCGGCACATTTGCCGTTTCGCAGCTGAGCAAGTGCTCTCTGTGTCTCATCTAGTGTCGACGTGTCCGCCAGATTCGCCTTCACATCGTGCTGCGTCAGGCCGTTCAATGTAGGCCAGTCGATCTCTGAACGGTTGTTCAAAAGGAGTCGAAGTGTTTCCGCCAGATCTGCATTATGTCTGTAGTCTGTGTGCAGGTAGCGCCTGAACTACCATCGATCAGCGTCCTCAGCGGCTCCAATCTCGGTCTATACACCGCCTTCAAAGAGTCAAAGAATTCTTTGTGTTGGCGGCTTTCGGCGTAGCATTCCATCTGCTTCGCCTTCTCCGTCCACCATGCATTTTTAATGCGACGGAGCTCTCGGGTCAGTCGCCGTTGAAATTTGCGAAACTGACTCTTCTTCCCCAATTTCCTGGCGTCTGCGACATGTGCAGCAAATGCTGCATTCTTCTCTGACACCAATGCGTCAATCGTCACATTGTTGTCATCAAATCAATCAGGCCAATTTGAGTTTGGGCGCTCGATGGTCTTTTCGGCAGCAGCTGTCACCTGGTCGCGAATGTGGTGTCACAGGTCTCCCACTAAGGCTCTGCAGTCCACATCACACAGGCGTGCAGCCATCGCCTTCTCCAGCTCAGTGCGTCTCGCCACAGTACCGAGGGAGAGAATGTTAAATTTACGCCGATTCACGGCGGGAGTGTAATACATTGATTTACGAAAACTTACTTTCAGTTTGGTCTGCGGCAATTTGTGCTCAGTGCCACACTCAGCTCCACGCAGTACACGTCTCATGCGCACTTCGCACGTATCATACTGACGTACGATGACATAGTCGAGCAGGTGAGCATGATCATTCAGTGGGTGCGTCCAAGTGGCTATATCATTCGCACTCAGTGCAAACCGAGTGTTCGTAATCGTCAGGCCGTGCGTGGCACACAGTGAGAGCAGCCTGTCACCGTTCGCATTCGCTGAGCCAATGTTATGGGGACCGATAACATCTGTCCACACCGATGCATCACGCCCAACGCGCGCATTGAAATCACCCAGCAGAAGTAGTCGGTCGCTCCTCGGCACAGACCGTATCACGGAGGATGGCTCAGTGTAGAACTGATCACGCGTGTCATCAGGATAACACATGGTCGGACCGTACGTGCTTATAAAAGTAGCAAACTTACCTCTTCCGAGTCGTAGGCGAACAGTCATCAGTCGCGCGCTGATGCCCGTTGGTTCACCCACCAGCTGGCCATTCAGGCGATCGGATATTGCAAATCCGACCCCATGTTCACGTGGTGCTGAGGCGGCGTTCCCCACCCAGTAGAATGTGTAGCCAGCACCTGCTTCATGTAACTTACCTTGCTCAGCGAGCCGAGTTTCACTGAGCGCCGCAATATCGATGTGGTAGCGCGCCAGCTCCATTGCGACCAGTGCAGTGCGTCGCTCCGGGCGCTCGCTCGAGTTCCGGTCCAGTAGTGTGCGCACGTTCCAGCACCCGATGCTGAGTGCTTTGCGCGCAGGCATACGATTGCATTGGTGGGCAATCGCACGCGAGGTGGTCGTTGTGCTTCGGAGGTTTGCTTGAGGGACTCCACCCGGAGCCTTTGGCTCAATAGCCTGACCCACAAGGCAGTGGGGAGCAGATCCAGCTCGGGAATGTGATTGCAGAGACAGATTGGGATCTGCTTGACGGCCGTCACACGCAGCCTTTGAGGTTCTGGAACAGTTATCATATGTTTTGCGACCGTAATTGGATACGCACCTGCGACCACGGCCAGACGCAGGTGGGTTTTTGGCGGGTTTGCACCAATTTGACCAGGGGCTGCCTGGCTTGAGGCGGGCAGTAGCAAACCATTGAACACCCGGAGGTGTCCTCCCACCGTCAGAGACAATGCGTGGCACTCGTGCTCTACGCCAATCGAGCATTGAGAATTATAACCCGTAACCTGTTGTCTCCCATGGCTAGGTTTTACGGGAAGTGGGCCATCGACCACTTCCTAACCTCCGGAGAGGATGGACTAGGATACTGCCAGGGCGCCCAGATCCTGACAGGAGAACGACTCGGGTCCTCAGCCAAAGCCTTCGATTAAATGAACACCCGAAAGGCAGCGGGTCTAGCACATGGTCAGTTAGCTGACTCATGCGGATTGGTGTCCTGGATCTTAGCAGGGAGAAGGGCGAAACCTAACTCCCACCCAGCGGTCGCCACGTGGAGGCGCCCAGGACATGAGACTATGGCGCAACAGTAGCAGCAGTGGGTAGACCATCTGTCAGGATCTAGCCACCACCAGCCTCAGCGCACCATGGCTCTCCCGCCATATATATAGTATATATATATATATATATTATATATTATATTATTATATAGATATATATATATATTTTCCCGTTCTGTTCATTGACATTGTGCCATCAGAACCCATGGCCGGAAGAAATTTGGAGGAAATGAGAACATACGTAAATGCGACAAACATGAGGAACGGAATTCTTTTGTCACACGCCATTCTTCCATGTCTGTTATTTTGCTGCTGTTTATGTGACAGTTTGAGCACGGAAGGAAAACTTTGGACGCGCAGACACGCACACATTGGATCGCCAACTGAATGATCCGTTGCGGGGCCCTAGGAGACATCTGATATTTTCTCGTACCACGTTACACATTCTGCACCGCCGCAAGAGGCCTCGTTGACCTGCCTTCAAACCTAGAAAGAAACTAGTAATCCGACCTGCGTGGCCGATAAACGGTTGTGGTTGCTATTTTTTCATGCTACGTGCTATTCCTCCTAAGTCATATGCTCTCCAACACGCGGTCACTTTTTATAATCGCTCGGATTGGGTAGTGCCTGAAATAGCATTCGGATGTTGAAATGGCATTGGGCTGGCATGTGACAAAGATGGCCGCGAGCCACACGCATGACAGATGTCGTGTGTACACTGAACCGTTCTTTACTGCTTGGCATTACTCTGTCCTCCAACGCCACTCGCTCGGTTCTGACTCTCTGAGTCGTAGCCTTACGCTCGCGTGTTAACCACCATCTATCCGAGCCATCCATTTGTTATGACCAGACACACTGACAAGCGGCCTTCATGCGCTTCTGTAAGTCGACATGGCTGCCCAATGTCTAACACTAGCGCGTTACAAGGAGTTTCGTGCATGCGTCGGATGCATTGTACAACTCTACCCTTGAGCTTGAGACTGACATCACGACGACGCCATAGGTGACTTAGTTTGATGAATGCAATCTGTTGTGAGAATTCATCTTCAACACAGCCACCAGCCGTGATGCAGCTCCCTAAATAAGTGAAGCAAGGGCCGCTCCAGAACATGTCCAGCAATGGTGAGCTCGGGTTCAGGCATCTGCCTGTTCTGGAGCAGCGTTTTACATTTTCCCGGAGTGGAGCACAAGCCGTACTTAGACGCCCCCATCGCTAAGCTGTCCAAAGCGCTCTGGACAGTTTGTGTATCGTCCCCCAGCAAGGCGATATCATCGGCGTAGTCCAAGTCCGTCACTCTGGCTCCAGGGAGGAGCTCAACACCGCAGTTCTGGATACCTTCAAGTGCTCCTCGGATGACATCTTCGATGGCAAAATGTAAGTGGAAAGGTGAAATTGGGAAAACTTGGCGAACACCGCTGGTCACAGCAAATGAAGAAGACAGCGTGCCGTGTGCTTTTAAAGTTCTTTCAGAATGGTTACAAACTTATGGGGCACACTTTTCTTCAGTAAACAGTTCCACAACGCAGATCTATCCAATGAACCAAATGCCGGTAGGATGTCCAAGAACACTAGGATTGTTGGCCGCCGGTGGATGTGACGGAGTTCGAGTAGTTTGCGGAGCGTGAAGATTTGGTCACTTCAACAGCGGCCTGGACGAAATCCGGATTGTTCTTCTGGGGAAAACTTTTCTGTAGTCGTTGAAAGCCTGCGAAGTAGGACAGACACGAAGATTTCGGATGCGACAGAGAGCAACGAGATTCGGCGGTAGTTACAGCATTCGTCGCGGGAGCCTTTCTTGTGAGTGGGAACAACGACCGATTCTCCCCATGAGTTCGGAACCTTCTCCTCAGTCCTAACTTTCTTGAACAGCGATAGGATTTTGCTGACAAGTACACTCCTGCCATCATTGAATAGAGCCGATAGTAGGCTGTCAGGACCAGGAGCCTTGTGGCGTTTCAAATATTGTACTGCATCTCGGATCTCTACTTCTGTTGGGGGGCCTGTGGGGACAGCCAAGCATCACCCGTTGGGGCTGGAGGTGACACAGGGGGCTGTGTTGGGTGGTTGAACTGGTGAGCGAAATGCTCTGCCCAGCGACTCGATCGCCTGTGAAGGTTGGTGACCTTCGTGCCGTCTGATTCGCAAATCATCTGGCTGATAGCGTGGGAATTGCAACCGGTGGCTCTGATGATGTAAAATAGACGGCGGAAGTTGCCTGCGGATGCAGCGGCTTACATCTCGTCAGCTCGTTTTGACCACCAGGATTCCGAATCATAGCGAAGGCGTGCTTTCGGCTGTTGCGCAATAGACCGGCGGTGTTCGTTGTGCTCTGCGCCAACAGGCACCATCCGTCGGCGATGCAGCAATTCCGAGGATCTTTCCGAGATCCAGTTTTTGGTAGGGGAGAGATCGAGGCCACAGCTGGACAAACCGGCTGAGAGCATGGTTTGTTGAAGACTTGACCAGTGTTTATCATCATCCAGAGTGGGAGATAGAGCAAGATTTTCACGAAGCCTTTGTTGATACTCCTTCTTTACCATTTCGTCCTCCATTCGTGGGTTTGGACCTTGGTGTACCACCGAAATGCATGCAAACTGTCGCATATACAAATGTATGATCGGTATTGACTCATGTTGACCAAAATATCTGCAGTCGCGTACGCTGCTGCCCCACCTGCGACTTATGGCTAAGTGGTCAATCTGTGACCAGCGCTGGGTTGATGATGGGAGGCCCCAAGTGGAATACTGGCGTCCAGGATGACGAAAGCTCGTGCTGAAGAGTAAAAGCTGATGATCAGTATACAGACTGAGCATTCTCTCTCCGTTGTCTGAGTAAACATCGTCATATCCATGCGGTCCCCGGAGGTGGTGCTCACATGGCAGCCTGTTTGCTATCTCCTTTGTAATGTCTACACCTGGGAAGTTTTATCAACTGTAGTTCAGTTAATCTAAATATCATGTGGTGAAACTTCGCTTGTCAAGAAAAGCATGTTGCGAATTATGTCGGGCTCAAGGAATTGAGAACTTTATTCACGCACTTTCTGTCCAGTTTTTTAGATAGCCGAGCGACTATTAAAGTGCTTTGGATTGGCCGGTAGTTTTCATTCGTTTGTTTGGGGCCTTCTTTGTGCCAAAACACGATGAAGGACGTTTTTCATTGAGCTGGAATGTGGTCATACATTAGCGAAAAGTTGGACGTACTCATCAGGAGCCGTGGTATATCAGGCCCTCTTAATTTAATGGTGGTGGAATTCCATTGGATTCCAGGCTCCACGATGACCTAATTGACTTGATAACTTGGTGGGTACAGTTGAGCGAGATATCCACTCTGCCTACGAAGTTTGTTACCGCAACCTCTTTGTACACAAGCCCAAGGTCGTCTTCGAGACTCATGGAAGCTTCAAAGAAGTCACTGAATGCTTCACAAATTGCAGCTGCACCATGAATTAGGTGGCCCTCACTGTCAACAATTTCAGTACTCAGAGGAAAGCGGCCACTGATTCTACGATGTCGTATCTTGACAAGCTCCATCGCCTTACAGCTCGTCCTTAAGGCTGTATGTTCTTCATATTTCCGCCGCTTTAGCTGCGCCATGTTTGTCTCTGATGATAAATTCATGCAGTTGTAAGATAAGTGAAAATGCATGCGTCCTTCTGTACCGTGCAGCTAATTTCCTTGTTTTCTAACTGATTCATTGTTCGACTGCATCTATGGAGACATGAGAAATACGGTTACATTTTGGAGCCATGGGGCTATAGTGTAGTATGTCTGATTATGAAACTGCTCCGCTGCAATGTATACACTGGTGGAGAGGAACTATACCTCCCAGTCAGAAATATTACATAACGGCTGAAAGGCTTCCAAGGTTATTTTATGGGTTGCACATCGCGATTAAGGAGGGATTTGGTGACCATTTTAACGTGGAAATTAAGTTGGATAATTTGATGATCGCTGTCAGGGAGATTGTTTAGGATTTCGGTCTGTGGATATTGAGTGAATAGTAAGTCCAATATATTGGCGGACCTGGTTGTAGTGGTAACCCATTATGTCTAACTACCTGCTCTGATGGAAGAAAGAAACGTGGTGCGCAAATTTGACGTTGGGTGAGACAACCAACAGACTGTTGGTAAGTTGAAATCACTTGCAATTATCTTGCGTCTGCTTGGCAACCCTGATGCCTAGGTAGATGTAGTGAAGTAATATTGATGATACTCACGTTGGATGTATTTGGTGGGTTGTAGATGCAGGCGGGCAAGATGTTTGAACCTGCAACTGACAGTCAAATGGGTTCTAGAACATGTTCCGATTGTAAGTGTGCAATACGTTCAGCTGTGTACCTCTATGCTATACCTTCCATCTTTTCTGAGGTGACAATATTTTTCGAGTCAGGTGATACTTTGGAATCATTGGGTTTGAATCGAGTGTGACGGGTTTTGTTTGTTCTCCGAACCGAACTATTTCGCTGTAGAAGTTTCATCACCAATCGAAGTGACTTCGTCAGTGCGTACTAAGCAAAAGTTGACCCATGAGAGTGGTGTTTGTACTTGCTCACTTTGATTCACATGCCGTGACCATTGCTAGGTTGCGATTCGATCGCCACCTCTTTTAGACTCATTTGATGAATGACCCGCCTCAAGTTCTTTTTTTCGCAGTTGTTGGTAGATTGGGTCTAAGTCAACGCGCAGATTTATCGCGTTCTCCGTAGAGAACTATGTTTCGGAAAATTCATTTCCCCTTCTTATGTCTCTCTGCGCTAGGACCTCCGTTTTCTCCCAATCAAACATGTGCCCTTCTTCGTCAACGTGTGTCGAAACCAATGATGATGAGTAATGGTTTCGACAGGCTCACTTGTGTTCTATAACCTTATAGATAAATTTCTCGCAGTTTGGCCCATATTGTGTTTATCACATGTTTATCGAATGAAATTGCCTGGATATCCATTGTACATGAAGGATGTAAACAGATTATCTTCTCCTCGTTCTGCTCCCTCAGTATTGCAATGTGATTCTATCTTGCCAAACAAGGTTCGTATGCAGCTGATTTTGTGCCATTTTGGATGGCTGCTGTTAAAATTTAGGATTTGATCTGTATGCGTCATTTTCCTGTTAACTGATGTTCGTAATTCCCCGTCCGCTGTTCTAGTTACCAGTACGTCCAAGAAAGGTAGTTTGTTTTGCATTTCTGACTCCATGACGAAGTGAATGCCTTCCATTGCATCGTTCAGCATGCCTTGTGCGACCTGCAACTGACTGCGTTTGAGTATTACGAACGTGTCGTCAACATATCTAACCCACAATTTAGGATTTAAGACTGGCAGTAGATTTTCCTCTGGCATGACTAGCTCTGCAATGAGTCCAGATATAGAGGACCCCATTGGGGCTCCTTTCACTTGTTCATAGAATGCTCCATCAAACTTAAAGTAGTCAGGAAACACAGGTCGAGAAGCTCGCATATTATGTCGGTCGTCAGATTCCCAGTTATTCCTTCGCCAACATTCAGGCCTTCTCTGGTGTTTTCATTCGCCACTTGTAAGTGGACAGAAGTGAACATTGCAGTAACGTCGAAGGACACCATTATTTCTTCATGAACGATTCGTAGCCCTTGGAACATCTCCAAAAACTGCTAAGCGTTGTTAACGGAATACGTCGATCTACTAATCAGATGTTTAAGGCGCCTCCATAATTCTTTATCCAAGTTGTAGGTAGGCGTACCAGCGAGTGACGCGATTGGCCGAAACGGTACACCAGGTTTGTGCAACTTCAGAAGGTTAAGACAACACAAGCGAGCCTGTCGAAACCATTACGCATCATCATTGGTCTCGACACACGTTGACGAAGAAGGGCACATGTTTGATTGGGAGAAGACGGAGGTCCTAGCGCAGAGAGACATAAGAAGGGGAAATGAATTTTCCGAAACATAGTTCTCTACGGAGAACGCGATAAATCTGCGCGTTGACTTAGACCCAATCTACCAACAACTGCGAAAAAAAGAACTTGAGGCGGGTCATTCATCAAATGAGTCTAAAAGAGGTGGCGATCGAACCGCAACCTAGCAATGGTCACGGCATGTGAATCAAAGTGACCAAGTACAAACACCACTCTCATGGGTCAACTTTTGCTTAGTACGCACTGACGAAGTCACTTCGATTGGTGATGAAACGTCTACAGCGAAATATTTCGGTTCGGAGAACAAGCAGCAACCTGATCAAGTAACTCGAGCTACAGGTATTTCGCTTTATTGCTAGCAATTTTTCATGACGAGGATCGAGTGTCGGCCACTGAACTGTTCATCTGCGTTTAGAAAAGGAAGTTTGTTGCTTATAGAATCGGTATTACGCAGAATCATTGCAAGTATACTATGTATTGGAGAATTGCCGTTGTCCATTTTATGATCATCTGAGTATGTAAGTTCGAGCATACTGCACATGCTAAGTATATACTAGAATGGGGCGCCCTACTTAGGCATTGTAAAATCTGCTGGTAATTGCACCGTGTCACTTGTGAATGCTGAGTGATCTGGGGGACGCGAAGGGAACCGAGACGTTATGCTTAGACTGCCGTTGGCTTGGCACTGGACTAGTGTTGTCCTCCGGAAATGCCGGAAGAAGGGTGCGATCCAAATGTTGACCGCCGGATGTATTTGAGGTGGGAATGGGTGCGAGTCCATTCCCGTCACCACTAAAAAGTGTTGTTGGAAGTGGCTGTGGGAGAGATTGAATGAACATGGAGCGGAGTACGATTTAACAGTATCTTATTGGCTCATATCCTTCCGTTTACAGCACGCTACCAGTGATTGTTGTGCCATGTGGAATGATAACTAGGCTTAGCCAAGCGACAGTTGTTATTGACCTTTACCAACAGAGGTTGTTTAGCCCATGGTTATAGGAGGCTGGTCGTTAGGGAACTTCGGTTGCAACCGAGTATCTCGTAGCCATAAGGCTTTTGAGGACAATTGTCTCTGAATTGTTTAAGCTGTCTTTGGGCGACAATGAGCTACGGATCACATCGGTTCGTCTATGCTTGGAATTACCATGATCCTTGAGACCGTATGGTGATAATCAACAAGTGGTCATTGCACCGCTGTTCCAACCACTTAAAATTTCATTAATCCTTATGACTGAGGAGTTTACTGTAATGGGATACTGTTGTCAAAATAGGAGAACAAGCTTTATCCGTTGGTTGCTCTGAAGGTGTTTCAGTACAGCAAGGAATGATGCTTTTGGAACTAGTTGACAATGCTGATACATTATAGAGATCCAAATCCGCATTGGAAGCCCTCAACTCCTGGACATTCGACTAAGACTTCTCGAGGAACCCAGTCACTTTTTCCGGTCTTCGCGGCGCAGTGCCAATCGTGGACCTTTGTAGGGGTTTTCTACCTGGTCTAATCAAAATGTCATTAAACTGGGTGTGACGGGCTGGGGTGGGTCCACGAGGGAGGAAGCGTTGCTCTGTTTCCTCGCTTAATAATTGGACAATGACTAAGCAACAATGTTTCGGTGTTTTCTTTATCAGACGTTGTCAGTTGCAGTCAACTTCAGATATGTTACAAGTTCTCATTATCGCAAATTGTATTTTATCCAGACCGAACCTGCCTGGAGGGTTAAAAAAATCACATTTTTGCCTATACACATTCGGCCGTACACTCTGGAGACAATAGAGGCAATTAGCCGGCCTGTTTTTCCCATCAGAACTGAATTAGTCTTTTCCAAGGGGTTACTGATGAAATCAAGCGAAAGCAGGCAATCTTTGCGGAGTTCAAAGAGTGCCAGCGTTTTTTCATTTCATCAAGTTGTAATTCCAAACACAGCAATTTATCATTTCGTTCTTTAATGAGCCAATTGTTTGTAGAGGAACATATTCGCTTCTCCTATGGAGCCTCGCATTTTATTCGCTTTGCCGGTGGCGTGGAAAGTACACTACGATTTGCTTGCCGAATACGCGGCGACTTTGGTGGGGCCATCGCAATAAACAAGCTGAAATAGTGCAACTAGATGAATGTACACTACTACAGGGGTAGTAGGAGAAAAACGATAAAGAGGCAACCTTTATGAATTCAAGCCACTCTATTTGTTGAGTGACAATCGGTCAAGATTTCTGCGCCCGTCGATCCGGAGAGGTCAGACCTGATCGAGTCGCGTCTGGGTAAGTCCCACATTCCTGGGAGTGTAAGAGCGACGTGCGTGTTGTTGTTCCTGCCAGTAAGTGGATGGGCAGCAGAACAAATCAATTTCAAAAATACTGTGCAATGGCGACAGTTGCTACTGTGAGAGCAGACCAAGTTGACAAGTATCGCGTTGTACAACGGCTAGAAGGTAAGATAGTATGAATTTTGGATGGTGCTCAAAATGGTCGATCTAATAAGACAAGAACAATCATTGTAGGACACGACGAAGATGAACTTCTCCACATTTACTCAAGCTCGGATGACTTGGAAATTGTTACAACGCAGTTTAGTGGTGATCCGAAGACCAAAGATATATGTAGAATAATCAGAAGGTCTCGCTGAGTCGAATTGAATGATTGTACGTGGGTCTTCGTGAGAATAAATCCGAAGATTTAAATGCGAATAACACAGAACTGAGTTATAGCAACCGCATCACACTATCTTTGGAAAACCTGTCTATGTCAGACAGCACTAGCTGCTTCAGCTCAGCGCTCCCTCAAGCAATCCTTCAACATCCATTCGCTTCTTTTTGTCCAATTGACGTTTCTTGTATACCCGTATCTCAGAACAGCGTTTATTTGGATTCATCTGTTGCACTGTCCATCATTTTCTCTTTACGTTGAAGTAAGCGACTTCTTAACGCTGCGAGTTCGACAGAACTTTAATGCAGATCAAGCCCTTTTCTTTGAAAATACTCATATGCATCGGGTATTTCTAGAAAAACCGATCTCCAAACACTCAGAAATGTGAGAAACCGAAACGGTAGTACCACGACGAGATTCGTGATGGCATCCGATTTTGTCGTTGTCTCTTCTTCTATGAGTTGTTCAAGGGCAGTGACAACGCAACACACACAGCATTTACAACCTCTGCTTTAATACCCCATATAGTTGTCATAGCGCTTTCGATAATTAGACCGGAGACTCGAATTAATAACTTACAGCGTGGCATAGTGGTAGCAAAGAGCGAAAATGATCAGCCCGTTATACCCAATGAAAATGTAGAAGAGTGAACCGTAACAGAAGCTACATATACTGCAGCCAGATTCAGGAAATTGCCTGTGCGTGACACAAGTATAGTCTTTGGGATGGTTACGCAAGTGCGTCACTGCACACCTCGTCGGTGGCCCATCATAATGTAGCGAGAACGACACGGTAGGGGAGAACGCTGTTTATTGCACGCTGAGAGGTTCACACACATGTCCCACGCACACACACAAATATAGCCGCGTTTCCCACTTACGACGCACCACGTTCCGCCGAGTGAAGTGGTGTCCACTAAGCGCCATTAGGCTGATCCGACGTGGACATTGAATGTGCCGTTTTCCGCCCACATTTCTGCTCCCTTGCGTCGCAGCCTATCCAGACTGGATTCGTACCAAAGCTCTCGACTTGCTTGCTCGGGGCTGTGTTGCTCTGGTCGGGCCGATTCCTGGGGCCGTAGATAAAGGCATATCTCTTGGGAAAATCGGGCTCCCTTTCATGTCGCCTCTTGTTCTTCTCGGCGTGGCCGCGGTATCGTTTGTCGCTGACGACCCATTCCCGGCTTGCATCGTAGGCCACGAGCTGGGTTGACGATTCCCGTTCCCATTCTCCGCGTTAGTCCCGATCTCCTGCTGCTTCCGGGGCATTTCCGTGTGAACTGAGATCCGCGCCCCTACAATAACAGCAGAGTTGTCAAACGTCTGAACAAAGCAATGGAACAATGGAACACTGGTTTTATATGGGTAAAATGCTGGAGATTAACAGGTCCTGTAGGATGATCATGGTGAAGATACAAAAGCTAGCCAAGAAGGTCAAAAAATTTAGGTTCACACCAGTGACACTGCGGTATTCGTATTAAAAAATCTAAATCCACTGTAAGTCAAGTTATGTTCATTAACGCACATGTGTATCCGTTTACACACGCATATATATATATATATATATATATATATATCCATTTACATCGATTTCGTGGGGGGAAAGTAGAACAGATTAGTTGTATGCATCCGGTTTTCACTAAGTGAACAGAAATGCAATCAGGTAATGAAAGTGGTGTAAAGCATCGCCGAGTCGTTAATTAAAAGCGGGTAGCGTGGGCGCAGGAATGATAAAAGTCGAAAGCGCGTTCCAGGGGTTACAAATTCGAAAAAATAGATTCCGGTGGCATTCTAGCCAATTGTACTGCCTAACCAGTTTCAGCTGTTGATCCCTCAATCTTGTGTTGTGGCTAAATTTCAGTGGGTGGCGGTAAGTGTAATCGCGATTTTTCAATATCTGGTACACCAGAATGAGGTCGCCCCATAGACGGTTATAACTTCGGCTGTACACTCCTAGCATTTTCAGGCGTAGATGATATGGCAGGCGCGACAACCCCTTCACATTTTTTGTTGCCCTTCGTTGTGCGGTCTCCAGTGCAACCAGGTCGTGTTTTAATCAGGGTTGCCAAGTCTGGATCACGTACTCTACATGGGGCCTCACATGAGCATTGAGCATTTGGGGACTAGGGAGGGGTCGAACCACTCGAATGCCTTCTGTAAGCGACCAACGTGTTAGGTTAGCTGTTTGGGACGCATTCAGTGACTGTGCCGAACAGTCGAGGTCGCCTTGCGTCACCACCTCAAGGTCGCGCTCCTATGACGTGGTTTTCAGCATGTGGTCTCCAAGCTTATATGCGTAATTGGGCTTGCGTAGTACATGTACAGTCTTGCACTTGTCCGCGTTAAACGGAAGTAGATTTGCCTTTGACCATTCAAAGACACGATCCCAGTTTCTTTGCAGCAAGTCTTGATCGTCCGCCATATCTTGATGTCATCGGATAACAGCAAGAAATTTAACTTGATGCCATGCGCGTGGTCCTTGATGATGACCATGAGTAGGTGCGGCCCCAACACCGATCCCTGTGGGACACCGCAGTCCACGTCGATAGGACCAGAAAATGAAGCCCTAACCGGAACCTGAAGCTGCCGCTGAAGGAGGAAATTTCCTACTCATTCAAGGATTGCGTCTCCTATTCCATAGGTACGCAGCTTTTGGAGGAAGGTTCGAGGATCTAAGCGGTCGAAGGTTATAAAAAAGTCTAGATAGATGGCACCAGTGTCATTGTAACTGTCCACTATTTTGATTCAACTGCGGCCTGCAATCAGAAGTCTAGTAGTACATGATTGATGCTGACGGAATCCGAGTTGCTCTGGTGTTATGATGTTAGACCTCTCAAAGGACCCCATTAGAGCTTCAGTTATGACTGACTCCACCACCTTTGAGAGCACCAGGAGGAGAATCACTGGGCGATGGTTGACGGGCTCTGAATGGCTACCTCCATAGAAATTGGGTGATGATACCCGGGTTCCACATGTTAGTGACCTGCTGTTCATACAGGCACCATGGGAAAAATCGAGCTAATGGCTCAACTATCCTCGTAGCTGCCACTTGAAGCGCTTTCGGAGGAATGTTGTCAGCACCGCGGGAACTATGGGTTCGTAATGCTGGCAGCTTCCTCAAAACGGTTGCTGAACTAAAAGTGACGTGTGTGAATGCTGGCGTCTGGGGTAATGGGAGAGGTATGTGGCATATGCTGATGGTGCGTCGAAATATTGCAGCATCTTGCTGCTGCAGAAGGTTGGCTACATTCTCGGCAGTTTGAGCACATCCATTTGCTGAGTAGGTGGGGGTACAACATGCTTCATATTCCGGAGACTATTCAAATGTCAGTATATGAGCTTGTCGTTAGAACAAAACCTTTCTGCTAAGCTCCGCTGGTGTACTAAGTTGTCCTCACGTACAAGTATGTGGAGTGTTCGTCCCTCGCTTGAATGGACGCTTGATTCCCAATCAAACCCGAAGTCGCTGGTCCCCCACAGGACAGAGAGAAGACTGGATCGGACGAGCAGAGCAGCAGGGATGTATTAGCGATTCACACCGTTCATTATAAAGGTGAAATGGAAAGTTCGTGAATAGTATTTAAAGCGAACGTGGAAAGCTCTGGAAAGGTCAACTTACAGCCAATAAAGGAACGCCGCCCTCGCGTTAATTGGCCGCTTCTCCCGGTTGGCTCTTTGTTCGCCCCAATCAATGCGGATGAGTTTGGATCGCCTGCCGCGGCGATGGGGTCCTGGTTTGTTCGCATCGCGTATTCCTTCCTAACAGTGTGGTACAGTGATTATGATGCATTTCATAGTAGCTGCAATTCTCAAGATTGGGGTACGCTCTGTACGCATGTCACGTTGCGTCCCTTAACGCCAAGAGTTTTCGGGTTCTGCTCCTAATGATTGATGATGCTCTTGTAGAACGAATGAGCCTGTTTACAGATGTGGATTTAATCAGACCGCTCAACTTACCATCACAGTCCTTCCATACAGTATCGGTGGAGCAATTGTCCGGAAAATCCCAAATGGCATCCCCAACAAGTTCTGTGAGTGTGTCGTAGTGTGTGATTGTTCGAAACAAGTCACTATGTTCTTGTGGATATTCTGCAAACTACACATAGCCTTAAACTATTATTAGGTGATCACTCCGCTCCCGAGAGCCCTCCATCTTTGGTTTCCCAACTATGAGCTCTTCGTTCGTGAGTATAAATCAAGCACATATGGCTTATTTCCTATTCTAAATCTGGTATGCGAAATGACATGGATAAAGAGCGGAATGCTTGTAATAAGCTCTTGCGGATCTACCTTGCATTGCCCGTTGAGAGAAGCCGGAACTTCCAAATCGTGAACACTGAAGTTGCCGGAGATGTGAACATGGTTGTAACTTCGTCGAAGTACTTTCCCCAATCTGAATTCCATCCTTCTTTGGTCTTGTCAATAATAATCAAGAGTCCCTCTGCGCACTTTTACCCACGGTCCGAATGAAGCGGAGAAATAACTCTTTCATCCTAATTTTATTTTCTTCCATTTTAACCTATCTCAACGCCTCATTCATCTGCGTTTTGTGAGGTAAATCAGGGGAGCTAGTGAAAATCAAGCAAGAAATACTTGCTCTCCTTGGTTTAACCACTGATTTTCTTTCTCACCTGTTTTACAACAATGCTCACAAATTCATTTTGAAACTCTGGAGGCAAAATGGTGTCAAAGTTTCTTTCCTAAATTAATCGTTACCCAATCTCCATGAAGCACAACGTCATAACAGGCCAAAAATTTATTAGTTCCAAAAGATTCCCCCTATTCTGCTAACCTTCATCATCATGGATATATTCCCAGCGACTGCGTAGTGCAGTGTTCGGTTTAGCGAGAAACCTGACGAAGTCCAGTAATCTAGCCACAATTTCACGCTTCCTCTTAGTTTCATTTTCAAAAAGTTATTCTGTTAAGTTACCAAATACTCAACCCTCAACAAGCCGGATCCCCAGATCCTTCCGGTTGCGGAATGCCTGAGCATGATATTTACTACTTTCGTGTTCATACACTTTTGGATTTGATTCCCACTAGTTTCTGAAACCATACTCAGAAGAATAACTAGACTGTCCAGACAAAAGCTGTCTACAGTCGAAGCGAAAAAGGGCCTCTTGGAAGGAAATCACACAATCCTTTTTTGCAGCCTTCGCCGTCCTTTCTGCGAGTCCCGAGAAAACCAGTTTGTTGTTAGGTTGTTTCAGTCCGGTTTTTCTCTAGTCCGCGTTTATTCCTTAAACTATTGTTTGAGGTGCTGCGCACTAGTCGGTTTCGGCCTGGACATGTACAGGGCTAATTTCATGGTGCATTTTGAGAGACAACAGACAGAAATGCGTACAATTGGTTGAGGCGTCTGCTATCGCTCCAACTATTGGTTTCCTTTTCAATCCGGTCAAGTTCGCAGGCATCTTCTGCATCTTCATTACAGACATTTACTGCTACATCAACGATTTCAATGTGGTACTGTACTACACTGGTATTAACATTTGCAGTATCAGCTTCATCTTCGGTCTTCGCATGACTATCGCCTTTCGTTTTGCCACCGGCCACCTTTGACTAATTTTAACGAGTCAATTCGACAAATACCTCTAAGTTAACGCGTATCTCGGGGCATAGGCCGGTTACTTAGTCCATTTAACTGTGCCTGATCGCATTTGGCGCTTGTCTTCAACGCCCGATGGTCGGCAGTGATAAGATTAACGTAGAAATAATTACCGCGGAACCACAACGTCTTAGAACAAGCCGTGTATCCAGCTTTGCCTTATGTCGGTACTATGATCACTGAAAGTGCAGTTGCTTTAGACACTTCCTCTTCTCAGTGGTCATTGCTGCCACTATCCAAGCGAAGTTAGTTTAAACAAAAGAAACTCACTGGCGCGAGCGAAATTCCATAGCACTCTTCCACCGTCAGACCGCGTGTGACACCGGCACGCAGTTGCTCGATGCACACTCGATTTGTCGGCCATTCGGAGCGTCTTGGCCTCATACTCAACCGTGGTTGTATGCGAGATTGAGTGGTATTTGTTTTCGCACGTAGGTAAGTCACTCATAAATACGTCCACAAGCGTGCACAGTCTGGTTGCACGGGGTGCCGAGCGGAAGGTGCACACACGTGGAGCACCACGGTGATCGATAAATCCGCGACTCCTGCTTGCAGGGTTGTCTGTTTACGTCAGCGTGTCTGCCCGTTGAAGAACTGCGGATGTGTGTGCGTCTGTTTCCTTGCTTGCATCGCTTGACCGTGTGTGTAACTGAGTAGCTGTTGGCTTTGCCAACATTTCACTGGGGGTGTAGTGTTCGAGGATTGGAGTAGGTTCTACGATTCGACGCACCGTCGCCAACCGATTGGATAATTTCAGGTGTGCCGGGTCTCATCCGACCACATAAGGCACCAAGTTGTTTGGAGGCATCACTTAGCACAGTCTAGTTTTTCGGTCACCTTTCGTTACCAGGATTCGATCCTGGCGCAGCACCACCTCACTTTCTTAAACTCCTTTACTTCGAAGTTGAGATCATTCGTTGACCTTGACACACTCGTACTGAAGCGACTTATATTTATCCTGTCTACAACACGCTTTTGAAAATCAGTTTGTAAATATCCGACTTCCTTGATTGTTTGCGATCCATAACTTCATCAAAATTTTGAACCATCTACGACCTACGTAACTGGAATGGACGGTGGGACCAAAGTTCAGAGAGTGCCACTGGATGAATATCTCAGCGATTTGCGGGTAGGTAATTATGAATTGTGCTTGGTTACCATATTCAGTATATTTTGATATAGAATGTTGATAGTCATTTGTGTTCCACAGTGTGCAGCATACGGTTTCTGGGTTTCTGGGGCACTGGATTTTCCTCGCAATGGTGGCGGTGGATTACACGTAGTTCGTCGATATACGAACATTGCCACTTCATTGTGTTATAGTACCCCGAAATTACTGATCCTCACTATGCATCATGAAGGGCAGATAAACCGGGAAAAGTTTGACAGGCATTGGTTTATTTGTTACCACCTTTTTACTCAAACGAAGCTGACTCCTGTGGGTGCTGCATTTTTGTTCGATAATTAGGTCCATTTGCGTGGCGCCGAACACTTAGTCGCGAGATTTTACCATAGATAACACAAGTCAGGCTATGCAGCCCCTAAAAGCACATAATCAGAGAGGGTGTGATTAAAAAGTACCGAGTGCGTCTGCTTTTCTTTAGCTCAGCACCCTTAATCTGGCCAGTGTAAGCCATCTTGAACATTAACTTGAGCCAACAGACTGTGATCTCGTCGTTTCCATTTAACATGGTGTTGTATTGGCCTTACCTAGTCCCTAGTGAACCGAATGGTTGGCCGTAAATCAATTAATCCATTCTCAGATGATTTTTGAATTGCTAGACCTTTTCTCAGTCAATTCGATTCATATCGCTTTCAAATTCCTCTTTAAAGAAATCGTGTTCCTCCATAGATCACTCAACCTAGTCATTAAAGCTTGTAAGTTTTATCCATCGGGTGCAAACATTCCTAAGTGATGAGTACTAATCACTGGGTGACCAACTCAAATAAGCAGATATTATCAATGAAGAGTCTACATAGTGGGGTGCTATTGACTGATTTGGGTTTGGTCACGTAATGGACCACAGCATTTAGGGATGTCCGTATTTGCTAGAGGCAACTTAAAAGCGTACAGGCAGATATTAAGACGTCTACGAAGGAAGATGATTTTCTTGAGGAGGAATTTGAAACTGCTAAGCATTCAAATGATTGAGAAACGCTAGAGTATCCACTCTGGTGACCATTACTGGTTCGAGGAAACTTGATGTTACCCCTAAATCGTCTATATGAGTGACTAAGATCAGTACGCATGTCCGTTTAACACATGATAGAACCGTGCTGATCGACTTTTCCCATGGCTAAGTTGCTCTGATTTACCTTGAAAAACGTTGCAGTAGTTTGAAATCCCACACCGTCCATCAAGGTTACAATTCACTGATGGCATCCGTTCACATAGCATCTGTTTGACATAATAATAATAACAATGATTGTTATTATAAGGCTTATTTCTTGTGGTACCGAGAAACCGAGCCCACGAAGGGACGGATCATATTTACCTTGCAACATGATCAGGCATGCGAAGCCGTCAATGGTTTAGGTTTTTCCAAGATTACCATAGGGATGTTTTTGCGTATATTTTCATTTGGGACTTTCGCCGCTGTATGCGACCAGTTTGCAGGCATTCTCCGTTGGTTGTTTTCGCTGCAGCTTGGAGGTGCCATGATGGCGGCGGTTTGGTGGGGGAACGAGTATGAAAATGATGAAACAGTTAGATGCACCAATCAAAATCAGATGAGTACTACACAACCTTACTTAATAGACCGTAGTACTACAGTTGGTGCTACTTGCGAGTAGCAAGTTAGGGAGTTGTGAAAATAAGGAAAACACAATCTTAAGGTAATTCCAGTGGATCATCATGCTCAAGGTGCTTTATCAGAATAATATAGGCAGCATTCACATCGTAGGGTGTTAAGGCATAGCCTAGTGTCTAGACATTACTTGGTCTAATTATGGTGTTGAACTAATCAAGTTGTGTTTTCGGCTGCCAGATGGTTGAGATGCTGGGTGAGTTCAGTTGCATTCCTTTCAGCATTCACTTGTAGGTGAATATTTATGGCGTGCGTGACTATGCAAGGTAAAGATAATGTTGGAAATGGAGAATTAAACCGATAAGTAGACAAAGATATAAAAGCCTATTCACTACAAAGTCACGAGTTATTCAGGGGATCATATTCTTACTTAGAAAATGGAAGGATTTTGGTGAGTATTTTTGTTCGTCGCAATCAACCGACAATTCAGATATGTCGACCAGCTATCCGGAAAAGCACCAGACGGCCGTTTCGCCCTGTTGGGGCTTATCAGTGGTGCGCATCCTTCGGTCCTCTGCGGAGGATCTAACCCGTGACTGCTAGTGGCTCTTGCCAACTAACCCGCAGCTTATGCAACTGCGCCATGGAGGACGGTATCCGAGTACCATGAATTGGTAGCTAAATGCGATATAGCCCGACGCATCCTCCACTGCCATGCAGGCACCTGCCATGCAGATGACAGCGGTCGGCCTTCCGGTGTCAGGACTTCCCGGTTACGGCAGCTATGAATCGACATAGCATTTTGTGGAATCCGTAAGGGCGTTGAAGATGCCAAAGACAGGGTGATTAGTAAAGTGTACAATAGTTATCCGATTGTTGGTGTAGAGGTATAGAGGAAATCCGCCACAACTAAGAGCGAGGCTGTGGTCTAAGTTGTAAGTTAATGGGAAATATCGGTAAGACAGTACGACGATAGATCAATGAACAATGAATTATGATCACGGGATAAACGCAAGTGCTTGACACGTCTCGTAGGATGGTTGAGGTTAATATGATGAAATCAAAGTATATCTGGGTCATCTACCGAACGTCCGCCGAGATGAATATTTTGATACTTAACATCAGCGTAAAGTTAAAAAAATCGAGCGTAAACGTTCAGAAAGATACTGTGGTGCATGGATCGTAGATGTGAGGGGTGAGAAAAGTAAAATATGGTCGCTCAATCAGGTCCATTTGATACATACATCCTGTTGAAAAGCATGCTCGGCGTAATACACAAAAGGGGAGTTTAGGTCACAAAATGCTGGGGGATAAGAACAAAATCAAATCGTTTTTTTTTGAAAACATCCAAGGTAGAGGAGAGGATATAACTGAGTCTAGGAGTGGGTTCCAGGGTTGGCAAACCCGAAGGCAAAAGTAATTCCATCGACACTCTAGACGGCTATATTGTTCATTCAACTTTAAGCAGTTACCCCTGAACTGCGTGTTGTGGCTAAGTTTCAGCAAATGGCGGCATACGTGGTTGGGGTCACTCAGTATCTGATACGCTAATATGAGATCGCCGCGCAGCCTTCGATAGCGTCCGCTGAAAATTCCAAGCAACTTCAGCCTTCGGTGGTAAGAGTGATAGCGCAGGCCATTCACATACTTTGTTGCACTTCGTTGTGGTGCCTCTATCGCTTCTAGGTCGCGCTTCAACCAAGTTTGCCAAGCTTGGATAGCGTATTCAACATGCAGGCGTACGTAGGAATTGTGCATTATTGGGAAGATTGAGAGGTCAAATCTCCCGAATGCCCTTCGCAGCATGCCGACGTGCTGGTTGCCTCTTTTCGCAGCTACCTCAGCCTAGTTTGAACAGTTGAGGTCGCTCTGTACGAACACACCAAGGTCACCGTCTTGGGAGCTATTCTGAAATCCGTTCGCCCCAAGTAAATAGTTGTAGTTAGGTCTATGGCGTAATTGTACAACGCGACATTTGTCTATGTTGAATGGTAGGGCTTTTTGAACTGACCATTTCGACACTGTGTTAAGATCGCACGGGAGCCGTTCGTGGTCATCCGGCCTTTTGATCGTTCGCCGTATCTTGATACCATCAGCGAAAAACAGGAAATCGGATGTAATTGATCTCGACAAATCGTTAATAAACACCAAGAATAGATGAGGTCCAAGCATGGAGTTATGTGGTACACCACACACCACATCGATTGCATCGGACAACTACTCTCGGACTCTCAACACTAGCCATCGCACTTGTAGAAAATTGCTAATCCAACCCAGAATTTGGTGGCTAATACCGTAGTTCTGAAGCTTCGGAAGAATTCAATGGTCTAAACGATCAAACGATTTTAAGAAGTCCAGGTAGATGACATCGACTTCTACTTCAACATCAACAGCTTGTCCAGCAATTACGTGCAATCAATCGGTTAGTATTACATGAAGGCTTTTGACGAAAGCCAAGTTGCTCTGGGGCTATTAAGTTGTGACTTTCCAGATACTGCATCAGCGCATCTGTGATGATTGATTCCATCATTTTGGATAGTACAGGAAGTAGTGTTATTAGACGGAAATGGTTAAGGACGGTGCGACTCCCTCTTTTATGGATAGGAGTGATAACCCATCGCTTCCATACTGGTGGAATATGGTTCTCTTCTAGACATCACCAATAGAAAACAGCCAGTGCTTCTACTAGATCACTGGCTACCGCCTGCAGAGCCTTTGGTCGGATGTTGTCAGCTCCGGGAGAACTGTGGATGCGCAAGTATAACAACTTCTTCAACACAGCTTCCGCAGTGAAGGTGATATTGTCTAAACCAGATCGTGGAGTGATAGAAATGAAGAGAAAATTTGGGCTCGTTACCTGCTGGAAAGTTTGGGAGTAATGAACCCGTAGGAGATCAGCTGCTTCCATTGTTGGTCTTGTGCACCCATCAGCCGTGACTAGTGCCGGAATCCCCCGCTTCACCTTTCGAAGGCCGTTAATGTTCCTGTGCAAGAGTTTGCGGTTCATGCAGAATCGTTTTATTAACTCCTGCTGATAAGTGACCTTGTCTTCGCGGATCAGTTTCACACAGTTCAGATGGGTCACGTATGCAGTCCAGGTTTCGGCATTCGAGCGATCCTTGTGAGCTCGCCATGCCAAATCCCTCCGGGACATACATTTATGTGTTCTGCTCCTCAGAAATGACTTATGCTTGTTTTGGGTTGGAAGGACTTCTGTTCCGATGCGTGCGCCACCAGTGTGCGAAACGTCCTAGTAAAGGTTTACCAGGCAACATCTGGGGGGCATTCTGTTAAGAAAGTCCAAGATGTATCCTTAACAAGCCTAGATAACACATTGTAGTGTGTGACAGTATGCACTTTATCATCCTCCTATTCAGGATACTCCGATTAGCATATATAGTCAAAGAGTAGAGTAACCTGATCACTACGACCCAGTGGTGTGCTTGTAACTATCCCGCCAACCGTGAGTTCTTCGTTAGTGAGCACAAGATCCATTATCGATGGATTGTTAGCGGTTCGAAATCTGGTGGGAGAGGTTACGTGGTTGTACAGAGAGTGGCTAGCAACTAACTCTTGCAAGCAGGCTTTAAACTGCATACCGTCGGTTGCCGACGTTTCTATGTCGTACACGTTAAAGTCTCCTACGATAAGAATGTGAGTGTAGGACTTGGTTAACGCAAAGTTGAAAATGTGGTTCAGTTTGGAGTCCATTTCCGACGTTGAGTTTGGTGGGTGGTAAATCACGTCTAGTAGACATGTGTCCTTGTTTCGCAACCATAGGCGGCACCAAAGCGAATCAGGAGCGCGGATTTCCGGGTAATCGATAACTCCATAGGAGATTTGTATTATAGTAAAGAATCACACCGCCACTCTTTCCGGTTCTATCCGTCCGAAGCAGTGACATACCGGGCAAATTGATCTCAGATTCGGTTATCAGGGTTTGGCCATGTCTCTGTAATTATGACGAGGTCCCGCGGTTTGAGGTATGGAGTTCTCTAAGTTCGGCCAACTTGCTTAGAAGGCCTTGGTCGTTTTTGTACATGCAAGATAGGGCTTTTGTTGTTAGGAGTTCATTGATGGATGTCAACTTGTGTTAGTTTTTAAGCCGGCCGCTGGGTGGCCGGCCCCGGCCGTTAGGTGCAGAATGAAGTAGGGTAAGAAAGAACAAGTGAAGTAATACGGGCATTCGTGGAACCGTCTCCCAGGAACCTGCTTCTATGTGCGGTAGTCCTCGAGAGATTTCACCCGCACCTCCACGCCCCATCTGGTCATGTATTTCAAGCTGATTCAACGGTTTTCAGTGCTTATTTACGTGAGCTAATGCATGCTTCTACCTAAGTTCAGCGTAGATCTTGCATTACACAAAATGCTTACTATATCATCCTCTTTACTGACAGCAGACTGTTATTTCAGATGATGTAGTTTCTTGCGAGAGTTCCGGTTTTATCTTAGTTCGCTATCCTCCCCGTATCCTCAAGTCAAGAAAGTGCTTTATGTACCTGGCATGTGTGAATACGCAGTCGTAACACTCACGCTTTAAGCGATGCGGCAAGGTATAAGTGCAATTCCGAAGAATTTGGATTAATAATTGAGAAGAAAAATATACCATCATAGAATGACCAGATTCGTTCTCAAACAGATTTGTTTTGGTCTGACAAAATTTGCGCTAGCTAAGGGATAAGTGACGACGGTGCGCACGTGTTTTAGCAAATTTGCATTTATACTTCTATCTGGCTTACGAGGTTGACACATCCTGACAATACACAATGTTGACTTGTGTCGCAGTTACTATTGATGCTGGTCTCTTGCAGGAACCAACATGAGTAAGTCAATCAAAGTCAATTTTGATACACCGCTGCATCGCGACAAGTGTTCTAGTGACCTGGAGATTACTATGAAGTGTTTAAACAATGGACCAGGAAATTATTACTGGTGAGCAGTATGTCCAGTGTGGAAGAATACATGCAGTGACAAAAAGAAGTACTAACTTTGGGAGACAGAGGAAGCCCGCAGGTGCGATGCGTAGAACGATATTCGCCTGACTTTTATGAACTTTTGTTTAGATAGTGTGACCAAGAGAAGTCGTAGCTAAGCGTGACACCCAGGTATTTTACTGATGTGGTTGATTGCACCATTCACAATCGGTGTTGAGCTTCTGACACTGGGCACTGAAAAGAACATCATTGCATTTCGACATGTTGGACGGCAGCTCGCGGGCCACTGACCAATGGTGATCTCACTAAGGATAACTTGTAATCTGACTGAAGAGGCAGTGATCGATTGATCGACGTCCAGGACAATATCATCTGCGTACTTCAGCAGGGTCGCCTACCCAGGGATTGGTATTGAGCTGACATAAGTGGTAAGTAGAATTGGGGACAATATAGCTCCAAGGAGGACACCGGTGTTTGCGATTAGGTGCGAGGAGCTTCTCTCTCCAAATCGGGTAACCTGGGTACGACCGATAAAATTATCCCTGAGCACAAGAACGATGGAAGGATGTATTCCAGCATCTGGTAGATCTTTCAACAGCAATACACGGTTTCTACAGTCGACTGCGGTGTTTTATTCCAAAAACATACTCCCGTGAACTTGATTCTATATTCCAGGGATGACAAATCCGAATGCAAATGGCAGGATAATGCGTCGTGGGCTGATCTCGAACTGTGGTAGGCAAATTAAAGAGAATCATTTGACCACTTTTGGGTCAGTATATTCCCAAGAATGCTTTTCATGGACCCTTTAAAGCCACCGAGGTACAAGTAATTAGTCCACATTTGTTTGAGCCCTTTTTGTACTGGTGTGATATTGACGCTTCTGCGGCAGTCGGCAATTTTGTTGTTAAATGCCAGAGATTGGCTAGAACATCAGAACATTCCTTGAGGACAGTTGGGAGACAGTTTGTCCAAACTACTTGCTTTTTCTGATTGAAGCTGCTTTAGTAATTTTATACAGTGTTGCTATCGATAGGGGGCAGTGAGCCTGAAGACAATGTAGGCTGGGAAAAGGATGATTCAGAGATCGGACTGTTGTAGTAGTTGCAGAAGTAAGGGTTCCGCTTCTTCACAGTTTCGTCATAGGTAGATGTACCTCGAGTAATGCCACTTAGTGGTTTTAACATCTTTAATTCTTCCCGCCAGCTACTATTCCCAGGGATATGCTGGAGGTACAAGTTGTTGAGACGGCGCAACTCCTCCTTTATAATGACAGAGAGGGACTTTACTGATTTGTTTTCTTTTGAAAACTTTCTCCTTTTGTCTAGGCATCCGCTTCAGATAGAGAGAAGAGACCTTGTCCACACGGATGAATAGCTTCTCTTGGAAAGCAAATGTCAAAACGGAAGTTCAGGTAGCTTGTCAACTGCTAGCAATACGTGGATACATCAGTGTCAGAGAATAAACTGAAGTCGGTGGATGATACCATTTCTCGCAGTCGACCAATATTCTTTGAGAAACACTACGTCGGCCAGCACTTGCGATTGTTGCAATGAGTATCCACCTTATGGAATGTCTTAGAGTAGATCACAGGACACAGCTTCATCGATGAGTGATCATAGCTACCTAACGGCACACTATTACACAAGCAGAATAACTTATGGTTGTTAACAAATACCATGTCCAGACTGGTATCGGATATGGTGGGGCAATTTACAATGTTTTGTAGCCTAAGACTTGTGAGAAAAGCGCTATCAAATCAGTTAAAATCGCCATCAAAATACATAGTGAAAAAGCCGTGTTCTCTGACAGCCACAGTAAACTCATCGTAAATTGCCTCTGCTTCAGGTTTCGGACAATTGGGGAAATATAGATGTTATCCGGTAAGATTGCGCGGTACCCACTGATACATCTCGGCTTACATCACAGAACCGAGTAATTAATACGTTGAGAAGCAAAACAAAACTTGGGTAGATATACAGCAGGAAGTGTTGGTGTAAATGATGAATTCACCGCCAAGGTTACGGGAAGTACAAGGGCGGTCGTCCCGATGACATTTGAACTATTCTATTCGCAAAACTGTATCATCCACCTCCTCGTGAATCCAGAGCTCTCGTAACAAAATGATTACTAGCTGTGAAGATTCTCGGGAATTGATGTTACTTGTTGTTTCAACAATTTTCGCTGAAATAGAACAAATGTTTGAGGCTTCTTTTGCGAAGATCAACCTTCCATCCAGCACGGTGTTTACTTACACAATTACGCGTCTCTTTTAAACTGGTTGCAGTTTATTCCTAATAACGTGGTCATTGGAAAAGACCCCTATTGTGAGTGCGGCAACGCATAGCGATTTTAAACTATCGTGCACATAGTTCAACATGATAACAATTGTATCCGGATAAAAATGATGGGAATACGATAGTTGATATGAAGCTAAGAATGCGTGTGTTGAAATTTCTTCAGTAAGTCATCGCAGATTAGGCCAAATTTTAAGGCCAGGTCTACTTCAATCCAGTATATACTCAGGCCAGGGTGGGTAGTATGTGGGTTGCTCCCCTATAATAGTGGCACCGCGTTAAATAGTACAGTCTTTCTATTGGGCAAAATGCCAAAGTGGCTGCGGACTCCGTATCCATTGTAACCCCCCGCGTCTGGGACCAACATGTTCGCATGGTATTTTGCTGGCACATGTTTTGAGGTGACTGAGGCGTTGTGCGTAAAGGTAGCCTAGGAGTTTGGCTGATCTGTGGGGTGGCAAATGACTATAGCCAATTGAACGAGGTAAATGGCAACACTGTTGCCGTTGTATGTTTCGCTCGGCACCAAGTGAGTCGCCTCTACAAGGATGATGTACACTCATGTAGCAGCTGCTTGGCTTCGATTTTAGCCGGTTCTTACCCTCCAGCAAATATCGCAGCTGATCTGACAAATGACAAGTATCTGTTACCGAAAGCTTGGAAAGCAAGACACTAACTTTTATAGTCCCTGTTTGGCTTTGTCAACCTAAGATCAGTGACTGCATCTTGTTTCGAAAATTTCGTACATATAAGTAATGAATAGTTTTTCCCCGTCGTTCATATAGTGTTCATTTTGTACCAGTCAACTTTGTACGAACTCTGGTGCATCAGAAGAATATGCAGAAGCGGAGACCAAGTATAGATTATTGGTGGAATAGTTTGATCGATACAGCAAATCTTACAAGTGTATGGACTACAGTCTGCCTTACTTCAATGTTTGGATCACACCTAAGTCCATCTGGTGCCTGAGGTAAAACTTCGGACTGTGCCGTATCCCGTGCATTTTGCATTTCCGGGTTCTCGCAAGCTAGAAAAAAGACAAGGAGGCTTTCTTAAGTACCAATCCTAGGCAGGATAATAGAAAGCTAAACCAGTTAATAAAAGCCTTTTAAATTACTCCATCTCACACAGTTCAATACAACATAAGCGGACCAATGGAAACTGGCATTGGATGGATTGAACGAGCAGATGAGGAGTTGGTCTTCTGTCACAGTGGAAGTGAGCAATGGACTACATTGTCTATTTTGCTGCCTTTACGGAGGGTCACCGAATAAATACCGGCAATATTTCAGGTTGCAAACTTGTTTTAGATGGATGAATCTTATGGTACGCTACTTTTCGCGCTCCATTTGTAGCTACACTGAACCTGCTACGTAGACCGGCGACGGAACTGTATGTAAAGCCATCATACACATAGCATTTAGTTGGCTTCGAATCATCGTCTTGACGAAAAGGTGTCAAATTAGTTCTTGTTTGTATGCGTTTCCTTTGGTTAGTTGAACCATACGAGAAAGCAATGCATTGCATTAGTCCGGATTTCACTCAGTTGACACACTCATAATTTAGGCTGCGCTTCTTCCTCAGCTCAGCTAAGTTCAGATACACCAGAATTCTATCAGCTTATTGACAGAATTTGACGACCTAAATAATTTGGCTTCAGTTTATGATCAAAAGGAATAATATCCACACGATTAGTACTTCCAGCCATCAGGCGGTACTGTGCATTATGGCAGCAGTTTAACCTTCTCTCCGCTGGAACATGGTATTCAGGCCCACAGCCGTTTGTCTTTTGAGCCGTGTTCAGATGTATGAAGACGGATAATTCTTGTAACATAGACGTTAAAACCTAAGCTCAATTTGGTGTCAATCCAACTAAGTTAATTCCATACATCTACCACCGCTATGTCACCAGTTTGTTCTTCGAACATTGGTACAACAGCTAGAGTACAAAGGACCACAAGATAGCTTATTAGCAAATGCTTCGAAGTAAGGTGTACACTTGGAACCGTGGGTTATTATATTTACCATCCAGTGTGACTCCTACGCTTCCAGGCGAACCAGTCCTTAACTTCCAAATAGGGATTACCGATTTATTCAAGTTAATTCAGTTCAAGAAAGTGCTTTATGCATCCAAAGAGTGAATATTCGGCACTTACACCCACGCTTTCAGCATAGTAAAAGGAATAAAGCGGTAAATACACAAGTAGAGTAATAATTGACATAAACAGCAGTATGGTTACGATGCGTTGTTTTTAAGCTCCAGGACAACTGCTATATGGTCGCACAAAAATCGTGCCATATATGGAATAACAGATGAGTGGTAAGCCTTTGTACGGGTAAAAAATGGATCTATGCTTTTGTCTGGTTGCGGAGGTTGATACGCACTCAGAGAGTGCACCAAGAAGAGGGCGACTTGTATCAGTAAGCTTTCTTGAAACAATCCTTATGCATGAATTGGTGTGAGTGGGCAAACGAATCTCAACAGAGGTCGGCTGGAGAATTCGACTACGCTAAGATAATTGCGTCAATGACCTCTCTAGGATTTTAAAGTGTTTCGTTAGAAAATCAGGGAATATCACAGTGGAGTAATAGGTCCAAATGGGTAAGACACATTGCCGTTATAAATCTCAGAATCAAATGGCAGGGGACAGAGAAAGACCGCAAACGAAGAGCATAGAATGTAAGCCTCCTTACCTTTATAAGAACAATCATTTGGAATATCATATTAGTTAATTACATACAGCAACTACATCTAGGAGTCTTCATGTTTGATTAGCATTATTAACAACACTGGAAGCTGAGGAAGCACGATACGATTTATGAAAAAATTCCTGCTTCATGGGACGAACTGTTAGTCGTGGTATGTCCCTATGAACCTCAGTCACCCGTAAATGCTATCCCGAATCTATGTTACTCCACACCGTCAAACTCAAAGCAGTGGCTTAAGTAACAAACTAGCTAAGCTCTGCGTGGCTATTTGTATCCAGGTCGATCAGTGACCCTGCTGTGAGAGGAGCATCGAAAGAATGATCTAAGCGGTCATTCAGTGCAGTTAACTGGAACAGCCTGAAGCGCATTCGAAGAAGCCCAGTAACTTCGAGTGCAATGAGATTCCCCATGCAACTCCATGCAGGTTGTCAGGTTCTGTGGGTCGGTATATAGGCCATGTATAACGAACGCTAGCAACGATACGCAAACGTCGTGTTGTACCCTTCACGTTACTAGTACAACCGATCACTCAGAACATGTTCATGTGAAGATAACCTCATCGCTGTTCGACAGTTCACTGATCCTGTGCACAACGGGAAAGGAAAGAACGATCGCATGGAGTGAGGCTATGAATAAATAGCTAGACAGTGGTTATCCGCGATGTCTAGTGGAACACCAGTCACAAATACTTCAAACCCACAGGTAAGATCCGCAACGCAATGTGTAGGGACGATGGCAATTCCCTACAAGGAAGGAACCTCGGTAGCAGTTAAGAGGGTACTGAAGAAGGAGGGCATAATAGTGCTCATCCAGTATGGCTAAACTTTACGTCCAACGCTGGTGCGCTTGAAGTACCACTTGCCGCAGATAGGACCAACAAGTACGTATAAATATCCAGTGTAAAGACTGTGCACAAGTATACGTTGGTCAAACAGCGAGAGAGTTATGAACACGTGCCTTAGAACACAAAGACGCATTCTGTGAGCGCAGAGAAATGATCTTGAATACAGGGTTTTATTGGGATGCTGCCGTAGTTGTGCAAGCGCTGGACACCGTACATCAGATTAATTTGAATAATATTGTGATCATAAGGAGACGTTGGTAAGCGAAGCCGCAGAGATCAATTGCCGAATGATGGGAATAGATATAGCCAAAAATCTAATGGGGAGGTTGAATTCTCGAATTCACGGAGAACCAGCTTAAACCGAGTAGTTTAGCGAGCGTTGATATGCGGTTGGATAGCGAAGACCGATATCATAATCAACATAATAATAATAATAATAATAATAATAATAATAATAATCGTCGTCGTCGTCATCATCATCATCATCATCCATCATCATCATCAGCACCACCACCACCACCACCATTATCATCATCATGATCAACAACAAGGTCAAGGCCACGGCCGCCGATTTGCAATAAATCGGTCCGCTCCCAGGCCAGTTTGTTCAGGTTTTCTGTGTCATATGTCGTACTTTGTTGGCTTCAATTTTTTCTTAATTCGGTATTATTTGTGATGCTGAATTATCCGGTATTATATTTAAAACCCTTCGGGCAGTAATTCTCTCGGTCTAATCTGCCTTGATTCTCGTCCGTCCTAGTTGTGTTTTGCTCGTGTCCTGGTCAGGCCAGTTTATCTCGTTCTTTTCATTGTTAAAGTCGTTTTGTGCTCTAGTTGGAGTAATTCACTCAAATTAGTTATTTGGCGTTTGTGCATTATAACTAGCTGCACGAGTTTATCATAACTTCTGTGCTTCTACATTACGCTGAGTTACTCGTATCGATCGGTGCCTATTTTTGAAATGGCTCGGCAGTCACCTTGTGGTATTTGCTGCAAAGTCGTTGGACATTGCGCAAATGCGATTACGTGCAGTTTGTGCAGCGTAAGTTTCATCTTTCGTGCATTGGTCCGTCTGTGGACCGATTTCGAGTAATTCAAGGGATTCAGCACGATTTTTTGAAGACCATTTGTAAACAATACCAGCCTAAACTTGGACAGAATGGAACCGAAAAGCCTGACAAGCGGATCAGTAGAGCGAAGTGCTCTACAACGTCCAGCTCGATTTGTCCTACACCACAGTCAGAGAAACAGCCAGCGCTTAGTACAACATCGCATCCATCCCTGAACCGAAGTACTAGAGTTCCGGCGGGCTCGCCCTCAAGGCTTACGATTTGTTCTGTTGACAGTAAAGCTCCAATTTGCAATAAGCAAATTGGTGATAACGAATGGAAAACGTAACCACCAAAGGAACCAAGAACAATGTCTGGCGACCTGAAGCGTCGCAGCCTCATGGTCTTTCACGCACCTGAATCATGTGATTCCAATCCTCAGGTGAGCTATGGACATGATGTCGAGTTTTGCAATCTCTGATTGATAGACTGCTCGACGTGGATGAGGGCTGGCTCAAGGTGAAACTGATCGCTCGTCTAGGAAAAAGAACCGAGGGCAAAAGTCGACCTATGAGGGTGACTTTTGTCCAAGAGGCAAGTCCTAATTTACTATTGTCCCGTCTTAATAGGCTGAAAGGTCTAAAGGTCCACGTGAGCGCTGACTTAGTACCAGCAGACAGAGAGAAACTCAAGTCTGCGGTGCATGAACTAAAGCAACGCACGGACGATGGAGAAACAAATCTCCGTATTGTAAATTTTCGGGTAGTTACCCGGATTCCTCCACGAATCTGGATCAACAGGTTTCTGATGCGGTTCCTACCGCGGTCTGCGGGTAGCCCTCACTACCGTCTGCAGTCTGATGAACAAGTGCGATGTGCTGTATTATTTGTAACCTTTCAACGACCAGCTGACACATGGTTAAACTCCGACGTAACCGTCCAATAAGTGGAAATCAGCGGCTACTCATGCTTCCACCATGATAGACTATCAAATGATTGCGGTGGGGTTCTACATTACATAAAGTCTTCCTGGTGTGGGAGACTTGTGAGCGCTTACCGAAGCGCTGATAGTCTAGGTGAGCAGTTATGGTGTTCGCTCCACTTAAGACGCTGCGAGATGCTCGTGGGCATGGTATATCTCAGTCCACTGAGCCGCTGTTTGGACCGGTTGCCGCATGTCCTCAACCACATGAGTCGTCAGATGTTCCTAGTCATACGCGATTTCAACTTACCCCGAATACAGTGGCCTGAGGCTGAACTTCTCCCAGGCCACTGTGAAGTCAAGAGGAAGTTTACGGAGCTGATATTTGGAACCGGGGCCAAACAGCACATCAACCAACCGACACGGACAACTGCGCGCGCAGTTCCATCGTGCATAGACCTGCATTTGACTAGCTGTGAGCAACATGTGCATGACGTTCAAGTCTTAGAGCCTCTGGGAGCCAGTAAGCATTTGATGATCATAGCCAGCTTGGGACTACCGCTGCCGTATTCTCCCCCTCTGGAAGGCGGACTTTAATAGCATCACTCGAGCAGCGAGCCAGATAGACTGGTCTTTACTACAGGACTCGTCTATTTAAACCTATTAGACAACCATTCAAGAGGGAGTGAAATCGTTGTGCGCCCGATTTTTACCCCTCAAATATCGGAATGTTGGGCCAGTCAAAGCGCATTGGTTCGACAAGGAGTACAGCAAACTGGCCCGACGACGACGCAGACCATGGAACAAATTCATGTTATCTGGCTTTGATAAGGGCTACAAGGCGTACAAGGTACAGCGAAATCGCTGCAACAACGCGAAAACAAGAAAACGCAGAATCTTCGAAGAGCAGATTACATCCGCCATAAAAGCTCTCCCAAAAGAATCTTCGCATACGTGAAGCGGCGCCTGAGGCCTGCAGCCAATGTCCCAGTATTAGAAGGCTCAGAACGACAGCTCCTAAACTCGAGTACAGATCGTGCATCCGCATTGACGACGCACTTCGCCTCCGTATTTGCAAGTGACCAGCTGTCTGTAACGAGTTCGACGAGTGCCGCTCCGGTTGAATTTGACAGCCTAGGCTCCAGGATTGAAGATGCACGCAAGCTTCTAGCAAGTCTTGACGGGACGAAGCCTGCTGGGCCAGATGGAATCTACCCACTGATTCTCAAGTCCCTATCGACCATCATCGCGCCCTCTGTAATTGAGCTGTTCAACAGGTCACTATCCACTGGACTATTACTGGGCGACTTGAAATCCTCAGTTGTAAAGCCATACCGAAAGGTGGTAACACAAGCAAAGTGGATAACTACCGGCCGATCTGCCTGACCGCTGCTTCGGCAAAGACGCTCGAGAAGACTGCGAATAAGAGCCTTCTGCAGCTTCTCGAGTCGAACAGCCTCTTGACGCCCTCACAGCATGGTTTAGTGAAAGGTAGCTCGTGCAGTACCAACCTAATGTTGAGGAGGAACGAATGGTTACAAGAGCTGAACCAAGGCAAATCAGTCGACGTCATTTACATTGACTTCAGTAAGCCCTTTGACAATGAAAATCATGCAGTGCTCCTCGACAGGCTGCGGATGTGCGGTATTGGTGGTTCGCTGCATCGATGGATCAAGAATTTCCTTGTTGATCTAAAGTGGAGGGTCCAGATCGACAACCACTTGATCGACTGGTATCCATCGAGCAGTGGCGTGCCCCAAGGCACTGTATTGGTGCCGATTTTGATTCTGATCCATGTAAACGGTGTGCCTCACCTACTCCAGTCCCCTTGCGCGTTGTTCGCAGATGACTTGAAGGTGTGAAGAGTAAACCGCACACCCAGTGATTGCGATTTACTTCAGCGGGACGTCGACCGCCTCTCCACGTGATCTGCAGAGGTCAACCTTCCGATCAACCCGGTCAAGTCGCAATTCATGAGGCTGGGTAAGTGTGAGCACAGTCGAACCTACACGGTGGCAGGTCAACCGTTGCATCCCGCGCCTTTCGTGTGCGACCTAGATGTGCTCTCACGCTACGAACTAAAGTCCATGGACAACACAATTAGGATTTACCAAAACAGCCTTCGTATGCATTGGGCACCCAGACGCAGCGTCAGCACCGGACAGCCTGGTCTTATGAGGTGCTAGTACCCATAGGTATCCACTGTGTGGTACGGGAAGTAACTGCAGTTAGAAGAACAGCAGTGGCATTGCAGCATTCTTAATAGCGATACTAGGAAAACAATATTTGTTCATGGTGTTCCCGAGCTTCTGCATTCTTCCGATCACGACGCGCAAACACATGACCGAGAGCGGTGGTGTTACATCCGCGAAGCACTCTCTGTTGACAATGTTATTGCCAAATCCCTGACAAGAGTTCCATCATCACCTAACTACAAGGGCTGCGGTCCAAGGCTAATCAAAGTATTATTACACTTCGAGGGGATGAAGCAAGTTCTGTTGGATAACTGGTTAAAGCTTCGAGCCAGGTTGCCAACAGAAATCCGGCTAAAGGCAGCAGACTAACGGCCAAGTGTTGGAAGCAATTCGATGGAACTTCCAAACGCTGCAAATTCGTTATCTGCACAGTCTTGCGGAGAGACCGATACAAAAACGCCCACGGCACAAAACAGGACAGAGCACAGCACAAGTGAAACGTCTGTTCAGGAACGCCCAATAATACCATGCAAATTGACTGAAATTCATAAACCAAAAAAGGATTAATGGCCGGCCACCTAACGGTCGGCTTGAAAACTAACACAAGTTGACATCCATCCACGCACTCCTACAACAAAAGCCCTGTCTTGAATGTACACAAACGCCCAAGGCATTTTAAGTAAGTTGGCCGAACTTAGAGAACTTCATGACTCACAAACGCGGGACCTCGTCATGATTACAGAGACATGGCCAAACCCGGAGATAACCGTCTCTGAGATCAATTTACCCGGTATGTCGCTGCTTCGGTACGATAGAATTGGTGGTGTGATTCTATATTATAATACGAACCTCCGATGTGAAGTTATCGATCACCCGGAAATCCGCGCTCCTGATTCGCTTTGGTGCTGCCTATGGTTGTGAAACAAGGACACATGTCTACTAGCCGTGATTTATCGCCCACCAAACTCAACGTCGAAAATGGACCCCAAACTGAACCAGGTCATCCAGTTTGCTTTGAATAAGTTCTACACCCGCATTCTTATGGCTGGAGACTTTGACATGCACGACATAGAAACGTCAGCAACCGACGGTTTGCCAGAGCTAATTGCTAGCCACCCTCTGTACAATCACGTAATCTCTCCCACCAGATTTCGAACTGCTAGCAAGCCATCGATACTGGATCCTGTGCTCACTAACGAAGAACTCATGGTTGACGGGATAGTTACAAGCACACCACTGGGTCGTAGTGACCATGTCACTATACTACTTGACTATGTATGCTATGCGGAGTATCCTGAAAAGGAGGATGATAAAGTGCATACTGTCACGCAATACAATGTGTTATCTAAGCTGGTTAAGGATACATCTTGGACTTTCTTAACAGAATGCCCCCCAGATGTTGCCTGGCAAACCTTTACTAGGACGTTTCGCACACTGGTGGCGCTCACATCGGAACAGAAGTCCTTCCAACCCAAAAACAAGCATAAGTCATTTCTGAGGAGCAGAACACATAAATGTATGTCCCGGAGGGATTTGGCATGGCGAGCTCACAAGGATCGCTCGAATGCCGAAACCTGGACTGCATACGTGACACATCGTACATTCTGTGTGAAACTGTTCCGCGAAGACAAGGTCACGCATCACCAGGAGTTAATGAAGCGATTCTGCAAAACGCAAACTTCTGTACAGGCACGTTAACGGCCTTCGAAAGGTGAAGCGGGGGCTACCAGCACTAGTCACGGCTGATGGATACACGAGATCAGCAATGGAAGCAGCTGATCCCCAACAGCTTCATTACTCCCAAACTTTCCAGCAGATAACGAGCCCAAATATTCTCTTCGTTTCTATCACTCCACCGTCGAGTTTAGATAATATCACCTTCACTGCGGAAGCTGTGCTGATAATGTTGTTATCCTTGCGTATCCACAGTTCTCCGGGAGTTGACAACATCCGACCAAAGGCTCTGCGGGAGGTAGCTAGTGATCTAGCAGAACCACTGGCTGTTTTCTATCAGCGATGTCTAGAAGAGAACCATATTCCACCAGTATGGAAGCGATTGGTCATCACTCCTATCCATAAAAGAGGTAGCCGCACTGTCCTTAACAACTTCCGTCCAATTACACTACTTCCTGTACTTTCCAAAGTGTTGGAATCAATCATCGCAGATGCGCTGATGCAGTATCTGGAAAGCCACAACTTAATAGCCCCGGAGCAACTTGGCTTTCGTCAAAAGCCTTCATGTAATACTAACCGATTGATTGCACGTAATAGCTGGACTGAAGCCTTTGATGCTGGAGTAGGAGTCGATGTCATCTACCTGGACTTCTCAGAAGTGTTTGATCGCTTAGCCCATCGAGTCCTTCTTCAGAAGCTTCAGAACTACGGCACTAGCGACCAAATTTTGAGTTAGATTGGCACTGTTCTACACGAACGCCAGCTACAACTAAGAGTCCGAGAATAATTGTCTGATGCAATCGATGTGGTGTGTGGTGTACCACAAGACCATGCTTGGACCTCGTCTATTCTTGGCGTTTATTAATGGCGACCAAATTTTGAGTTAGATTAGCACTTTTCTACACGAACGCCAGCTACAAGTAAGAGTCCGAGAATAATTGTCTGATGCAATCGATGTGGTGTGTGGTGTACCACAAGACTCCGTGCTTGGACCTCGTCTATTCTTGGCGTTTATTAACGATTTGGTGAGATCAATTGCTTTCGATTTCCTGTTTTTCGCTGATGGTATCAAGATATGGCGAATGATCGAAAGGCCGGACGACCACGAACGGCTCCAGCACGATCTTAACACAGTGTCGAAATGGTCAGTTCAAAAAGCCCTACCATTCAACATAGACAAATGTCGCGTTGTGCAATTACGACATAGACATAAGTACATATTTGCTTGGGACAAACGGATTGCAGACCAGCTCCCAGGAATGTGACCTTGGTGTGTTCGTACAGAGCGACCTCAACTGTTCAACACAGGCTGAGTTAGCTGCGAAAAGTGGCAACCAGCACGTCGGCATGCTGCGAAGGGCATTCGGGAGATTTGACCTCTCAATTTTCCCAGTAATGCACAATTCCTACGTTCGCCCGCATGTTGAATACGCTATCCAAGCTTGGCAACCTTGGTGAAAAGGCGACGTAGAGGTACCACAACAAACATCAACAAAGAATGTGAATGGGCTGCGCTATCACTCTTACTACCGAAGGCTGAAGTTGCTTGGAATTTCCAGCGAACGCTATAGAAGGCTGCGCGGCGATCTCATATTAGCATATCAGATACTGAGTGACTCCAACCACGTATGCCTCAATTTGCTGAAGCTTAGCCACAACACGCAGTTCAGGAGTAACTGCTTAATCTTGAATGAACCATATAGTCGTCTAGCGTGTCGACGGAATTACTTTTGCCTTCGGGTTTGCCAACCCTGGAACGCACTCCCGGACTCAGTTTTATCCTCGCCTACCTTGGATGTTTTCAAAAAACGATTAAATGTTGTTCTTAGCTCCCAGCATTTTGTTACCTAAACTCCTCTATGGTGGATTATGCAAATCATACTTTTATACAGGATTTATTTAACAAATAGACCCAAATGAGCGACCATATTTTACTTTTCTCATGCCTTACATCAACGTCCACTGCACCCCAGTGTATTTCTGAACGCTTAAGCTCGATTTTTTTAATTTTACACTGACAATATTTAACAAAGTATTCATCTTGGCAGACGTTTGGTAGATGACCCACATATATTTTGCTTTCATCATATTCACCGCAACCATCCTACGGTACGTGTCAATCATTTGCTATTTTTCCGTGATAAATCATTGTTCAATCAAGCTGGGAGTTATGGAAGGTGCTGCTGAAGAGCAGTACGAGAAACAGGTGGAAAAGGAAGAAAGCTGGCCTCAGTAATAGCATATATTCGCTTATCCTCCAAGCTGTTTACAGCTAAAATGGTGACTTAAGCTGCAGGATATGGCCAAAGTTTGACAAAATAGACAAGGCCCTGCCCATGGGCTGGGATACTATGCGAGTTCGCAAGCCTAGGCTCGAGAACAATTGGGATCACCAACCAAAGCAGTTACTTCAAAGTCTGAGCACTAGGTAGTCGAAATATGCCAAAGCTTAAGTTTTACAGAAATGGACTCGATCTCATTTTTAATCATTAAATTGCATTACTGAGCCTGTGACACCTACTATTGACCAACTTGGTGGGAGTAGCTCTCAATAGCTCTGGATGCACCACATAGTGTAGCTCAGTGGGTCGAAGAGGTACGCAAACCGTCGCACCAACTTAAGGTCAAGTCTCTTTGCGACTGAAGTATGTTCCACGCGTGCTCAATTAGATCCTGGCATCTACTTGGCAAGGTTTACACGTCCCTTTAATGCGAACCACGAAGTCTATACCCTACCTTCACTGTTATTGTGATTTAGCACAACAACCAAGTGAGCGTTGGCTGACAAAGCGATCAATAGTGAACTTCACATTTGAGCCAATGTGAGGCAGATAGTGCGTCGGTATCCCAAAAGCGTCTCTTCAGGCCAAGAATGTCAGTTCATATGTCTAATACTATCTAGCTGACCTTAAGCAGCTGATGCCTTCAATGCTGCTTCACTCTATGCACACACACACGCGCACGGATGCCGAGCGTTGGGCGTCGTTTGAACTCTGCATAAACAAACCGATCGATTAGCTTCGCTACCAAACTGCGCTGAGCATAGAGTATGCGACGGTGTTCAAGCCCGTGATCCGTCAAGATAACAGTACTCAGTGGAACTCAAAACATCTAGCTTGCCACTGTCAGTCTCAGTAGGCAGCACGTGACCACCTTACCTTTAAAGTGTGCATTAGCAAAAAGCGATCTGTACTATTACATCGGTGTTCAAGCGCGTTTGGTAGTTAAATATTATCCGTTGTAGTGCACCCTAAATCTTCCACGGCATTCTTAATGTTATACCAAGCCACAAAAGCAACCTACACATGATAAGTGGAACGTTCCGGAACGTTTCCTAGATTACTCCAAATTGCGTTCATTTCGAGTTGAGGACTTGACGCGTAGGACAGTCAAAGAGTAATAGATTTGTGCAAAAGTTTAGTGTAATTGCGTTATACAGACTCATATCGGCGCAGTCCTACATCTCATATCTGTGGGGAACACACTGCTATGAGAACTTATGCACCCATTGGTGCTGGGACCGATGGAGCAATGGAACAATGGTTTTATTTGGGTAAAAATGCTAAAGCTTAACAGGTGCCGTAGAAAATTGTTAGCAAAATTGGTTTACACCGGAGAACACTGTGGTATAGGTAGTATAAGCTGTAAATCCAACGTAAATCCATAAGTAATGGCGGAAAATGGGGTGTTGGTAAAAATCATGTCTCCTTCTGGGGTGCACATATAGTAAAAAAATGTGGAACGAAATCTGGAACTTGACTGCCAGTGAAATCCCTTACAGACACTTGTGTCTATCCATGGGTAATAAGTTATGTGAGATGAAGCAGTGAAATGAGTGCAAAACCAACGGGCTTTGAATGCTGCCAGCGTGCGAGCACATATGGCAGATTTCGTTAGGGCATTCCAGCTACGGCAAACGCGTACGGAAAAGAAATTCCGACGACATTCCAAACGACTGTACTGTTGTGTCAGCTTGAGATGGTGGCGTACAGAAGTACTGTTGTGACTGAGTTCTAGCAAGTGGCGGTATGTGTGGTTGGGATTCCTCAAAATCTGGTGGATCAATACGAGGTCGCCGCGCAATCGTTGATGTTGTCCGCTGAAGACACCGAGTCCTGGTAGCCTTTGTGACAACTTAAACAGACTTTTGGACTTTTTGGTTGTCCGGCATTTGGGTATCTCCAAGGCGGAGAGATATCACTTGCGCCATGGCTTCTAAACTTGTGCTCCATATGTATACGTACGTATGGGCCGAGAAGCTGTGGAAAAATCGAAGGGTCCTGTCGTCCGAATGATAGATCACATGTTGTCCTTCATCGCCTCGGCTAATCCGTACATGAATGTCAACCTTGCGTTGTCCTGTTCCAGTACTGTTGCGACAGCCGTTCAGGGACGGATGGCTAATCTCTGTACTGACAGCATGTCTGTTCCTTAAACTAATTCTGTATGTAAAGTTGCTTTATTTCAAATAGTAACGACGATTTCAAACGAACTAGATTCCACGTTTGACTCATTTAAATAACCAACTGTGGAATCTTGTTGTTGTCCCGCCAAAAGTCAGTCAATCTGCAGTCAATCTGGATGGCTATCTCCACCGCACTCAGAGTGAGATTCGTTTGCTTATCTAATCCTTTCCCAAGCACCACAGTGGTCTTAAGCATAGACTGAAAACGGTCGAGATGCGGCCTTGAGCCCCACATGCGTCAGATGGAGTACGCACTGTTGAGGATTCCCCAAGGGATGAAACGGCCGTACATACTTTTTCCAATCTTCTTTTCCCAATCGTTCATTGGCAAAAGCTGCTGGATATTTGGCGTAAGCTGCTAACGGTCATAGGTTATTTCCTTGAACGCGAAATTGAGAATGTGCGCCGCTGATGTGCCCCAATAGGGCGAAATGATCGCCTTTTTCAAACACACTCTCATCTTGTGATCTGAAGTCCGTGTACAACACGAACAAGCTATGTGGAGACGGGCTACACGTACTTTGGGTACTCAAACGTAGCTTCTGCACTTGGTCTGTATAGATTACCACTCGCCTCTTCTCTTCCACCATAAGACTAATACTCATACGAGTCTTACTTAACTATTGTCGGATTACTCGTGACAGGTATAAAAATGGGAGTTGTTCAGCATGTGACTATCAAGCTCATCCCAACTATACGGGGTGTGTGGTACGAAGGTAGTTGCAGGACACTTCAGCTGTACACTATGTCATTATTTCGGTTTCGAGTGGACCTCATAATGACACACCGGAAACTATATCTGGGTTACTTCTATACGCTTAGTCTGTTCTGGCACGTGCGCGCATCAAGCAGCACTAGCTGGCTTGTGGTACCTGACGTGGAGAGAACAGCTCCTGCTATGCTTCGAGCATCAAATGTTGAAATATTGGGGCAGTTTGCTTAAGACAATAGTCAATGCGAAATGGTGTCCGCATTCTAGAAATTCTTTGACGTTCACTTTGCCGGTTACAGGTTTCGAGAACGCAGCAAACCAGATTAGGATTTCTTCGCAGCCGAACTGCGTAATAAATGACGTTATTCTGCATACTTGCCGATAATATATCGACGGATCAACAATGTAAATCACCTGACACTCTATATACAGTATTCAGTATTCTAGTCCATGTTTTCACTCTGCTTGGGAACTCTCATCACAATAGAGCGCCTAAATCACCACATCCTATGTTACCTTCAGCGATAGGAACTCGGTGACCCCATCTTGGTTTGGATACATTCATTCTTACTCCAACGCCGCTTGAACGTACCAATTTGTAGCGCTTTATCTGACCCGATAGTGATTCACTGCGTTGTCCCTCAACGTTCGGTATTTGAACCACGGCTATTCCTAGTGTTCTGAAACGACGGAGCTGGTGCATTGACATCAAATTTTCCACTCTTTGCGGTCGATCTCAAGATATGGTGGACAATCAGGAGAGTAGACGACCACATAGCACTTCGAGGCGGTCTAAACAAAGTTTGCGAGTGGTCGGCTCAGGACATGTTTAAGATTAGTCCTGTCCCGATCATACGACAACACAGCAACTATGGATATCGCTTGGGAAAACACGCTTTACACTGCACTTCCCGTGATGGCAATGCTAGGGTGCCCGTGAAGGATGATGTCGGATGCTGAAGACAAGCTGAGGAAGCAGTAACGAACCTGAGCAACAATTGGGCCCTCTGCGGTGGATATGTGGTGGGTTTGATCTTACCTTGTTCGCAAATGCTAAACACGTGCGTGAGGTCACAAGTAGATTACGCCATCCAGATGTGGCACTTGAGGCAAAAACATGACCTCACTTATCCTGATAATCCACAATGGAGGGCGACTAGAAATATTGTGGGCTTGCTCCATCTCCCTTGCCAGTTTAGGATAAGGACTCTAGAAGATTTCGGTGAACAATATCGGCTTCTACGATGTGATTTCATATTGGTGTACCAGATCCTCAAGGATCCTTATCACCCAATGGCGACTCTAATCGAAACTCAGTCACAACATCTCACTGTGAGAGCACCGTTTGAAGTTGGTGGCACAGCATAACGGTTGGAATGCCATCGGAACCATTGCTCCCTTCATGTATGCTAACTGTGGAACATACTTTCGTGTTTTGTCATCTTCGCTCCCATGTTAGCAAAATTCAACACTTGACTTGTGGGATGCGTCACACCACCTACATCGCATGGTCCAGCCCAAGCAATAACTGGGAAGTGAAACAGACTTTGTGTACACATGAAAATTTCAATGTGGTTTTAACGATCCGCGTCACTTTCTCTTGATACCTTCACTTTTGGGTCTCGGTCTTTACCTACGGAATTTGTTAAGCTTACTGCTTTTCTATGCTTGACAAATCCATTTTTCATGTTGCGTTGTCTGCTTTGTGGTGCCTTATTTCCTCCAGACCGACTTCGATTGCTGTGAGATTTGTGGTTTCGATCTCTTCTTGATGATCAATAGACCAGTGGTCTATGTCGAGTAGAAGAAGCATGTTCTTAACAAGTCCTGTAGGTTGGTCATGGACCAAATCGCAAATGCAACGGCTACACATGTGAGGTTACAGGGCAACCGCATGTGAGAAGCAAAGCTGTGGAAATGTGATAGCACCATGAAAAACTGAATAGCAAGATATTTTGGCTGATCATTCTTGTGATGAGTAACCGAAAGCCTCACCTTACTGCACCCGTTTCAGTTCATGCGGATTACTCATTTTAAAGGAACAGCCACAGGAAGGCAGTTCAAAATATTGCGTTCTTTAACGAAATTCACATTGTTGAGTTCGATGTCTAAACGACTTCGGAAGGTGGCTAGAGTAAGGGCACAAACAACTGTTTGAAAGAGCAAACCTGGGCTATCAAACATGAGGGATAAAGTAATCTCGTCTAGACGACGCTATTATGGGCTTCATTCCGAATGCTAGCTTCTCAGATTAATGGATTGATTTAACATAAATAGTGGCGGCACGCGTGATTGGGATCCCGCCGTTTTGGGTACATTCTCTGAGGTCTCCTCTTTTCCGCCGGTAGCGTTCACTTAACACCGAACTGGAAAGTACACCAGCTTATATAGTATAGTACCCCTACGGTACAAACAAAATCTAGTCCGCACTCTTACCTTCCGGGCACACAGAATTAGCACGCCGGACACAATCACCAAAGTATTGCAGAGGATCGGCGACGCGAATGGGTGTCCAGATAAATTCATCCTCATACCTTTGAAAGAACGCAAGACAAAACCACTGAGGGTGAACGCACCTAAGAAAGAATTAATTGTGCATATTCCTTTCTAAGACGACCGTGCGGTCGATGCCCTGTCCAAAAGCCTGAAAGACGTTGTTGAAAAGATCTATTTGGCAGCTCGTCTACGCATAGTATTTTACAACAAGCCTTTATTCGCAAAACCTTTGCAAGACAGACTGCCTCCGGTGAGTCGATCAATGCTTGTTTATCTTTACTCGTGCTCCTGCGGTGCATGAAACGTGGGTCGTACTACTAGGCGCCTATCCTATAGGATTCGCGAACACATCCCAAAATGGTCTTACAAAGGAGAAGCGAGGTCTAGTAACAGTTCCATCTTGTCTCATCTAGAGTGCAGTCACGCAGGGACGGAAAACGATTTCAGAGTCATCTATACTATCTCTGAACGTTTCTCGCGCGGATTCCCGAAGCATCTCCTGTCTATTGCGGAAGCTACCTGCACCCGCTAACTCAAGCCAGAATTGGGCGTACCCAAAACAGTTTGTACGTCCTTTACTTCTACCGTGGCCTTCAACTTCGGCTGTGATTTCCCCTGTACATACTTTACCCCTTTCATTGACCTCGTGCTTTAGTGTTTTGCCGCTGTTGGAATTACACATTCTGATCAACACGCAGCCCAAGCCGGCCCACTTAGCACTTTGTCGTCATCAAGTAAAGTATGAATCTGATGAGATTTGCCGAAAAGAATTCGTTACTCAGATTCTGCTTTCCTTGGTAGTCCTTATAAATGGAAATATTTGGATTCCTGAAGAACAGTATTCCCCGTGATTGAGTTGAGACTGGCCAATCGTTGTTATCATGCCAATGAACAATTTCACTTGCATCCACTTGAGCATGCAATACGATCTTTAGTGATAGAATACAAAACTGGATGGCGAAGCAAATTGATGCTACCAACCAGAAAGATCTCCTTGATTTCAGACATCAGGAATGAGAGTAGAAACCGAAAATCTCATCGTCAGTATTTGCCGAAAGATGACTTATTGATATGTTGAAAATACGGATTATTGGCAGTAGCGTCACATAATGCGACTCCTTCAACAGGATGTCTACATGCATTTGGATGTACAGTATGTAACTAATGAGCTGCAAATTTCATGGACACTGGATTGTTGACTCGAGTATATATATATATATATATATATATATATATATATATATATATATATATATATATATATATATATATATATATATATATATGGATGGCTTGCGCTGCACCACCCACAGCTCCATCCACACATCACATATCCAGTGTAAACCCGAAGGAATAAGACCGGGAGGCATGTGGATGGGAACCACGTTTCATCAACGGAGCCGGCTCACACTCCTTCACAGAAAAACACAAGCACGCTGTATTTGAACCATGAACAATGAATTTATGAGGGTTAAGAAGCTTTGCTTTACAAGTCCCGTTGGATAGTTGGTGGGGATATTAACATAGCAGTATTGATGTTAAGGATAGTAAAACTGTTAATAATTTAAATATGAAAATGAGGACTTATCGTTTACTCCGTTGTAGTCCTGCGATCCTCTTAGATTCACATTGCCCACACTTAACAACAAATAACTCCATGGTATACTGCAGGTGTAGGATGGAGACCTAGTGTTAAGTAACAAAGTGTAAGTGGATGAGTGCATCGTCTAACCGCCTTTTAAATAATATTATTGTCGGTGCTGAGACGAGAGGTTCTGGGAGAGCATTTCGCGGGTGACAGACACAAATAGAAAAGAAATTGCTGCGACACTCCAAACGGCTATACTGTACAGCGAGTTTTAATGGGTGGCCCCTCAGGTTTGTATTGCTGCTGAGTTGCAGTAAAGGACGGCACACATGATCTGGGTCTCGCAGAATCAAGTATGCCATAACCAGGTCACCTTGTAATCTGTGATAGCTTCCACTGAACATCCCCAATCGTTGCAGCCTCTCCTGGTATGAAAGATTGCGCATTCCAATTTCGTTCTTAGATGCCCGGCGTTGTGGCTGCTCCAGTGCATTAAGATGGTTTTTCAGACATGGACGCCAGGCTTGAATTGCGTATTCGACATGGGGGTGAACATACGCACTAAGCACTTGTCGAAATATGGAGCTGTTTATTTGTCCAAACGCCCGTCGCAACAGCCCGACGTGTTGGTTCCTGGTCTTCGAGGCCTTTTTGGATTGCCTGGAGCAACCCAAGTCATCTTGAACCAGGATAGCCAGGTCACGTTCGAGAGTTGATTGTTGTAGTAAGTTCGTTCCCAGCCGGTATGAGTAGCTACCCTGATGTCGGATGGAAAGCACCTTGCATTTACTGACGTTGAATTGCAATAAGTTTTGGGTCGACCATTGATACACCGTATCTAGGTTACCCTGAAGCACATGTTGGTCGGCCTTCGCCTGGATCCTGTGCCAGATCTTGATATCGTCGGCAAACATTAGGAAGTTTGAAGCGATTACCTATGCCAGGTCATTAATAAACATCAAAAACAAACGTGGACCTAGAACTGAGCCTTGCGGCACACCACACTCGACTTGTATGGGGTCCGATAAGGAGCTGCGAACTCTGATCACTAATTGCAGTTGAAGTAGAAAGTTGGCGATCCACCTTAAAAGAGGGTCGCCGATCCCGTACTACTGCAGCTTGGAGAGTAGTATCCGAAGGTCTAGACGATCGAAGGACTTGGAAAAATCCAGGTAGATCACATCAACACCATCTCCAGCGTCAGACGCCTCGGTCCAACTACTACGTGCAATTAGTAAATTCGTTGCACATGACCTCTGTCGACGGAAACCGTGCTGTTCAGGAGTGATGAGGTTGCAGTTTTCCAGATAGCACACCAGTGCATCGGCAACTATGGATTCCAAGAGACTGGATAGTATAGGAAGAAGGGATACTGGGAGGTAGTTGTAGGGATCAGTTCTGCGTCAAACTTTGTGAATCGGGGTTATTATTCCAAGTTTCCACATGGCGGGAACTTGGTTCTGGTCTAAGCAGCGCTGGAAAAACTGAGCTAAAGTTCCTGCCAGTTGGCTTGCTGCTGCTCCCAATGCCTCTGGACGAATGTTATCGACACCCGGCGAGCTGTGTTTGCGTAGAGACGTCAGCTTTTGCAATACAGCCTCCGCGGTAAAAACGATGTGGGTTAGTCCTGGCGAGGAGAAGACAAAGCTTGTTAGATCGCTTGGTGGCAAGACCCTTTGGAACGCGGGAGCATATTGCATCTGCAGCGCGTTTGCTGCTTCCTCAGCCGTAATTCTTGGACCATTAGCTGTCCTGAGTGGAGGAAATCCTTGCCTCACATTTCGCAGGCTACTAACGTGTTTGTACAGCAGCTTGTGGTTAGCAATAAAGATTTTTGCGATGTTCTGCTTATAGACGGCTTTGTCTTCTCTTAACAGTTGAGTGCGGTGGTTACGATGGGCTACGTAGTTGTCCCAAGTTTCTGGTGCTGAAGCTTCTCTGTACACTCGCCATGCTATGTTGCGTACTGTCATCCATTTTTGAGTTCTGCTCCTAACGAAAGAAACGGATGTACACTTATTGCAAACTCTTATCTTCGAAGCCGCTGCAATTAGCTGACTAATTTTTGTGGACGAACTCGAGTCAGGCGACTTCCGCGGGTTCTTCTTCGAGGAACGACCAAGTTGTGGTGTTGACGAGCTAAGCTAATCGATCGTAGCTTGTGATGGTTCGCACTGTCTCATCGTTCTCAATCTGACGTTCCGCATGGCAGATGAATTTGAAACTGATGACTGTGTGATCACTGCGACTGTACGGGTAGTCTACAACTGACACATCAATCATATGCTCCGCGTTGGTATGCACAAGATCCAGCACAGATCGCCTGTTACCAGTTCTGAACCGAGTGGACAAAGTGATGTGACAGTAAAGAGGAACAGTGGTTATTCGATCTTGTAGATCGACTATGATTTGTTCTCCGATCGTGGCAGAAATTTCTACACAATAAACAGTGAAATCACCCATGATAAGTATGTGAGTGAATTTTCACTGTAAACTGCATCTTATAGCAGCCGCTAGGTGGTAGTCGGTTTTGGGTGTTGAGTTAGGGGCGCGGTACACCAAGACAATAAGACAAGCGTCCCTGTCTTTTAACTGCATCCGGCACCAAAGAGAGTTGGGGAAGTGCGAGTCTGAATCCACCACGGCTTCGCACTGTAAGTCGTTTCGGTAATACAGGATTACCCCTCCTCCTTTTGTGGGCCTGTCGTTCCTGATCAGCGACAAGCCCGGTAGCGAAACTTCATTGTCCGTCATTCCCGTGTGCAATCACGTCTCGGAGACACTAATGATATCATATGACCAGGAAGCCTGGCGATCTTTCAGTTCGGCCAGTTTGTTAGAAAGACCCTGAGCATTCGTATACAAGCAGGCCAGCTTCTCAGTCTCTAAGAACCCACTGAGGGATGAAGGGGTCACGTGTGGGAGAATGCCGACCGATGGGATGTCGGCAGTTACTCTTATTTTTGATGGGATAATGCGACCTCGTTTGCAAATTAATTCGGCTAAGGTGCGTCCCAACCTTCGTTTAGACCTACGTCAGAGTCAATTAAAGCAGCAGTCAAGTTATGCATCTGTACATTCGTCGGTATGCTTGCGGCTTCAGTTGTTTTAATATTTGAGCTGTGTAAAGCGTTTGCAACCTTTAACCTAATTTCGGAAGGAAGTGGTTTCCGATTTCTCCACCATCGATCTAAAACATCCGCTGCTTGTTGCTCTGACTGAACCACAAGTTTTAGGATTCTACGGCCTCATCCTCTATAAGTTGGTGAGAGAGGTATCCTGGTGAGCGATAGTGCCACAATATAATCGACCAAAAGTGTTTTACGAATGAACTGCCACTGTTCTAAATCGTGCTTTCCGGTCTCTTGAACATCTTTAGATGTTCTGGCACGCCATGTATGAAGATTGGTTTAGGCGGTCTTACTTACTGTGCCCCTCTACGGTGTTTCTTTTTGATTGTCGCGCGATCCAAGGGACATCAGGATAGATACGTATCCCATAGGATCCGTACTTTAGCGCGCTTGCGGAGAGCAAAACGTTTTCTACGTCGGTGGAGGATTCTAGTTTTACTCGAATAAACCTGGGTTCTCCGTAGTGTGACGAGTTCGGATGACGAGTAATTCGTAATAATTTTATGGTTTTGGCTTTGATACTCATCTGCATGCACAAAGAGTTCCATTGTTCTTGGTCGTCTGATAACTTATCCTGCAATGTGATGGCGGTATATTCATTGACATTTGAGCATACAACAGTCCGGGCACTGTTGTTGGATCCCTTTTTCGTTGATCTACAAGGTATGGTACTCCTTTGTTCTGACCTGCTTGCAAGTGTTGATTTTTTGCTGTTGTCCCCCTATTCGCCTTAACGGTGTTTACAATGGAAGAGGCCGCAACGGCGGCCGCTCGGTGGACCTTTGCAGCAATCTTTGCATAGGTAACTGATGTTCTGGTTTAGTCGCGACAAGAGATATAGGAGCTACAGGTACTGAGGGTTGGTGTTCGGCTGCTTCATCCTTGTTAATGCTAGATGTCAGGTCTAGTGGAATTTGCTTAACCAGACGTTTTGAGTTGTGCCTGATTTTCGTTGTCGTGAATACTGTTTGTCTCTCGTAGGTACGGTCTGTTTTCGCCTGGCGTTCTACCAAAGTTGGAGAGGACAACGGAGATGGAGACATGGCTGATTGCGGTGCAGGGGCAGCTGATTGTTCAGCATTCCGTTGCTCAGAAGCCGCTACACTTCTGTGGTGCATACTCGCTTCCATTGAAGTAATCTTATCGTTTATCCTCTGCTCTGCTTCTGCTGTTAACCTGTCGCATTTCTGAGCTAGGATGAGCAAGCACTTAACGAGGGGATGGTGGAACACGCAGTACAGAACCAAAATGCATCTTGGGAGCCATTTCGCTCCCGTAACTTGTTGGGACACATTTGCATATTTCGTATGATACCATTCCAAACAGTGCGAGCAAGCCAGACGGATTTTTACTACTCGATGACATTCTCTAACCGCAAATGCCTTTCGCCTGGAGCCTCTTCGGTTTCGCATTTCTGCCATTCAGTTTGGTGTCGTTACCTGACTCAGTGGGTTGGTCAGCGTTCTGTACTTTTACAGCTTTGAGAGCGGCGCACATCGGTCAGGCGAGCGTGGTGGTTGCAAGGTCAAATGAGCGGTCGGCGTGGTCGCGCGGTCCGTGTGATGGGTAATGCAGCCGCACTGGCTGACAAGGTCACAAGGAATGGCGAGTCACCGTAACCTGAACAGAGCGCTGAACACAGATTGACAGATCATAAATTCTTTCACAGCTGTGTTGAGAAAAACTGGATCGGAGTAAACTTAAGTTTTTCGGTTTGCCTCGAGAATTCTGTATCGAATAGTGTGACACAGAAAGTCGATCGGCTCAATGTGATTGGGTTAAACGCTTGCGCTTAATCACAGATGCCAGTGAAAACGCTTAGTGATGGCGCAGCCTCTAATCGTAGAAGACATTTCCCCGTATGATGGATCACTGTGTACGGCTGGTAAATCCGGTTCGAATGAGCGTACAGTGACAACGCTGCGAGAAGATGGAGAGAGGATAGAGTGAAATAACCCAAGTGAACCAGGAGCACGCAAATCACGCGCGTGTGGGGATGACCTTGAAATTTGGGGAATCAAGCGCGCACACGACGGTGGCTGGATCGTAGTCCGCACACACACATACACTCAGTGCATGGAAGCGCTCCTCGAGCCTAGCGCGGCCACAAGGACAGTGCACCCCCGTCCTCTCCAGCAACGGCCAACTGTATCCTGGCGCCAGTATGGACGAGTTAGTGGACAGTAGACAGGTAGGCACCTTGTCAACATGCACATCAAGCGCAGCCACGCCGGGGATATCAAGCAACAGCCAATCACTTGAAACGATAAGATAAAACAAATCCAACAATGCATACAGATACGGTGGCGTAACTCTTCGCTAAATTAGCATATGAAGTAAGTTGGTTAGCAACGAATCCGCGATAAGGAAAAAATGTCCAAGTTACTTAAAAATGCTACAAACACAACAAAGTTAACAAAGATAAGCTCAGTTAGAGTAAGCAACGTGGCCAGTTAATAATAGATTATTCCGGTAGGCAGAACAAAGCAAATAAAGTGGAATGAAATGTAGCTAGCTTGTAAAGACCTAGTTTAAGTGTAAGTTGGTTTAGCCCAACTGCGGTGAAGAAGCATCAAGAATGCAACATCAGCCTCAGCATGGGATATATATATATATATATATATATATATATATATAATGTATATGTATATATATACGTAAATTGCATGTTCACAAACGAAAAACCCCCACTTATCATCATTAGCACATTTTATTGACAATTATTTCCTGATTTAAAAATGGCCAAGCAAATGATTAGGTGATGAGAACCTTGTCAGTTGAAGAAGGAATATTTCGATACTGAATTTGAAGCTAAAGGACAATTCGAAGGTCTCGGAGACGACACACTTAAAGTTTATTACAAAAACACATGGCTAGCAACATTTTGGATGATGATTGGTGGCGAATGTCCAACCTCCAAACCCTGCAGACTAGGGTCTACTCTACCGCGGCATAAGGCGTCACTAAATTTGTGTAAACTGGGGTGCGCTTGTGAGGAGTGTTATACTGAATTCTTGGTCAGGGTGGCCGCAAGGCCGGTTCGTAAGTGCAAGACTAAAGTGCCGGTGTATACATTGGACTTCCTTGGCCTTGACCTGAAGGAACGTGACAGTGGAGCTAATTTGACCACTAGTCATGGACTTCTAGAAGCAATTCAGCGATATTATCAAAAAATTTGATTCACGGTAAGTGACTGTCTCTGAGTCTAGTTGCGATAATACAACCCATGTCGTTTACTTCGCTCCACTAGTCTCTTGCATTTATACACGACAATTTGACCGATGGACCTAACTTGTAGAGAAGAGTACGTGACTGGGTTGAATGATATTCCGACTTGCTCACCCTGTGTTGTGTGCACCTGGAATTCGAAGAATCGATGAAACAAAACAGTCACGATCCAGAGAATCGAAGAATAGGAAACAGTGGGAGGTGGGGACAGGTCGACTACTTTCGCATGACATTTAGTGTGTGATGTTCTCATTTCCTTCAACAGTGCTATAATATCGTTGTATGAACAACAACCACCAGAAACAAATTCATTGCTTAGGAGTCGCAGACGGTGTCCGGAGCATGGTGCATCGATATCGTACAAGAGCAACATGAATTCCACTATAACCACTAGTGCAACACCAGGGTGTTATTTACAATAGACAGTTGGACTGAACTAATGTGTCTTGTTGTAGAAGCTGATGTAGTTTAAGTTCTCCAAAACATTCAGCCGTCTGGATCATTACATTCTCCTCTGTAAACTTCGGGGGTGCGGTATTGGTGAACCTTCCTAATGTGAATGGAAAACTTCCCCACTACAATGGTCTGGAGGTAAAAGTGCCTAAATCCGTATAATGTCTTATACATTTTGGGCGTAGTGTGCCACAAGGCTCGGTACTGAGTCCCCAGCTAATCTTGACCCTTAATGACCACCTGCTTCACTTAATTGCATTAATGGCTTTAATTTGTGTATATGACATCAAGGTATGTCCAGGGAATAAAACTCCAAACACACACATACGGCTTCAGGACGACCTTATCAAGTAAATGTAAAAAAATATGTTGAGTGCTTCATTCATGACCAAAACGGTTCACGCTTATACCCTGGGTTAACAATGTCGCCGGTAGCGATCTTGCGAAAAGGACCTTGGCTTCCCGGAGCAGTCCAAAGTATTGCATTCCGAAAGTAGAGTTTTGTGTTACTTTAACTTTCCGCCATCTACACTGTGCATGCATCCACTCTTAGGGGCCATATCTAATTCAAGCGTGGAAGCTATAGCATAACGAAGTTTCCATTATTCGGAAGAGCCCGCAATATTACGAGTCCAAAAATATCAGAGGACTGTTCTATTTGAGTTTTCAACTGCGACTGAGATTGCAAGGCTTTTTCAGTGGACAAGCTCGTTGTCTGTTTGGTGAAATTATCATGGTTTAACGGATAATAAGCAACTTTGAGCAAACGTTGTGCAACCAGTTGAAACCCAGTCATAACAGGAACCCAAAACGCCAACGTCGCAAAGTGGTGGTGCAATACAGTTACTTGGGGGTGCAACCGAGACATCTTCTCGGTACCTGTTCGCCAAACACGGAATCTACTAGTTTGACAGAACATTGACCGTGTTCAAACACCTTATGGTCCATGTACTTGATCTCACACACCACCTTATTTGGCCCCTCTAACCCATCAGAAGGGCAAACTAGGAAACTGACGAGTTTGTTTCTCTCGCTGTTGTTCTGTCTCTTTCGGAGTGATATTTTTGCCATATCGACAGCATGTGTGCCAAGGCGGAAAATTCACCCATCACGGGTGCATATAAGTACATTCTTGACTTGATAAGTTGTGACAGCATTACCAGTTGCATTAAACGTAGTGTGGGCAACTCTGTCGGACAAAACTTTGATTCTTGATGACAAATTTATAATTGGTTGTTGTTTTGATCGATTTCTTGGAACCCCCTCCGACTATACGTAATAGAAGTGATCAAACAGCACTAATTATCGACTCACTAGGCGGTGGATCATGCCTTGCCCAGGAGAGGCACTCTTTGGGTTCTGTGAATTAACGGTAGCCTATAAGGCATAGCATCCATTCGTTTATTTTCCGAAGCTGTAGGTCAGACTGGTTTACATTTCAGGGTCCATAGGATTTGGAACATGAAATTTCTATCAAAATTCCAAATAAAATGCCGGAAATTATGAGATGGCCAAATGACTGCTGCATTATATCGCATGATTTCTCTCTCAAACTGCGACCCGGCACTAGTACTTCGTTCGGTCACCGTAGGCTTTGGCTATCGGAATAATCACAATGGATGAGCTTATTCTGAAGAGTAGCATTCATCACCGAGATGGTGTTCATCTTAAATCTACTGTCAGCACTTTCATTCTACAGTTGCGTAAGGTAACAATTCACATAGTAAACCACTGACTACTTTTGCCGCAGTCGCCATGAGGCCTTTGTTCTGTTCCTATACTGGAACAGTCTCTCGTACTGCCAAGAAATAAATAAAAGATTTCATTTAAAAATAGGGTAACTATGGTGTGAATTGCTTCCTTGAGTGGAGCACAGGTGAGCAGTGATCATCTAGGGTTTGAAAAACACTGTTCACCATTTTGTTTCAGTTTGTGATTTGTTATCCAGGCAGATCCGGTAAGGTGTAGATGTAGCTTAAGTTGGGTTAGCTGAATAGACGTTGACCATATCACCTGAATGGGAATCAAAAAAGGCCACTATTTCGAAACTGGGAAAAAGCTCTACTGCAGGAGAAGCCTGACCCCCATGCTACCTGCATTGCGGTGCTCCTGTTATCTTGGCGTCTGTATTTTTGATTGTAACAGTCGATATAATAGTACTCTTTAGTATCAAACACTAGACTGAATTTAACAAATTCCGTTGGATAGGTTGCACATAGGCTGTGTAATGAACTAAGGACCGTTGTCGCCCGATTACAACAAAGCAAACATGCCATAGTTAACAAAAGGATCATCGAAATGGCGGAGAAGGTTTGGCTTGGTTCAATAAGTCACGAGCGCCTGTAAGCGCTAGTAATGCCGTTAATCCAACAGAACGGAATTTACCTTTTGCAAACGCACCAAGTGATAATTTAACCCGAGAAAAACCAGCGTACCAAATGCTCAGATTACGGGATTCCTTGTGTACTGTTGCGCAGTAAACCCTTATTATCATCCGTCATTTCTGAGTTGGAGGTGATAAGTGTCTGATTTGGGCAATTTAGTTCCCGCTTACTGGCGGGTGAAGAGGGAACTACGATGAACGCATGTGCCGGCTGTAGCGGTACAAGCTGCGCCCCAGTGGACCACTCATTCATGTCTATTGCGGAAATCTAACTTAACCCGGAGTATTAGGTTGGTTTTTGCAAAGTTCTATCGTTGTTTCAAGCTTCTCCTCGTACCGATGATGATTCCCCAAGCAAGGTACGACGGTTCATTTTTTTCCAGATACTATTGTCTGTCTAACTTGGTCGAGTTGTAGGCTTTCATGAAGATCGTATGATCCTCACACCTTTGCATGCACTTCATCTGCGAAGCGTTTAATAGCAAAAGCCAACTAGTCATTAACTTATGCGCAGCTGTTGAGCCGTAGCAACGTGCAACACCGTGGGAGGGGAATTTACCTATGTCAGGTTGGCTACTAATGCATGTTGGGGTTCGGATCAAAGTTGGTCCAGAGAATTAGCGACAACCCGGCACGGTCTTCAGCCAATCTCTTGACCAATTGAATGCAGACCTCCAGTCGTATCGATCAAAAAAGCATGCCACTTACTGCGTCCTTTATACTGGTTTTGTCTAAAGGCACTAAAGTCAGCTTTAGAACATTTACTTGGGCTGGATGTAAAAAACAGCTCTCCAATATGGGACAGAATTGTATCAAAATAAATTCTTGGTTATTCTATAGTAAATTCAACAGCCACAGCGAGTAGGCGCGCAGTGTCTCAAATACTATACCCAGTTTTGTCCCACCGTTATAGCCACACTGTTTAACGAGTGTTCTATCTGGAAATTTTCAGAGCTCCGCACAAACGCTCACTTGTGGGTACACGCACCAAGCGCTGGATGATGAACTTCAATACCAGAGCTACCTAAAGGAAAAAATAGACTTGGTGCAAGACAGCCCAGCATCAAACGTAAGTACAGCATAACTAGTTTGAGATAATGTTTTTTATCAATGTAGAACCTTGCTGTCGAAAGCGAACTTCGCGACATTTCAGTAAGTCTGTCCTTGTGAAGTGTAAATTCGTCTCATCATTTTCAGAATATTATCGATGTTAATCAAGAGTGTTTACATTACCTTGGAGGCATCACGAGTTTGGAGGATTTTTATTCAGTTAGTTTCGTTTTTATTTTCGTAACACAAAAACCACAGGATATCACAGCATTTAACACAAAGCGTGCTCTGGCCTTGGTATCCCAACGGATGGGTGCAAAATTTTGGAAAAGGGTAAGTGATGTTTAGAGCATTTCTTGATGAGTCACTACCATTCCTGGTATGGTGGAAAGCACATGTAGCAGCAGAATCATGATCATAAAACGCGTAAACATTGAACTTCACTTATTATCAGATTATCTCCTTGGTCAGTTATGACTCCGTGCACTGAGTTACTATGAAGTCCTTTCAATTCAGTGACGTTTCTTGCTAGTAATACCCGTTGATGCTGAAGGTAAAACGAAAGAAAGTGAGTCCATTAGCACATGCAGAGAAAACGGTTGTAACTTTATGGTGGAGAAGCTGAGAGTCGGCTTTTTGTGAGAGCACATAACACGGCTGCGCTGCTAGTGGTCGAAATGACCAAGTTTCCATTCGATCTGAATCGCGGTTGTATGGTGTAATCTGTTCACCTTACGGTTAGTCATTAACCATTGTAACAAGCGTTGCGCGCCGTGAGTGGGTGAGTAAAAGGGTACAATTTTCGTCTAACATCCCACTGGTCCCGGGTTCGATGACTGCTATCTCCATCTGATGAGAGCAAACAACCTCGAAACGAGCGTAGTGATTTGCAGTGTTTTCGCACGGGCAAGACCCAATTTGCATCTGCTTTAGCCTCGGTCCTCGTGATCGAATGATCAATGTTCACTGCAGTGGGAATCGCCATCTGCCATCTCTAGCTGATGAGTGGTAATAACCTCAAAACGCGGCATGGAGTGCAGTGTTTGCAGGCGGTCAACACCCAATTCGCTTCTGTTTCATCAGCAGCGGTCCTAATGATCGAATGACCAAGGTTCATTTCAATGGGAATCTCGGTCCACTTCGAGATTGCGCGTTGCAATCTATCCACACAACGTGTACTTCAAATGACTTTCCAATGTGTCATTAACCGTTGTGCCAAGCTTTGCCCGTCGTGTCCCGGTGACTTAGGGGTAGCGGTCACAACTAACATCCCAATGGTTCCGGGTTCGATGCCTGCTATCTCTATCTGATGAGGACAAAGAAGCTGGAAACCCGTAATGCTGTGCACTATTTTCGCTCGAGTAACACCAGATTCGCACCTGCTTCAGATCTGGTCCTAGTGATCGAATGGCCAAAGTTCATTTCACGGTTAATCGCGGTCCACTTTGAAATTGCGCGTCGCAATCCATCCACACAACACGTGTTTCAGCATAATCCTCCAATCGTAACATATATGTGTTGGCTACATCATGTTGCAACTCGACTCTACTTGTTGGTTTAGCTGAGCCCTAGAAACTAGTGCGGCATTATGGTACGCACCAACTAGATGCGCTCCCACCATGGGTCACGATTTGCCATTTCGTGAACTAGTTACTGTGACCCTTCACAAAGCCAGGCGAAGTCTGGTCACGTAATCGAACTATCTGATCCATTGAACGCAGGTGATTTAGTATCATAAACTGATCTAATGTCACACCATTTGGCTCGCTGATAAACACAAATTGGTGGCCCACATCTACGCTTCTCTGGTGCCTTTGTCCCACATGGATATTGTTTCGAAGCACAAGCAATCCAACAAGAAAGCATTTTGTTGGCACCCTTAAGCCACAGGAATAAATGTCTTTGTACGTATTACAACGCCAGCTTAAATCTAGCACTGTGCAACTCAACTGGGAAACGCTAACGTCTCGTCCTGTCTATGAAAGGGTACGAATGTGAAAAACCACTTAGGTCACAGTAACTTCTTCAGCGTTTGCGACGTCAGATATGGTATGGCCACAAACAATTGTCCAATAATTAATGGACAACAGCGGCGGCTCTGCGGCTGTGTAAACCAATAGTGTCGACCGAGTCAAACAGCGGTACATTGCAATTTTGAGCTACGAAGTATGTGCCAAGACGTGCATCGCTCCGTGTCCTCATTCATTACTTCTTAACCAGAAGCTGCGCGCGACCGCAAAAGAAACATAGCATTTATAAACTCCAATTGTATCCAAGCATTGTACCGTCGAAGTTCTGTTACCAATGCAACAACCAGCGCAGAGCCATTTGCGATCGGGAACATTATAACGCGCATCACATATACTGATAAACCCAGAAAACATATTCTCTTAGAGCCCCACGTGACCCCTCTGGTATACAAACAGGATATTCACTGAAAATGAATATTTCCGGTGTCTTATTACTATGGACGAGGGCGGTTTGTTGTCAGTGATATTGTAGTGAGAGCGACGGTAGCGGTGCACATTCTTTATTGCCAACGCACAACGGGTTCACAGGCTAGCACTCACGCATGTAATATAGAGGATATTTCCCGAGCTTCACGCACCACACCTTGTTATTTCGCGCGGCGTCACATTCATGCCCCGGCTTCGGAGCATGAATGTAAACGCTCGCCGATTTGCCCTCGTATCTTCGCTTTCGCGTGTCCTATTCTGACCGGGCTTGATTCGTTCTAATACTCTTGACTTGCTTAATCGGGGTTGCGTCGCTCTCCTAGTGATTATTACTGGAGGCGCGGCCAAAAGTGTATCTCTCCGGAAATGTGGGCTGTTCACCAACACCTCCCTGGCCGTTCTCGGCCTGGGGCTGATACCCTTTGTTGTTCGTTGTCCATTTCCGATTTGTTCCTTAGGCCCGAGCTGCTTTGTCGACTTCCGTCCCCGGTGTCCTCGTTACTTTTCACCTTCCTTAGTTTTTACGGCTTGTCCGTTCTGCCAGTGATTCTCGCCTTTCGTGCCACTACACCCGCTCCTTCTCGAAGATCTGCTTCCATCGTATACCATGGTCGCAGGAAAGCTGTATTCACCCAGCGTTTCGCCATCCCATCGTCAATTCTGAAGTTAACTCCTTTCCTATCGATTATGGTATATGGTCCTTTCCACCGTTGGTTGAACTTGCTCGCATCTGGTCCTCTATATGCCGGTGGATCATTATTGCACAGTCTTACTGGGTCTCCTAGGTAGAACAATCTCCATTTTTGTGTCGAATATCATGCGCCATACTACTTTTGTTTCGTACTTGTCGTGCCGCTGTTCCCATTCTGGCAGTTATTTGTAGTCCCCTGTGCTACCTTGCTGGATGTTCACACCCGCGATCCATCGCCAACCGTGTATTGAGTGTAATTCTCGGCTCTCTCCCAAATTGCAATTCGAAGGACCAAACCGTGGTGCTTGACAGCATTCTGGTTCGACAAGCGAGTAGTACTTCGGATGGTGCCTCTTTCCATGCCAGCTTTGTGCAGTTTATCCATATCTTCGTCGTCCGGTTAAACCGTTTGTGAGTGATATGCTGAGGTACGCCGTCTCTGGATGACCCATTTCGCTAAAACTGCTTGGAACGATTTTGACTCAAAGCGAAGACCTTGGTCAGTGACAACGGAAAGCGGAATTTCGTACTGCGCCGGTCCATTGAATTCGAACATCCGTGCCACCCTTTCGCCTGTTTTGTCTTTAATAGGTATGGCCTCGACCCGTCGTGTGAAATCATCAGTCATCACAACGATGTGAGCGTTAACTAATCGGCTCAACGGCAACGGTCCAGCCCCTGGGCACTGTAGCACTTTGGTAACTTCAATCGATTGCATTGGCGATCTGGGCGCTTCCGCCTCCCAGCTAGTTTGACAGTTTGGGCACTCCTGTATATATGCCACTACGTCTCTCCGCATGTTATGCCAAAACACTCGTCTCCGTAACAAGTCAAAAACTCTTACATCCCATATGTGCATTATAATGAACCATTTGAATTATCCGTTTCTGTTGATCTGATGGGATAAAGAGCAGTTTCCTTCCGGTTGTTGCCAACAGCAAATTGTCATTTACTGTGTACAACCGGTCCCAGATTCTAACGAGTTTCTTCACCTCATGCGATGTTGGATCCTGCTTGATGCCCATTTGTAAATGACTGCACAGCCATTCCACCAGTTGGTTCCTCCTTTGTATTTCGAGTAAGTTGCTTTCCACTGCTGTGCCTCCACACACCTGTATCGCCCCGTCTGGTATGATGTCATCCAACGACGGCCGCGACAGCACATCAGGTAGTACGTTCTGCGTCCCGTCTACGTGCCGGATGGTGAAGGTGATTACGATGCCAGGTGAATATAATTGTGACCCTTTGGACTATAACAGTACTTGTCCACTGACTCACATTGTTTTTCCCCTATGTCGTCCGAATTTGCTGTAAAAACTGTACCAATTATGCACCGATTCTCCCGGCCTGAAGAACCTTTTGAGGCGAGATTGAAGTGTCGCCGATTCACAACAGCCATGCAAACCGATTGTCTTCAGGACAGTTTTGAAAGTACAAATCTACTCGGAGATGAACATTGGGTGTTGCGCCCGAAAGCACTGAACTTCACTACTGATTTCGAACATCTTTAACCACATCAGGGGAGGAAAGCAGACACACGAACCCCGATCCTTTGGGATATCAGTCGAAACCTCTAACTCTAAACGACTGAGTCTCGGCAGGCAGTACTAATTCCCTCTGTGCAAGTGATACGTTTGATGATACTTGTTCATGATATTACAATTGCAGCTACACTAACAGTTGTAAACGTATTGTCGTTGAACGGTCTTAATAGACCCAGTTGACTGGACCTAGCCTGAGTAGGAGTCCTTGAGTAACATTCGGCGTAATTGCCACTTAAGATTCTTTGTGCATATGTTGTAAATTCTAGAAAAGCGAAATGAAATGCCCTTGGTAGATCAGCAGTGGGACAACTGAGTGTCCATGACACACGCCGAAATTTCAGCCACCCTGAAGCTGTCAGTCTACCCCTCAGATCATCTGAGATTAACCCAATACTGAACATTACAAGTGACTGTTACTTATGGATCAATGGGTGAAGACCGAGTTCAGCAATCTCATCTGTAGGTGGTTAGCGGTTACTAGGGCATCCGTGGCTCTAAAGCTTATCTCAACTTAGTCATTGTATCTTGCCGCATGCTATCAATTCCAAGTACGTCGAAATGACTAGTTGGAAAATTTTCGTTTTATTTGCTTACTTTTTCTATCCTTTTGCAAACTCTCTTCCCTTTCTCGAAGAAATTATCCGGTAACGTGAAAAGAGCCTGGCAAAATCTTGGACGGTACTCAGAGCTGGTCACCCTGCATTTGAAACATGCCGCTGACTTTCATCAAGTAAGTGAGCATTGCTTTAAGTACTCTGTTCGTCCTGGATGCATCTATTTGTGGCACTGCGAGGCCTTTTGTGGAAAGGTTTAGCTAAGTTACAATCCATCTGAAAGTCATTGTCATATTCAATTCAGATATCACTTGTGCTTTGGTGGAGTTCTTTGCATACTAGGACTGATTTTTGAAGGGATGGATTTTACTGCCATCCTCCTTGGAATTCAACTCTCCCTACTCTTTTGTGAGATAAAAAAGAATTTGATTAGCTCGATGTAGTTTGCACGCACTTGCCTGATAGATCGTTCAGGTCATGTATCCCGAAAAACACCACCATGTCTCTCAAAGTAGCGTCGATGTCTCCACACAAGTAACCCATGGGGTATACCACATGACACATCTGGTTTATTGAACACACAGAAAATTAAACGCCCTTCGTGAACGACTGAAAAGTTAAGTGAAACCAGATTGAAGGTCCAATCCAAAGCAGAGCGACACAACAGTATGATGCATGAGATTTCTACCTGTATTTCGCATAAGGATAACTACGGATCATTTTCAAAACCGTACTAGCCAATTTAAAGTATTCAGGTAACGCCTAAATTGGCGCTTTCAAGAACAGACATCGCCCATTCATCAAATTTAGCGACCATACTTTGGATATGTGTGGGAGGACCCAAATAAGTCACACGCTAACACTAAACGGTTTGTTTTTAAAAGTTCAATAGTGAATTCAACAGCCTTTTATAGAGTCTACGTTTAGCTGCTTCAAGTGCAATTTACGCAACATTTGCATTATTAGCAAGTCTCGGAGGAAGTACTTTCCATTTACTGTCTCCAATTGACCATACACTCCAAACGAGTCATGTTGTTTCGCTTACGCCATCGACTTATTCTAGTGCAGGTGGACCCGTACGATTCAACATCTGACTGCCAACGCATGAAATTGGATGCCTCGTATATCTGTCACGTGATATTATAGATCGTACGAACATGAGTAGCACGTACGTTGGCTGGGATATCATGGATGAGACTGACCGTGCTTCACCTAGGTCAGTCAAAGCTTAGTGCACTCACGTCAGTGAGTGAATTTATTGGCACAACTGCTTCGGCTACACCTGGTTGCATTCCATCGTGACAAAACTGGACGCTAACGTGGTGTGATTTTTGTGTTCCTCAATGATTTATTGAGCTATGCTGCATGATGCTATTTTGCACCTTCAGAACCATTGAGACCAGATTGGTCAATGGATAAAGGCCAGACAAACTCAGCCTCGCGGTCGTCCAGGTTGGGGGTTGGAATGAGGCTGGCTCCTTACTCCATAAAAGGGGCTCTTCGTAGTCCAGTGCCAAAACCCCGCCGCCTTGCGGTAAGGTTTTTGAACCAAAGGCTTTGGTTGAGAACCCTAATCGTTTTTCTGTCTAGGCCTAGGCAACCTGACAGTATTCTGCCCACGCAATACAATAAACCTTTCCTACAACAATTTCCTGATGCTCTGGCTGTCGCAGAGGATAATCAATAAAGCCCTATCTGTGCATCGTGCGTGGTGAATAGGGGTTTGGACGCTACTACTCAGACCTTCCCGTCTTCTTATTTCCCTTCTTACGCTTTTTCATCCTTATCGTCCCGCTCCAACCTTACTTTTATCCCCCTATTTGTAATCCTCCAAATTTTAGCCCTCCCCACCTTGCTTCAATAGTCGCTTGTCTTCTAGTTTCAACTCACACAGTCGCAGGGCGTCGCTCAGTCGACAAGTCCATGATCAACAAAGCGGACAACATCAGTTCATCTGTTTCTCGTTGGAGTCCTCGAGTCTCATTAAGACTGGCATGCCTCAACGTGCGCACTTTGCTACAGATTGGCCAACAGGCAGCACTTGCCTACACACTAGAGACCCAGTAGATCGATATTTGCTGTTTATCCGAAACGCGCCTGCAACATCCGAGCCCCGTGGTTGCCCTGTGATCCCCCACATGCGACACTTTGGGCACATTCTCAATGGGCCTGTCTGGCGATGATGCAGCTTCAAATGCCGGTCAGGCTGACGTCGGCATTGTTCTGAGTCCCTGATCGATTGGATCCCAGTCAACAGTCGGATGTGCGCCGTTAGAGTAGCTGGTTCATTCCACGCTACGAAGTCGTGCGTGAACAAACGGTACTTGTTTGTTATTGCGGCCTACGCCCCCAAAAACTGTAGCACTGATTCGGTGAAGGATGCTTTCTATTAACAACTTCACGATCGCTTTCGTTACAGAAGAAGCACGGAGAATGTGGTGTTGGCTGGCGATCTAAAGGACCAAGTCGGAAAATTGTCCTCTGACGAGCTTCATTTGGGCGGTCAACGTGGTTTAGGCTTGCGTAAGGATATCGGTGAGCGATTGCTACAGCTATGTGAAGATGCTCGTCTCCTACTCGCGAGTACAAAGTTTGGAGACAGTACGCGCAGAAGCGTGACTTGGCGCCTACCAGCCTCAGGCCAGCCATGGACGCAAATGGATCATATCGCGATCAATTACCGCTGGAGAGGATGTGTCCAAAACCGTCGCTCGATTTGGAGCACGAACTTGGACTCTGACCACGCACTTGTCTGCGCCGACCTCAGGGTGCCTTTCGGTGAACGTCCGCAATGTCGATGTGAACGGATAGACACTAGCCATCTGGCGAAGCCAAGTGTTCTGAATATGTGTCAAAGTGCGCTGACATCCGGGCTGAGTAAACGCCTACTGAACACCGCCGAAAACCACTGGTCCTATATTCGCCAAACGTTACTATGAGCAGGCGTGTCTTCATGTGGCAAATCAAATTGCCAAACTGGATATTGGGTCTCCACACAGTCTCTAGAACTTATGGATGCTCGCCGACGTATTCCGGCTGAAAGCGTATACAATGATGCTGGTAAAATTCTCAGGGCAAAATTGCGTGCTAGCCAGAAGAAGGACGGCGAAGTCTGTTTGTCCCATCGTGCCTCGGGGATGAAAACATCCGCTGCCGTTGTTAATCATCGTAAGGTATTCCGTCTGATACGGGAAACAGGCAGCAGGAGACCATACGTGACTAGAGTGGGCAGCCGATCCGCATCTTGTCAAAGCGCTTGGAGCTTTGGGCCGAACACTTTGCAGGGCAATTTAATCAATCTGAGTTATCGGTTCCTCTTTCGGGCATTGAGTGCCCTTCTCCTTGGGCCATGTCCTTGGATCCGCTCTCACGTGCAGAAGTCGAATGTGAGATCAGGTTGTTGAAATTGCATAAGGCCGCAGGAACAGATGGAATTCCCCCACCACTCTTAACCTTCGGGGGACCTACTCCAGTAGATGATTTACACGAGTTGCTAGTGTAACTTCGGGAGCAAGAGTCTGTCCCGACAGACTGGAATCTCTCAGTCATCGTTGCAATTTTCAAGGAGGGCTCCCGTTCGGAATGCGATAATCATAGAGGGGTCAGTCTGATCTCAAGTGCATAGTTCGGGCAGAGTGAGGGTTTATAGCAAACTGGCCAGCGATGTGAGAAAAGGTTGCCTGCTGTCACCTTTCATAGTTAACTTTGCAGTTGACGGTCATGGAAACAGCATTCGCTGGACATGATCTACAAGGGGTGGAGATACTTCCTGGTGAGCGACATCTTGACTTGGAGAATGCGGACGATGCTGCTCTAAGCAGTGATAACTCCCAAACATGTCAAACAACACTGGACCGATTAGCACTGACTGTCTATCGTTTTGGGCTATGCTTTGCTTCATCGAAATGCAACGTACTTCTCCAAGATTGGCAGGGACCCACCACTGTGCTAAAGGTTGGTGGTGATCAGCTTAAAGTCGTTCAGGAAATCAAATACCTGGGCAGCTATATTAGCGCCTGTGGAATCGCAGATGAGGTTACGAACCGTATAGCAAAAGCTAGAGGTGCTTTTGCCAATCTCCCCCACCCGTGGCGCAGACGGCACATTCCTCTCGCCCTGAGGGGCAGAGTTTATAACGCAGCTGTCCGTTCAACCCTCCTATGTGGTTGTGAAACCTGGCCCATCAGGTTGACAGACTTAAAGAGGCTCTTCACATTCGATCATCGCTGCCTTCGCAGCTTAGCTCATGTCTGGTGGGAGCACCGCGTGAGCAATAAGCGTGTTCGGCGTCGCGTATTTGGTGCAGGAAAAGCGAGGGAACTGCTCAGCACTATTATATCAAGCACCAGGCTCCGATGGCTGGGCCACGTGTTACGCGTGCCAGCACACCGACTCCCACGACGTGCATTGTTTGCGCGTTGTGGGTGCGGTTGGAAGAAGAGGAGGAGATGCCAAGCGGTGACCTGACCGAGAGGAATGAAAACGCTCACTTCGAAACTGGAGTCGGTTGGTGCATCCCGACTGCCTGGCTGGGGTCCTAAGGACGATGAACACGTTTGGCTGTACACACTTGTTGATATGGCTAGGAGCCGGATCCAATGGCGTTTGTATTGTGAGTTTCTTTGTCCAACCCCTCCTTTTAGATTCCCCCTCCAATCCCGATCTCATGCAAAACGCATAATGTAATATTTAACGTTATAATTTTTATAGTGTAATTTGTGTACTTTGTAGTGTAATTTTTTAGTCTTATCTTTTTGTATTGCAGCACATTAGCTGAGGTGTGTTTCTCACCCTCAGCTAACGTGTATTTATGATGATGCTGATAATAATAATACTAATAATAACAATAAGAATAACAATACTAATAATAATAATAATGATGATGATGAGGAGGAGGATGATGATGATTGCATTCTACCTGTGGCACAATATGTTGGCACCTAGCTTTAAGTACCACAAGTCTGCCTTGTTATCCGGGTGTGCTAGTTTTAGCCTGCACTAGGACTAGGCGACCCTCGTAGTATCCTTAATCCGCGTGCGCTGCTGTGGATTTCGTGGCAGCGAAGCTTCGGTATTGCGTCCCGGCGTATTGCTGACGCCTGGCATTTTGTTGGGAAGAAATAGTTAGAATTGTTTGCTAGGGACAAACTACGGCCCAACGCTATCTCCTAGACCTAGGTGTACTCTCATTTTGCGACTTGTAATTTGTGGACAACAAGAACAGACTGCACCGAAACGGACTGTGCATGCTCTAAGTGCGCAAACGCAGCTTCTGCATATTGTCCGGAGAGGTTCGTCCCTTCCTGCCAGTTATAAGACCAATGCTAATGCATTGGCGGGGCGCAGATAGAACGGGTTCAACGTGTCGTTATCCGGTTCATCCGCAGTTTGGGTGGCTTAACGTGCGATGACAGTTGTGAGAGGTTGCAACTGTGCACCCTGACCTATCGTCGGTTTCCACTTGATCTCATTATGACCTACCGTATTCTACATCAAGATGACTTCCCCATGCTGAGGCTATTGCTTCCCTTGGGCTCACAAGTGAGCTCAACATACGCGGACACCATTACAAGATTGTGCTTCCAGGTCCGAACTGAGTTCCCAATCTCCTGTGCTTTGAACGGCTTGAGGTCTACGTTTGAAACAGTTTGCCGGAGCATAGAGTAGGAGCAAACTCAGTGTTGCAGTTAAAAATATTGACGGATGTGCGAGAACGACTACCCACTACCATTTCACATATGCGAGTCCCAAGTTTCTGTAATTTGGGCGTTTCATTTCACCATATCACGTGAGAAATTGAAGAATGATCCAGGCTTTAACAAATCACAGTTTATTTTTTAAACCTTTTTGATCATAAATCGATGGAGTTTTACAGATTCATGTTTCTACTGCCCACAGTACGGTATTCATCTAGGTACCACTTCATTGGAGTGAGGTACCTATTGGCTCCCACTCATGTTGATCAAGGAGAAAATAAGCAATGGAAAGGTGGCACGAAGGTACTAACAATTCTCACTGCATTCTGTGTTCGGTGCCTACACTGATCGAACGCTCATTCACGGCCTCACAGGGTGGCAGTAGATACACAGGATGGCAGTGGATATACAGGGTGGCAAGCTACGTTTAGAAACGCAAGCGACTACTAACTATAGGGCCCCTTGTCAGCCAGTCAGCTAACAGAACACAGAAGGATGTCAAGGTTAGGGTAGAGACTATCGGATGGTACAAAATTCAAGTTGAGTCAGATCAAGCTAAGCTTTGTGCGCCCACATAGAAGCATCCAACAACTCATCACGGCTTGACGATATTTCGTTATGATTCACAGCGAAATCGCCTGTGCGACGATTTCTCTTAGAATGCTTGCTCAACGTGCCCTTTTTCCCTCCGATGGAAAACGCTTAATAACCTGAGCAATGAAACACAAAGTCGTGCGATTGCCTGAGACGGTTTTGTTAGCCCATCAGATGTGAAGGCTTGTCACTCACGACCTTATGTACTATGCAATCACACTTCGTCTCTGGCAGAGACAACAAGGAACATGGCTCAAATCCCTCTGATGTGACGAATGTTAAGTACTATTGGCTGCGCAATATGCGCCATGGTTCTTCAACAAAGCATGCAGTCAGATGGAACAGTAACTCCTACCAGGTACCTAACAATTGACTATCCATGTTAACTGTCAGAAACTGCAGACGAGCGATTCTCAGGATTAGCAGGAAATTGTCGACCTTAGTTGATATGCTATATCTACTCATACAGACTAACATGTCATGCATAGTCTTCACTTATTGTCTCTGACAACGAGATGAGGTTATCCCGGACAATAAGCATTGATTCTATCTAGCGTTCCATTGAAAGCAAGACGAACCGTTTTACAACAAACGGATAGTACGGACGCTTGTCACCCGCATGCAGCCATGTTTACCGGTACGAAACATCATAGAAAAAGATGGACGGTTTGAGTGTATAGCCACTGCGCTTGGTAAGAGTTATTATCGGGCACGACAGGCATTTTCGAAACAACCGTGTTTGGGCAAGGCTAGCCTAAGACGACATAAGTGAAAGTACTCAAGCCGAAGATAGGTTGATGAAACGGTGCTAGCACGAAGCGTAAGCCAAGTTAGATTAGGCACAGGCAGTCTAAGCTGAGCCAGGGCAGTCACATCTAAGCTAGCCTGGTGTACGATAGCTAACTTAAGCTACGCCGATCCAACCTAGGTGACGCCGAGGTAGTGGTAGCTAGGTGAGGCTAGGCGGAGCGCCGTAGTTCGTGCAGCGGCGTGCTTTGTGGTTGGTTGGTGACTGTGTGGTCCCGAGTGACAGGCCTTTGCATCTGATAAGCGGACGAAACCATCTCAGTTTCTCGTATGGCGTTGCATTTCATTGCCTAGAAAATGGATCCTTTTTCCTTGAAGACTCTACTTGATAAAAACTTGGTGATCCTTCTCAAGAATGGTTCATTGTTTTGGGTGGTATTTTCTACAATTCACACGAACACTAGGGATATACTACAACGTAGCATCAGTGCAAAATATCATACGTCAGATAAAGGTGAGAAATACAATGCTGTTGTTGTGCCGCAGTGCAAAAGATAAGATGTATGTAGAAGTAGGGTTGTAACATATTATAAAATACAAACTTGAAACCGAAAAACAAATAACATTGCATGTATCGAAAATGAGGTCGTAGTTGGAGGGGGAAGCTGTGGGAGAGAAGGACAAAGGAACTCACAACACGAAAGCCCTTGCGGTCGGCTCTTCACCATGTCAACGAGTATACCCACTAAACCTGTTCATTGTTCTTTAGGACCGCAACGCAGCAGTCAAGGGACACCCACTGACGACAAGTTAGAAGTGACGGTTTTCAATGCACTTCATTAAGTCATCGCTGGCCTCCCCTCTTCTTCCATCCATACCCAGGTCACAAAAGCAGCATATGGCCCAGTCATTGAAGCCTGGTGCGCGAAGTAACGGCATTCATCGGTACACTCGTTCTTCGTGAACCAAATGCGAGATGTCGAGCATCATCATTGCTAACGAGGTTTTCTCACCAGACATGCGTTAAGGTGCGAAGACAACCATGGTCAAACTTAGCCCCTTAATATTTGTCGATATGATGGGTTAAGTTTCACAACCGTACAAGAGGTTTAAGTGCACTGTTGCGTTGTGTACTCTGCTGTCCAGGGCAAGAGTGATGTCCCGCCTGTGCTGCAGGTGGCTGAGATGGGAAAAAGCTATGGGAGCTATTGCGATGCGCTTCGTGACCATATGTTCTGTTCAATGAGCGCTAAGATAGCTGCTTTGGTGCTTAAATTTCTGAACGATTTCTTGCTGATCACCGATAAGCTAAACGTTAGGGTGAAAGTGATTTGCATTTCCAGGGTGCAAAGCATAGCACGAAACGACTGATGGAAAGCGTTAAATTGTCCAGTGCTGCTTGGCGAGTTTGGGATTTATCAGATAAGGACAATGCTGTCGGCATACTCCAAACCAGGTAGTCGATTGTCTGGGAGAAGCTTTGCACCTTACAGGTCGTGCCCATGTTGGTGGATGTATGTGCACTTACAACCCCGTCGCAGGCTTCCACCGAAGTGATTTTGGAGATTGGCACATATACAAGTGCATGATCGGAGTCCACGCTTGTGCTCTAAATGGTCGTGTCCAAATCCTTTGCTTTGTTTTTACCGTCAATTCGCTTAAACTACTCACACTTCTAGTTAGCACTTGTTGGCCTATCATGTTACCTTGCACTTGATTAGTTGCAGTGTGAACCTCTATCGATTTAATTGTACTGCGCGTGTGTGCGACAGTTTCCTCCATACATACGTTCCGGTGCTACGCTGGTCTGCTGCTTTTTCGGGATACAACAAATTGGCGTCGCGTGTTACCGATGTCCTTGCATGCTACTGCCCCTTCACCGTTCTGGACTGACACTGCGGTTACTCCAAATGCAGAATGCTGGGAAGACTGGAAGATTAGTTTTTCAGATTATATTTCTCTGCTACCAGTTCTCAATCCATCCGTGACACTGAAAACGGAGGATACTTTAAAACTTCTGCGCTTGCACCACGTCTCAGTGGGTCGACTTATATTTGATGCTCTAAACATACAAGAGAAACCCATGTTGACAGAAGCCTTATTGGTCCTCGATAAACATTCGGGTGTTCGAGTGAACACCTACACTTCTCGGTACAATTTTTCGCAGCTGAAACAGGCATCTGGTGAATCAGTGAAAGCATTCATTTCCCGTCTTGTTTGTTCTGTTCGAAAGTGTGACTGCAATAGTATTCCCAAGAAAAAGGCGGGAGAAACTACTGCAATACAACAATTGATTTCTGGTCTCACGGATTCTCAGATCAGAGGAAGTCTTAATGGAGAACGCAGAAAATCTCACATGGGACGGCGCCTGTGAGGTGGCTCGCGCGAAGGTCGCAGTCACGGAACAAAACAAAATTTTTCTCGCTAACACAGGAGCTACTGAAATTGACCGTTTGGATTCTACACGCTCTCTGACGCGATCCTCAGAAATAAGTGTTACCGTTGTGGAAATACTGAACGTCGTGCAAATGAGAAGTCATGTCCTGCAATGAGTGCAACTTGCCGGATTTGCAGTAAGACCGGTCATTTTGCTCGAGTTTGTCGTTCACGCGCCATTTCTTTAGTTGATTCTGCAAATGACTCTAGAGCTTCACCGGTCAACACTGAACAATCTATATATGTTGTTGATGAATGCGAACATCCAATTTCGTCTCCAACTCAAGAACCCAAGCATCCTTCGCCAGATATTCATCGTATGTTTTTGCAGTCTTCAACAAAACCATTTGTCTAGACATGGAACTAGATTCCGCGTCACCGATCACAGCTGTGCCATATTCTTTTTCCAAACAGCATTTTGGTCAGTTAACTGTACATCCTTCCGCTTATACTTTCAGCAACTAATCCAATAATGGTGTTCACATACTCGGTTTTGTTACGGTTTAATGTTTCTTATAAACGGCAGGAAGCGTGTAGTTGAAGTTTACGTCTCTAAAACTGACAGTAAGCCTCTATTTGGACGTAATGCCATGGTCTTATTGAAAGTATCACCATGCCTCAGCCGGATGACCACTGATAGTGTCGACCTTCATTGGTTACGTTCCAGTTACTCAAATCTCTTTCTTCCGGATATCGGTAGAGTCCCTAAAGTAATGCACCGCATTCCGTTGAGCGCGGATTACAAACCGCTCAGCATTTCTCAACCTAGGCCTGCACCTCTGGCCAAGCGAGAAGCGCCGTCGCAGGCTTTGAAAAATATGGTCACGAAAGACTTCATAGAACCCATACAGTGTTCTGAATGCGTTCATCCACTAGTTGCCGTTCAAAAGAAAGATGGTTCTATTCGTGTATACGCCGATCTTCAAGCTCTTAATCGACATATACTTGTGGACAATTTCCCTCTGCCTTCTATCGACGAGTTGATGGTTAAGCTATCGAACGCCAAACTTTTCTCAAAGCTGGATATTCGCAGTGCAAACTACCACATGCCACTGACTCCAGATTGCCGACATTTGACTGCTTTCCTTACTCAAGATGGTTTATATCAATACAAAGTGTTACTAATAAACCTTAGTAGTGCCCCAGCAGCTTGGCAGAAATTTATTACTCTATCGTTATCAGATCTCAAAGGATGTGTTGTGTATATGGATGATATTTGTGTCTTTGGTAGTAACTCCACCGAACATCAGGAAAACCTTCATAATGTGCTGCATAGACTAAATGAACTGAATCTCTGCCTGAATACCAACAAATGCCAATTCGCTGTAATGGAGGTCGAGTTTATTGGACATGTTATTTCTACTTCATGTATTAAGCCTAATGTGCAGAACACCAGAGCCATTCTCAATTGTCCAAAACCATGCATTGTTACACAGAGGAAACATTTCTTGGGTCTGTGTTCTTATTACCTTCAACATTTACCAAATTTTGCGACTATTGCTGAGCCATTACGAAGGTTGACGCTCCAAAACCAGGAGTTCCGTTAAGGCACTGAACAAGACAGTGTTTACATGACCATACTAGCAACGATTGAATCCACTCCCACAGTAGCGGTCTTCAATGAGCATTGTCCAACGTTTGTTTCAACGCATGCTTCAGATGTTGGCTTGAGTGCGGTTCTGTCTTAGCCGCGCGATGGCGAGGAGAAAGTGATCGCGTACGCATCACGTACCTTGTTTGATACTGAAAGAACTTATTTCACCGGCGAAAAGGAGGCACTCGCCTGCGTCTGGGCATGTGAGAAATGGCGCTTTTACTTATTCGGACGTCGATACAGTTTGCGCACTGAACATTTTGCTCCTACAGCGCTACTAAGTCGCGGTAACAAAGGCCAAAAGCTGCTACGTTTGAGTCGCTGGTACTCACATTTTTTGAACTATGATTATGAAATAAAACACGTGCCGGGGTGCTTTAACCAACTTGCAGATATCCTGTCGAGACTCCCACTGTCCAACAAAGGAGAAAACGAGGACTTAGAGGTAAAAATGATATCGCAGCTGTCAGACGGAACACCTACAATAACATCTGATATGATAAGAGAGCACACGGAGAAAGACCCTGTCCTAGCGAAGCTTCGGGAGTACATATCCACTTCATGGCCCAGTCTTACCAAGATCCAACCTGAGTTACTTCCATATTATACCCTACGGAACGAACTTTCTACTGTGAGCGACTGCATTATTAGAGGCGAGGAGTGTATGGTCCCTGCAACCCTTATTCCTATGGTGGTCGCATGTGCGCATGAAGGTCATGCAGGGATTGTGCGAACCAAAGCTCGGATACGACAATATAATTGGTGGCAGAAGTTGAATTTCAGCGTCGAGGCGTTTATTCGCGAATGGAACAATGAATCATTGGTTTATTACCGGTAAAATAGGATTGCTTAACAAGTCCCGTTGGGTGGAACTCATTGCAAAAATCAATTGCATAATAAAGTGAACAGCGTTGTAGTGGAGTAACCGTAGACTTATGCAGAATAGCGGATATGTTCGCGTATTAAAAGTATAAATCCATAAATCCATTGGTTAAGCGTTTGGCAAGACACCGTTTGATTGCGTTTTGTAGCCCCTGGCTAACAAGTCATAAAATGAAATGTAAGTGAGACAATGCATCGTCAACACGTTTTTTAAATATCGCCAGATTGGGAGCAGAGACGACATAATTAGGGAGGGCGTTCCAGTGCTGGCACACGCCGAGGGAAAAGAAATTTCTACGGCATTCAAGCAGTCTATACTGAATGGCCAGTTTCAGAACGTGACCTCTTAGTTTAGTGTTGTGGTTCAATTCCAGCAGCAGAATTTGGTAAACTACTATGAGATCCCCCCGCAAAAGCCGATATCGACTGCTGTAGATTCTTAGAGATTTCAGTCTAAGCTGATAGGGCAGATGAAAGAGGCCCCTGACGTTCTTGGTTGCCCTTCGTTGAGGAGTCTCGAGAGCAACAAGATCCTGTTTCTGCCACGGCTGCCACGCCTGAATAGCATATTCCACTTGCGGTCACACGTAGGCGTTAAGCATTTGGGGAAATATTGATGGTTCAAACCGACCGAAGGCTCTGCGAAGAAGGCCGAAGTGTTGAGTGTCTGTTCTCGTGGCATTCTCTGCTTGTTTTGTACATCCGAGATCTTCCTGTACCAATACACCCAGGTCACGCTCCAGAGAGACCTTCTCCAAGGTGTGGTCTCCAAGATTGTAAGCGCGCACCGGCTGGTGACGCAGATGTATCACCTTGCACTTAGCTATGTTCACTTGTAGCATGTTCCTCTTTGACCATTCGTAAAGGCGATCTAGGTCATGTTGGAGCAGATCCTGATCTGGCTTGTTAATAATCGCCCGCCATATCTTGACGTCATCGGCGAAACCAGGAAATTCGAGGAGATAACTCTTGCCAGGTCGTTGATAAACACCAGGAATAAGCGCAATCCAAGCACTAAGCCTTGTGGGACACCACATTCCACCTCAATTGGGTTAGAGAGTGATCCCCTAACACGTACTTAAAACTTCCTTTGGTGAAGGAAGCTGCCAATCCAACAAAGTACAGGATCTCCGATTCCGTAACTCTGTAGCCGTTTAAGTAGGATGCGGTGATCAAGGCGGTCGAAAGCTTTGGTGAAGTCCAGAGAGATGACGTCCACTCCGACCCCATAATCAGCCACTTCCGTCCAACTACCTCGTGCAATGAGTAGGTTGGTGGTGCATGACCGGTGTTGACGGAAGCCATGCTGTTCCGGTACCAAGATGTTGCCTTTTTCCAGGTAGTCCATTAGAACCGCAGCGATGACTGCATCCATCGCCTTCGCAAGCACAAGGAGGAGAGTCACTGCACGATAGTTTACAGAACTTGAACGGCTACCGCCTTTAAAAATAGGGGTGATAATGCCATGCTCCCACATTGTGGGGACTTGTTGTTCATCAAAGCACCTTTGGAAGAACTGTGACAGTGGTTCAGCTAGCCTCTTGGCCACAGCCTTCAGTGCCCTCGGGCGGATGTTGTCTGCTCCTGGAGAACTATGCTCACGCAGTGGAGTAACTTCCTTAGCACAAGTGATGGGTTGAGGATTACATATGTAAACAATGGTGTCGGGAATGTGCATGACATTATGGGACAGGTAGAGGCTGCGAATTCGAAAATTGGGGCGTATTGCAGCCGCAGGGCATTAGCTGCTTCTTCGGCGCTTTGTACTCTATCGCCTATCGTGAAAAGTGGAGGGATTCCATGCTTCACTTTACGAAGATCATTGACATGCCTATATGGCAGTTTGCTGTTTGCCATGAACATTATGGCTAGGCACTGTTGATAGGTTACTTTGTTCTCACGGACAAGTGCAGTGCAACGGTTGCGATGGGTCAGGAAATTTCCCCAAGTCTCTGAGTCGGGGTTAATCTTGTAAGCACGCCATGCTGCATCCCTTATCGCCAGGCATTTTCGAGTCCTACTCCTTATAATTGAAGGCATTTTTGCGGGACGGAGGGGCTTGGTCTTTGGGGCTCTGTTGACGATGTCGCTGAATCTATTAACGGGCTCCGTCAAAACGTTGTCAAGGGGACTGTTGTTTGAGAATTCCAAAGCAGCTGCGTCGGCGAGATCTTTCAACATGTGGTAGCGTGTGATTGTATGAGTTAGTTCCGAGTGTTCAGATGGATACTCTGCATAACACACATAGTCAAAAGTTATTACTACGTGGTCACTGAGACCTAATGGACTATCCATCAATAACTTGGCAACCATAAGCTCTTCATTTGTGAGCACAATGTCCAATATGGACGGTTTGTTTGATGTCCTGAATCTAGTGGGCGTGGTGACATGATTGTACAAAGGAATATTAGCGATCAGTTCCTGCAAGTCTGCTTTGAACTGCTCACTTGGCGATGCTGAAACTTCTAGATTGTGTAGATTGAAGTCCCCGGAGATGGGAACGTGGCTGTACCTAGTGCGTGTTACTCTGTTTAGGCCACGGATGAAGCAGGAATCCATTTCCAGAGTGGACGTTGGGGGGCGGTAAACGATAGCTATGAGACATGTATCGTTGTGTCTCAGTCGGAGACGGCACCAGAGTGAGTCGGTAACGTGTGTTTCCAGGTCCTCAACTATTGTACATTGTAGATCGCTGCGGTAGTAGAGTAGGACCCTACCTCCTTTGCTGGAGCGGTCGTTCCGGATGAGGGATATTGCGGCTATCTCAACCTCAGCATCAGTCACCTCCTGGTGTAACCAAGTTTCGATAATAGAAATTAGGTCCCAAGCATTCGCAACCTGACGTAGTCGAAGTTCGGTAATTTTACTGAGGAGCCCTTGGGCGTTAGTGTACATACATGAGAGTTTCTCAGATTTAAGCAATGTTTCGAAGGTTGCGCAAGTCATGCATGAAGTTTCGCCGGTCAGTGATTGGCCGGCGACTAATCATTTTTTGATGTGTACTTGGTGAAGGGTTTAGCGTCTTATTCATCGTTCGTGTAGTTAGTCCCGTGTCTAATCTTCGACGTACAGTGTAAGATGTCTGGTCAGTATCACCTACAGGTTGTATGGGGCTCATTCGGCACACTACTGGTGCATTGTTCTTTCATAGAGCCCATCGCGTTTGGTTCTTTGAGTGATATATCATCTCTATGAGGCATTTCACTGATTGTCTCCAGCCGAACCTCAGATGCTAACCTGCAACGGAACATGTACCAGCTTTTTAGCATGCGTGCTACCATAGGTTTTGACTGTTACGCTTGCCAACAATCCAATAAGTGTGCGAGGCCCCTGAATGTTCCAGTCCAACCTATCGTGTACCCAATGAAGCCATGGGCAAAAATTGCCATCGATATTATGGGTTCGTTTGGCAATGTACCTCCGCAGAAGCGATACGAGCTAGTGGCTACCTGTTTCTACAGTAAATGGCCAGAGGCTATTCTATGCGCGGACGTAACTGCAGCCGTCATCATAAAGTGGCTCCGTTGTTTGTTTGCAAGATACGGTTTGCCAGAAGAAATAGTCAGTGATATCGGTCTACAGTTTCGAAGTAACGAGTATGCTGAATTCCTAAGGCGCAGTGGTATTAGACACACAAGGAATGTACCTTATGCAGCGAATGGACTCGTCGAACGACTTAATCGTACTTTGGAAGAATCTCTACAAGTCCTTCGAATTTCGGCAGAATTCTGAGATGATTCGTTAGTATCTGCCTTGGAGGTATACAGAACTATTCCAAACACTGCAACGGCGAGAACCCCATCGGAGCTAAAGCTGGGGCGAACAATTCGAACTCGATTAAATACAGCCTTTACATCCGAAGAAACCGCCGATCACAGAGAATACGAAAGACGGACTGTTTACCAGGCTAAATATAGACGGGCTTGGAAAACATATCCTCCACTGACATTTGTTCGTGCGCGACTTCCCAATTCCCGGAAAGGAGGTAATGTGTTCGGACCGCCGACCCGTGTGGAATCTGTGTGCTCGCCAGGAACTTACAAGTTGGCTGAAGGGACAAAGGTGAATGCAAGACGGCTGCATACGGCGCTTTCCTAAAATGCTATTGAACGGACGAACACGCCTACAACAAAGCGCTCGGTACAAACTAATACCAACTTAAGACGTTCTGGTCGGATAAGCCGCCCTGTCTACCGACACTCTTTGATGGATAATACCCCATGACAATTCTTCGGGGTGTTGACATTAAATTAGATCGTTCATAGATATGTAGTGGCTATATTTTTACGAACAGAGGAGGGAACAATGACGTGTACAAATACTTTGCTTTGTTTATTCCCTCGATTCGCTTAACTTACTCACATTACTATTTAGCGCTCGTTGGCCTATCATGTTACCTTGCATTTGATTGGTTGCAGTGTGAACCTGTATCGATTTAATGCTACTGCGCGTGTGTGCGACAGTTTTCTCCATACATACGTGCCGGTGCTACGCTAGTCTGCTGCTTTTTCGGGATACAACAAAAATTGAGCGACAGTTCTGAACACAGCCTCTCCAACGGTAGCTGATAACGATTTGCGTTCATGACTGCTTCGAGGCTGGTGAGCGCAGTGTCACCCTTCTTTGGGTGCTATGTTGGAAGTTAGTGCTCGCAATTAAGAGACCAGCGTCTTCACACAGGTGTAGCAATCATCCGACTTTATTGCTACGGGAGCCTATGTCATGGACACCCAGACGCAACACATCAATTGGGCGTTTCCTAACTTTAGAGTTTACATCACCAACACCACAGTATCTGTGCTTTTTCTGTAACAAAGGAGCGCACTAAGATGATGATGGAATTCATCTTTCACAGTGTCATTTGTAGGAGGCATAGGCAACAATGACAAGCGGGCACCAATTGCCTCACAGGACTAATAAGCTTCGAATCAGTCAGCCTATCTGGCATCACACATCTTGCTGTTGATTGGGATCCAATCGACCAAGCGCTTTCACCCAGGCAATTCAGAGCAATAACCACAACGAATTGAACGGCATTTGAAGTTGCGTTCTCTCCATACAAATGCAGTGAGAAAGTAACGCCAGTGTAGCATGTGAGCCTAGAGCTCGTACCTTGCAGGCGGTTTTCGATAAACAGCTGGTATCGATTGCTTGGTTCCCCAGTGTTCGGGTAACTTATGCCTGTTGACGAATCGCCAACAAAATGTGCACGTTGGGGCATCCCAGTCTTAGTGAGGATCGAGTGCTCCAAGTAGAAATGGATGAACGGACGTTGTCCGGTTGGTTGACCATGGACATGTCAACCTCTGCGACGGCCAAAGCATAAAGCAACTGTTTGAAGGGCGAAAAACTACGGAGTGACGGGCAAAACGAAACAGATAATTTCTCTCAAGCAAATTTTCTCGCAATTTGTGTATCATTGATTTTGGTTCGACCAACAAGCATACCAGGAAAGGCAGGATGGTGTCGTGAGGAAGTCAGGTTGGAGGAAATAAAGTGGTAGCTTATGATCAGGTGGAAAGATTAGGTACCGTATTAGCTAGAAGAGTGTGCAGGAGGTGAGAGCGATTGTTTCGAATCCTGTGTGAAATGTTAAAACCTGCGTCAAAATGCTTGCTAGCGATAAAACCAACTACAGCTTCTTTTCTTAATCTAGATTACCGGAAAATAAATTTTACTGAGCGCACGAGAAGTGTACAATCCTTTCGAAGAACTACAGGGAAGAACAGGGGAACAGTCTAACCAGTGGGATAGTATACATGTATACACAACCTAACGTTTTAGCACTGAACACGAAAATCATTTGGAGCCTGATAGTTTCAAGGGACAGTCATTCAACTCGTTGAAAAGTTTCAAGAGCGTGTGTGGACCATGATAAGTTTTAAGACGTGAAGAAAAGTTACAATAAAACTTCCGCAGCTGACCATCTGCAAATCCGGATCACTTTTATAAGTTGACCATTTTCTAATGGGTTGTACGGTCACCACGTAAACCTTAGGGAACCAAATCTCTGTAGGTTGACAACTTCCGTAAGCTGTATGTTGACCAGTTGAACCCTAACAGTCAGTATTATTTGACTTCTATAATTTCACAATGTGATAGGTTACTTTGTAGTGGTCACCGAACGAGTCGTTTGCTCAAATAATGCTGTGCATAAAGTGGGATTGCGCAATGAATGGTGTTCATCTGACCCAGACTCATTGCAATTTACGGCTCCCCAAGCGTTTGACTATGCTGATTGTTTGCTCTCTGCATATTTTCGCCCCGTCCCTCCATACTGATGCGGATGAGCGTTTACCTCGTATAGTTTGTCTCCAAGGCTCTAACAGAATAGGCAAAAGGTACTACCCAGCCCAGCTCATATAGTGCGTTATAGGATCAATGCATACCAGTGACCTGTGTACGGCTAGAACTTCGTCTGCTGCTTCAGCTAATACATTACATGCTTTGCTTTGGATAATTTCCGCTGGCACAAATGCAAGCCAGAAACAAGGCCTAATTGCTGCCGAAAATCTGCATTTTTTCAACCGCTCTAGTAGGATGTTGTCGTCTTAATAGACATTCCATCTCTCATGGCCTAATTCAAGGGAGTAGATTTTAAAGACTTTGTTGAGATTGATGATGAGTTGGCGACGCGCACTGAACCAGACAGAGAGGCTATTTCCCAAGTGATACTGACTGTGGTGCATCCATACAGAAACAAACGAGAAACAGCTTACGAAGAAGGAGAACTAAGTGAAACATACATGGAAACCATTGAAACTTCAAAAGAATATTTCACGTAGCTTAATGCAATTAAAATCATTCGCTTGGGAGCATATCCACGCAGGTTGGATGGTGCAGTCCGTGATGAGTGCACTTTTCTCAGTTGCACTTAGAATAAGAGAATGAAGCAAGAATGTGCTTTGTCAAAATAATGCTCTCACCTTTAAGAAAGCAAACTGCGTTCGGCTTTACTATACAGCTGTGGGATTAAACTGTGTTTGCCATTGTGTAAGAGCTCAACTAGTAAACTCGAAACAGGACGTGCGTGCAAACACAGTTTATACTGTACTACTACTACTACTACTACTACTGCTACTACTACTACTACTACTACTACTACTACGGGAAAAGGACTACGTCAACTTTTGCATAGGACCTCCATATGTTGACGAGCTCTATTTGTTGACCACTTTGGTCCCATCTACGGTTGACAAAGAGGTATGTATTGGTTTCTTTCTCTCTTTCAAGCGTTTGGCTGTTGTTTGATATCCCCGGTGTGGATGCGCTTGATGTGCATGTTGACAAGGTGCCTACCTGTCTATTACCCACTACCTCGTCCATCTGGCTCCAGGAGACAGTTGGTCGTTGCTGGAGGGGATGGGGTGCACGGTCCTTGTGGCCGTGTTAGGATCAAAGAGTGGTTCCATGCAGTCAGTGTGGAGCGGACTACGGTCCAGCCACCGCCTTGTGTGCGCTTGATTCCCCAAATACAGCGTGCTTGTGTTTGCCTGTGAAGGAGTGTGGGCCGGCTCCGTTGATGAAACGTGGTTCCCATCCGCATGCCTCCCGGTCTTATTCCTTCGGGTTTACACTGGATATGGGGTATGTGGTTGGAGCTGTGGGTGGTGCAGCGCAAGCCATCCATGGTCCCTCTGTAGGCTCAGACGTCCTGTGGCTTGCCACAGTGACAGGCAAATCCGAAAACGGATGCCGCCAACCATTGGTTACGCAAGACCAAATGAGAGAAAACACAGAAAAGGGTTATAAAATTGCTCCTTGCAAAAACCAAAGTTGGCTGGGAGTGCGGATAATCTTTCACCGCACAGTGGCGCGAAGTGTGTGCTATCTGTAATGTGGTCTCTCATTACGATACGTACATACGGAGAAACGTCTTCTTCTGGCAAATGCTTTAGTAGTAACGCGGTGTTTAAGCTCCCAAATGCATTGGTATAATCGAGAGACAGGAGCCGTACGCTCTTTCAATTTTACCTAACGTAGATGCAGTGGAAGACACAAGATACGAAACGGCATCCAATGTAGAGCGCTCTGACTTGTATGCAAACGGTTTGATACCATCTGTATGACCGCTTGGGAAAATGCGGGGAAGTAATAGTTCTACAAGCATTTTCAACAGCAGGGAGATTCACGCTATTGGCCGGTACTTCTGTGCTTCCTTTCTAAGTACTGGTGTTATTCTCGTTGCTTTCCAGCTGCCGGGGATGGTACCAATCGTTAAATATCGGTTGAAAATCTCTGCCTGAGGCGACTGTGATGTATCCGCACACGGTTTCAGAGCAAATGATGGTACAGTATCAGGGTCACTAGCCTGGTTTGGCTTCAGTCTTGTGAGTACTCTGTAAACATTGATGTGGTCGAATAAGGTGGGAAGATCAGTGATGAGGAAGGGAGTTAGGGAGAATACGTCCGTTGATGAGGAGCTGAACTCTGCTTTGAGCTTGTCCATATCTATCGTCCAGCGTGGGCCACAGGTGTGTTTGCTAGAGAGTTGCTTTAGAAGGCTGCACATATCACTGAAATGTGGTTTCCTAAAACCGCTTCAATGTAGAAACAGTTTAACCTTATTTTGGTTGAAGACCGAATACAAACACGTGACATGGGCAGTTAGCTTATACGTATAGGACTGTACTGGCGAGAGAGCCTATGGTGCGCTGAGGCTGGTGGTGGCTAGATCATGACCGATGGTCTACCCACTGCTGCTACAGTGGTGCTATGGGCTCATGTCCTGGACGCCTCCTCGTGGCGACCGCTGGTTGGCAGTTGGGTTAGGCCCTTTTCTCTGGCAAGATACAGGACACCAATCCGCATGAGTCAGTGAACTGACCATGTGCTAGACCCGCCGCCTTTCGGGTGTAAAGTTAATCGAAGGCTATGACTGAGGACCCCGGTTATTCTCCTGTCAGGTGTGGGCGCCCTGCCAGTATCCTAGTCTGTCCTCTTCGGAGGTTAGGAAGTGGTCAATGGCCCTCTTCCAGTAAAACCTAGCCATAGGAAACAACAGGTCTACGGGTTATAAGCTCACAGCTCACTTGGCGTAAAGCACGAGCGCCACGTATTGTCGCTGACGGTGGGAGAGCACCTCCGGGTGTTCAATGGTTTGCTACTGCCCACTTCAAGCCAGGCATCCCCTGGTCAAATTGGTGGACACCTGCTAAAACGCACCTGCGTCTGGCCCTGGTCGCAGATGCGTATCCTACTACGGTCGCAAAATATTTTTATGAATTGTTCCAGATCTCCGAAGGCTTCGTGTGACGAACCTCAAGTAGATCCCAATCTGTCTCTGAGATAATATTCCCGAGCTGGGTCTGCGTCCCACTGCCTTGTTGGTCAGGCTACGGAGCCAAAGCCTCCGATGGGAGGCCCTCAAGTAAATATAAGAAGCACAATCGCCACTTCGCGTTTGAGTACCCACCGATGCAGTCGTATGCATGCAAGCAAAGCACTCAGCATCGAGTGCTACAACGTGCGCACACTGCTGGACCGGAATTCAAGTGAGCGCCCCGAGCGACGCACTGCACTAGTCACGATAGAACTGGTGCGCTACAACATCGAGACCGAGAAAATGGCCTACTTATATACGGATACTCATGGTCTTTATAATAAACTGGCCGAAATGAAAGGCTTCCGGGTCATATGATGCCATTGGTTTCGCCGAGAAGTGGTTGCACACGGGAATGACAGACGCCGAAGTTTCGCTACCGGGCATGTCGCTGATCCGGAACGATAGGCTCACAAAATGAGAAGTGTAATGCTGTAGTACCGAAGCGACTTACCGTGTGAAACCGTGGAGGATTTAGACTCGCAGTTCCCCGACTCTTTGGTGTCGCTTGCAGTTAAAGGGCAGAGACGCTTGCCATATTGTCTTAGTGTTCCGCCCCCCTAACTCAACACCCGAAACCGACTACCACCTAGCGGCTGCTTTAACTGACGATTTACACTGATGTTTACTTTCACTTCAACCATCCTACGGGACTTGTAAAGCAATCCCTTTTTTACCTGTAATATATCATTGTTCATTGTATAAGATGCAGTTTACAGCGAAAATTCACTCACATACTTATCATAGGTGATTTCACTGTTTATTGTGTAGAAATTCCCGCCACGATCGGAGAACAATTCATAGCCGATCTATATGATCTAATAACCACTGTTCCTCTTTACAGTCACATCACTTTGCCCACTCGGTTCAGAACAGGTAACAAGCCATTTGTGCTGGATCTTGTGCTTACCAACGAGGAGCATATGATTGATGTGTTGGTTTTAGACTGTCCGTTGGGTCGCAGTGATCACGCCGTGATCAGTTTCAACTTCGTCTGCTATGCAGAATATCTGAATGCGAACGATGATACTATGCGAACTATCATAAGCTACGATCGATTAGCTCAGCTCGTCAACACCACAACTTTGTCGTTCCTCGAAGAAGAACCCGTGGAAGTCGCCTGGCTCGTGTTCGTCAATACATTCAGTCAGCTGATTGTACAGGCTTCAGAGGTAAAAGTTTGCAATAAGTGTAAATCAGTTTCCTTCGTTAGGAGTGGAGCTCGAAAATGGATGACAGTACGCAACGCAGCATGCTGAATGTACAGAGAAGCTTCAGCACCAGAAACTTGGGACAACTACGTAGTCCAAGTTAACCACTGCACTCAACTGTTAAGAGAAGACAAAGCCGCCTATCAGCAGAACATCGCAAAAACCTTCAGTGCTAAACACAAACTGTTGTATAACCACGTCAATAGACTTCGAAAGGTGAAGGAAGTATTTCCTCCACTCAGGACAGCCGATGGCCTAACAAGAACGGCTGTGGAAGCAGCAAACGCGCTGCGGATGCAATACGCCCCCACGTTTCAAAGGGTCTTGCCACCAAGCGATCTAACAACCTTTGTCGTCTCCTCGCCAGTACTAACGCACCTCGTTTTTACCGCGGAGGCTGTATTGCAAAAGTTGACTTCTCTACGCAAACACAGATCGCCGGGTGTCGGCACCATTCATCCAGAGGCATTGGGAACAGCAGCAAGCCAACCGGCAGGATGTTTAGCTCAGTTTTTCCAGCGCTGCTTAGACCAGAACCAAGTTCCCGCCATGTGGAAACTTGGAATAATAACCCCGATTCACAAAGGTTGACGCAGAACTGATCCCTCCAACTACCGCTCAGTATCCCTTCTTCCCATACTCTCCAAGGTCACGTAATCCATAGTTGCTATCTGGAAAACTGCAACATCATCACTCCTGAGCAGCACGGTTTTCGTCGACAGCGGTCATGCACAGCGAAGTTACTAGTCCCACGCAGTAGTTGGACCGAGACAGCTGGGTTTTCGTAAGTCGTGACCTTGAGAGAACTTGCGTGCGAATCGCTCACTTGTGCAGTAGTGGTTTTTTAACTGTGGTTCAGCGACATTTTGTCTCACACCTTTGGATCCATACTTATTCGTCGTGCTTTTCCAAGCTCTACTTTGTGCTACCAGTTTCCCGAGTATACAACAATGCTTCCTACATTTACCCTGAATTCTAAATTCCGGGCAGTGTTTCGCTGATATCCAAGCGCCAAAAGTTGCCTAACTCTAACCATCGGAAACATTGTTTGGTCTCACTCTCAACGGCTTTCGAACGAACTGTCACTCGTTCAAATCCAACATTGCTCGGTGCAGCTACAGGTCTCAAAGCAAATTCATCCGTCGCGATCCATAGGCTAAACCACGAAAATTCTCAATCACACCTTCGTGTATTCTACCCCACGTTCAAGCTGACACATTCTACTGGCACGCAAGAGAGGACAGTCTGCAAGCACACAACTGCAACGTGAACACTGTGACCTTGCCGTCAACATCAGTAACAAAAACAACACCAATTGCGATGCCCAGTGTGCCACAGTCTAAAGACCTATGTGGATGATGTTCCAAACTTGTTAAGGGTAACATTTTGTGCCGTAACTGTTGCAAGTATTTCCATGCGAGATGCCTCCGAGTGAAACCTAGTCAGGCCAAGTTATTACACAAACCACACTCGCTATGGTTCTTTGTGGAATGCACATCGACCCCACTGATAAAAAACGTGCTCCTATTATCTCAGAAGTATGACCACCTACTGGCTAAGTCTGACGAAATGGTGACCACCAAAATCACTACGGCCAGCAGCTACACAGTGAGCTGCGTATTCGCCTGTCAGAGGCAACGGCGGCATTCCGGAAGCTAGAGTACCGAGTGTGGAACAACCATCAACTTACCACTGGCGCGAAGCTGATGGTGTACAAATCCATGGTGGTGTCCGTTCTTCTATACGGCAGTGAAATGTGGACGATGTACCGTCGGGATGTGAGGTATCTCGAGCGGTTCCATCAACAGTGCTTGCGACGGATTTTGCGCATCGGTTGGGGCAACAGCGTTGCTGACACGGAAGTGTTGCGACAAAGTGGGATGTATGAAGTGGACTGCATACTTTTGCTGAGACACTTGAGGTAGCACGGTCATGTGTGGCGTGTGGATTCGACGCAGATACTGAACAATGGAACAATAATTTATTACGGATAAAAAAGCGTTGCTTAACAAGTCCCGTGGGATGGAAATCATTGCAAAAATCAATTGCATAATAAAGTGGAAAGCGTTGTGGTGGACTCACCGTAGACTTACGTGGAATAGCGGAAATGTTCGCGTAGTAAACATATAAATCCACAAATCCATTGGTTAGGCGTTTGGCAAGACACCGTTTGATTGCGTTTTGTAGCCCCTGGCTAACAAGTCATAAAATGTAAGTGAGAAAATGCATCGTCAACACGTTTTTTAAATATCGCCAGATTGGGAGCAGAGACGACACAATTAGGGAATGCGTTCCAAGACTGGCACATGCGGAGGGGAAAGAAATTTCTACGGCATTTAAGCCGGCTGTACTGAATTGTCAGTTTCAGAGCGTGACCTCTTAGTTTAGTGTTGTGGTTCAATTCCAGCAGCGGACGGCAAATGTGGTTTGGGTTCTTCAGAATCTGGTAAACCATTATGAGATCTACCCGCGAAAGCCGATATCGACTGCTGTACATTCTTAGAGATTTCAGTCTAAGCTGATAGGGCAGATGAAAGAGGCCCCTGACGTTCTTGGTTGCCCTTCGTTGAGGAGTCTCGAGAGCAACAAGATTCTGTTTCTGCCACGGCTGCCAAGCCTGAATATCATATTCCACTTGCGGTCGCACGTAGGCGTTAAGCATTTGGGGAAATGTTGATGGTTCAAACCGACCGCTAGAATATGGTCAGCTGAGTGTGGGGAATTGGCAAGTGGGGAAACCGAAGCTTCGTTACCAGGACATGATCAGTGTGAGTGGTTGCAGGTCATGGGAATCGAAAGCGGTTGATCCCCGTGCATGGCGAGATCTGGTCACGAAGGCCGTTGCCGAAGTGCAGGAGAAAGCCCTGGTGCGTGCGGCGATGAAGCGGCAATTGCGGAAGCGGCAGGCGCCGATGGGTTGTACTCCGTCGACATCGAGCGCATGGTGCTGTAGCAGATGCGGTCGCGAGTGTCTGAGTCAGGCAGGCTTAGTGAGCCATGAGCGAGGCCACTCGGGGCCAACACCAAAACGGCGAGGAATCCTCCTGAGAGCATTGGCAGAACTGGCGTAGCGTTTTTGATACGCTGCATTTGATTTACTAACCGCGTGGTTGCATGCTCAGTATCTTTATTTCAGGTGGTGGGTTTGATGTATTGTGCTAATGCTTTTTTATCTCATATTGCTCTCTGCCTGAACTTCCTGTTGTATGCTTACACACTTCCCTTATACTAATCTAGCTGACTTTGATAACATTTTCGCGTTTATGGCATTTTCTGAAAATATCTTTTCTGACCTCTTGAACTTACCGCGGATTTATTCGTAAGCAATTTATTTACTATGCTTATTTAGTGAGGAGTTATGTCGCTGTATCTGTATGCATTATTCGATTTATTTTATTTGCTATTGTCGTTTCAAGTGATTGGTTGTTGCTTGATATCCCTGGTGTGGCTGCGTTTGATGTGCATGTTGACAAGGTGCCTACATGTCTAGTACCCACTACCTCGTCCATCTGGCTCCAGGAGACAGTTGGTCGTTGCTGGAGGGGATGGGGTGCACGGTCCTTGTGGCCGTGCTAGGCTCGAAGAGTGGTTCCATGCACTCAGTGTGGAGCGGACTATGGTCCAGCCACAGCCTTGTGTGTGCTTGATTCCCCAGATACAGCGTGCTTGTGTTTGCCTGTGAAGGAGTGTGGGCCGGCTCCGTTGTTGAAACGAGGCTCCCATCCACATGCCTCCCGGTGTTATTCCTTCGGGTTTACACTGGATATGGGGTGTGTGGATGGAGCTGTGGGTGGTGCAGCGGAAGCCACCCATGGTCCATCTGTAGGCGCAGGTGCCCTGTGGCTGGCCACAGTGACAGGCAAATCCGAAACCGGATGCCGGCAACCATGTGCCCACCAACTGTCGTATAAGATTACCGGTTATCGTCATCGGCACTAATGAGACGATACCAAGTGCATGCATCTGCCGAACTTCGTCTTCTAACTGTGCTTTTCAAATAACGTAAGAGCCATGGATCGAATTTTTGGCTGAATTCGGTAGCTTGACGTGGTCTATAATAGTTGTAGCCCAGGGTAGTCAATGTGTGTAAACTCTACGGGTCACCCAGTTTACAAGCAAGGAACCGATAATTATTGATGCCATCCCCACTGACATTTTCAACATTAAATGTGTAGGGCTAAAGAAGTAACATAACTTACATTACTTTAATTTGGCACGTGTCTTCGGTTCCCATCGATTCGTATGACGTAGAAGCACTGTTGTGCTTCATTTATGTCACTTTGTCACAGCATGAAACTAAGCACGTTTGTTTTCACATTCGCAGCTCTATTATGACGC
>OX104064.1:194670070-194688213 GCA_944474145.2 Dicrocoelium dendriticum | reverse complement strand
GGAACGGGAATCGTCAACCCAGCTCGTGGCCTACGATGCAAGCCGGGAATGGGTCGTCAGCGACAAACGATACCGCGGCCACGCCAGGAAGAACAAGAGGCGATATGAAAGGGAGCCCGATTTTCCCAAGAGATATGCCTTTATCTACGGCCCCAGGAATCGGCCCGACCAGAGCAACACAGCCCCGAGCAAGCAAGTCGAGAGCTTTGGTACGAATCCAGTCTGGGTAGGCTGCGACGCAAGGGAGCAGAAATGTGGGCGGAAAATGGCACATACAATTTCCACGTCGGATCAGCCTAATGGCGCTTAGTGGACACCACTTCACTCGGCGGAACGTGGTGCGTCGTAAGTGGGAAACGCGGCTATATTTGTGTGTGTGCGTGGAACATGTGTGTGAACCTCTCAGCGTGCAATAAACAGCGTTCTCACCTGCCGTGTCGTTCTCGCTACATTATGATAGGCCACCGACGAGGTGTGCAGTGAAACACTTGCGTAACCATCCCAAAGAGTACATTTGTGTCACGCACAGGCAATTTCCTGAATCTGGCTGCAGTATATGCAGCTTCTGTTACGGTTCACTCTGTTACCTTTTCATTGGGTATAATGGGCTGATTATTTTCGCTCTTTGCTGCCTCTATGTCACGCTGTAACTTATTGATTCGAGTCTCCGGTCTAATTATCAAAAGCGCTATGGCAACTAGATGGGGTATTAAATCAGAGGTGGTAAATGTTGGGTGTGTTGCGTTGTCACTGCCCTTGAACAACTCATAGAAGAAGAGACAACGACAAAATCGGATGCCATCACGAATCTCGTCGTGGTACTACCGTTTTGGTTTCTCACATTTCTGAGTGTTTGGAGATCGGTTTTTCTAGAAATACCCGATGCATTTGAGTATTTTCAATGAAAAGGGCTTGATCTGCATTATAGTTCTGTCAAACTCGCAGCGTTAAGAAGTCGCCTACTTCAACGTAAAGAGAATATAATGGACAGTGCAACAGATGAATCCAAATAAACGCTGTTCTGAGATACGGGTATACAAGAAGCGTCAATTGGACAAAAAGAAGCGAATGGATGTTGAAGGATTGCTTGAGGGAGCGCTGAGCTGAAGCAGCTAGTGCTGTCTGACATAGACAGGTTTTCCAAAGATAGTGTGATGCGGTTGCTATAACTCAGTTCTGTGTTATTCGCATTTAAATCTTCGGATTTATTCTCACAAAGACCCACGTACGATCATTCAATTCGACTCATCGTGACCTTCTGATTACTCTTCATATATCTTTGGTCTTCGGATCACTGCGTTGTAACAATTTCCAAGTCATCCGAGCTTGAGTAAATGTGGAGAAGTTCATCTTCGTCGTGTCAAACAAGGACTGTGCTGGGCTTATTAGATGGACCATTTTGAGCACCATGCAAAATTCATACTATCATACCTTCTAGCCGTTGTACAAGGCGATACTTAGTATTTCTATTGCCAACCTGCGGGACTCGTTAAGTGTATGCTTTTTTACCCGTCAAATACCATTGTTCCGTTGTTCCAACTTGGTCTGCCCTCACAATAGCAACTGTCGCCATTGCACAGTATTTTTGAAATCGATTTGTTCTGCTGCCCATCCACTTACCAGCAGGAACAACAACACACACGTCGCTCTTACATTCCCAGGAACGTGGGACTTACCCAGATGCGATGCCATCAGGTCTGACCTCTCCGGACCAACGGGCGCAAAAATCCTGACCTTAAACCCGTGCCGATTGTCACTCAACAAATAGAATGGCTTGAATTCTTAAAGATTGCCTCTTTATCGTTGTTCTCCTATTACCCCCATAGTAGTGTACATTTATCTAGTTGCACTATTTCAGCTTGTTTGTTGCGATGGCCCCATCAACGTCTCCGCGTATTCGGCAAGCAAATCGTAGTGTACTTTCCACGCCACCGGCAAAGCGAATAAAATGCGAAGTTCCAGAGAAGAAGCGAATATGTTCCCCTACAAACAATTGGCTCATTAAAGAACGAAATGATAATTTCTGTGTTTGGAATTACAACTTGATGAAATGAAAAAAACGCTGGCACTCTTTGAACTCCGCAAAGATGGCCTGCTTTCGCTTGATTTCATCAGTAACCCGTTGGAAAAGGCTAATCCTGCTCTGATGGGAAAAACAGGCCGGCTAATTGCCTCTATTGTCTCCAGAGTGTACGGCCGAATGTGTATAGGCAAAAATTTGATTTTCTAAACATCCAGGCAGGTCCGGTCCGGATAAAATACAATTTGCGGTAATGAGAACTTGTAACATTTCTAAAGTTGACTGCAACTGACAACGTCTGAAAAAGAAAACACCGAAACATTGTTGCTCAGTCATTGTCCAATTAGTAAGCGAGGAAACAGAGCAACGATTCCTCCCTCGTGGACCCATCCCAGCCCGTCACACCCAGTTTAATGACATTTTGATTAGACCAGGTAGAAAACCCCTACAAAGGTCCACGATTGGCACTGCGCCGCGAAGACCTGAAAAAGTGACTGGGTTCCTCGAGAAGTCTTAGTCGAATGTCCAGGAGTTGCGTCATTTCAATGTGGATTTGGAACTCTATAATTTATCAGCATTGTCAACTAGTTCCAGAGGCATCATTCTTTGCTGTACTGAAACACCTTCAGAGCAACCAACGGATAAAGCGGGTTCTCCTAGTTTTCACAGCAGTATCCCATGACAGTAAACTCCACGGTCATAAGGATTAATAAAATTTTAATTGCTTGGAACAGCGGTGCAATGACCAAACGTTGATTATCACCATACGGTTTCAAGGATCATGGCAATTCCAAGCATAGACGAGCAGATGTGATCCGTAGCTCACTGTCGCCCAAAGACAGCTTAAACAATTCAGAGACAAGTGTCCTCAAAAGCCGTATGGCTACGAAATACTCGGTTGCAACCGAAGTTACCTAACTACCAGCCTCCTATAACCACCGGGGTAAACCACCTCTGTTGGTAAAGGCCAATAACAACTGTCGCTTGACTAAGCCTAGTTATCATTCCATATGGCACAACAATCACTGGTAGAGTGCTGTAAACGGAAGGATATGAGCCAATAGGATAACGTTAAACCGTACTCCGCTCCACGTTTATTCAATCTCTCCCACGGCCACTTCCAACAACCCTTTTCAGTGGTGACGGGAATGGACTCGCATCCGTTCCCACTTCAAATACATCCGGCGGTCAACATTTGGATTGCACCCTTCTTCCGGCATTTCCGGAGGACAACACTAGTCCAGTGTCAAGCCAACGGCAGTCTAAACATAACGTCTCGGTTCCCTACGTGTCCCCCAGATCTCTCAACATTCACAAGTGACACAGTGCCATTACCAGCAGAATTTATAATGCCTAAGTAGGGCGCCCCATTCTAGTACATACTTAGCATTTGCAGTATGCTCGAACTTACATACTCAGATGATCATTAAACGGACAACGGCAATTCTCCAATACATAGTATACTTGCGATGATTCTGTGTAATACCAAATCTATAAGCAACAAACTTCATTTTATAAACGCACTTGGACAGTTCATTGGCCGACACTCGATTCTCGTCATGAAACATTGCTAGCAATAAAGCGAAATACCTGCAGCTCGAGTTACCTGATCAGGTTGTTGCTTGTTCTCCGAACCGAACTATTTCGCTGCGGAACTTTCATCACCAATCGAAGTGACTTCGTCAGTGCGTACTAAGCAAAAGCTGACCAATGAGGCTGGTGTTTGTACTTGGTCACTTTGATTCACATGCCGTAACGATTGCTAGGTTGCGGTTCGATCGCTGCCTTTTTTAGACTCATTTGGGGAATGACTCGTAGTTGTTGGTTGATCGGGTCTAAGTCAACGCGCAGATTTATCGAGTTCTCAGTAGAGAACTATGCTCCGAAAAATTCGTTTCCTCTTCTTATGTCTCTCTGCGCTAGGACCTCCGTCTTCTCCCAATCAAACATGTGCACTTCTTCATCAACCTGTGTCGAGACCAATGATGATGAGTAATGGTTTGGACAGGCTCGCTTGTGTTTTATAACCTTATAGATAACTTTCTCGCAGTTTGGCCCACATAGTGTTTATCACATGTTTAGCGAATGAAATTGCCTGGATATCCATTGTACATGAAGAATGTAAACAGATGACCTTCTTCTTCACGTTTTGCTTCCGCAGTATTACAATGTGATTCCATCGTGCCAAACAAGGTTCGTACGCAGCTGGTTTTGTGACATTTTGGATGGTTGCTGTTGAAATTTAGGATTTGATCTGTATGCGTCTCTTTCCTGTTAACTGATGTTCGTAATTCCCCGTCCGCTGTTCTAGTTACCAGTACGTCCAAGAAAGGTAGTTTGTTTTGCATTTCTGACTCCATGACGAAGTGAATGCCTTCCATTGCATCGTTCAGCATGCCTTGTGCGACCTGCAACTGACTGCGTTTGAGTATTACGAACGTGTCGGCAACATATCTAACCCACAATTTAGGATTTAAGACTGGCAGTAGATTTTCCTCTGGCATGACTAGCTCTGCAATGAGTCCAGATATAGAGGACCCCATTGGGGCTCCTTTCACTTGTTCATAGAATGCTCCATCAAACTTAAAGTAGTCAGGAAACACAGGTCGAGAAGCTCGCATATTATGTCGGTCGTCAGATTTCCAGTTATTCCTTCGCCAACATTCAGGCCTTCTCTGGTGTTTTCATTCGCCACTTGTAAGTGGACAGAAGTGAACATTGCAGTAACGTCGAAGGACACTATTACTTTCTCATGAACGATTCGTAGTCCTATCACCAAAAATTGCTAAGCTTTGTTAACGGAATACGGAGATTCACTAATCAGATGTTTAAGGCGCCTCCATAATTCTTTAGCCAACTTGTAGGTAGGCGTACCAGCGAGTGACACGATTGGCCGAAGTGGTACACCAGGCTTGCGCAACTTCAGAAGGTTACGACAACACAAGCGAGCCTGTCCAAACCATTACTCATCATCATTGGTCTCGACACAGGTTGATGAAGAAGGGCACGTGTTTGATTGGGAGAAGACGGAGGTCCTAGCGCAGAGAGACATAAGAAGAGGAAACGAATTTTTCGAAGCATAGTTCTCTACGGAGAACTCGATAAATCTGCGCGTTGACTTAGACCCGATCTACCAACAACTGCGAAAAAGAAGAACTTGAGGCGAGTCATTCACCAAATGAGTCTAAAAGAGGCAGCGATCGAACCGCAACCTAGCAATCGTTACGGCATGTGAATCAAAGTGACCAAGTACAAACACCAGCCTCATTGGTCAGCTTTTGCTTAGTACGCACTGACGAAGTCACTTCGATTGGTGATGAAAGTTCCGCAGCGAAATAGTTCGGTTCGGTGAACAAAACTAAACCCGACACACTCGATTCAAACCCGCTGATTCCAAAGTATCACCTGACTCGAAAAATATTGCCATCTCAGAAAAGATGGAAGATGTATCATGGAGGTACACAGCTGAACGTATAGCAGACTTACAATTGGAACATGTTCCAGAACCCATTTGACTGTCAGTTGCAGGTGCATACATCCTACGCGCCTGCATCTACAACCCACCAAATACATCCATTGTGAGTATCATCGATATTACTTCATTGCATCTACCTAGACATCAGGGTTGTCACGCAGACGCAAGAAAATTGCAGATGATTTCAACTTACCAAAAGTCTGATGGTTGTCTCACCCAACGTCAAATTTGCGCACCACATTTCTTTCTTCCATCAGAGCAGGGCGCTAGACCCAATGCGTTGCCACTACAACCAGGTCCGCCAATATATTGAACTTACTATTCATCCAATATCCACAGACCGAAATCCTAAACAATCTCTCTGACAGCGATCATCAAATTATCTAGCTTATTTTCCACGTTAAAATGGTCACCAAACCACTCCTTAACCGCGATGTGCAACCCATGAAATAACCTTGGAACCCTTTCAGCCGTCTAGTAAGATTTCTGACTGAGATCTATAATTCCCCTCTACCAGTGTATGCGTTGCAGCGGAGCAGTTTCATAATCAAACATACTACACCATAGCCCCATGGCTCCAAAAAGTAATCGTATTCCTCATGTCTCCATAGATGCCGTCGAAAAATGAATCAGCTAGAACACAAGGAAATTAACTGCAAGGTACAGAAGGACTCATGCCTTTTCACTTATCTTACAACTGCATGAATTTATCATCAGAGACAAACATCGCGCAGCTAAAGCAGCGGAAATATGAAGAACATACAGTCCTAAGGACGAGCTTTAAGGCGTTGGAGCTTGTCAAGTTACGACATCATAGAATCAGTGACCGCTTTCCTCTGAGTCCTGAAATCGTTGACGATGAGGACCACTTAATTCATGGTGTAGCTGCAATCTGTGAAGCATTCAATGACTTCTTTGCCGCTTCCATTAGTCTCGGGGACGACCTTGAGCTTGTGTACAAAGAGGTTACGGTAACAAACTTAATAAGCGGAGTGGATATCTCGCTTAGCTGTACCCACCAAGTTATCAAGTCAATTAGGTCATCGTGAAGCTTGGGATCCGATGGAATTCCACCCCCATTAAATTAGGATGGCCTGATATACCACGGCTCCTGATGAGCACGTCCAACTTTTCGCTAAAGTATGACCACATTCCAGCTCAATGAAAAACGTCCTTAATCGTGTTTTGGCACAAAGCAGGCCCCAAACAAACGAATGAAAACTGCCGGCCAATCCAAAGCACTCTAACAGTCGCTCGGCTATCTAAAAAACTGGACAGAAAGTGCGTGAATAAAGTTTTCAATTCCCTGAGCCCGACATAATTCGCAACATGCTTTTCTTGACAAACGAAGTTTCACCACCTAATATTTAGATTAACTGAACTGCATTTGATAAAACATCCCAGGTGTAGACATTAAAATGAGATGGTAAACAGGCTGCCATGTGAGTGCCACCTCGGGGGACCGCATGGATATGATGAGGTTTGCTCAGACAATGGAGAGAAAATGCTCAGTCTGTATACTGATCATAAGCTTTTTCTCTTCAGCATGAGCTTTCATCATCCTGGACGCCAGTATTCCACTTGGGGCCTCCCATCATCAACCCAGCGCTGGTCACAGATTGCCCACTTAACCATAAGTCGCAGATGGGGCAGCGTACGTAACTGCAGATAATTTTGGTCAACATGAGTCGATGCCGATCATACACTGGTATGTGCGACCATTTGCATGCGTTTCGGTGGTTCACCAAGGTCCAAACACACCCGAATGAATACCTACAAGTTGGAGGACCCAATGGTGAAGAAGGAGTATCAACAAAGGCTTCGTAAAAATCTCGCTCTCTCTCCTACTCTGGATGTTGATAAACACTGGTCAAGTCTGCAAAAACAATGCTATCAGCCGGTTTGTCCAGCTGTGGCCTCGCTCGCTCCACTACCAAAAGTTGGATCTCGAGAAGATCCTCGGAATTGCTGCGTCACCGACGGATGGTGCCTGCTGGCGCAGAGCACAACGAACACCGCCGGTCTATTACGCAACAGCCTAAAGCTAGCCTTCGCTCTGATCCTGAATCCTGGTGGTCAAAACGAGCTGCTGAGATGTAAGCCGCTGCATCGGCTGGCAACTTCCGCCGTCTATTTTACATCATCGGAGCCACCGGTTGCAATTCCCAAGCTATCAACCAGATGATTTGCGAATCAGGCGGCACGAAGGTCACCAAGCTTCACAGGCGACTGTGTCGCTGAGCAGAGCATTTCGCTCTCCAGTTCAACCACCCAACACAGCCCCCTGTGTCACCTCCAGCCCCAATGCGTCATGCTTGGGCTGTCCCCACATGCCCCCAACTGAAGCAGGGATCCGAGATGCAATCCAATATTTGAAACGCCACAAGTCTCCTGGTCCCGACAGCCTACCACCGGCTCTATTCAATGATGGCAGGAATGTGCTTGTCAGCGAAATTCTATCGCTGTTCACGAGAGTTAGGACTGAGGAGAAGGTTCCGAACCTATGGGGAGAGAATCAGTCGTTGTTCCCATTCACAAGAAAGGCTCCCGGGAGGAATGCTGTAACTACCGCGGGATCTAGTTGTTCTCTGCCGCATCCGAAATCTTCGTGTCTGTCCTACTTCACACGCTTGCAAAGACTAGAGAGACGTTTTCTCGAGAAGAACAAGCCGGATTTCGTCCAGGCCGCTGCTGAATTGACCAAATCTTCACGCTCCGCAAACTCCTCGAACGCCGTCACATCCACCGGCGGCCAACAATGGTAGTGTTCTTGGACATCCTATCGGCATTTAATTCGTTGGATAGATCTGCGTTGTGGAACTGTGAACTGAAGAAAGGTGTGCCCCATAAGTTCGTAACCATCCTGAAAGAACTTTAAAAGCCCACAGCACGCTCTCTTCTTCATTTGCTGTGACCAGCGGGGTTCGCCAAGTTTTTCCTATTTCACCTTTCCACTTCAATTTTACCGTCAAAGATGTCGTTTAAGGAGCTTTTGAAGGTATTTAGAATGGCCGTGTTGAGCTCCTGCCTGAAGACAGAGTCACGGACTTAGACTACGCCGATGAAATCGCCTTGCTGGGGACGATTCACAAACTGTCAAGAGCGCTTTGGGAAGCTTAGCGATGGAGGCGTCTAAGTACGGCTTGTGCTCCACTCCGGGAAAATGTAAAACGCTGCTCCAGAACTGGCAGGTGCCTGAACCCGAGCTCACCATTGCTGGACATCTTCTGGAGCGTCCCTTGCTTTACTTATCTAGGGAGTTGCATCACGGCTGGTGGCGGTGTTGGAGATGAAGTCTCACAACCGATTGCATTCATCAAACTGAACCGCCTATGGCGTCGTCGTGATGTCAGTCTCAAGCTCAAGGGCAGGGTGTACAATGCTTCCGTCCGTGTAGTACCCTTGTACGGCTGGGAGACTTGGCCCATTCGCTTAGAAGACATGAAGCGGTTGTCAGCGTTCGACAATCGCTGTCTACGAAGGATTGCTCGGGTATGGTGACAAGACCACGTACGCTACGCAGAGGTCAGAGACGGAGTGCTTGGAGCGAGCAATGCTAGTCTTCAGAACGTTATGTATCGACATCGCATGCGTTACCTCGGCCACCATTTGCGCGTGCCAGCTCATCGCCTTCTACCTCGAATGCTATTTGCACTCCCAGCGAGCGAATGGAAAAAGTGCCGCGGTGGAAAGCCAAAGACGTGGAGAAAGAGCATGAAGAAAGCAACCTCAAGTTTGGCAGCAGTCGGACCAGTCTGTCTTTCAGGTTTGGGATCACGAGGTGCTGAATTTAAGTGAATGGAAACATCAGATGTCATGGCCAGCAACAGATATCAGTGGTGTCAATGTTGTTTTGTCAATTTCTCCTCCCTCAAATGCACAAAAACACAAAAACTAAAAGGAAAGTGGCGTGTGACAAAAGAATTCGTTTTCCTTTTTTCGCATTACGTGTTTCTATTTTCTCCATATTTTTTCCGCCACGGTTCTGATGGCACAATGTCAGTGAACAGAATGTGAATATATATATATGTATATATATATATATATATATATATATATATATATATATGGCGGGAGAGCCTATGGTGCCCTTAGACTGGAGGTGGCTAAATCCTGACAGATGGTCTAGGCACTGCTGCTACTTTTGTGCCATTGGCTCATGTCCTGGGCAGCTCCTCGTGGCGATCGCTGGGCGGGAGTTGGGTTACCCCCTTCTCCCTGCTAAGATCCAGGATACTATTCCGCATGCCCAAACGCTAGACTCGCTGCCTTTCGGGTGTACATTTTATCGAAGGTTTTGACTGAGGACCCGAGTCGTTCTCGTGTCAGGTGTGGGCGCCCTGCCTGTATCCTAGTCCATCCTCTTCGGAGATTAGGAAGTGGTCGATGGCCCTGTTCCCGTAACACCTAGTCATGGGAGACAATAGGTCTACGGGTTAAAAGTTCACAGTTCGATTGGCGTAAAGCACGAGCGTCACGCACTGTCTCTGACGGTGAGAGTGCACCTCCTGGTGTCCAATGGTTCGCCACTACCCGCCTCCAGCCAGGCAGCCCCTGGTCAAAATGGTGCAAACCCTCCAAAACCCACCTGCGTCTGGTCGTGCTCGCAGGTGCGTATCCAATTGCGGTCGCAAAACATATATAAATCGTTCCAGTACCTCCAAGGCTGCGTGTGACGACCGTCCAGCAGATCCAAAACTGTCTCTGCAATCAGATTCCTGAGCTGGGATCTGCTCCGCATTGGCTTGTGGGTCAGGCTATTGAACCAAAGCCTCCGGGTGGAGTCCCTCAAGCAAACCTACGAAGCACAACGATCACCTCGCGTGCGATTGCCCACCAATGCAATCATATGCCTGCGCGCAAAGCACTCAGCATCGGGTGCTGGAACGTGCGCACACTACTGGGCCGGAACTCGAGTGAGCGCCCCGAGCGACGCACTGCACTGGTCGCGAGGGAACTGGCGCGCTATCACACCGGTATTGCGTCGCTCAGTGAAACCCGGCTCGCTGAGCAAGGTAAGTTTCATGAGGCAGGTGCTGGCTACACATTCTACTGGGTGGGTAAGGCCGCCTCAGCACCACGTGAACATGGGATCGGGTTTGCAATATCAGATCGCCTCCATGGCCAGCTGGTGGGTGAACCAACGGGCATCAGCGCGCGACTGATGACTGTTCGCCTACGACTCGGAAGAGGTAAGTTTGCCACCTTTAGAAGCATATACGTCAGGCCTCGATGTCAAGGGACCTCGTTATGATAACCGAGACCTGTATGAATGCAGCAATCACAGATGCAGAAATCGCACTACCTGAGATGTTTATTCTACGCAACGATCGACCAAGTAGAAGAGGTGGAGTACTACTTTATTATCGCAGTGAACTACACATTGATCTCGTCGATGACCCAGAAGTTCACATTGTCGATGCGCTTTGGTGTCGTCTTCACCTAAGCAGTGGGGACGCATGTTTGTTGGGTGTGGTGTATTGCCCTCCGTCGGCTACTTTGGAAATGGACAACCGCCTAACCTCCACCATGAAGACCATTCTCACGCAGTCGTACAGCCACATTCTCCTGGTTGGTGCCTTCAACATTCATACCATAGAAACCCCAGCCTGTATCAACGAACACTTCAAAATGGAAGTACAGGAGATAATTAGTGGACTAGCACTATACAATCATATCACATCACCCACAAGATTCAGGACGGGAAACAAACCGGGTGTCCTGGATGTCGTATTCACAAATGAAGAGCTTATGATCGAAACGGTATCGATAGAGAGTCCTTTAGGCCGTAGCGACCATGCAACCCTCATGTTCAAGTACATCTGTTATACAGAGCATTCCTCAGAAAACACCGAGGAGTGCCAGCTCATTACGGATTACGACGCTCTAATCAAATAAATGCTACAAACTGGGCATCTTCAGCAGAACGATCCCCTGATGTCGCCTGGTATGAATTTGCTCACCAGTTCAACACGTTAGTAACTAGTGCTTCTAGGAAAAGACCATCGCGAGCGAAGACAGGAAAATCATTTGTATGCAGCAGGACACGCCAGTGTCTCGTTACGAGGAATTACTCTGACGAAGATACAAGGAGTCATCGAGTGCTGAAACATGGGAAGCCTACACTATCCAAAGGAATTACTGCGTAAACCTGGTACGTGAAGATAAAATACAGCACCGACAGAATCAAGTTACGAAATTCCTTTCAAAACCCAAGCTCCTCTGCAGACACATTAACAAGCGCCGCAAAGTGCAGCGAGGAATTCCTGCCTTACACACATTATGTGGACTCACACAAACCGCAAACGAGTTGGTCACTGCCCTATGTCGACAATTCGCCCCAAACTCCCAGAGCACGAGGTCGCCGCAAACACTGTTCATGCACGTTGCACCACCAACCGAGATTAGCCACATTCTGTTTACGAGTGCGGATGTCATGAAAGGGCTAATTACCCTGTTCGGGCATACCTCTCCCAGCGTTGATGATATTCGTCCAAAAGCGTTGGAATAGGCTGTAGTAAACTTGGCGAACCCACTCTGCAAGTTCTTCCAACGATGCCTCGATGAGATGCGGGTGCCAACAATGTGGAAGCAGGGCATCGTCACTCCCATCCATAAGGGGGGAAGTCGTACAGATCCGGCCAACTATCGCCCGATAACACTACATCCGGCGCTCTCCAAAATCATGAAATCGATCGTTGCCGAAGCGCTGATGAACTTCTTGTAGGAACGTAATATCATTGCACAAGAACAACATGGATCTCGCAAGAACCGATCTTGCACTTCAAACTTGCTACTTGCTAGATCCAGTTGGACTGAGACCGTCGACAGCGGCGTAGATGTTGACGCAGTATATCTGGACTTCTCAAAGGCTTTTGACCGTCTGAACCACCGTATGCTCCTTCACAAGCTGCAGTGTTGTGGAATTGGTGACTCAATCCTCGGTTGAATAGCTAACTTCTTGCTTCAACGACATCTGAATGTAAGAGTTCACGGCGTCATCTCTGACCCAATCGATGTTAAGTGCGGAGTGTCCCAGGGTTCAGTACTTTGTCCGCGACTATTTCTGATGGGCATAAACGAATCTCGCGACAGTAATCAACTCCAACTCCTTACTCTTACTGATGATCTCAAGATATGGCGAGCCATTAGAACAACCAGCGACAATGCAAACTTCAGGATGACGTTGACTGGATCTACGGATGGTCGACTCAGAACCTGCTTCAGTTCAACGCTACAAGTTGCAAGGTGTTGAGCATACGCTGTAAAGCCACTTGCGAATACAGACTGGGGGATCAAATATTGCAGCGCACTTCAACGGAATACGATCTAGGCGTGATAGTGCAGAAAGATCTGCGTTGTTCCCGTCAGGCCGAGAAAACATCCAAAAAAGCTAACCAACACCTTAACAATTTGCGGAAGGCATTCGGGCGCTTCGATCTTTCCATCTTTTCTCGGATGCTCAACGCCTACATTCGACCTCATTCTGAGTACGACATCCACGCCTGGCAGCCATGGCAAAAGCAAGACCTTACCGCTCTTGAACTGACACAAAGAAGGGCGACCAAGAACGTAAAGGGCCTGTTTCATCTCCCTTACCGATTGAGGCTGAAAAGTTTCGGAGTCTATAGTGGACAATATCGACACGTACGTGGCGACTTGATAATGACTTATATGATCCTGAGCAATCCAAACCATTCTTGTCGTCACTTACTAAAGCTGAATCACAATACCACACTCACAGGACACCAGCTAATGCTGGCCACACAATACAGCCGGTTGGAATGCCGCTGGAATTTCATTTCCCTTCGTGTGTGTCAAACTGGAACGCTCTTCCCACATACGTAGTTTCTTCCCTCAAGCTAACGGTATTCAAAAGACGTCTGGATGTTTCGCTTATCCACTTACATTACGCTATATAATCAGAGATGTATGCGTCAACCAAACGCGAACAAACAGTGCTCATTCTCAGCTTTTGTGCTTCACTACTTACACACTGTTGTCGTGAAATATAGTTTCGGATATATTACAACTGCATTCATCAGTTACCTCAACGCGCACGAGTGCGCATTGTCGTTTCTTTTGCACTTAAGACATACCTTCCCTATGTTACTTCCCATATTACTCTACCGTAACAATTCAGCACACATTCCAAAATGTTTTATGAATAAGGGACACCTGAATCGCTAGACGCTGAAATTAAAGATTTACACTTATGTTTACTTTTGCTTCCGCCATCCTACTCGACTTGTAAAGCAATCGCTTTTTTACCTGTAATATATCATTGTTCATTATTCATTGTACCCTGATGACACAGTGCTCAATTCTACACACAGATATCCTCCGTGAGACGATCTGTGCAGAGGAGCAACCGACTATTTCTGCTGGGTGATTTCAACGCATGCTTTGGGCCTGATGCATCGGTGTGGACAGATGTTATCGGTCCGCATGGCATTGGTTCAGCGAATGCGAACAGTGACAGGCTGCTCTCACTGTGTGTCACTCACGGCCTGACGAGCATGAACACCCGCTTTGCATTGAGTGCGAGTGAGATAGCAAGTTGGACGCACACACGGAGTGGTCATGCTCTATGTCATAGTACGTCAGCGTAATATGCGTGAAGTGCGCATGACACGTGCATTGTGTCCACCTGAGTGTGGCACTGATTACAAATTGCTGCAGACCAAACTGAACATATGTTTGGCAAATCTGCCGCTGCGAATCGGCGTAAATTTAACATTCTGTCCCTCGGTACTGTGGCGAAACGTACTGAGCTGGAGAAGGCGATGGCTGCACGCCTGTATGATGATGTGGACTGCTTAGCCACAGTGGGCGACCTGTGGAACCACACTCGCGACCAGGTAACAGCTGCTGCCGAGGAGACCATCGGGCGCGCAAACTCTAAGCGGCCTGATTGGTTTGCTGACAACAATGCGACGATCGGCGCATTGGGAGCTGAGAATGGTGCAGCATTTACCGAACATGTCGCAGACCCCAGTGACTTGGAGAACAGCAGTCGGTTTCCCAAACTACGACGACGACTGACCCGAGAGTTCCGTCGCACTAAAAATTCATGGTGGACGGAGAAGGCGAAATAGATGGAATGCTACGCCGAACGCCGCCAACACAAGCAATTCTTCGACTCCTTGAAGGCGGTGTATGGACCAAGGTTGCTGCCACTAAGGACGCTGATCGATGGTAGTTCAGGCGCTGCCTGCACACAGACTGCAGACATAATGCAGATCTGGCGAAATCACTTTGACTATCTCTTGAACAACCGTTCAGAGATCGACTGGCCTACAGTAAACGGCATGAGGCAGCACGATGTGAAGACGAGGCTGGCGCACACGCCGACACTGGATGAGACGCAGAAAGCACTTGCTCAGCTGCGAAACGGCAAGTGTGCCGGAGCCGACGGGATCACGCCTGAAGTATTGAAACACGGTGGACCCGCGTTGTTGACTGCGCTGCAACACTTGATGTAACGCATATGGATTGAGGAGGAGGTGCTTCCTGAGCTGAAGGATACCCTTGTGTTACCACTGTACAAGGGCAAAAGGAGCAAGCAATGTTGCACGAATTATCGTCGCATCAAGTTGTTGAGTTGTGTGGGCAAGGTGATTGCCGGAATCCTGCTCAACCGCCTCGTCAGTCAGGTTTTGGAACCGAACATGGTGCAAGAGCAGTGTGGATTCCGTTAGGGTTGCAACACTGTAGATATGGTGTTTGCGGCTCGTCAGTTGCATTAGAAGTGCAGAGAACAACATCAACCCTTTACTCGCTTTTTGTTGATTTCACCAAGCGTTTGATATGGTGAAGTGCTAGGCATTGTGGCTGGTGTTGGGTAAGTTTGGATCCATGCATAATTTTGTAAGTTTACTTGAATGTCTGCACAGCGGCATGCGAGCGAGGGTGCAGCTGAGTGGAGAGACCTCGGATGATTTTGCAGTTGTCTCTGGTGTGAAGCAAGGCTGTGTGTTAGCTCCTGCCCTGTTTAATATATATCTTCATGCAATGTTGTCTTGTGCTTTTGATGTCACTCGTGCTTACGGTGTTCATGTGGAGCACCGTATTGATGGTGGGTTGCTAAACATCCGTCGTTTCGGTGCGAGAACTCTAGTCTGTGAGACAACTATCCGTATGCTGCTGTTTGCTGACGACTGTGCGTTGTTTTCACACAGCGTGGATGAGTTGCAGCACATGACTAGTGCTCTCGCCTCGACAGCGGCAAAATTCGCGCCTACCATCAACACAAGCTAAACCGTCTGTCTCTTACTGCCTTCACCGGAGGTGCAATCTTCAATATTGTCGCGAATCAGCATTGGATCTGAAGTATTGGAAACCCCCTGCCGCTTCTGCTACCTTGGGAGTGTGATGTCGATTGATCTGCAGCTACACATTGAGCTGCGTATTCGAGTGTCGAGGGCAGAGGCGACATTCGTGCAGCTTGAGTACCGAGTGTGGGACAACCATCAGCTTACCATTGGCACTAAGCTGATGGTGTGCAAATTCATGGTGTTGTCCGTTCTTCTGTACGGCAGTAAAACGGACGATATACCGGCGGGATGTGCGATATCTCGAGCGATTCCATCAGCAGTGGTTGCGACGAATTTTGCGCAACGGTTGAGGCGACACAGGTGCTGACACGGAAGTGATGTGACAAAGTGGGATGTATGCAGTGAACTGCATACTTTTACTGAGACACCTGAGGTGGCTCGGTCATGTGAGCCGTATGGATTCGACGCGGATACTGAAACAACTATTATATGGCCAGCTGAGTACTGGAAAGCGGCACGTGGGAAAACCAAAGTTACGGTACCAGGACGTGATTAAAGTGAGCCTCTCACGTTCTAATCTTGATTGCAGATCATGGGAATCGAAGGCGGTTGAGCGGCGTGCATGGCGCGATCTGATCACGAAGGCAGTTGCCGCGGTGAAGGAGAAAGTCCTCATGCATGCAGAGAAGAAGCGGCAAGTGGGAAGCGGCAAGCACCGATGGGTGATACTCCATCGACATCAAGCGCATGGTACTGTAGCACATGCGGTCGCGACTGCCTGAGTCAGGCAGGCTTAGTGAGCCATGAGGGAGGCCACTTGGGACCACTACCGAAGCGCCGACGGGTCCTGCAGAGAACGTAGGCAGAACCAGCGCAGCGTTTGTAGGTACGCTGCATTCGATTTACTAACCGCGTGCTTGCATGTAAAGTCTCTTTATTTCAGGTGGTGGGTTTTCAGTTTTGTTCTAATGCCTTTCTTTCTCATATAAATGTCTAGTGAGCCATGAGCGAGGCCACTCGGGACCACTACAGAAGCGACGACGGGTCCTGCAGAGAACGTAGGCAGAACCAGCGCAGCGTTTGTAGGTACGCTGCATTCGATTTACTAACCGCGTGCTTGCACGCTAAGTCATTTTATTTCAGGTGGTGGGTTTTCAATTTTGTCCTAATGCTTTTCTTTCTCATATAAATGTCTACCTATATTCTCTTCCATAAACTTGCACACGTCGCATAATCCACTTGAAGTTAATTTCGACTACATTTTCGTGTTTGTGGCATTTCCGTAAAATATACTTTCCAACCTCGTTAATTTATCTCGGATTCGTTTGTAAACAACTTATTTCATATGCTCATTAATTTAATATTTTTGTCACCGTTTCCTTATGCATTACTCGATTTAGTTTCTTTGTTATCTTTCTCCCAATTGGTTGGCTGTTGCTTGATATCCTCGGTGTGACTGCGCTTGATGTGCATGTTGACAAGGTGCCTACCTGTCTGTTACCCACTACCTCGTCCATACTGGCTCTAGGAGACAGTTGGTCGTTGCTGGAGGGGACGGGGTGCACGGTCCTTGTGGCCGTGTTAAGATCAAAGAGTGGTTCCATGCACTGAGTGTGGAGCGGACTACAGTACAGCCACCGCCTTGTGTGCGCTTGACTCCCCAAATACAGCGTGTTTGTGTTTGCCAGTAAAGGAATGTGGGCCGGCTCCATTGATGAAACGTGCCTCCCATCCACATGCCTCCTTCGGGTTTACACCGTATATGGGGTGTGTGGTTGGAGTTGTGGGTGGTGCAGAGAAAGCCACCCATGGTCCCTCTGTAGGCGCAGGCGTCCTGTGGCTGGCCACAGTGATAATCAAAACCGAAACCGGATGCCGCCAAGCATGGACTGCGCTCTGACCCGACATCACAATAACGTGAGCGCAACACTCGTCTTCTTACCGGTGGCCTACTGACAGCGCGAGGAGTTGCATATCAATTATTTTTGGTGCATCAATCCTTGTGGATTTGTTGATGCTTTCCGATAACCCTCCGTATTTCAGCAATTCACGTTCTAGACGTCCTAGTTTTCGGATTTCTGAAACCCTATCTGCATCGTCTGTCATTCATGAACGAGTAACGTGCGACGCACACAAGTACGAAGTAGATGATACGCTATAAATATCACTCGGTTTTACGGGTGGCCGTATTACTTTACCTGCACATTTTTAAATCTGCATGTTATTGTTCCTGGATTGTTAATTTCTTTAATACCTTAATCCTGCCAATTACTTTAATACCCGTTTTGGATTCCTGTTAAAAAGCGTGAACCAATTGATTATTTTTGTGATCCTGTTGTACACATTGATCAGACCACATAGTTGGACTGAC
>OX104064.1:194571610-194669580 GCA_944474145.2 Dicrocoelium dendriticum | reverse complement strand
GTTTTGACTTTGGAATATTGGTAGCTCGGGAGGCTTGCTCAGTTGTTGTGGAGTTCTCCGAGCTGGGCAACTTGGTTGCAAACGTTTCGCCACCATTCGAGGTGGCATCTTCAGTGCGGGATTGATAGCAGTAAAGTAGCAGTAGCTGGTAGAAAGCAAACCCAATAATGGATGCTGTCAGCAGCCACTCCGTTCCTTATATAGGCATACGGGGCTATTAATTTTGCCTCGTTCTCATTGGTGAATCCTTGTGTTCAGCGGTTGTGCTCGAGTCATTGTCATTGGCTGCGGAAACGTTGTTGCGACGTGGTTGGGAATATCGCACGCGGATTGGTGCAAGGGGGTGTGGGTGAGTAGTCTGGACTCATATTGACCATGCTGTTCATTGTCCGTGTATCGGATTAGGTTCTTTCGGACAACGGTTTTTGATCCGTTTGAACTCTCTCTGTCTCAGCGGTTGATATATTGGATCGAGGTCGATATGCATGTTGATTGAGTTCGTGGTTGAGAACCAGGCTTCGAGAAACTCCCTCCCTTTTTGTGTTTCTCCTTTGGTCAAGATCTCTACTTTGCTCCAGTCGAAGCTGTGTCCCTCTTCATCCACATGTGCTGAAACCAATGAGTTTGCGTAATGGTTCTTGCACGCTCTTTGGTGTTCATGTATCCTGGTGGACAGCTTCCTTCCTGTTTGTCCCACATAGTGCTTTTCACAGTTTACGCAGTTTATTCTATATATGACATTTTGTCGTTCTAGTGCCTCTCGCTTTCCTTTTGGTTTTGACAATGTTTTCCTCAGAGTGGCGGTTGGCTTGTGGGCTACCATAATATGATGTTGGTTGAACAATCTGGCAGTCATTTCAGACACGTTCTTTATGTACGGCAGAACTATACGTTTCGCCATAGCTGACGTAGGTTCGGTTTTTGAGGGCTTGCGATTTAGGCATCTTCGGAGGAAACTGCGTGGGTATCCGTTGCGTTCGAATGACCTGAATAAGTGTTTTTCTTCTGCTCGTTTCGCTTCTGTCGTACTGCAGTGAGTTTCTATTCTATGGAACAGTGTCCTCACACAGCTTATTTTGTGACATCTTGGGTGGTTGCTGTTGAAATTCAAAATCTGATCGGTGTGCGTGCTTTTTCTGTAAACTGAGGTTTGCAATTCGCCGTCCATTGTCCTGGCTACCAGTACATCCAAGAAACCAACCAACCAGCTGGGCAACCAAGTTGCCCAGCTCGGAGAACTCCACAACAACTGACGTAGAAGCACTGTTGTGCTTCATTTATGTCACCTTGTCACAGCATGAAACTAAGCACGTTTGTTTTCACATTCGCAGCTCTATTATGACGCCAGACAGATAGAGATGCAGCTGAATGAAAGGTGCCGAAAATTCATACGTTCCAAAAAGCAGTACAATTGGAACCGATGCACTGGGTCGGTGGTGGAAGCCCGTGAATTGGCCAACCTGTTAAAAGTAGGTTCCTGTTTTTACTTTTCTGGATGCTTTCCTAAAAATATGCACCTTATCGAACTGGAAATGTGAAACCATGACTTCCTCGATGCATTACCTCTACCGTCAGGCAGAGTAAAGGTTAGAATAGGAATTGCGACCTAGGGAGTTTTAGAGAGGCCTAGGTCAGACGACCCTAATGCCTGACACTTCAGTTTCAGCAAGCATTTGGTTTGATTTGGCTTGGTTTCACGTCTTCAACAGGACTGTTTTAACATACGCGTTAATGGCACTTGGAGTAGTGGCATATGTTAACTTTCCAACATCCTTGAATAAAGTGTCATAAAAGGCATATTCTTCTGCAGCAGCTACTGAATTTCTATTTGGTATATTAACTGTCACTGTTTTGGAATCATATTCGCCTACTGTATGTGGTTTTGTCCCCACGCTTTCCTTACCTATATGAAGCAGGTATGCAGTTAAGTCCGTTATGATAACTTTTCAAACGTGCCAGATGAAACGTCTGTTTGTTGGTCTTTTTGCACTGAACGGTGACCTCTTTCGACAGGCTGATTATGAACATTTGAATCACCTGGCCGCCAAAGCAGGAGAAATTCTGGATCGATCTTCTACAATTGTTCCAATACATCTTCGGCATGCGAAGTTAGAACACCCCGTTAAGGGTATCATGCTTTGTGACTATGAGACTCCAATGTTCAAACTCTGTGCCGGAGATGAAGTGTTGGTACGCACCTCGTCAAACGAGGTGGGAGAAGGTCATCCTGACGTGAATGAAGTCGCGACCAATGGGACATCCACGGTAAGCGAATCGGTACACGACGAAGAGTCAGGTGATTTGACACATCAGAAACCAGAACGCCTCCAAGAGAGAATGGCAAAGACCCCATCCCGTCCATTCGGTTGGGAGAGAGAGGAGTCAACAACGGTCACCAGTGACTCGAACACCGGTGTCAGTGCTTCCTACCTCACAGGCTCATCGCATAGGAAGCCGACGGCGGATAAGTTGCATTGGTTTGTGCGCACTCCGGACGGTTATGTGGAGAGTCGAGTACCTGCGGTGTGCGTGCTGATCCCTGGACCAGACACAGACGCTTGTCAGCGAGCCATCGCGTGAGTTTAATTATTTTAACATTCTGCTCTCACTTTGTTAGGGAAGTACTTGTGTTCCGGGTTGTGCTGCCCCTACAGATCTTATTAATCGGTGTTGAACAGTTGCCTTAGTAGAACATAGCACAATGGTATACTACGGACAAAAAAGCCAAGGTTTTACAGGTTCCGTGGGACGCTTTGTGTGAATTACATAAGTTCAAAAATTGTAGTTCCACAAGCGAAACGTGCACCTGTGCACTTACCATATTCCCCACCATAACACAGATGTAAATTCGTTTACCCCGTTATCTAGGAGGTTGGTGAGCATAATGTTTGCTCGTGGGATGGCATTAATGGAGAAAAGAAAAAAATCATGACAAAGTGAAAATAGTTTTGGTGGATTCACCATAAGCATGAGTAGAAGCAATGAGATGCATGCGTCATAACATGATAAATCAATAAATCGGTTGACCGGGATTTTGCAAACACACGTTCGCTTTTTGTAACCCCTGGCCAACAAAGTTATGAAACGAAATGCCACTGTGAAAACACTTTGTCAAGTAGTTTATTAAATATAGTTAGTTTAAGGGCAGATAGGACATAATTTTGGAGACCTTTTCAAGTAAGGAAAAGAAGTTTCTACGGCATTCAAGTTGGCTAAACTGTATTATCATTTTCGGAGGATGAACTGTTAGTTTCGTGTTGTGGCCCAGTTCCAGCTCGAGGCGGCAAATGTGATTTGGATTCTTCAGTATTTGCTAAACCATTATGAGGTTCCTCGCAAACACCGCTATCGACTGCTGTACATTCTTAGAGATCAGTCTATGCTGGTAGGGTAGATGGAAGAGGCCCATAACATTCTTGGGTGCCATCCGTTGAGCAGTCTCAAGAGCAACGAGATCCGGCTTCCGCCATGGCTGCAAAGCTTGGATGGCGTATTCCACGTGCGGTCGCAAGTAGGCATTAAGCATTTGTAAGAAGATTGGTGGGTCAAACCGACCTAACGTAATGCGAAGAAAGTCGAAGTGTAGTGTATCGGTTCTCGACGCATTCTCTGCTTGTTTTGAGCATCCGAGATCGTCTTGTATCAATAAAACCAAGCCACGCTCCTGAGAGGCCTTCTGCAAGGTGTAAACTCAAAACTTGTACACGCCCGCCGTCCACTGACGCAGGTAGATCGCCTTGCACTTAGCTGTGTTCAAATGGAGTAGCTTCCTCGTTGACCATTCCTAAATGCAATCCAGTTCTTGTTGGTGTAGATCGTTATCTTCTCTGGTATCAATTTCTCTCCACATAGTGACGTCACCCGCAAAAAGCAAGCATTTGGAGATAATAACTCTTGTTCGTCGCAATTAGCCGACAATTCAGATATGTCGGCCAGCTGTCCAGAAAAGCACCAGACGGCCGTTTCGCCCTATTGGGGCTCATCAGTGGTGCGCATCCTTCGGTCCTCTGTGGAGGATCGAACCCATGACTGCTAGTGGCTCTTGCCAACTAGCCCGCAGCTTATGCAACTGCGCCATGGAGGACGGTATCTGACTATCGTGAATTGTTAGCTAAATGCAATATAGCCCGACGCATCCTCCACTGCCATGCAGGCACCTGCCATGCAGATGACAGCGGTCGGCCTTCCGGTGTCAGGACTTCCCGGTTACGGCAGCTATGAATCGACATAGCATTTTGTGGTGTCCGTACGGGCGAATTAGTATTACTTATGAATGGAAGGATTTTGGTGAGTATTTTTGTTCGTCGCAATTAGCCGACAGCTGGTCGACATATCTGAATTGTCGGCTAATTGCGACGAACAAAAGTACTCACCAAAATCCTTCCATTCATAATTAATACTAATTCGCCCGTACGGATTCCACAAAATGCTATGTCGATTCATAGCTGCCGTAACCGGGAAGTCCTGACACCGGAAGGCCGACCGCTGTCATCTGCATGGCAGGTGCCTGCATGGCAGTGGAGGATGCGTCGGGCTATATCGCATTTAGCTAACAATTCACGATAGTCAGATACCGTCCTCCATGGCGCAGTTGCATAAGCTGCGGGCTAGTTGGCAAGAGCCACTAGCAGTCATGGGTTCGATCCTCCGCAGAGGACCGAAGGATGCGCACCACTGATGAGCCCCAATAGGGCGAAACGGCCGTCTGGTGCTTTTCTGGACAGCTGGTCGACATATCTGAATTGTCGGCTAATTGCGACGAACAAAAGTACTCACCAAAATCCTTCCATTCATAAGTAATAATAACTCTTGTCTGGTCGTTGCTAAACACTGGGAATAGGCGCGGTCCCAGTACCAAGCCCAGGGGAACACCACATTTCACCTCATTCGGGTTAATGAGGAATCTCCTAACCCGCACTTGAAGCCTAGGTTGGTGAGGGAAGTTGCAGATACAACCCAGAGCACCATTTACGAATCCGTAACTCTGTATCTTGGGAAGTGGGATGCAGTGATCCAGGCAGTCAAAAGCTTTGCATAAGTCCAGATAGATGTCATCGACTCCGATCCCACCATCAGCCACTTCCGTCCAACTACCTCGTGCCATTAGCAGGTAGGAGGTTCATGACCGGTGTTGAGGGAAGCCATGCTGCTCCGGTGCCAAGATGTTGCATTTTCCAGGTAGTCGATTAGAGCCTCAGCGACGACCACTTTCATCACCTTCGCGAGCACAGGGAAGAGGGTCAGTGGGGATAGTTTACAGGATCTGAACGGCTACCGCATCTTTGGAAAAGCAATGACAGTGACTCGGCTAGCTTCGTGGTTGCAGCCTTGAATGTTTGCGGGAGGATGTTATGGGCTCCCGAAGGGCTGCCATTACGCAATGAGAGTAACTTCCTTATCCAAGTTGCTGGGTTGAAAATTATATGTGTAAACCCTGGAGTCGGTAATGTGCTTGACGTTATGGGACAGGTAGAGACTGCGAGTTCGAAAATCTAGGCGTATGGTAGCCGCAAGGCAATGGCTGCTTCACCCGTGCATTGTATCCTGCCGTCCGTTGTGTAAAGTGGAGGTATGCTATGATTTACATTGTGAAGATTGTTGACATGCCAATACAGTTGTTTGCCGTTTTCCAGACACCTTTTGGCTAGGCACTGTTTTTAGGTTACTTGATCCTCACCTACAAGTGTGGTACAATGGTTACGATGGGGAATGAATCTTCCCCAACTCTCTGAGTCTGGGTTAGCTTTGTAGGCACGCCATGCACACACCTTTTTGCCATGCACACTTTAGTCCTGCTTCTTAGCATTAACAGCACTTTAGCGGAGCGAAAGGGCTTGGTCTCCTATGCTCTGTTTACCTTGTCACTTAGTCTTTCAACGAACTTTGTCCAAACCTTGTCAAGAGGTTCGCGGTTGGAGCACTTCCAACCGGATGCCTCAACAAATGCTTTCAGGACGTGGTAGCGTGTAATTGTATGGGTTAGTTCCGAGTATTCAAACGGATACTTTGTGTAAAATGCACAGACCTACTCGACTCTCCATCGATAACTTATTGATCCTGATCTCTGCTTTTGTGAGCACGTCTCATGTGAACGGCTTTTTTGTTGTCCGGAATCTAGTGGGGTAGGTAACATGATTGTATGAGGGGATATTAGCGATAAGTTCATGCATGTCTACTTGATTTGTTCAGTGGACGATACCAATACCTCCAGATGGTGTAAGTGATAGTTCCCGGTGATGAGAACGTGGCTGTACCTAGTGTGTCTTACCCTGTTCAAGGCACCTATCAAGCTGGAATCCATTTCCGGTGTGGATGTTAGGGAGCGATAAACGACAGCTACGAGACACGACGTTGTTTCTTAGTCGAAGATGGCACCAGTGAGTCGGTAACATGAGTTTCCGGATCATCAACTAGTGAATATTGCAGGTCACTGCGGAAGAAGAGAAGAATCTCACACCCTCTGCTGTGACAGTTGTTCCGGATGAGTGACATCCCTGCGATCTCCACCCCATAATCAGCAACTTCTTGGTGTAAACAGGTTTCGGTACTGGAAATTAGGTCCCAAACATTCGCATCCAGGAGTACCTGAAGTTCATTAAATTTACTAAGGAGCCTATGGGCGTTAGTGTGCATACATGAAAGTTTCTCAGGTTTAGCAATGTGTTGGGGATTGTGCAATTCATACACTAACTTTCGCCGACCAGTGAATGGCCTGTGGCTAATTGTTTTTTCCGCGAGTGCTTGATGACTGGTTTGTCGTCTTAGCCATCGGATGCCTAGTTTGTCCCAAATCTAAGTTTCTACGTACAGGGCAAGTTGTCTGGTCACTCGGTTCATCAAAAGGATTATGGGTCCATCGGACACGCTACTGGCGCCCTATTCTATTATAGTTCCTATTACACTTTGTTCTTTGTGTGAGTTAATAGCTAGAGGGTATAATGCTCGTTGCCTTTAGCCAAATCTCAGATGATGGTCTGCAACAAAACATGCACCGACTTTACAGCAGCCTTCGTCATCATCATCATCATCTTCATCAACAGCATTGCATCAGCTGTTTGAACTGATGCTTCGCTGCCATACAACCATAAGGACCTATGAAATAAAGAATAAGAAGAGGGAGAGAACGGGGACTTACCTGAAAACCTTAATGCTCTAAGCAAACATTCAGGGTCAAAGCGCCTACACCTTGTGTAAACAACATACCGTCACAAACAGTTGCCTATCGTGCAAAGATAAGGCGGCATCGGCGAGACAGCTTCCTTGCGGCTTTCACTGCCACGCGTCATAATCAGCCATTACCCCACAGATAACTCAGCACCAAACACACTTTAAACAGGCAATCCGATTAGGAGACGGCAGCAGACGCGCCACTGGTGTCAACTGCGAGCCATGTCCTGTAAAGTCTCGAGGCAAGCACAAGGCGAGTCACGTGGACTCCAACCCGGAAGGCGAGACGGACCAACGGCACCCAGTTTGGTCGTCAGTGTCTTCATTTCCCGTAGCTAAGTCAACTTCTGTCCACCGCGAGCCTTGCTCCACCCTACACCTGGCAGATTAAACAAGGCCCCCCTAGGTAAGCGGTGACCAGGCATACGTAGCACGTGCCTGAGCCAACGCAACTTATTCAGTGCTATCTGTTGTTCTTGGGAGCTAGCATGATTATCACCACCTAGTACTCGCCTACGCACATCATCGTTGCGGATACGCTGGTGCCATCCGACAGGAGCAATGCTTCGCAGACAACGATGATCAAAGACTTGAATGCGCCTCAGAACTTCAGACCGAAGGGGCCAATTTTCACTACCAAGGAGCAGAACGGCACTCACTGTGGCCTTGTATACCCGGCCTTTCAGATGAAGGGAAACTCCCTTCTGTCGCCAAAGGTGCCGCAGGTTCAAGAAGGCAGCTCTGGCCTTTGTAATGCGTGAGCTGACATCAGTTTCTATGCGCCCATCATTGCTGACGCCGCTGCCAAGATAAGTGAAATGATCAGCCACCTCGAGTTCCTCGTTAGCAAGCGTCAAGGGGTCATCAAGTGGCTGGTGTTCCTGCAGCAACACTTTACACTTTAAAGGTGCGAAGTGCATACCAAATAATGGGACCATTCTAAACGGGATATTCAGGGTTGATTGTGCCGCCGCAACATCGTCGAAAAGCACGACGATATCGTCCGCATATTCAAGAGCAACTAATCTTTCACTAGGCAACATTTCAACGCCTAAATCGTGAGATTCCGCAGGGGAACACACCATGATAGAATCCACGACGAAATTGAACAAAAACGGAGAAATCGGACAACCCTGACGAACGTCACTTGTGGTCGGAAAGCTATCAGATAGGACACCGTAAACCCTGACGCGGCCTGTAGTGTTCGAGTATAGAGCACGAAGGTTGTTCACATATTTCGTGGGAACACCTTTCCGCGCAAGTATTTCGAACAGAATCGATCGATACACTGAATAGAACGCACTCTTGAAATCGAGGAACACAGCTATTGTTGGTCTGCGGTATGCGTGGCGCTGCTCCAGCACCTGCCGCAAAGTGAATATATGGTCTATACAGCCACGTCCTGGGCGGAAACCAGCCTGCTCTTCCCTAATCCGAGATTCCCGTTCCGCAGTGAGGCGACGGACGATAATCGAGACCAGTAATTTCGTCGCAATTGGCGTTAGGCTAATATCCCTGTGGTTAGAACAGTCTGTGCGACTGCCCTTCTTGTATATTGCCACTATAATCGATTCGCTCCAGTTAGCCAGGACACTCTTCTTTCCAGATACATTCGAATAGGGAGGTCAGTGCCCTGCAGAGGACCTCACCTCCATCCATAAATAGTGCAGGTGGAAGGGAATCCGGGCCAGCGGCACGAAAACGATTGAGGGCTCTTATCGCGTTTCGGACCTCGGCCTCCGACGGAGGCTCTAAACTAACCGTCCATGGCTCGTCCTGTATCACTTGAGTAGAAAGATGTCCGGGAGCAGGGGCCCAGCTAAAGTGATCTTGAAAGAGTTCCGTCCAACGAGCCATACGGCGCTCCTTATTGTGTATCAGCGCACCCGCGCTGTCTCTTATCGTCTCACTGTCGCCTGGTGGTGCAGATTAGCTGGAAGAGCTTGCGGTAATTGCCTACTGCTCCAGCCTCCTCCATTTCTTGAGCCCTACTGGTCCACCAGGCTTCCCTGTCAGCACGTAGGCTCTGCTTTAGTTCACGACTAATAGCCCGTCTGATCACACTGTGCTCAGAGCCAGCTGGAAGGTGTCTTCTAGATTCCAACAGGTTCACTGACCTTTCGGATATCCAGTGATTGATGCGGTGACGGTTGATAGTGCCACAAGCAGATGCTCCTGCGTCGTGCATGGCGGCCGAGATCCTATTCCACGGAAACTCAGTGTCATTAGGACAAGACAGCGGAAGTTCGGTATGCAGTGCTTCTTGATAGGCTTGCCTGACCAAGGACTGAGACAATTTCTCCGTTGCCAATCGTGGGGCACGCTTGGTGCGCCTCCCGGTAAAGTTCATGGAGAAACGATAGCGTACCAAGGCATGATCAGAGTCGATACAGGTATTCCAGTACGAGCAACAATCAAGGATGGAACCACGCCATCTGTAACTTATGGCTATGTGGTCAATTTAGGTCCATCGCTGGCCATCGACCGGTGGCCAAGTGGTCTGCACGTTTGCTTTGCAACCATAAGGTCACCGGTTCGAATCCGCGTAGGGATGGGCGTCCTCGCGGTATACTCAGCCCGCGCGCGACTGGTGGTGGTCGCGCGGCAGCGAAGCGCCCTTACGGCGTTCAGCTGACACATTATTATTATTATTCATTATTATTAGTTACAAGAGGACGCCAAGTGTCACTTCGGCGCCCACTGTGTCTAAAAGCAGTGCTCCTAAGAAACAACTGGTGCTCCGCACACAGTTACAGCAGACGCTCACCGTTATCACTTCGTTCGGAGTGAAGCCCACATTTACCACCTAGCTGAGCTTCTGAAGAGCTCAGACGGCCTACTTGTGCGTTCATATCCCCTGCAAGTACTATAATATCTGAACTAGTAGCACTGAGTAATAGCGCATTCAGTTCGTGATAGAATGTGTCCTTGACAGCATTTGAACTGCAGTCGGTGGGAGCATAAGCGGAAATCACGAACAAACAGCGTTTTATACTACTTCGTGAATCAACCTTAGCTGACTTCGTCAAACGGGCTGCACATAAACGGCTGTTCACCGGAATCCAATCAACCAATGATGGCTCAGCCTTGGAGCTGAGAATGATACCTACACCAGCTTGACCCGTGTGTGCCGCATCGGCGTCTCCGGATGCGTGCAACCAACGACGAGAGGATAGGCCGGGTGCTGTTAATTCAATAACCCCGTTAAGGTCATTGATCCTAGTTTCGGACACACAACACACATCACTACCCAGTGTGTCCAAGGTGCGTGCGAGTGCAGCCTGTTGATCTGTTTGTCTTAGAGTGCGAACATTGAATGTCGCCATGGAAACGGGACAGCGTGGCCTTATAAGGGACTTTTGCCGATAGGCGTCCGAGAGATGCTGTGGGATGGTGGCTGCAGATGGTTCTACTCCAGTGGCACTTCGGTTGCTGTCAATTAAGCTGGGACTTATAGAAGGAAGGTAAGTAAGGGGGGTTGGGATGGGAGTAAGAGAAAATGGTGGGAAAGTAAGAAGGGAGGCGCCAGCAGTAGCATGTTTTCGCTTATCCGCCCTGCTGTATGCAGCAGATAAGGCGACCCTTGATAATCTGCGCGAAGGCCGATGCAGGATGAAGTTTATGTTTGAAGAAAATGTCATGGTTGTATGTGGACTGAGATACTGCCAGGACGCCCAGACCTAGACAGGAGGACGATTAGGGTCCTCATCCAAAGCCTTTGGCTCAAAACCCTGTCTGCAAGGCAGCGGGGAGGTGGCAATGACTTAGTTTTACAGAAATGGATGCCATCCCATTTCAAACCCCCAACCTGGAGGACCAGGAGACTGAGTTTGTCTGACCTCTCATCATTGACCAACCTGGTAGGAGTAGCTCTCAAGGTGCTCGGAGGCATCACCCAGTATAGCTTAATGGGTCAATGAGGTACGCAAACCGTCGCACTACCTTAAGGTCCAGTCTCGTTGCGATGGTTACAGCAGGCTTGCCACCAAGTGTTTCGACTGTAGGACCACCTTCAACACCATTGGTCCACATCCTTTGTAGTTGGGTGAGGTGCGTAGCCGTGACACCGAGTTTACCAGCAGATCATCCAGGGAGTGTGTTTCACAAATATAACGCCACTGTTCCTTATCATGAGTCATTATTTCATACTCATCAACTGCTTCAGTTGCAGGAACACCGTTGACAAGATTGGTTCTTGTTGCAGTTTACTTCCACTGGTCTTCTAAGTTGCGGTTAATTCGATGACCTTCGCTCCATGGGATGGTTGGAACGATTCAGCTGGGAGCAGTGTTATTTCTGAGTCAATTTGTCAACAGCATAGCTGATTGGAGTTTGTGGTGGAGTTCAGCATGATGAGCAGAAGTTGTAGCTCCCCCTAACGCTTAGAGTCGGGGTACCACATGATTCACAGCACATGTACAGGTTTAAATACAGCGAAGAGTAAGTCACTATTGGCGTCCCACTGGTTGACCTCGTCCAACTGCCTGCCTCTAATTGACTTCGACTTGGATTCTTGGACCTTGGAGCACAGTAGGTGGAGTACAGGTAGATTTTTCTGTACATCTTTCCACATGTCAAGGGTAGTGATTCTGCGGTAAGCCCGGACGAGGATCGAGATGCGTCTTGGCCGATTTACCTTACAGACGTGGTGTCAGCAGGCCGTCAAAAAGCAAATAACGGCCGACTTCACATCGGTCGGCATACTCTAACACATGACCCCTCTAACCCTCTGTGGGTTCCTAGAGACCGAGCAACTAGCCTGCTTGTATACGCATTCTCAGGGTCTTCTCGATAAGTTGGCCGAACTGAAAGATCGCCCAGATTCCGAGTCATATCTAAACCACTGATACGTGGTTGCACACTGGAAGGACAGATGCTAAAGTTTTGTTATGGGCATGTCTTTCATCCGGAATGTTGAGTTACCGAAAGGAGAAGGAAAATTCTGTATTACTGAAGCGAATTACAGTGCGAGACCATGGAAGCCTCAGAATAGCTGTTCCCCGAATCCCTTTAGCGCCGCATGTAGCTAAAAGACAAACACTTGCCTTATAACTTGGTATGCTGCCCTATTAACTTCACACTCGAAACGGACTGCCACCTTGTGGCTGCTTTAAGGCGCACTCTAAAAGGATGATGCACTCACCTCCGTATTCTGGGTGATTTCAGCGTACAAGTTTTAAAAACCCCTGCCACGATGGGGGAAAAATTCAAAGCCCATCTGCAAGAGTTCGTAGCCACTGCTCCGCTTTACAATTACATCATTTTGCCCACGCGGTTCCGAACAGGTAACAAACCAACTTTGCTGGATGTTGTGTTCAATAAAAGAAATCTATGCCTAATGGGTGGGTTGTAGACTACCCGTTGGGTTACGGTGATCATGTGGTCATTGGTTTTAATTTCGTCTGCTGTGCGGAATATCGGTATGTGAACTATGAGACGGAGCGAACCATCACAGGTTATGATCGATTATCCCAGCTCGTCAGAGACATAATCTGCTCGTTCTTTGCCGAAGAACCCCCGAAAGTCGCCTGGCTGGAGTTACTAAACAAATTCTGACGCCTCGTTACAGGTGCCTCAGAGACAAGCGTTTGTAATGTATCTAAATCAGTATCATTCGTTAGGAACAGAACTCAAAAATGGATGGCAGTGTTCAACAAAGAATGGCGAGCGTATAAATTAGCTCCAACTCCCGCAACTTGGGATAACTGCGCAGCCCAACGTAACCGCTTCACACAACTGCTCAGAGAAGATAAAGCCGTATATAAAGAGAACCTGGTGGCAACTTTCAGCGCTGATCTCAAACTGCTGTACAAGCACATCAATGGTCTACGAAGAGTGAGGTAGGGATTCCCTCCACTCCGGATGGTTGATGGCCCAACCAGAACAGCTATGGAAGCAGCAAACTCGCTGCCGATGCAATATGCCCCAACATTTCAGGGGGACTTGGCATCAGGCGATCTTCCAGCTTTTGTCGCCCCTCCACCGGGACTGCCCAACGTCTCTGGTACCGCTGAAGCTGTATTGCAGAAGCCATCGCCTCGGCGCAACCATAGCTCCCGAGTGCCAGTACAGTTCCTCCAATGGCACTGGGAGCAGCAGTAAGACAAATAACATGATCTTTGGCTCACTTTTTACAGCGCCGCTTAGACCGGAACCAGGATCCTGCCATGTGGAATCTTGGAAAATAACTCCGATTCACAAATGTGCAAGCTGAACTGAGCATTCAAACTACCGCTCATTATCTCTTCTGCTTATACTCTCCAATCTCATGGAATCAATCATTGCTGATACGTTAGTTTGATATCTGGAAAACTGCGACATCATTACTCCGGCCAGCGTAGCTTTCGTTGACAGCGATCGTGCATCTAAGTGATTAGTCGCACGGTGTACTTAGCTGGTGTCAGCTGATGCTGGATAGATCGCTGAGGTAATCTATCTGGATTTTTCGTAGACACTCGAGCGTCCAAGCTTCCAATCATCCTTTCTAAGCTCCAGTGTTACGGAGTCGGTGACCTTGTTCTAAGCCGGATCGCCAAATTTCTCCTTCGACGGCACATAGTGGTCAGAGTTGGGACCTCTTTATCTGACCCCATACAAGTTGAGTGTGACGTGCCGCAATGCACAGTTCTAGGTCCGCGATTGCTTTTGGTGCTTAGTAATGACCTCACACAGGTAATCGCTTTAAACGTTCTACTGTTTGCTGATAACATCTAAAGTTTGCGAAGGATCCAAATGAATCCGGACCAACATCTGCTTCAGAGTGATCTAGACACGGTACATCAACAGTAAATGCAACATTTACTGCAATTCAACGTGAATAAAACAACGCGCTCTCTATACAACACCAGATCAATCAGTTACACAGTCTCGGAGTGCGGATATTGCAGCAGTCTTACATCGAACGTGATCTGGATGCGCTGGTTCAATCTGACTTGGTTTTTCCGGAAAATCTAAAAGATCTCCAAAGCTGGTAACCAACACTACAGTCTGAGGCGACGGGCGTTCGGACAAATAGACATATATATTTTCCAACAGATGCTCAGTGCGGATGTGCGCCTCCATGTCCAGAAGGCAATACAAGTCTGGCATTCATGGCTGAAACACAACTTTACTGCACTACAGCAGCCTCGAAGTCGGGCATCCAAGTACGGTACTGAAATACGCAATCTCCCATACGAGCAGAAGCTGAAACGATTAGGGGTAATCAGTGGTTGATATCGCAGATTACGAGGTAACCTAATAATGGCTTACTTACTACTGCAAACCCATGTGTGCTGCCCCTTACTGCAACTCAGGAACAATACAAACCTTAGAGGCCACTCATGGGAACTCGCAGAACAGTATGGAGTGCCGCAGGGATTTCCTTTCCATTCGTGTATATAACCCGTGGAATTCTTTCCCTGAGTCGATCGTCTCTACACAGACATTGGCGACATTTAAAAGATGACTGGAAAACGCACTCATTCACTTACACTTTGTCACTCAACGCTACGTCTCCATCCTACACCTGGAGTTGACCATGGATTTATTTAGTGTTAACTGTGGGTACTGTTAAACTACGCGGATTGCAAGACTACAGCAAAGCAAACAAGAAATCTTTCTTTTCAAACTACCCAACGGGACTTGTAAGGCAGTGTTCATATCTCGTAGCAATTCTTTGTTCTTTGTTCATTGTGTGGGCATAACGAAACCGTAATAGATCAGCTACTTTCACTGCTGACCGTGTGCACCCATCAGTCTTGACCAGTGCTGGGATTTCAAGCTTTACCTTACGAAGCTTATTAACGTGCCTGTCTAGGAGTTTGTGGTTTTTGCGTATTCACTTCATTAATTTTTGCTGATGCGTCACCTTGTACTCGCGGATCAAGTTCACACAGAATTTGCACTGTGCCATGTATTCGTGATGAGGTCCCGCGGTTTTGAGTTGTGGCGTTCTCTAAGTTCGACCAGGTTCCTAAGAAGGCCTTGACCTTTAGGGTACAAACAGGATAACTTTTTGGATTCTAGGAGTGCCTTCTTTGATGTCAGATTTAGACTTTGGTTTAAGTCGACCGTTAGGTGGTCGGTTTCTGATCGCTTGTTTGTTTAGTGGTGTGTTTATGAATTTCATTCAGGCCGCATGGTCTCACAGAGTTTTCCATATCAGGATGTTTGCTAATGCTTCGCTCTGACCTGTTGTGTGCCATGGAAGTTGTTGTGTAAACCTCTGAGGGACTGTGGTCACTAAGGAGTTACTGAGATTGCAAGTTCCAACGAATTGCTGACCACTCGTGGTCGTGCACTTGCTGCCTTTAGCCGGATCTCGGTTGGTATCATGCAGGGAAACTGCAAACTGTTACAAAATATAACTTGTGTCATTTCTACAGATTGTTGCACCACTTTCAGCAAGTTTGAACAGCGTCCCTTGTAATTAGGTGCTGAAGGAATTTTTCCTTAACGATTTAGCGATAACACTGTCCCGAGATAGTGCATCCCGGGTGTAGCACCAATGCTCTTGGTAATGTGTTTGCGCATCATGATCAGGGGAAGCCAGAAGCTCGGGAATACCGTGAACAAGTATGTGTTTTTTCCATCGCTTTTAGGCGGGCCGCCTTGATTATCCTCTTCATTTGGGCGATCATTCTCAGGAAGATCGAGTAATATGCACAACCCGCTTTGTGAGTTGCAAAGACGAACTACTGAAAGCAGGACAGCCACTGTCTCTTCCGCTGAGTTCAGAGCAACTCGAAAAATTCCATGTTAAACATAGTGCACTATGATCGAGTGACGAGCTACGCACCTCAGCATAGTTGGCTCAACCCGAATACAAATCCTGTTGTAGATGGAATTCCAATGGTTTCGATCGTCTAGAAACTTGCCCTTTATTGTACTAGATCTGGACTCGGGTACGTTAGTGCCCATGAGAGTCAACGCCCTTTGTTTCTGTCTATTAGACCCCCTTTTAAGGTTTATGGCTGGCGATTTGGACTGTTTATCATGCACTGGAGACGTTCGTGAAAGCTGTGGCGTATCGCTCGTGCTCGATAAAGAAGATGAGCATATGGTTGTCACTTCGGCCGTTTTTGTCGAGGCGACCGGCTCTAAACTGCCGGTGTTTCAAACGATCGTTAGGGTTAACCACTACAAAAGGGTTAAAAGCATATATGTCGAATGTGACTTGCCTGACTAAGGGGTTACCACGTGCCGGAGTAAATGGAGCAGATGTCATGAGACGGCTAGCAAGTCTGGCTTCACTGTTTGGCCTAGAGATGCGCCTCAGGGGGGGCGTACTGTGAAACAGCATTGATCTTCTTAGATTCCAATGGCAAAGCACTGAGAGTCATCATATGCTTAGTTGTTTCGGTCAGGTTTTCACACTTTTTATTTACAAACACAGCTATAAAATTGATAACTGGAATCGCTACGCATCCACGGCAAAATCAGAATGCATCAGCAACCTTCTTGAGCCTCTTTCATGCTACTTGACTTACGCCATCACATTTAGCGTGTAATTTAAAGGACATTTAGAGCAGGCTAGCCCTGTCCTTACCGCGCAGTGCATCTCGATTTTCTACGTTTTCCGTTAAGTTGGATCATTTTCAGCGATGGCTGTTGTTGCAACCGAATAACTGCAAGTGTTCGGTCACCTAAGGTAGTGTGAGTTATCATCGAGTTCATTGTCCCAGTCGCAAAGTTGTCCGCCGTCATCGTAGGCAGATTACTCACGGGAATGACACGGGCACGCGCAGTTTGACTTCTTTTAATTGACTGTTGTACGTGTAAGTTTGGGCTTTTGAACTTACCTTGCAGTGGGTGGATGTCTGAGACTTAATTTCACCGATTGGCGATTGTAATCAAAAGCCACGAAATGAATCGCAGCTTTCTTAGAAATGATCACCTTAGCTGTCGGACTAGCGCGTTACTGATTTTCGTGTAGTTGTGTCTACGTAGTTGTTCAACTCGAATGCGTCGAATAACCCAGCGTGTATTTTTCTTCCCTTCGCTGTCTTGCAAATGGACTGTAAGCAAATACAATCACAGGTTCGCACTTCCATAGTTACACTTCTGCACAGACGCTATAGAACCCTGTAAGCATCCCATCCACCTCGCCTCCTTTAAACAGTAACTACGAGGTCACCCACTTGTTGTTAATACCCAAAATTTCGTTTCACTCCCTGTTTTCCTTTTGGAAACGAATGATTCTAAAAGCAATACGCCTGCCTATTAAAGTTCCCACTTTGATGATCGCTGAAATGTGGTCTGCCAAACTAGTCTAGAACAGACCAGCAAGGCACGGGTTCGATACAGTTGCATGAAGTATATTGGCCGACCCAAGCGACATCTTTTTGAGTTTATGCATTACTTATTCCAAGATGTCATCTAACTGGACACTAGTTAGTCTACTCTACCTTTGGACTCGGCCTGAGGCATTTAAATATCATTGGAATTACAACTGTTTGTGATTAACAACTGCAAAACTTTCGCTTGAGCCACTAGCAATATGTACGGAATAACAACACATTTCCCTTGTGATGCTCACTAATTCACATTTCGTGACAGGTGCAGATGGGAGGAAAATAATTTTGCACCCACTTAGCCCATTATGAGCCTATAGTCAGTAACACATTAAACGTAACGGCAAGCTGCACATCCTTGCAGATTTGTGAAATGGTATCCAGTCAAGAATGTGTCGAGCTGAGATAGCTGCTCCAATCCGGTTGCTGGTTTTGTTTAATGCAAATGCGACCTCAGGGATGCGAATAGTGCAGCCCATATACCCACCAGTACGCTTCAGCTATTAGGTAACTTCTGTAAAACACCTCCATCATTCAAGTAATTTTGCTTTACTCTTTACAGTCTCAATCGGGTTCTCTTGGCTGCATGGAAAGACATAATTGACGAAAGACTGGCAGTTTGCCTAGAATTCTTCCGGAGATTTCTACAACAGCTTTGCGACAGTGAGGTGAGCAACACTTAATTAAGGTGTGTGTGTGTAATACCGACGATACGTAAAATTCCATGGCCGTCTAAAGACAAAAGAGGTGCCGGGCATTGATACCAAACTTTTGACTACAGAACGACCTGTTATTTACAGCGTACAATTCGTTGTAATGTTGCGTTGTTACTGCGGTTTGCGATTTACTCACCGTTCCCTTCACCACTGATCCGGCGACCAATCTATATTGTCAGCATGCGGTTCGTTCTTCGTTACTCTGCGAGTAATGCATACTTTAGCGCGCTTCAAATGCATTTATCAGTATCAGTACGAGTTTGGGTGAATCTTGTGCCGGTACTCTAAATCTTTAAGTTCGGAGCTAGTTTTCTTTTACCACCGATCGACACACTGCGGAAGCTCCGAACGGAAGCTTGGTTTGATTTTTTAAACAGCTAATGCCATGGGTGGATATGTGTGTAGCACTTTTTTGAACTAATTATATCTAAAAGTTTTATGCTTTTTTTAGACGAAATGTAATACGTTTTCTACCTCGACACTGTCACGGAACACATAGAAAGGAGGTGTTTTGTCAGTTTCACCTTAGATAAATCAAACCACCTCTTGGATTAATTAACTTCCTATCGTCTTCTTCATCTAGGAGTGTCGATACTTCATATTACGGCTCATGGACTTTCACAGGGGAATCTGTCTTCAGCCCATTTTCTCAATAGTTCTTGAGATGTGGAGCCTTCGTCACTAAAAACCATACCTACGACTTCGCGAAAATATGAAGGGGCGAACACTAATCCAACTAAGGGTTTCGAACTTGGAATTTGTATTGTGATACGAGCTATGGCGTCGCTTTTAATTGATGGTGTCTAAAAGTAAAGAAAAGGCTGCTTTCTGACGTAAGGATGGGAGACGAATTTGTGGTCTTGTGTAGGCGGAAGACCTCCCGGTTACCCAGACCGAGGAACAGGGTTGACTTAAGAGACCCCATCCCGAGCCTTTGCTCTTAGAGACCTGACCCGCATGGCGGCGGACCGGTTCAAGCATGTAGCTGGAACGTCCAACGAGCTGCTGAAGAGGAAGACCGATCAGGTTTAGGTTTGTTCTCCCAGCCGAGCTATTTCATTGCATAGGTTTCATCACCAATCGAGGTGACTTCATCAGTGCGTACTAAACAAAACTTGGCCGAGGAGAGAGTGATGTTTGAACTTGGCCCCTTCGAAAGCCCATGCCAGCGAAGTGGCTCATCCGCCTTCGTTGTGTTCGGTAACAGTCCACACAGAAGCCCGTGGCCAGCAAGGTTGTTCATCCGCCCTCCATAAGTACTCACCTCTGGTTACAGAAGTGAGTGGTCAGTGACCCCATAGCCGGTCACATTGGCTGGTTGCTTGATTATTGCCCAGCAGCCCATAAGACCCCTGGCTGCACATGGTGTATTCTACGTGTACGCTGCATGATGGTGTCAATACCGCTCTTGAGCTCATATATGAAAGCACGTCTCACGGTCCGTGGGAACCGATAGACCGTACACACCTCACCTGAGTTTATCCGCTTTTCTGCGCTGAAGGGCAATATTGACTGATTACATTGCACTGAGGATAACACCGTGAGGTATGGTAAAGTTGATAAAAGTTGATAAAAGCGGTTATTGGCCACACATAATCACGAGTGGACAGTAGCTGGCGTCCAGTGCAACCTACTTGAACACTTATCCTTGGGTGTAGGAGTTGTGTGTTGTGGATTCTCATGATGCGAATGCTGGTCAGTACAACGCCTAACTCAAGCATGGCGTCAGCGACTACAGGAGTGCACTGCACAATCATTTCATCCCTTCGATTCGATGAGGGTCACCAGCTTGTTACTTAGTGTTATGGCTAAATATACCTAAGCTTCCGGGCCATAACGGGTTCGTTCTAGGTCACGACCCACCGATAAATAACTTGTACTTTACCTCAGTGTGTTACAGCCAACCATATACTTTCTCTGTTAGTAATATGCCTGGCAAATACAGGAGCTAAAGGTGTCTTCCCGGATTTGGAGAAGACACATAGTGCATTTGCTTTGATTGCAACTTTCAGGACAAGTGTTGATGGAGAAATTAACTTGGCTGCAATCAGATTCTATAGCTTTTGTTTTGGTTCTGCCATGGAATAACAGCGTTTGGTATGAGTATCCAGGTTTTGCAACAAGTTTCTGCTGCGCGGTAGTTTCTGACTTGCGGTGACTCGAAAATATCGGTTGAAAAACAACGACGGTATTTAAGCTCGATGGAGCCAACTATTAAAGAATGGCTGTAGTTCCTTATTAGGCTCTAGATTGCCTAGGATGGGTAGTTAAGTATTGTTGTCGACAAACTGTACCCTCTTAATGAACTGAAAGTCAAAGGGACAAGTAACGGAAACCAGTGCAATAGCGAAACTTCCTCATATTGAATAGTAGAGCGTCACCGTAAAGCACGATGATCTGAACTACGACTACATGAAGTCCAAGCGAAGGTAGCGAGTAATACCTAGAGTTGAAAACGAACTCAATCTAAAGCATTAAATACAGATCGGGGTAGTAAATTGCATGGCAACGGTAACACAACTGTTTGAAGAATGAAATCCTTTGTTAGCGGCACAGCACTTAATCTGATCACCAGTGGATGCGCCGAGATTATCAACTGATTAAACATCTTCGGTGTAGCCCATCACTACTACTCAGGGTTTATATGCACCATAGGTCGTGGTGTCTGGTAACCTACTGTCTTTGATCCGACGGATGATTGATTGCAAGTGACCATGTGTTGTGGATACTGCCGCAATGGTATTTCGTCTTAATTTAACTATACAAGCATTACACACCCATGCGTTTGCCATCATTTAAGTCAGTTTGACGGACGTCCGTTAATGCATTTCAACTTGGATTTACCCGTGTGGATTAGCGAACCATTTCGACTCGCAATTCTGGCATTCTTAGATTGAAAACGTATAAGTGAACTTCATTAATTCAACATCGTCCAAGAATAATAAGCTTTCTGTTCCAAAGACCATTCCAAAGGCTGTCCAAGAATTCCGTAAAAATTCGTTGACAACAACATACAAAGTTTAAGTTGCTTTACTTTATTTAGTGGATCCCGTTCAGTTAGAGCATTGTTCACGTGACACCCAGCTTTTAAGGCTGACCATGTTTCCCCCCTACACTGATGCGACAGAGATGGTAACATCACGGTAAGGAAGAGTGGAAGTTTCATCCTACTTGTTATTTACTCGACAAACATATGGCTGACAAGTGGGACATTCGGTCGCGCATTCCCACCTTGGCCTTGGGGCAAACGGTCTGCTAATCAGCAGTTTTACAATGTAAACCAACTATACCATTTCCGAGTCACGTTAGGCCATACAGGTAGCAACTTAAGCTAACCAGATATCAACCTCATCTGGTACGCTAACAGGTTACTCCTTCCGTTGAACTAAGTTGAGTCAGGCGACTGTGACATGCGCGCAACGTCGCGTGGCTAGTTCCTTAGCCAAGCGCTGTCGGTCAATAACATGTCGAATGCATAGTAGACGTAGCAACGTGTACGCATGTGTAGGGTAAGTGGGTTAAGGGATTCACTACAGCCCGGAGGTTGCTCGTATGCGACTTGGTACATGGGCGCTGACGGATTACGTGACGGCGGATGGGAGTAGTACCACGTTAACATCACCCACGGCAGGCTAAGAGGAAACGGGGTCAGTGTATGATAAGTACTTTGAACGCGATTCACAACACCATTATAACAGAGCCTGTTATGGAATCGGGTCACTGGCTACTCGTATTCTGACACGGCCGACAATCCGTGTTACTAAGCTAAAAGCCAGGCGCTTGTCCGTACGACCTATCGCGTGCCGTGAATACATGGCGCGCACCGGGCACTAGGCACAATAAGAGTGGCGCATTGAATCGCGTAGGCCACAGGTTACTTTGGTCACACCGCGAAATCACATGTGCGCCGGTAGACATAGACATATGCACTGGTGAGATGATACCAGCGCAGAAATCTTTCTGGTGTCCTGCGATTGTGATGGGCGAGGTATCAACGTGGACGCTAAGGTGGTAATGCAGCTGACATATGAGTTGTCTCAGTGCTTGTTCCATGGCTAATCCTCAATGCGCCTCAAAGCAACGTGTAAAAGTTACACTGAGTGTTGTTTAGTAGGGGTAATTAAGTGAATGCTTAATGAGTCCCGTAGGTAGGTAGGGGGTAGACCAAAAAATCCAAAGATTATAGTGACACCACAGTTAGGCGTATAAGAATGCTGCGGTGATACCATGATGTGCTATGGGTAGAGAAGTAGTGATGCAAGATGAGGCTGAGAATGGGACGTCTACACAGTGAGCGGCTTACTGGCTCCTAGTACGCCGTCGCATGCTCCCACAGGAATGTCTTCCTACTGCGGGCAAGTGTGAATGAGTCTCGCTTGTTTCGCAGACAATCAGCGTAGCATATCAGAGCGTGGGAAGTTCGACGCTGTCTATCTAGTTATGTATTACATGCCACAAAGCCAATGTTTCCGGATACAGAGTGATTGACCAACCACTTTTTAGCCAGAATGGAGTATCTAACGGAGGGTGGATGAACAACCTAGATTACTACTCGTTTCTGTGTGGACTACCATCGAGCATTAAGAAGGTGTTTGAGCCAACTGGCTGTCCACTGTGTTCGCAATCATCAACGAGTCGGATGCTTCAGGAAACGGTTCATGGTCCCTTTACTGCTATACTCGTACTGTTCCGGTGCCATAGGTAGTTTGTTGACACTCAAAACTCTTGCTATCGGCTCTCGACGGTTCGTGACATATGCTAATCACCTCACAGCTTTGCTGGTAACGGCTTTAAGAACTAAGGCGTTGGCTCGGGTTATAGAGTAGTTAACCGCTTCTCCTACCTGGGTAACTGAAAAGCTCCATATACAGACAACACACTTGCACATGAATTTACGTAATCCTCGGATTGTTTACAGAATACATGCACGCCAAACTTATCGGGAGACATAAGTGAAGAAGCCGCGGACTAGGCTGGTGTGCGAGTTGTGTCTACTGCGCGCGCAGAAGCAGCGCTACTTATTTGGATTCTAATTAACGATTAATCCTGTGCAATTTAAGTAAAAGCCTCCATACGAGTGTGCAGCCGCGAGGTAACCAAACACTTTTTGTTTGACGCAACAGTGCATGTTCCCGCGGGTTGCAGCCCGGACTCAGCTAAAGATGAGTTCTACCGTCAGCTATCCTACCTACTCCATAAGAATCGTTGCAAGTATATGGTGGTTCTCATCGGAGACCTCAGCGCACCGGTTGGTAGGCTGGAAGCTTTGGAACAAGATGTCGGTAGTCTGGGTTGCTATGATATTCGCAAGACGGCTTAAGAAAGCAAAAGAAAAGCATCAGCAGTATGTCATTACGCAGTACGGACACCATGCTGCCATACAAGCACCATCGGTCGCATGTGGATTAAGGATGCTTCGACAATCGCCCGGTCCCGACCCAGGCTCCAACCAGCGTTGTCAGATTATGAGACAAGCTGGTTACCTTTAGGTTACGGGATTGAGGAGGTCGAGCACCACAGATCTCTACTGCTCACGGTCGTGGATACAGACTGACCACATGGTGATCCGTTACCATTAATGAGACTGTTGATGTGACAGCAGCTCAAGTTGAAGTACTTAGATCACTTATGATCACGCGCTTGTATGTACTAGAATCGTCCTACATTTTTTGGCACCTAGCAGCATCGTCGGACACAGCAAGAAGTGGATGAACTTGTTGTTTCAAACAAGCTGAATGCCTTTCGGAATTCGTCACCTATTCTGAACAGCTCTCTACTCGCAGATGTTGATGCGCATTGGACACAAATCTGGAATGCCGCGCACAGATCCGCCAATGCCATCTGTATGTTCACTATGCACATTATCAGGTTTCCGCTCGATGTCCCAGTTATGGAAGATCACCGTACAAATACAGTAACTCTACGCTAAGCTCTGAACGCCGAGCTCAAACACATCACCACGGAAGATCGCGGAGCCTGATGGCAGTGACGGCAGTGACCGTACATTTTGCAACGCACCGCCTGTGTTCTGTGAGGCATCCAGAGCTACTGATTTCCTTCCAGCATTCTCGCGGAAGCATCCAAAGTACCGGTTAGCGGACTATTGTTTCTACCGTACTGCATTTCTCGCCCAGTCCGTATCATCGTGACCGATTTACAGGTTCCGGCCCTCCCCCACCCAGAAGGGAGTGTAAACAGGTCAATTGCAGGTGACTGGTCCGTTGTGCGGTCACATTTTAACCTGACTACAGAATCCAAGTTTTTTGATGAAATTATTAGTTTAATACGCTTCACTTGCACAAGTAGAAATGAGTTATAGCCGAACCGCGATTTCTTAACGTGCTTTCGGTTACTGGTAGAACGACGGAAAGACCTTCCTGCTAGTTATCAAATGAGCAGACGCAAGTGAAGAGTAAAACGCGTCGCCTAACCGCATACATCATACTTGCCACACTGAATTCAACTAGCATCATTATCCTATGGTGTGTTCCGATGCTGGTGGAAATCTTAACCGAAATCTGGACTCATTGCAGTGTCCTTTCAAACACTAGGTTTGTGTGGTGGGGTCGTTATCAACGGCATTCGATCTGGAGACTGCGTTACATGGTCCGCTTCCATCCACCTTAGAGGTTTGGTTAATACCACTGATGAAACCGAGATTACGAGTCTAACCGGTGGGCTGCGGGAGGGAACGAAATACCAACAGTTGTATTTCTGCGTTCCTTACCCGTGGAGGCCAGGATGATATACACCTCCTCACGGATTAACACTTAGCTGCACAGCCTATGCGGTTCGTACACTTCACAGTCCGTAACCAGTATGTATCACAAGTCACCGCAGGGGGACAGCTTTGTTCCGTCACTACAAGGAAAAATCACCTGCACACCGGGGTCTTGCTGCGATGACGAATAGGCAATGCCGACAGGCAGATGACTGACCGCAAACAGCTGACCAGCTTTGGGTCAATGAGACAGCCAGTTTCGCGAGATAAGACAGAGGCAAACGGTTGACCCCAATACACAGGCTATTTGGGGGGGGGGGAGGGGGGTTGGAACATGAGACATAGAGAAATAAATTACCCGTAAGACTGTGAACCTTCATTTTACCGAAAAGCGATGGCACGAAGAGGACCGTATGCTCACCATTCCATGGAAGTGAAGCGCAGAATAATGAAAACGTATGAGGGAGCGGATTGGAAGCAGGTTGCTAGTGTGCTTTCCGTAAACGTGAAAACCTGCCGCAGCTGGATTCGTATGTGGGAGTCAACCGAACCTAGGGGACGTGGCCTGCACTAGCTGTCCCGCTGCACCGGTCAAATGAATAGGAATAAAGGCTAAGAGAAGGGAATCAACCAAAACAGAATAAAGATAATCGTAGTACAAGAGAGAAAGTGTAAATAAGGCAATACTAGTAATACGGTGTGAGAAGTCAGGGAACTGGAACTGGAAGTTAAGAACCAAACGGAAAAGTCTGAAACTTCAACTCGAGATCGTAAATTCGAAGGATGTAACCAAGGAGTTGAGATTGGTTTCGGTGATTATAAACACAAATCATGGTTGATAAAGGTTTCAATGTGGTTCTCTCCCATCCCTGCACTCCAAGACTGACGGTTTCGTCTTGGTTCAGTTTCATCAGGTATAGCCGAGCTGGGAGTGGAAGTCGGCTTATAGTGCTTGGCGGCTGTCCCATGATCCCTAGGTCACTGAGATCCGCGATCAGTGTTTGACACAATCGTTAGAAGTTGATTTTCGGGTTTTGGATCACCAGCCGTATGTCTTGGATTGCGACAAGCAATCTGACTCGTAGCCTCGATTGACTTTGAAGTCAACCTCTGCAAATACGGCCACTGGGACCGTCACCGAAGTGGCAGGTTTCGGCGTAGCTCTCTCCCATCGCTACACTCCATGAGCGACGGTTTCATTCTGCTTTGAAATCATCAGGTAGAGATAACCGAGTTGGGAGTGGAACTCGGCGCATAGTGCTTGGCGGCTGTCGCCATCTATGGACAGGATCAATAAAAAAGGTGGGGCTTTGTACTTGCGGCATTTGTTCATTATATATAACTTTGCGAACGAAAACAGCCAACATTTTCTGCATGGTAGTTAAAAGTTGCAAGACTATCGCGAGGTCGTTTATGCAAGACCTTATGGTGCATCTGGACTTCGAACACACACTGGAGCAGATAACAGCGAATGACTCAAATCCGAAGCAGCCCCAAAAGTGTGTCGCTTGGAAAACAACTGCAAACAGACTAAACTCAGTCTGGCGCCCCATATTTTCCAGACACATCAAGCAGTTAGCAGCCAGTAATCCATCGGGCTACCATCGGACGGTTAATTAGTAGAATCCTGTTGTTCGGTAGAGAAGCTAAATACTAAGACTCACCTCTGACTTTTTCCCATACTGTGAATGGTACAGGGCCTCATGCAGGTCTTATTGCTGCGAGTATAACTCGGGAAGACGATCGGTGCTAGTTTAGGAGATGGATGTGAAGATCTAAAGTGATAATGTACACGTGGTTTTCCTTTTGGATGACTATTATACCGAGGCTAATTAAGTGCTACTGAAGGGCTAACGGTGACCCGTACACAGCCGAGGCCGAAGAGCGGTAATCGGAATTGGCGAAATCAAGGGAAGAGCAACCGCAGAATAGAGCAGGCGAGCTGGCGGGCAGGCAAGCTTGCGTGCACAGACAAGCTGAGCAGTACAACACGCTAAAGCGGTACGATGATCCCCATGATTGGCCAACCCTTCTGGGGTGGGAGTGACGCACGTGATTCCGCACTGGCAGACCTTCAAGGTCATTAAGCGCATACCCACTTATGCGAACAGGATTAGCGAATCACATTGCGCTTACGACGCCTGGCATGAGTTCATTGCTCGGACGTGACGGATGTTACTATTGGGCATCGAGGCACCTAGGTGTGGCCATGTGACGCTTTCGAGATCGGTGCCCAAAACGCAGACAGTGACCTTGCTGTGCTGCCGCACATTAACTCGGCTCTCGCTTTGGCTTCTGTGGCCACTAATGCTCCCCACACGATATTGTGCGTGCGCTTGTTCTAACCAGTTCGACGATCTATACTCAGTGCTTCCCAACTCTTAGATCTAACGTGTGTGGATTATACTCTTGCTCCAGTTCCTAGTTTTCGGCATGTTCTTTGCCCAGTTCTACGTGTGTAACTACATCAAACCGATTTTTCGGGAGATTTTGGTCTCATTGGGAAGAAGAAGCTGAAGGCTCCCAAACTACGCGGCAACCATCCCTGCAAGTTGCAGCATAACAAAGTTACAGTCATTTTGCTTCGCTCATAAAATGAACAGCTCTAGGGACGCTTATCAGCGTTCCACCTGCATCGTCGCTTAAGGCAAGCCGACCAACACAAGCTGCCGCTTTGTGTGGGTGTGTGTACTCAACTGCAAGTCGATTGATCACTGAACCCGACAGTCTGCGCGTTACGACCTCCATCTGTCTCGACCGCTTGACCTCGGTGTGGTTGAACAAGTCTCGTGTATGTGCCTTGACGTGTTTGGGCGTCACAGCTGACACAAAGAACACTCATCAAGGTGAGCTCCCAGATAGGCCTTGCTGCAAACGATAAAAGGACGACTAGCATTCCAATGATTCAACGTCGCCTATGTTGCACAGACAATTGCAATAAAATCCTTAAGATAAGTGTAACCTGTGCTAGGTGCATTAGATCCTTCTGTCCGCAATGTTTAGCAAATCCATCCAAGAAGTGAGACAGACAAACAAAGTTGCAGACACAATTTGGTTTTGCCCCACAATTCAAGTCATTCCAGTGGTCAACTGTTTATCTTTGCTCATGAAAAAGTGCGATAGGATGACTGAGATAATCGCACATTTTGTAAATATAAGGTCTGTCCTACGGAGGTAAATATGGCCACGATAATACCTCACCCAGGTAAAGTGAACTCAGAATCAAAGCCGAAGGATAGAGCTAGACGCTCCAACCGCACTACAGCGTTTGTGACTCCAAATCCACTGGGTCACCTCACTCCCATAAGTGGGCAAGCCTCGAACATGCCTGCTTCCACTTATCAAACCGTAGACGCTTCAGCTGGAGATGCAGTCATGACACCGACAGCCCAGAGCCGAAGGATTTCCGGTGCAGACAACAAGCAGGTAACGTACGCATCGATTGCCTCAACAAAGACACCGGGAGCGACACACATAGGTCCATCTTCTATACCGAGCACACGTGGAACGACACAGCATTCACTGTCAACTCCAGTGGTGCCTTTTAAACAACCCAAATTGCCGGCTGACACTCGCTAGACAAAACCATGCTGCGTTAACTGTCGTGTGCATCAATTTTCCCGAGTCCAAATCTGGCACAATAAAAGGCAAGTTGATAGATGATCGCAACCAGTGAAGTTCCATCTGCGATGCGATTATTATTCGGGTTGATCCTACCATGCTGCAACGCGTAGCGCTTTACTCGACCTCAGTGCACTCTGGTGAACCTCAAATTCTTAGAGTAACACTAGACTCAGCAGATGAGACAGAGACTGCCCTACTCTCAGCAGTTCCTCTTCGCAATTCACCGAGCGGAATACGCGTATTACCTGATCTCACTTGGAATGATCGCCCAAAAGAAGCAGGTGACCAACGCGGAGTTCCAACTAGCGATAGCAAGAAAACAATAGTTGTTCATGATGTTCCCGAGCTTCTGCATTCTTCTGATCACGATGCGTAAACACATGCCCGAGAGCAGTGGTGCTACATCCACGAAGCACTTTCTGTTGACAATGTTTTTGCCAAATCCCTGACAAGAGTTCCATCATCATCTAACTACAAGCGCTGCAGTCCAAGGCTAATGAAAGTAATACTACACTCCAAAGGGAATGACGCAAGTTCTGTAGGATAACTGGTTAAAGCTTTGTGCCAGATTGCCAACAGAGATCCGGCTAAAGGCAGCAGGCGAACGGCGAAGTGTCGTCAGCAATTCGATGGAACTTGCAAACCTCGCAAATCCTTTATCTGCACAGTCCTGCAGAGAGACCGACATAACAGCACCCACGACACAAAACAGGACAGAGCACAGCGCGAATGAAACGTCTGCTCAGGAACGCTCAATAATGCCATGCAACTTGACTAAAATTCACAAACCAACAAGCAATCAATGGCCGGCCACCTAACGGCCGACTTGAAGACCAACACAAGTTGACATCCGTCAACGAACTCCCAACAACAAAAACCCTAGCTTGCATGTACTTAAACGGCCGAGGTCTTCTAAGTATGTTGGCCGGATTTAGAGAACTCCATGCCTCACAACCGCGGGACCTCGTCATGATCACAGAGACCTGGTTTAACCTTGAGATAACAGTTCTGAGATCAATTTACCCAAAATGTCGCTGCTTCGGAACTATAGAAATGGAAGGGGTGGTGGTGTGATTCTTTATTATAATACGAACCTCCGATGTGAAGTTATCGATCACCCGGAAATCTGCGCTCCTGATTCGCTTTGGTGTCGTCTATGGTTGCGAAACAAGGACACATGTCTACTAGCCGTGATTTACCGTCCACCAAACTCAACGTCGGAAATGGACTCCAAACTGAGCCAGGTCTTCCAGTTTGCCTTGAACAAGTCCTACACACCCATGCTTATCGCTGGAGACTTTAACGTGCACGACATAGAAACGCCAGCAACCGACGGTACGCAGTTTAAAGCCTGCTTGCAAGGGCTAATTGCTAGCCACCCTCTGTACAACCACGTAACCTCTCCCACCAGATTTCGAACTGCTAGCAAGTCATCGATACTGGATCCTGTGCTCACTAACGAGGAACTCATGGTTGAGAGAATAGTTACAAACATACCACTGGGTCGTAGTGACCATGTTACTCTACTACTTGACTATATATGCTATGCGGCGTATCCTGAAAAGGAGGATGATACAGTGCATACTGCCACGCACTACAGTGTGTTATCTACGCTTGTTAAGGAAACATCTTGAACTTTCTTAACCGAGTGCCCTCCATATGTTGCCTGGGAAACCTTTACAAGGACGTTTAGCACACTGGTAGCGCACGCATAGGAACTGAAGTGCTTCCAACCCAAAAACAAGCAGAAGTCATTTCTGAGGAGCAGAACACGTAAATGTATGTCCCGGTAGGGATTTGGCATGGCGAGCTCACAAGGATCGCTCGAATGCCGAAACCTGGACTACATACGTGACCCATCGTAACTTCTGTATGAAACTGATCCGCGAAGACAGGGTAACACATCAACAGGAGTTAATGAAGCGATTCTGCTTGAACCGCAAACTTCTGTACAGGCACGTTAACGGCCTTCGGAAAGTGAGGCGGGGGATTCCAGCACTAGTCACAGCTGATGGATGCACGAGGTCAGCAATGGAAGCAGCCGATCTCCTACGGCTTCATTACCCAAACTTTCCAGCAGGTAACGAGCCCATATATTCTCCTCATTTCTAATACTCCACCATCTGGTTTAGACAACATCAGATTCACTGCGGAAGCTGTGTTGAAGAAGTTGTTATGCTTGCGTATCCACAGTTCTCCTGGATTCGACAACATCGGACCAAAGGCTCTGCGGAAGGTAGCTAGTGATCTAGCAGCACCACTGGCTGCTTTCTATCAGCGATATCTAGAAGAGAACCATATTTCACCAGTATGGAAGCGAGGGGTCATTACTCCTATCCATAAAGGAGGTAGCTGCACTGGCCCTGCCCACTACCGTCCAATAACACTACTTCCTGTACCATCCAAAGTGATGGAATCAATCATCAAAGATGCGCTGATGCAGTATCTGAAAAGGCACAACTTAATATCCCCAGAGCAACATGGCTTTTGTCAAAAGCGTTCATGTAATACTAACCTATTAATTGCACGTAATAGCTGGACTGAAGCCGTTGATGATGGAGCACGAGTCGATGTCATCTACCTGGACTTCTCAAAAGCGTTTGATCGCTTAGGCCATCGAGTTCTTCTTCAGAAGTTTCGGAACTACGGTATTGGTGATCAAATTCTGAGTTAGATTAGCACTTTTCTACACGAACGCCAGCTACAAGTAAGAGTCCGAGAATCATTGTCCGATGCAATCGATGTGGTCTGTGGTGTACTAAAAGACCGTGCTTGGACCTCGTCTATTCTTGGTGTTCATTAACGATTTGGTGAGATCAATTGCTTCCGATTTCCTGTTTTCCGCTGATGGTATCAAGACATGGCGAAGGATCAAAGGGCCGGACGACCACGAACGGCTCCATTGCGATCTTAACATAGTGTCGAACTGGTCAGTTCAAAACGCCATACCATTCAACGTAGACAAATGTCGCGTTGTTCAATTACGACATAGACATAAGTACATATTTGCTTGGGACAAACGGATTGCAGACCAGCTCCCAGGAATGTGACCTTTGTGTGCTCGTACAGAGCGACCTCAACTGTTCAAACTAGGCTGCGGTAGCTGCGAAAAGAGGCAACCAGCACGTCAGCATGCTGCGAAGGGCATTCGGCAGATTTGACCCATCAATCTTCCCAATGATGCACAATTCCTACGTTCGCCCGCATGTTGTTTATGCTATCCAAGTTTGGAAACCTTGGTTGAAGCGCGACCTAGCGAAGTTAGTGGCACTACAACGAACAGCAACAAAGATTGTGAATGGGCTGCGCTATCACTCTTTACCACAGAAGGCTGAAGTTGCTTGGAATTTTCAGCGGACGCTATCGAAGGCTGCACGGTGATCTCATACTAGCGTATGAAATATTGAGTGACCCCAACCACGTATGCAGCCATTTGCTGAAACAGCCACAACACGTAGCTCAGGGGTAACTGCTTAAATTTGAAGGAACAATATAGCCGTCTAGTCTCGACGTAATTACTTTTCCATTCGGGTTTGCCAACCCTGGAACGCACTCCCTGATTCACTTGTATCCTCCCTTACTTTGGACGTTTTCAAAAAAAACGATTAGATGTTGCTCTTAGCTCCCAGCACTTTGTTACCTAAACTCCTCTATTGTGGATTACGCCAAGCATACGTTTCTACTGGATCTATGTATCAAATGGACCGAAGTGAGCGACTATATTTTAATTTTCTCACTCCTTATATCAACGTCCACTGCAGCCCAGTGTGTTTCTATAGGTTTATGCTCGATTTTGTTAATTTTGATGTTATTTATCAAAGTATCCCTCTCTCCTCAGACGTTTGGTAGATGACCCACAGATATACTTTGACTTCATCATAATCACCCCAGCCATCCTACGGGACGTGTCAAGCACTTGGTTTTATCTCGTTGTAATGCATTGTTCATTGTTCAAAATTTCACCGAGAATGTTTGCCCATTAGCTAACGCGGATGGACCGTGTACCACTTCGAAAGCGTTCTGAACTGCTCTGTCTGTACGTCAACTGCTTACACGATGATGCAGAGACGAATACCTGAAAACGGCGCATTATTCAGTCCGGGAGCATATGCTTACCCAATGGATGGCTTTGCTACGAACCACAGTCTCGCAGTTGAGATTTACTAAGACGTGGTGCGTAAATCCCATGTGTTGCAAATAGAAGCAGCAATATTGTTTGGATATGTTCGGATATTGAACTGATTTGAGCACGGTTCATACTTTAGGTGGCCACGAATTTAGTCTATAATTTGTCTTTAAAAAATTGCTTTTGTGGTCAACAAATTGACTCGTCAGAAACAGCTTTAAAGTGAGAAATATGCTATTTGTATGCATCCAACAGCGGGTCTCCTTTCCATTGAGGTCTGGATAAGATGGGTTTCCCGTTGAATGAAGCGTGTCTTTCGATTTGGAACACAGGGTGTCGGTCTTGACATACCTCTATTGAAGGGACGCTCTATCTAACATACTGCGCTTCGAATATGGATTTTCGGTTAGTTTGATGGTGGCTCCGTGGGGTGAAGTAACCTGCTATACAGAAGTACACTTTGGTTAGATTCATCATTGTGTCGAACCGGCCGGTGAATATGTCATGGTATAATTATAGTATGATTCGTCAAAGGTAACATTTAGCTATGAAACCGTTTCTCCTTCATGACCGAATGTGAGATCAAGCCGGTGGTAACCATCTGCACTCAGGCGTGTTTAGAACCCTTCTCTTCACAGAGAAACCGTGGTCAGTAGGTGCCACAACCAGGCGACCTAAAAGCGCTATTACGTCAAACGCTGTTCTTTTACACATTAACTCATGAGTAGCTCGGCTAGCTCCGTAAAAGAGGGTTAGCAGCAGCAGCTGACCTAGCAGCCCCATACACAGGCGACAAAATTGTTTCCATGATAATTTCCTCTCCGCAGCTGAAAATGTAGTACGTCTAAGGTAAATTTTGTGTAGCCACGGGCGCCATATCTAACTATTTTGGGCCTACGTCTGTTTTGAATGCACAATATCAAAAGCACGATACGCATCAATCTGTTCATTGGTCGTCTGAATCTACCGTGTCAGCCGCATTATCGTAGAATTTGTTACATTTCTTTGCCTAGTGCATCGTCACTGCGAATGACGAAGAGTTCAAGCAACTGCTGCACGAGCTGATCTATTCTCTCAGCCTGCCTCCAACAGCAGAAGGTGAAACAGCGAACCGAGAATTTCTCAGCTTGATTGAACAAACCCAGACTCATTGGGAGAAGACGAGACGAGGTTTGTTTATGCTTATTGGTATGATTAACGTGAGACGGTTGTACGCACATGAACAGGAGTTATCTGTAACAGAAACTTGATGGATGTTTGTTAAGGTTTACAGGTGTATTCGTGATTATTTGCTCTGTGTCATTGGCATCACCCAACTCGTTTGTTATACGAACATAGAACTGTTGAACTTACCGACCGCATGAATTCGTTAATATTCTTGCACATTTGTCTGGTTGAGGAGACGGGCTATTTTGAGCTTAGCTGGTCAGTCATCGCAGATGTGTTGTTAATAACATAAAAACGACAAGACGCCATAGCGTCCGCATGGCTATTACATTCCAGATACTATGCTGATCACAAATCATTCAACATGGCATTGTTTTTAGTTTTGCTACTACTAGTGCGTAATTTTTCGCGCCTACTCACTTCCCCACTTACCTTGCTATTGCAGCCGATCTGTCAGAATCCACAAATGGAGTGCATTTGGGACTAACTGATATTGCGGCTTTTCACAGTGTTCTAGTGTGGATGAAGGTACGTGCAAATGGTTTTGTTCAACTACATTTCATTCTCCACATTTCTGTGCTTTTGCTTCGCATCCATTCTGTTTCTCAAGACCAAGGTAGGCGTGCGGCTTGATGCGGATAAACAACTTCATGAGTGAACATTCAAGGGCATCAGGATCGACCTTCTTAATTCTAAAAATTGATTACTCAAGGTGTGTTCGGCCATAACAGAGCATTACCATACGGTGAGCACCACTATCTCTGTATACCAATTAGCTTGCAATCGTGGTCAGACTGTCCTGTTTTAGAGTGATGATTTGGGCACTTCTGCTTCAAAATGAGCAAAGCGCTAAACGGCACTTTGCAGGGGCCACTGGAACAGCTCTTAGCAGCCGGCACACTGGTTAGCATTTGAACACGTGATATCAAACTTCTTCTACAAGTGGGTTAGAGGATTTCCAACCGTTTTCTTCTCTGAGAATGCAGCCTTGAGACGGACCAGTCTCCGGAGTACAGGCTTAGATCAGTTTGCTTCACATATTTTCTCTGGCGTGGTGGAAGCTGATCTGATGTTCATCGTTGATTACGGCAGGGCTCTGCAGTCGCGCGGTTTGGCTGCACTGCCAGTGTGGTCGGTGAGTCAAAGGCCCCGCCAGAAGCAGCTCAGACAATCCCAATTTTGATCGGTAGAACTGGAGGAATTCCAAAGCACAAGCTTGTTCTTATACTGCACGCTCAGAAGTAATACTACATTACGCAATTCAGTTCCTCTCCTATTCTGCTTATTTTATATGTAAACCTCATATAATCAGGTATAACAACAAGTAACTCACCCCGACTTACACCTCATACTTGCAATTTCCAAATCGTCAGTTAGACCATAATGCTGTCTCAAAGTAATCCTCTTGAAATTCGCACACTATCAGATCGAATGGCAAATGCTCCCTTCACATGATTTATTTACATACATAGTAGCCGTGATCCAAGAATTTTCAGTAAACAAATTCAGAATTCAGCACCATGGGAAAATCTTGGAACCGATCGAGAACGATCTTCGATGATCTCGAGTTACTCGCCGAAATGACGTTTGAAGCAGCGTTACGCTGAATACGCTTTTGCGCATTTGTGTCTCAACCTGTATGCAATTGCGTATTGTTCGGTTGCGGACTTAGGAATCAGTTAACAGCATTATAATACTCACCGTATTTTATTGCATTGGTGATTTCTCTCACTACCAGGTATTAATCAGTGGTTCTATCACCGAATTCCTCTTCTCACTCACTGATCAGAATCGCTGTTATTTTCACCGTAGCTAGTGAGACAGGCGTTCAAGTGTGTGTTTGTTATACTTCGAACACCACACAAAACCCGTTACGACATTTATGTGTTAGCGAAGCGCCCATTTCTGAGGTTGACTAATAATCAACTAAACGCTCCCTCTGCGAAACAGTAAACTCATACCACGTAAGGATCTAGTGGCCGAGCTAAATGTTGGCAGAGCACACCTCCAATTTCTTGTATTCCTTGTATTGTAGTTTTTGTATTTATTGTCTACCTAGTGGAAGGAATTTCTGCATTGATCAGTTTGGTCGAAGATCATAATTTTGTTATTTCGGCTTGTGTAATAGTTCCATAACATGTAATCGGATACAAGGCATAACTTTACTAGACCCACAAGTTGGATACGCAAAAAAGAATTAAAATCAAAACGTTCCAACGTGGAACGTGAAGTATCAGTGGTTAAACCATTCCACTTTACCAAACTGTTGTGTAGCGTTTATCACTAAGATGAAAGTCTAAGAGTCTTCCGAATGTCGTCATGTCTCGTGCGTTCACCACATACCTTGCTAATGCATTCCAGTGAGAACAGATTCTAAATAGGGAAAAATATTTTCCACAGTTCAGACGGGAGTGTTGCGCTATCAGTTTCAGGTGATTGCCTCGGCTTTGTTTGTAAGGGGTCAGAGTCAACAGTGATGTACATGGATGCTCGCTTTCAGTTAGTATCCGGTATATGAGAATAATATCTCCGCGAAGCCGTCGGTATTTTAATGAGACACACCAAGTACACGAAGACGCATTTCGTAACTTAGACCGGATAGTCCACGCGTTTCCTTTGTGGCTCTTCTTTGGGGCTGTTCAATAGGCGGATTTCTCGTTTTAACCATGGACACCACACCTGAATTGCATATTTAATGTGAGGACGAATATAGGAGTTAACCATCATTGGTACTAGCCGTCGTTCAAAGGCGCCGAGATCTCGCCTCAAAAGTCTCAAGTTCAAGATCGGCACACTTGTTGCTTTCGAAAATTGGAGCGAATTGCTAAGACTCTCTTGCACGATTATACCTAAATCGCGTTCACTCGTCACGTGTTCCAGGACGTGTTGCGCCAAAAGGTATGTGTTGACGAAGCTGCTGCGTACCCTCAGCAGGTGGCACATTGCAAGGTTCATTGGGAGCTGATTCCTTTCTGCTCATTCGTTAATCCAATTCAGATCTTCCTGGAGGTAGACACGGTTGGATGCTGAACGAATTGCTCTCCGTATTTTAGCATCGTCTGCAAATATTTGCATCGGAGATGGAATGTCTGCTGGTAGGTCATTCAGGTGCACTAAAAACAGTAGCGCGCTGAGGACGGATCCTTGTGATACACCATTGGGGACGCAAAGAGTTTCAGAGTGACTTTCGGCTACTCTTAAGTTGATTGCTCTGTCGTGTAAGTAGTCTTCCAACCAGGTGAGCAGGGAACCGTTGATACCGTAAGCAGCAAGTTTTTGGAGGAGAAAGAAGTGATTGACCCTGTCGAATGCTTTAGAAAAATCCAGGTATATCACATCTATGGGGACTCCGTCATCAGCGCCCTGGTCCATGAGTCCCAAGTAATCAGCAAATTTGTGAGACAAGATCGTCTGCCTCTGAAACCAGGTTGGGCATTAGAAATTGCTTGTTGTGTTTCAAAGTATCGCGTCAGTCCATCTGCGATTACCGATTCCATTACTTTTGATAAAACAGTAAGTAGAGCAATAGGTCGGTAGTTGGCAGGATCTGAGCACTTATCTCCTTTGTATATTGGAGTGATAATTCCATTTTTCCACTCAGATGGGAGTGTATGGGAGTTAAACAGACCCTGAAAATGTGGTGCTCTTATGTTGGGAGAAAGAGTTTTCAGTACTTTTGGGCAAATCATGTCGATTCCAGGGGGACTGTACTCCCGGAGCGGCTGTAATTTGCTTGCATCAGCTGATGGGGTAAAGGTGACGCTGGATAAGCCAACGACATTTTTTGGGAGTTGATAGGGCGAAGGTTCCATGGTATTTGTAGCTCCCGAGCCAAACTGCAGGAGTAGAGTGTCCGTGACATCCACAGCAGTAGTTGTTGGGCCACTGGCCGTCTTGAGTGGTGGTATTCCGTGCCTAACCTTTCTTTTGCCATCCACATATCTGTACAGTAGTTTGGTGTCACTGGTAAATTTCCGCACCATTCTCTTCTGCCATCCGTATTTATCTATTCTGATGAGCGACGTGCAGTAGTTTCGGACTGTTTTCTAACTCTGCAATGTGGTGTCACATGGGCTTAGCAAATGTCGCCTCCAAATCTCATCTCTTCTGTTTATCCATTTAAGTGTTCTGCTTCGGATCCACATATTGGTCCGGCGCGATGCTCGCAACGGTACAACTGTTGATGCTGATTGTATGACCCAGTTAATTTTATCTTTCGATTCATTCCATGCGTCATTCGCTGATTTATGCGTCTGTAAGTCCCAGTCAATGGTTGCGGCTAATTTGTGCAGCTTAAAATACTGCGTACTAGTTCGTTGCGTTTCTTTTTATTTGTCAACCATACTGGCATAACACACATAACCGCAACTTTTGACTGAATGGTCGCTACGGCCGAGCGGAGGATCGTATGCTACTGACTCAACCATCAACTCTTCATTAGTCAGAATTAAGTCCTGGAGTGATGGCTTGTTTGAACCGCGGTATCTGGTTGGTTGATGCACATAACTAAATAAAATAAATAAATACATAGCTTATTCACGATAGTTTTGAGGCACGCCTTATCAGACGTAATCAAAGTTGTACAGACAATGTTTCGCAGTAGGCACATTGTGTTGCATGCATAAATGGGAAAACTAAATGTGAGGAAAACATCAAAGGTGAAGTGGCAGTTTGTGTCCTTGTGAATGTAACGTAGTGTGGAAATTTGTAGGCTGTGACTTTATTATGATCGGTAATTGTATAAAATAATGCATGTTAACCAGTAACATATTGGATTTGTGCGTCTAGCTATATGTACGTGTATGTGTTATTGGGCATTGTGAGTCAAGTTGGGAACTACGGTTGAATTCGTGAGTTTGTTTGCTGTGTTCGCCACCGTATAAAGGGATCAATGGAACTCTTCGTATTAAATAAATAAAAAAATAAATAACGTTTTATTCCTCAGCAGTGCGAGGCACAGACCAATTGGGTGGTCTTATCAACAGTGGATGGTCTTATCAACAATTGGATGACCTTTACAAAGTGGGGATCTTCCGGAAGGGGAACAGGCAATGACAGTGGCGAGTCACATCCGCCACGTCGCAGTGTTGTTAAACGGACCTTTTGACTTTTTATGGGGCGAAGGCTTGCCAGGCGAAAACCCACCACGTCCTGGAACACTGCTGCCGAACTATTCGCTGAAATAGGATTAACTCGAACCACCCAGCTGGCACCACGTGGAGGTTGTTCGGCTAGCCAGCCACAAAACTGCCATATCCATGAATTCATTGAGCTTCGATTTAAATGATGGCCCATTAGGGGACACTGATGCTATTGAAGGTACATTGTAGTCTCCCATTATAAGATAGTGAGAGTTCATTTGTGAAAGAGCATAGCGAAGAGCGTTTAATAGAATGTTATCTTTGTCTTTTGACATGTTCAGAGGCCTATAGTTAACTACTAAGAAGCAACCACCACGCGCCTTCTACTGTGATCCAACACCTCGACCTGCTAGATGCGTTCGACAAAATAGGGCGTCGGGAATAACATGGGAAAGCTCGGTAAGAGCCTCACATTTCAAGTAATCTCGATAGTATGGGGGCAACACCGCCACCGCGAGATGGACGATCATTCCAATTGACTGACACTCCACTGAGTTCCATCTCCGGATCACGTAGGTCATTTTCACAAAGTCCGTATCATATTGAATGGTGTCTACTCAGACTTCCTAGGAGCAAATCTTGGTGTTGGTGAGTTACAGAGCCCCATGAGATCGACAGGGTCACTGTTACCGGGATCCTTTCGTCAGCGCATCAAGGTAGTATTCAATTAGAGTGACCTTACCTGAAACTACAACATGCACTACGCAAAGATGTCATTTGGACGTTGTGATGAGCATACTGAGTGGCCCTGTCATCGGTTTCTACTAATTCCATCTACTACGTATATCGAGAGTACCTAGGGTGGCATATGAGAATTAAACGAGCATTTACTTCTAAACTACTCATAAGTAGTGTACTGGCAACTACCACCGGCACTTAGCGTTATCCCATCGCTGAAATCCTGAACGCAATTGGCCCACAATGCTCGTCACATTTATTAACGACATCCCCATTATCAAACTAATCACCATTATATGTGGCACTGCCTAGTTGTATGGAGCAGGACAAAATATTGCCTGACCGTTCTGACCTCTCGGCAACTTGATCCTGTAGTGATCTTGAAATGGTATATGGGAATATGCCACTTGGTTTCACCAAATATAGCGAACTTCGTCATCATACCCGATCCATCCATACTGCTTCAATGTATTGATCGAGGCGACTACGAATGCGTATGTTTCGGCTGAGTCATCTGTAACGTAAGGCATGACTTACTGTAGCGAAAACGACGCCGGGGGGGGGGGGGTTCAGAGCGTGTATTGACACAAGGACGTGCCACTAATACAAACCCGTAGAGATTTGGACGGTGCTTCCTTCCCACGACTCAACGCGGATGAGGAGTTCTGTGACGGGCCATTCCAGATGCCTACAAGGTTGGGCTTCGAGACAACCCATCCATCTTTCCATCCCGTATCTCCGCTTCGCGACATGCGATTCTATCCGGCCATGAGTCACTCGAAAGCTCGAGAGTTGCTCTTCCGTTGCTGCATCACTCGGCCCGCATTCACCCTGGTGGGCTTCACTAGTGGCGTACTTGTCTGATTCATTGCGTTCTCGACGAATACCTCCTCCATTGTTCTGGGTCTAGGCTCTTTACCAGCTGCCGCCCGTGATCTTCTGTCGGCTCGATCAGCAACGCTCGCAGATCCTTGTCTCATCTCATCCAGTGCGTCCGTTGTTAATTCTCTACAATCCTGTTTTTGTTGTCGTTCCGGTTCACGACTAGTCACTGGCTTCCGCTGCCCTACTATATGAGTGTCAACTGTTGTCTCACCTGGCTCCTGTACAGGCAGTGTGGAATAGGCCGACACTCTGCGCTCTCGCAACCCAGAAAATGTGGAGTGGTGCCATAGGAATTAGTCGACGCGCTACTGGTTATCGTCATCATGGGGGAGCCATTGGCATTAGTAAATCGGTTCACTCATTTGAGTAACTGCGTGCATGCTGGTTGTCGAATCATCTGTTGCTGTCTTCTCACACTCAGGCCGTCCCAATTCTGACGCAAGATCTGTACTTCTGCTCTGTGATCAGTACTAGCACGCGAGCAGCTATGCGGACACCGCACGCTAAGTCTTAGTGACAACGCTTTTCGAACATGGATGTCGAACGATATATCGTTCAAATCTATATCACATCTCAGTCGTTGACACATACTAAATTTGAGTACAGCTGTACACCATTCAAACTCCTGATTCTTATCCTTTTTTCCAACAAAATTTAGTTGTCAAAATTTTAACAAGTGCTCAATGCTAATCGATGCGCTCGTTGAACCCATTGTTTACCTAATGAACCCCATTCTTGCAGTGACAATCGACATCATGGGACCACAGTACAGGACTACAGTATGCGTGGAAGTGTTTGGTGCTCATGGTAAGCTGCTTGAAACACACCTTTGCGGGGATGTGGACACTTCAACCATTATACGCTGACGGGAGCATGTAGCTACTCGACTTGAACAACTGGAACACATTGTGACAAACAGTGGGTCACAATTTACAAACCACAAGGTCTTCTGTTATTTTGCATAAACCGGGTGCTAGCGACATGATCAAGTACTCAAACGACTCGTTAAAAGAAAGTATACAGACAGCACGTGCGTCCGGTTCGCAGAGAGTAGATACATTGGTCATAGCTCTGTTTATGCACAGAATGTCGCAAGAGATCGCACGCCGAGGGGACTAATATTCGACAGGACGTTGCGGTCGAAATTGAAAACAACGATCCCCACCAGCTTGCGATTCTTCGGCGACATCAGCCCACTTCTGTAAATCACAACTTACCACTGCGCCCCTGAACGCTCGTCCGCTGAGAGAATGACTAACTTGCAAAGGGTAACCGACGTTCTCGCGTCTTGTCAGCATCGGCCGTTCATTAGGACCAGGAAATTACAAGTTTACAAATTATAACAGTCAACGCCCGACAATGGAACGACGGTTTATGACAAGTAAAAAGGCGTAGGCTTAACAGTTCCCATAGATTGCTAAGGAAAAAAATTGCAAGTCTGCAGACTACAGAAGTGTACAAAAGTAAGTGAGCATTGGTGAAGCGACGGGGTGACAACATAACCGAAACTAGGTTCTAATGAAGAGAGCATCATGTAATACAGAATAATAGGTCAATATGGTTAACGCTCATGGTAAAAAAGCAATCAGATTGCTCACCAGCCTTCATCGGTTTACACACGTCATTTGGATTATAATTCCAGGGAGGCTGGTTAGCCGGAATACATACGTTCGTGTAACAAAGTGCAGGGAGCTGATCACGATAACCAAGCACTTTTTTAAAAATTGGCACAAATATCTGCGTTTGGAAGGATATTACAGGTTTGACAGATCGGGAAGAATATATATATATATATATATATATATATATATATATATATATATATATATATATTCATCGACCATTTAGACGACTGTATTGTTGACTCAGTTTCCAGCTGCTGCCGCTTAGTTAGGGCCGAGTTCCCAAAGGTGGTGGCACACGTGACCAGGATTGCTTAGTAGTTGGTATACTAATATGAAGTCTCCACGTAGCTTTCAGTAACATCCACTGAACACTTCGAGTGTCTTCAGTCGTTCTTGGTACGAAAGATGGAGCAAACTCTTGGTATTTTTCATTGCTCGACGTTATGGTGTCTGGAGCGTTGAAAGATCACACTTTAGCCGGGGTTGTCAAACCTGGACATGGGGACACACGTAAACAAATAGTATCAGAGACAATTTGGATGAATCTAAACTTCGAGTGTCCTCCGTAAGAGGCCATCATGCTGATAAGCTCTTTTTGAAGCGGGCTCAGACTGTCTAGAATGTCCGAGGTCGTCCTGCTCCAGCACACCGAGGTCACGTTTCTGAGTGGTGGTCTTCAGATTGTGCTTTCCAAGCCTGTAAATGTAGGTGTGTCGATGATGGACCTAGACAACTCGGTACTTCTCCACAGTAAATGATAGCGCGTTTCTTACCGACCAATTCTAGGACTCATCGAGGTCACGTTGGAGGCTCTTGTGCTAGTCCAATCACTCAATTGCCCTAAAAGTTTTCACGTCATCCGCAAGAAGTAACTAATTTGTGGTGATAATTTTAGCTAGCTCATTAATTAAGACTAAGAATAGGTGAGATCCAAGTACCCAACCCTGCGCTGCGCCGCAGTCTATTCGATCCGCATCGGCCACAGATGTTCGGATGCTAACCTCCAGTTGCCGTTTGCCGAGAAAGTTACCGAAGTTACGGTATCTCCAAGCATCATGTTTGAAGCTTGTGAGGCAGAATACGATGATGCAATCGTTAGAAGACTTTTAAAATGTCCAGGTAGCTAACATCGATTCCCGTCTTCTCGTCAACTGCTTCAGTACAGTTGTCGTCTGCAATCAACAAGTGCGTGGTACTTGACCGATGCTGACGAAAACCGTGCTGTTCCCGTTCGATGATACTGTAGTTTTTCAATGACCTATCAATGTGTCTGAGATGTCGTTTTCATGACGTTTCGATCACATGGAGAAGTGTTACCGGCCGGTAGTTGCCACGCTCAGATCGACTAGGTCTTGTTAATAAAAACCATAAAACCTCGTTTCCATTTTGACTGGACTAAGCTCTCGTGTATCAGGCGAGTGGTTCAACCAGGTTCACGGCTGTTACCTGCAATGAGTTGCGGTGAATTTTCTCCACTCCACGAGAGAAGTGTGTGCGCAAGGCTAGCGGTTTTTTAACACCGAGTTTGCAACTCTACACGTTCTTTCAACAGAACTCGATCTCAAAGTCCAGAAACGTTTTCGCAGGCGTCGCGTTCGGCACTCATTTCGCAGCTGACTTTGGCATGCTTGCGGGCTTGTCAACGCTGGTTCCCTCTCTCCTCACGCACACACACATTTTGAGGCCTGATGAAATTTTTTCGATTAATCGCAATGACATTCGAATTGCCTGTGCCCATGACTGAGTGCTTCATATTGTCCCGATGCACGTTTGTGCAGCGTGATACGTGCGGCTTATTCTTGTTGATCTTATGAGTACACACACAAGTCGCGGCGGCCAGGTTGAAGGTAAGCCTACTGCGATCGTTGCGATATTATATCGCGGATTTGCCGATTAAGCGACAAAGCAGAGTGCTTCACCTTCATCCAATACGCCGGAGATTCGCTACGCCCATGGAAGTGACGTGAAGTGACATTGTGCCGAGTCCATAATAACATTCATATGGCGAAACAGATGCCACCTTGGTCGGCAAGAGGTTGGCAGCAGACGCCTGGTGCACCACCGATTAGACGAAGCACGTGATTCAAACTGTGTAAACAACTTTCAAAAAGGATGGCAACACATGGAATTCACAATTCAGTAAGCCTCTGAGAGGCCCGGCGAAACACTATAGTGGCAATGGTCCCCAAATGCGGACGTCTTTGGTGCTACCGTCGAACAGGAAAGCAGGTGTAGGGGGCCAACAGCAACGGATGATAGATATCCTGTCATAGTCTCACGTGTGCACACCATGACTCATATGATTCAGCAAAAAGTGTGTCTCTTGTAGACCGATGGAATAGGTACACTGGACGCGGTGAAGTAGCGTCTGTTTCGTCACGTAAACCCAAGAACTGGCTCTGGAGATGTATGGCCCACGAAGTGATGGGCGGTACACATTCCGGAACAGTCAGGTTTGTCCTTTCAAATGGCTTGGATTTCCGACGTTACTTCTGGGGACAGCCCCCGAAACACATGCCATGTATACTGAAATGTAATCATCCAGCTCTGAATCATCGAGTAGGGTGAAAGCAACGCATTGTACTTCACTTGTAACTGATTATTCCGAGCAAATTCAGATACTGTTGGCTAACTTTCTTCCAGTGATTGTGAAAAGTGGAGGGTGCCAACTGATGCAATTTGCGCTGCAAATTCGATGGGAATTCCCACCGGATACTCCCAGCGGTAGATCGTCCACTGTGGAGTAGGATGGAAGTTTGTGGTCTTTAATTTTTCGCTTAAGACGCAGGTTACTGATCCAGTTAGAAGTAATAGATAGGCTTGACGCACAGGTCTAATCCAAAACGAGATAAAGCTTTGTGAGTTGGCCGCTGTGTGCATCGAAAACGAGGCTCGCTTATGAACCAACTTTGTTACCACAGCGCGGTGTGGCCGAATGACTTCATGATTTCGTAAGCCTCCACGATCGCCGCTTTAATGATGGTATTTAACAATTTGGGTGAGAAGTACAGCAACACTTTGTGTCGAGATCCTTGTGACCCCTGATATTTTTTCCCTGTGAGATCAACACATTAGGCATTGAGTGATATGTTTCTAGGGGGTCGTTTGCGTGAAATCCCCTCCTCCTCCGGGGTAGGCATTGGTCCGTTGTCACCATGCACCTTCGCTTTGTGAAACGCATTGCTAACCTTCCATCCTGTGGATCTAAAAGAACGGGATTTTGCAAAAATTTCCATCGGTTTTTTCGGATCTGCAATTTTCTCGTGATCGTACTTAGACCTATACATGCAAACATCCTGTTGGTAAGCCTTGTGGCTGCATGTCTATGTCCTGACCTTTGTCGCCTCGTCCCTTCCTACCCTAATAGGACTACAGCTAACAGAACTGTTTCATTGGCCTCTTGCGCTTGCTTCGACATCCGCATGGCATTCACCGTTAATAGCTAACAGGGTCGACGGACAAACCTGGGTTAGTGGTTTGGTCTGAAACGATAGCCTACAGATGACCCACGACTTTGAAACGTGACAATGTGTTTACTTTGAGATAAGATTTGCTAACATTCGTGCGAATTTTAATCCAAAATGCGCCCAGCTACTGTCAAAGTCAGTGAAATAAAGTGGCAAAATGGAGCGCTCCCCTTGGTTATACACAATACACAGCCATCCCATCCGTCAGATATGTGTCTGTGGTGACACAGTAATGCGAGGATCTAAAATTAGCTATTCATTATGTCAAGGTTAGTAGTATCGCTCTGTCTGAGTCAACAGCAATGAAGCTAAAGGTCTGACGCTGAGCATGTGGTCCTGCTTAAAGATTAAGCACTTTTGCTATCTGTAAGATTAGTAGTATGAAAATGGGCTCATGGACAACTTGAAGTCTCAACAGTTCGAGCGCTTGAGCTCCAGTGACTCCGGTGACCCGCGTTCTGATCAAGACAGTTGCTCTCCAGGATGCGTCTTTGGCGCAACTTCTCGCCTTCTAAAGCCTTGAAGACCTATGCGTCCGCCGTCGTCTCACAAACCGGGAACAAGTTCACCAGTCCCCTCTACATTAACTGTATATGGTCCGAGGAGCGTCCCGCATACTACTATGGTACAGATAATGCCATCCACTAATTTGCCAAAGATAGAAACGAGTCACCCTCACCTCCAAGACAGGGATTACCAGGCGATACGAGCTCTCCTGGGCAATTGTTTGTTCTCAAATGCCTTAAACAATCGTAACCCCGATAAAAGACCAAATACTGAACTATCTGAAGCAATGCAATCCATATGCCAATTATGGAAGGTATAAGCCAAACCACCCAATATGATACCCATAGACTATCACCCAGAGGCGCTCCATTATGGTTGACCACAGCTTCTTCGACTAACGTAAGCCAGTCAAAGGAGTATAGATTGTTCTGTCGTTCACGGATTCGGATCGCAACAAACAAGTCTGCATTTCCATTAAAACGAACAGCAGCAACGGAAGCGACGATAAATTCATCTTGTTCGCCATGCCTTCGAAACTCATGCCTCCGATGTTTAGGAGCCTCAAGTTGCTATCTGGTGCAAATAGCGTTACATCATGTAGTGCTACTTCTCGACGTCGTACTTTCCCAGTTGACAGCGAGGCGGCCGTTATCATCTAACTACAGCAGGTGCAATCTAATAGTAATGCAACTCATATCCAATACAAACGCATCGCAGCAGCTGCGCGTAGAAGGTCGCGTCAGCTATGGGACATGCTGCCACCACACTTAAGTCTGAAGTCGTCTAGCGTTCGGTTAGTAATGGTGGGTCATACCCCGTCAAACGATAGCAGTTACTCTGTTACACGGATTACTACAGTGCCCAACCACTGCCACTGTATGTAAGCGGTTGCCTGAGAATGCGACATATGAACTAAATTCAGGTTGTCTATGAAATTTTGGTTGTTCTTGCTATTTTACACTTCCTGGAGGGAAACGGCTGCGTAATGTATGAAGGAGTATGCAATTGCCATGTATAAAATGGAAACCGAAATCTAAACTTTAGACAGTCATGAATCCGTCTGAAATGTCCGAAACTAATTAACAGCAGTTTATCGAAAGTAATGGACAAGTTCTTGCAGGGGGCAATATAAGTGGGCAGCTGACGTCTCCATCTACAAAGGAGCTACAAACTTCGAGATCCTCACTTGTTTCTACACGCAAGAACTTATAAACAAGTTATTTCAGATCCGAACTCGTCATGCCTCAACGCGTTTGGCCTCGTTTTGACTACAAAGGCCAGGCCGAAAACCGATCATTGATTCTTCTCTCCTACTATATGTCTTATTCTCATACATAGAGGTCCAACTAAGTGAGGTGAGGTAATTTGGTGTTATCGTAGCAACGCATATTTTACTTTTCGCAAGCTTTTCGTTGACGAACAATTCATCCCTTGTTCTCCTGTGTGTTTGCATTCAATTGTTACAGTGACGTTATTTCTCAACGCATTCAACTCGGTAAACGCTCGGTAGATGACTCACATAGTTTTTGATTTTATAGTATTCACCCCAACTCTCCTAAAATGGGCTTGTCAGGCACTTGATTTTAACTCGTGATAAATCATTGCTCATTGTTCATGGTACTCTGGCCTAGTTGACGACCCTGATATTCACTTTGGTGTCATCCGCGTCTCAGACGTGGGGGCACGTAGCTACTGGACGGTATGTGTCGTCCCCTATTGTCTAATTCCAGAATGGATGGTTACCTATATCTAGCTGTACAGGGGTATGTTGTTGTGGTCTAACGGTCACGTACTCTTGGTAGTAGACTTCAAAATGTGTACTGTAGAGGCCCGAATCCCACTATGAACCAGCAAGACAAATCTGAAGTACGACAGTTAAGCGCTTATTCCCCTATTTACAACCATGTTTATTCTCATACGGACCTGGTAAATGGGAACCAACCCGTTGTTTTTGACATAGTGTTTAGTAATGTGTAGTTTATTTGCTTCGCAATAGCGGTGCGTGGGTCCTTGGACTGCAGTGATGGACGAATCTGTTTTTCTGTCACCAATTTTATGCGGAATATTTCAAAGAAGACACCGAAGAGGGATACCTTATCACGTATCATGACGCGTTACCTAATCTTATTAAGAAGGAGTTGCTTGTTCAATCCTAGATGATCATACAACTTCCTCCACCTGGAAAAATCGTCATTTAGCTGTACAAGCCCGTAGTAAGCTTGAAAGAAGCCAGGATCCACGCCGAAACAATATGAAAGCCACTATAAAAAGAAAAATGCTTAAATTAAAAGGCATACTTGATTTAATTCAACTAGTCTGCTAGGTGTAGCCCAAGTTATTGAATACGACCCTTATAGCAAACTCCCCTGCGAGGACAAATTGAGGCTCCAGCAGAACATAGGTGAGACTGTCATTCATATCTGAGGACTTTCGACGGCGGTACAAGTCGAGTATGCTTTGCCGAATACGCTTTTTAGTCGTTTGAAAGAAGTTACGAAAAACCCGCTCCTAAGATTTTGCCAACAGTATCATCGACTTTGCTTGGAACAATCAGTTGCAAATGAAGTACAATGCGTTGCTTTCACCCTACTCGATGATTCAGAGCTGGATGATTACATTTCAGTATACATGGCATGTGTTTCGGGGGCTGTCCCCAGAAGTAACGTCGGAAATCCAAGTCATTTGAAAGGACGAACCTGACTGTTCCGGAATGTGTACCGCCCATCACTTCGTGGCCCATACATCTCCTGAGTCAGTTCTTGGGTTTACGTGACGAAACAGATGCTACTTCACCGCGTCCAGTGTACCTATTCCACCGGTCTACAAGAGACACACTTTTTGCTGAATCATATGAGTCATGGTGTGCACACGTGAGACTATGACAGTATATCTATCATCCGTTGCTGTTGGCCCCCTACACCTGCTTTCCTGTTCGACGGTAGCACCAAAGACATCCGCCTTTGGGTATCATTGCGGCTACTGTTTTAACGGTCCCTTTAATGGTCTGCTTTAATCATAGTGCACGTTCCCTCAAAATCACTGAATTCATGTCTACACATGCTCCGCTCGTGTTGGACTCGAGCACGCCTTCCTTGGATTTAGCAGGTCTTCGAGCCTAGCATCGGACTCAACGCAGATTTACAATTCAGCATGTACTCGAGTCTACTTCACTATGTATTCGCCTCTCCTTTGGTCGTAAAACTACTGTTACTGAAGACTTGTCTCCTCTTCTCTTGTGTTTTGGTGAGTTGTGCGCTTAGGTTTCGTCTTGCGTTTATGAGCTTCTGCTTGCAAGCACTGTGACTTCCGTTCCGACCATAAATGTCTTCATAACTGTCGGCATGACACTTATTCAGCTACGGTGTAGCGAATACCAAGTGTCCCCACCTCGGCTGAATGTCGCATACCCGGTGTGACGCATGTGCTTTAACCATTGCGCGAGGTAATGGGCGTTAGCACCTGCATAAACTGTTGCCAACATAATTTCGATAAATGTGTGGCTAGCAGCCAACTGCGAAGAGTCATCTACATGCTGCACTGTAATCTCTTTCCATAATTTCAGACGTGAGATGAATTTAGTTGAGTTGCTAATTTTACAGATTCGTTTCCCTAGCTTACAGGCGAGATAACAATGAAAAACAAGCAACGAACGATGGCCTTTTATGTCGTAAGAAGTACTGCTCTACAACTCCTGTGAGGTTGTCGATTGGGGTTATCGATAAATTTATAAAAAAAGATTAGTTCTTTAAATATGAAAACAAAGATTTATTTTTTGTTCCGCTGTAGTCTTGCAATCCGCGTAATTTCACAGCACCCTTAGTGAACCGCAAATAAATTCAAAGTATAGTCCAGGAGTAGGATGGAGACGTAGAGCTGAGTGACAAAGTATAAGTGGGTGAGTGCGTCCTCCAGTCATCTTTTAAATGTCGCCAACGTCTGTGTAGAGACGACCGACTCAAGGAAAGAATTCCACGGGTTATATACACGAATGGAAAAGAAATCCCTGCTGCACTCCATGCTGTTCTGCGAGTTTCCATGAGTGGCCTCTAAGGTTTGTATTGTTCCTGAGTTGCAGTAAGGGGCAGCACGCATGGGTTAGGTCGTCTCGTAATCTGCGATATCAACCACTACTTACCCCTAACCGTCTCAGCCTGTGCTCGTATGTGGGATTGCGTATTTCAGTGCCGGACTTGGATGCCCCACTTTGGGGCTGCTGCAGTGCATTAAAGTCGTGTTTCAGCCATGAATGCCAGGCTTGGATTGCCTTCTGGACATGGTGGCGCACATACGCACTGAGCATCTGTTGGAAAATAGATATGTCTATTTGTCCGAACGCCCGTCGCCTCAGACTGACGTGTTGGTTACCAGATTTCGAGATCTTTTAGGTTTTCCGGAAACAAACCAAGTCATATTGAACCAGCACATCCGGATCACATTCCATGCAAGACTGCGGCAATATCCGCACTCCGAGACTGTGTGACTGATTGATCTGGTGTTGTATGGAGAGTGCGTTGTTTTTCTCACGTTGAATTGCAGTAAATTTTGGATTGACCCCGGAGGTACCGTGTCGGGGTCACACTGAATTAGATCCTGGTCGGCATTCACCTGAATCCTGCCACAAATCCTTATGTGCTTGGTAAACAGTAAGAAATTTGAGGTGATCGCTTGTGCGTAGTCATTGATGAATACCAAAAGCAATCGTGGACCTAGTACTGAGCCTTGCGGCACGTCACCCTCTACTTCTATGGGTTCAGATAAGAAGCTGTGAGCTCTGACAACCACTTGTCGTTGAAAGAGAATTTTAGCAATCCAGCTCAAGAGAGTCACTGATTCTGTAAAACTGGTACTTGGAGAAGAGTATCCGATAACTAGACGAGCAAATGCCTTCGAAAAATCCGGGTGGATCACGTCAGCGTCCTTTCCAGTTTAAGCTCTCAGTCCAACTACTCCGTGCATTAATAAAGTTGTTTTGCATGATCGCTGTCGACGGAAGCCATGCTGACCGGAGTAGTTATGTTGCAGTTTTCCAGATATCACTCTAACGTATCGGCAACGATGGATTCCATGACCTTAGACAATATAGCGAGAAGAGATATTGGACCGTAGATTGAAGGCTGGGTATCGCCTCTGCCTTTGTGAATCGGTTGTTATTCCAAGCTTCCACAAATCAGGAACCTGATTCTGCGCCAAGCTGCTGTTGTGCCGCCGTCGACTGTTCGCACCCCACGAGCGCAATGAGAACACGAAAGACGAGTATGCTTCCTTTCATTGGGCACAGCAGTGATAGGATCAAAGTCACTAAAGCACATCCGGGCCAACCAACAACACAGGAGACATGGAATAACATAGGCTAATGAGAAGTGATAAAGTAAGAACCAATCAGGAGTGTCCGATAAAACGGTATTAGCGGAAATGGGACCCTAAGATGGCATCCATTACAATCGACGTATACCAACTAACTAGATTAATGATATGATGCGTTTGACAAATGTCAATAAACAATTGTGAGTGAAACTTGAGCCAGTAACTAAGCATTGTCACAGAAATGCACGTCCAGTAGGCATCCTCCTAACAGCGGTGCTGGAAGAACTGAGTCAGCGGTTCTGCTAGATGTCTTACCGATGCTCGCAGTGCCTCTGTGCGAATGGTATGAACAAACGAGAGCTGCGGTTTCGCAGATACCTCAGCTTCTGCGACACCTTCAACAGCATGGGAGATGTATGTGGCTCCTGGCAGCGGATCAACAAGTGTGGAAGATCGCCTGATGGTAAGACCCTATGGAATGTGGAGGCATATTGGGTCCGCAACGCGTTTGCTGCGTCTGTAGCCGTCCTTTTTGAACCATTAACTCTCCTGAGCGGAGGAAATCCATGCCTCACCTTACGAAGGCCACTGAGTTGCTTGCTGGTACAATCATTTTGTGGTTAGCTCCGAAGGTTTTTGCGATGTTCTGTTGGTATGTGGCTTTACTCTTCCTGAACACTTTAGTGAAGAGCTTATGTTTGACTACATTGTTGTCCTAAGTTTATGTCGTTGGAGCTAGTCTGTACTCTAACCATGCTGCGTTTCCTACTGCTATCCGTTTCCGAGCGTTGTTTCTTACGAAAGAAACAGATTTAGACTCATCACAACCTCTTGTCTCTGAAGCATCCATAACAAGTTGATTGACTTGTTGATGAATTCGAGCCGAGCGAGGAACGACCAATTTGTAGCACTGACAAGCTGGTTTGTGCGGTCGTAGCGTGTGATGGTGCCCACCGTCTCATGGTTTTCATTTCGATCTTCCGCACAGCAGAGGAAGCTGAAACTGATGACTACATGATCACTGCGACACAAAGGACAGTCGACAACCAATACATCAATCATTTGTTCCTCGTTGGTGAACAGCAGATCCAGCACAATGTCTGTTACCTGTTCTAAACCGAGTGGGAAGTGACATGATTGTAGAATGGGACTATGGTTAAGAGCTCCTGCATATTAGCTTTGAATTGTTTTCCGATCAGGGTAGTGGTTTCTAAACAATGTACATTGAATTCACCCATCCTAAGGATGTTAATATATTTTTCCTTTAGGGTGCATGTTAAAACAGCCGCAGGGTGTCAATTTCGGGTGTAGAGTTTGGGGGACGGAACACCAAGACTATAAGCAGGTGTCTCTGTCCTTTAAATGCAGGCAGCACCAAAGAGAGTCGGGGAACTACGAGTCTGAATCCTCCATGGCATTGCACTGTAAGTCGCTTCGATACTGCAGCATTTTCCGTCACCTTTTGTGGGTCTAATTTTTCGGATGAGCCACATTACCAGTAGCGAAAGTGCAACATCCGTCATTCCAGCGTGTAGCCACGGCTCAGTAAAATCGATGATATCGCACGGCTTAGAAACTTGATGTTCTTACAGTCTGGCCAGGTTATTGAAGAAGCCTTGAGCATTTGTACACAAGTAGGCTAGCTTCTCATTCTCTAGGAACCCATAGGGGGGTTAAATGAGTCAGTTGGCAAATCATGCCGATCGATGTGATGTCGGCCTTTACTCGCTTTTTAATGGGATACTGACACCTCGTCTGCAGCTTTATTTGATCAAAGTACGACTCGTTTCTCGTCTAGACCTATATCAGAATAGAGTGAATGGGCGATCTAGTCATTGCCACTCGGTTTGCTTTCTCAGATGATACCATGTTTGGTCTTCACAAAGTCACTGCGGTTTCTAACCGAAGTTTGAATGGATGACTTTTCCGATTTTTCCGCTAGCCATCTAAGACATCCGTTACTGTTTGTTCTGATTGAACCACGAGTTTCAGTATTCTTGGACCGCATCCTCTATACTTTGGTGGGAGAGGTAGCGTCACAAACTTGTCCAAAGAAAGTGTCTCGCTAATGAACCGCCGCTGTTCCAAATCGTCATATGCGGTCTCTGAACCATCGTTGGAATGAAGCACTGGCGCGCCATGGATGAAGATTATGCTTAGAAAACCATGCTTACTACGTTATTCTGCGATGTTTTTTCGATTGATGCGGACTCCAAAGGCCGTTAGGATAGATGCCTATCCCACAGGATCTGTGTTGTGGCGCAACTGCGGACAGCAAAAGATTTTCTACCTTAGTGTCGCATTCTAACATCACTAACAAGTCTGGGTTCGCCATAGTGTGCAGAGTTCGGGTGACGGGCAACTCGTACTAGGTTTGTGGGTTTGGCTTTGACGTCAATCAATATGCACAATGAGTTCCGCTGGTCTTGGTCATCAGACAACTTTAACCCGCTATGTGGTGGCGGTAGATTCGGGAATGTTTGTGCACATGACAGTCAGGACGCTAGTGTTGTATCGCTTTTTTGTTGAGCACCAGCCCCTAGCCTTAAGGACCACAAGCCTGCCTTGTAATCCGAGGGCGCGGTTTCCAGTCTGCGTAGGGGGCCGGACAACCCACGCATTATCCGTAGCTAACGTGCGATTGCTGGTGGTTGCGCGGCCGCGGAGAATCCGTACTGCTGATGCCTTTTCGTTTAGCTGCAGGGTCAGGTAATCGTTGGTCCTGGCTTTCTCTCCATTCGCGTTAGTGGTATTTATGATAGAAGAGACCGCAAAGGTGGCATCCCGGGTGACCTTGGCAGTGACTTCTGCACATATGGCTGATGTCCCGGAGGACTAGGGCTCGGCGTGAGATCTTTATGCTTCAGATGACTAGGACTGGTGTTTGGCTTCCGCATCATTGTTGATGATAGATGTTGTTGAGACCGGAAGAATTGGATCGATCACACTTTTCTGGTGGTCCCTGATTTCCGTTGTTCTGATTACCAATTGACTATCTGAGCTGCGGTCTATTTTCGTCTGCTGTTCTACCAAAGTTAGAGGAGACAATGGTGATAGGGAAGCAACTTGTGCACCATTCCTCTACTTAGAGGCCACCACGCTTCCCCAAATCCGGAAAGATACAACACGATCGTTTCACCCTGTTGTGGCTCATCATTGGTACGCTTTTCGTCGCCCCCTATATGGGACCGACCCCTTGACCGCTAGCAGCTTGCTTCAACTAGCCAGCACCTTATGCCACTAAAGCATGGAGGACGGTGGGAGACTGTCTTAAATTGATAATTGGTTTTAATCCGGACGTTGCGATCAGCCTGCATAGGTCTTTGTACTCAGCCAGTAACGTGGTGGGGCTTTCTTCACTATCTGGACTTCACATTACGAGTTGGTTGCTTGTCTGTCAAAAACCCAGTAAGCCGTACTTATCCTTTAATCGTGTTTATTATGGTCAGGATACTCTTGCTCCATGGACTTTCACATCAAAATATTTGTACGCTTTGCAGATTCCCCTCTTTTAATGCAATTGTTCTTGTGTGCGATCCACTACGAATCCATCTGACATGACGCCGTCCACCTGGTTTAATGCTTGTGCTCTGTTTACTTTAGTTTGTTTAATCATCTTGTCCCGATATTTGATCTCGTTTCATGCATCCCTAGGCGATTTGATATTTTTCTTTTGTTTTCATTGTTCGCTAATCAGGGCTATTTCATCTGATACATGCCTCAGAACTTATTGCATGCGATAGAAAATCCCTCAGCCTGTACGTCCATTTTGAGAAGCACTTCCTCACGCTAATCAACTTTTACAACATAGATGCTTCTTAATGTAAGACATTTGAGTACCTGTATTATTCCCACTCAGTGGCGTAGCAACTACCTTTGCCGCCCGGGACGGAGACAAAATTTTCGCCCTGAGTAACCGCAGAATAGGCGCGTGAAGGCAACACAGTGGGCTCAGGGTAAAGCGCGCTTTACTTCCCGATGAAATGGGTGATCTCTTGGGACACTGAGGGAAATGTGGTGAATGTGACCACAATGGGACAAGATCTGGCGCAGGATCCAGGCGAACGCCGACCAAAATGTGCTTCAGAATGACCTAGATATGGTGTATCAATGGTCAGCCCAAAATTTACTGCATTTCAAAGTCAGTAAATGAAAGGTGCTTTCCACCCGACATCAGAGCAGCTACTCTCGAATGTGACTTGGATGTCCTAGTTCAGAATGACTTGGGTTGCTCCAGGCAATCCGAAAAGGTCTCAAAGACTGGAAACTGCTTTTACTACGGGCATTTGGGCAAATAATCAGCTCCATATTTCGACAAATGCTCAGTGCGTATGTTCGCCCACATGTCGAATACGCAATTCAAGCCTGACATCCATGGCTGAAACACGACCTTAATGCACTAGAGCAGCCACAACGTCGGACACCTAAGAACTTAATTGGAATGCGCAATCTTTCATACTAGGAGAGGCTGCAACGGTTGGGGGTATTTAGCGGAAACTATCTCAGACTACGAGGCGACCTGATTATGGTATACTTGGTTCTGCGAGACTCACATCATGCGACGCAGAAGCAATACAAACCTGAGGGGCCACGCATAAAATCTCGCAGAACGATACAGTCGTCTGGAGTGCCGCAGAAATTTCTTTTCCATTTGTGTCTGTCACCCATGGAATGCTCTCCCAGAATCGGTCGTCACCGCACCGTCACCGTTGGATGATGCACTCATCCACTTACACTTTGTCACTTAACCCTACGTCTCCATCCTACACCTGGAGTTTACCATGGGATTATTTGATGTTAACTGTGGGTGCTGTGAATCTAAGCGGACTACAGGACTACGGCGGAGCAAACGATATGTCCATATTTTCATATCATATCATTATTATCATTATTGTTTTGTCGATATCCACACCAACTATCCAACGGGACTTGTAAAGCAACACTTCTTAACCCTTATAAATTCATTGTTCATTGTATGGGGATCGCTGAGAAGAACGTTCGCACAGGCGTGACGCATGACAAATGTGTTGTTGGTCATACGGAGTAACATTAAACTATTCAACCCTTAGCTTGTCCAGATAATTTTCCCTTAATATTTGGTCTGGTAAAATCGACGGTACTAAAAATACCGCTCGGGGCGGACAGCTCACCCTCCCCTCCTCATACTACGCCACTGTTCCTACTTAAGGAGGATGAGCTATTTGATTTTGTTTTACCTTTATGTAGATGGATCAAATGTGCCGTGTTTAGGATGGCGTTGGTTTCGCAGGCGGCTTTTGCGATGGTAGGTGGTAGCTCAGGTAAACGAATTCGACGCGATACTAGAGAACGGGAAGCCGACGAACCGTGAAACACGAGTGGGTAATTAAAAATGAGGTCACTATCCTTTAGTAAGGGAACTATATCAGTTTGTCTCTACCCACAGGCTAGATTGCATTTGGGCCAGGTATCCTTCATGTTATGGCTTATGGTCCATATCAGTGGCTGCTTTGCTGTCTTCTACTGTCTGGGCTAGCTGTTTTTCAGAAAATGCCGAATTATCCACGGAATAAGAGTCACCATCTCGCAAGTCATTGAAAGCAACAGCAAGCATTAGTCTCGATATTCCCTTATCTTTGCATGACATCCACTTATGGAACTACTGAGCCATATGAGTAAACAACATTTTGAACAGGCATTTAACCACAAACTTTTAAGTCTACTTTACCTTTTGATCCATCGAGAAATGTAACTAACCTCTCACCTATCCAGTTAACTCAGCGGCATCCTGAGGCACTGGAATGTGGGCTAAAATTTTGTGTACCCCCCCCCCCGGCAGAGCATTAACAAGATAGAAACCCAGGCGCGGCTCGACCTATTCCATAGGCAACTTGGTGGACTGACACCAATATCCGGGGATAACGAGCAGTGGCTGAAAGCAAAACTCGTTGATTTAGAACATCAAAGATCCCCTCTGAAGTCTAAGAATTTAGATGCCTTAAAGCAGCTCAGATCCGAAGGAAAAGTAGTTATCCTTCACCCAGACAAAAGATCGGGCGCTGTGGTGTTAGACAACTACGCCTATGTGGAGAAGATGATGACGATACTTAGTGACCACACAAACTTCGAACCCGACAATAGACCTGACAACCCGGCTGAACTAGAGTATGGATAACCACGGAATTGCAGGCTTTGTTAGGAAACTTCATTACCTTTGCAACCGCAAAATTCTTAAGACCCAGAGGCACACAGACACCTCAGCTTTATGGGCTGCCAAAATTACACAAGTTGTATGCCCCACTAAGGCCAATCTTATCCATGAGCAACTCGCCGCAACACAAACTGGCTACATGGTTAATGACAGTACTGGAGCCAGTTAAGAAGTCAATGGTTAAGCATAGCTTAAAAGACACGTTCGAACTAGTGGAACTGTTGGATGGTGTCCAGCTATGTGGAAAGTCTATGGCTGGCGTCGATATAGTCTCACTATTCACCAACGTACCACTGAAAGAGACTATCCATATGATATGCAACCATGTGACTGAGAGCCAATTAGAACAGGGTATTCCAGTGTCCGAAACAGAACGACTTTTGCTGCTAAGTACATCGAGTGTGAAGTTCTATTTTCAAAAGCAAGGTTTTCGGCTGGTGGATGGTGTTGCAATGGGCAGTCCACTCGGACCGCTCTTAGCGGATATTTTCATTGCTCACCTTGAAAATCAACTCAAGGACAAAGTCCACCAATCCGTGCTATTTCGCCGATACATGGACGATATATTGATCATTTGTGATCAAGAGGATCAACTAACGCAACGGAACACCAGATTAAATGACCTGCATCAAAACATCAGGGTGGCAATAGAGCGAGAGCAGAACGAAAGCATGCCGTTTCTTGACGTACTGGTTGGACGCAGAACTGATGGCTCGGTAAGTAGATCGGTGTACCGTAAACCGACGTGGAAGGGCCAGTATCTGAACTTCCATGGTTGTGTACCCAAACTCTACAAACAGGGATTGGTTCAGACCCTGTTTGATAGAGCACGAAAAATCTGCACGCCAGACACGCTAGATGAAGTGGTGTGATTCCTCACTAACACCCTAGAAGAAAACGGGTATCCAAATACTTTCATCGCTCACTTCAGTAAGAAGAGGGAGAAAGAGAAGGTGCCCACCGTGCCAAAGCTTAAAGTTACACTGAAGCTACCGTTTAAAGATTATGTAGGCCAAATATTTCAAAGACGTTTGAAATCCGCGGTTGCGCGTGCGTATCCCGCGACGCAACCCGTACTGGTATACACAACGACGCGCATTCCCACACCTTCAGTTAAACCGCAGCTACCTCTGTCCAGCCATTCACACATGGTTTACAACTTTACATGTAACTGCAAGCTCTCTTACATAGGCATGACAGAGCGCCAATTGCGGGTGGGAATCGCGGAGCATATCACAGCGTGAGTCAGGAATCACATTTCGAACCTAGCCCAGTCCACCACCCAACGTGCGCAGCCAAGGAACCCAAGTGGTCAACCTTTTAAGACGCCTACGTCATCCATCGCCCTCCATCTCCTGACCGACAAACACTGTGTTGACCCCATGTGTGTGATCAGTTTGATCTACGCATCAAACAACACACAGGTGCTACGATACGCTGTGGTCGCAATCAAACTGCCTGACCCTAGTCTGTGTGTGCAGAAGGACGCGTTCGTCACACTGGCTCTACCCTGGCAGTAAACCAATAGACAGCTGATAAATTGACAAAGACGTGTGTGCACTTGTGTGGGTGTACGTTGTTGGTGAATTTGCTTTCTCAACTTGTTTAGCTCTTCATGATGCTATTAATTTTCACGTGTTTTATAGTTCGCACTTGAGAATATGCAGAGAAATTTGTCCGAAATTAGATCCTGCGGTGCTTTGGTACTAACGTTTTTACTAAACAACATTAGTCAACAAATCCCGTGGGATGCGAAGAATTGAGAAAAGAAGACCTGCCAGTGAAATGAAAGCGTTTTGATGAGCTCAGCATACTGTCCGCATTGAGGCATGCGTAAAAGAGCCGAGGTGTTCACATGCTAATCAGTACACATCCCCACCTGGTTGGAATTGGGGGAGGTGCCCATTACAAAATGAAATGTGAATAAGACACTGTTTCGTCAAATCATTTCTTAAATACCGGTAGTTTAGTGGTATTGACAACATAAGTTGTGAGAGGATTCCACGACTGATACACTCGGTGACAGAAGAAACTTCGACGGCATTTCAGCAGGCTATACCGTATTTCACCTTTAACTAATGACCCATTAGGTTAGTGTTGTGGTTCCGTCCCAGCAGCGGGCAGCATGCATGGTTTGGGCTCTTCAGAACACGGTAAACAATTATGAGATCCCCCAGCAAACGCCGATATCGAATGCTGTACATTCCTAGGGACTCCAATCTAAGCTAGTTGGGCAGATGTAAGGTGCTCCTAACATTCTCGGTTGCCGTTCATTGATGAGTCTCGAGAGAAGCTAGATCTTGTTTTGGTCACGGGTGCCACCCTTGCATGGCGTATTCCACATGGGCCGCACGTAAGCATTAAATATTTATTGGAAGAGTGAGGAATCAAACCGACCAAACGCACTGCGAAGAAGGCCAAAGTGGTGATTGCCATTTCTCGACGCCTTCTCTGCTTGTTTTGAACATCCGAAATCATACTGTATCAGTACACCCAGGTCACGCTCCTGAGAGGCCTTCTGCAAGACATGATCTCCAAGCTTGTAAACGCTCACCATCTGATGACGCAGAGAGATTAACTTGTACCTAGCTATGTTGAACTACAGTAGGTTCCTCGTTGACCATTCATGAACGCAATTCAGGTCACGTTGGAGGAAATTGTGATCTCTTTAGTATAACTCGCCAGCCATAGCTTAACGTCAGCGGCGAAAAACAGGAAACTAGAGGCCGTAACTCTTGTCAAGTCATTGATAAACATATGGAAAAAGCGAGTTCCAAGTACCACACCCTGTAGAACACGACATTCCATCTCAATCGGGCTGGAAAGCGGTCCCCTACTGCGCACTTGAAGTATCCGTTGTTGGAGAAAGCTACCACTCCAACCAAAAGCAGGATCCCCGATTCCTTAAATCTGTAGCCTGTGAAGGAGGCTGCGGTGATCCAGGCGATAGAATGCTTTTGAAATATCCAGATAGATGATGTCGACTCCGACCCCACTGTCAGACATTTCTGTCCAATTATCTCTTGCCACCAGCAGGTTGGTAGTGCATGATCGGTGTTAACGCAAGCCATGGTGCTCCGATGGCAAGACGTTGCATTTTTACCGATAGACCATTATAACCTCAGCAACGACCGCTTTCATCACCTCCACGAACACAAGGTGGAGTCACTGGGCGATAGTTTACAGGGTCTGGAGGGCTACGGCCTTTAAAAATTGTGGTGATAATGCCATGCTTCCACATAATGGGGACTAGTTGTGCATCGAAACATCTCTGAAATAACTGTGACGGGGATCGGCTAACTTTGCAGCCGCAGCCTTCAGTACTTTCGGGCGCAATGATCGTGCAATGTGTGCAACTTCCTTAGCACAGTTGCTGGATTAAAACTAACATGTGTAAACCCTGGAGGTACATGAGAGTATGTAACAAGGACAGGCGGCGAGTTCGAGAACCTAGGCGTATTGTAGCCGCAAGGCATTGGCTACTTAATTGGCGCTTTTTACCCTACCGCCCGTCGTGAAAAGTGGGAGGACGCAATGCTTTACTTTACGAAGGCTGTTGACAGGCCTATCCTGTAGTTTACGTTTGCCAGTAGCGTTTTGGCTGAACACTGTTGATAAGTTGATTTGTCATCATGGACAAGTATGCTACTGTGGGTGGTAGGTAAAGAAGTTGCTCCATTTCTGTGGGTGGAGATAAGACTTGTAGGTATACCATGCCGCACCTGTTGTTACCATGCAGTTTTGAGTCCTGATTCTGATAACTGATGCTGTTTTTGCGGAACGAAGCTCCTTTGTTTCCGCTGCTCTTTTGATCATGTATGTTTAAACGTTATCAAGAGTACTCTTGTTCGAAGACTCCCAACTGGGTGCCTTTGACGTGTTCATGCAGGACGTGGTAGCGTGTGCTTGTATTACTTACTTCCTTATGTTCAGAAGAATACACTGAATTGCAACCAAACTTTAATGTTTTGGTTATGTGGTCTTTGAAACGATTCTGGACTCTACAGCAATATCCGATGGACTATGAGCATTTCATTTGTGAGCACAAGGTCCAGTACGGATGGTTTGTTTGCCACCAGAAATCTTGTAGGCCATGTGAGATGATTGTACAAGTGAATATTAGCAATAAGTTCATGCATGTCTGCTTTGAACTGTTCATTTGAAGATGCCGATATCTCCAAATCGTGTCCACTGAATTCCCCTGAGATTAGCATATGACAGTATCTAGGGTGTGCTATCCTAATCAGCGCACGGATCAAAAGCGATCCATTTCCGGAGTGGATGCTCGTGGACGATAAACAAGAGCTACGGCACATGCATCGTTGTATCTTACACAGTGGCGGGACCAGAGTGCGTCGTTGACATGTATCCGGGTCATCGACTATAGCAACTTGTATGTCGCTTTGGTTGTACAAAAGAATTCTACCTCCCCTATTGGGACGGGCGTTCCGAGTGAGCGACATTTCTGGTATTTTGATCTCGGCATCAGCAAGTTCTTGGTGCAATTAGGCTTCAGTAATGGAAATGAGGTCCCAAGTATTCGCGACCTGACGTAATCAATGTTCGGTAAGTTTAATAAGGAGCCTATGAACATTAATGTATATACAATAAAGGTCGGATTTTAGCATTGGGTTAGAGATTGTGCAATTCGGCCGAGTAGTTGCCCTGACTAGTGAGTGGCTGGTGAATAATCGCTTTTTCGGTGGGTAACTGGCAACCGGTCCGGAGTCGGATTCATCGGATGCGTAACTAATCCCGATTCTTAACTGCTATCTACCGTGTACGGAGTTTGATCACTCTCTTCATTATCAGGCTGTATGGGCTCATCAGACACATTATTCGTGCAGTTACTGTATACTTTCTATCGGTTCTTTGGGAGATATGTCATTTCTGGCAGACATATCGCTTGCTGCATTCATTCATAGCTCAGATGGTAGCCTGTAATGAAACACACTCGAGCTTTTCAGTATTCGCGCTGACATTTGTTTTGACTGAAGAACTACTTTCATTTTATTGCGTCATATCTTTTGTAGTTCTGTGATATGTGTAGCCGTGACACGGACTTCATCAACACGCCATTTAAGTAGTGTTTCACGAATATAGCACTGTTGTCCCTTATCGTGAGTTGTTGTTTCATGCTCAACACATATTTTAGTTTCAGAATGCTGTGAACAAGGTTGATTCTGGCTAAGGTTTCCTTTCGGTGGTCTTCTAAGCTGAGATTTTCGTGGTAACGCTCGACTATTGGCATATCCGGTAGGATAAGGATGGGGCAGGGCTCATTACTGAGTCGACTTGTCGACAGCAGAACTAATTCTATTTCCGTGATGGAGTTAGGAATAACGCGCATAAGGCATGGCTCCCTGTACTGCTTAGATCTGAGGTGCCGCGTGACAGGCGTTACATTCGCACGTTACTGATGACGTCTCACTATTTAATTTCTTCTAATTACCTGCTTCTGATTGACGTTGACGTTGATTCTGAGACACTGAAGCACAATACAGTCAGCAGAACTTGTTGTTTCTTAGTATTTTCGACATAGCACGGGTATTGTTGCTTGTGTTCGGTGATCCACCACAGGAAACCGGTGGTATTTGCACCTTGATAACTATACTTTGCTCTTTAGTTTCGGGTCCATTGGGAGATGTCCCTTTTGTAAAATATCGGCCCTTATTGGCAGCAACAACTCAACATTCACTCGTCTCGGCTTGCTCTCTTGCTACGCACTCAGTCTTGAGATTAGACGAAGATTTGCGCGTAATTGCTCCGATTAAATTGTGATCTGGATAAATAGAATGTAAATTGTCAGGGATATTAGAACAGCGGTATATTTTCTGGCTTACTGATGCTGTTTTGCTAACAGTGTGTTAACAGTCATTCTCCTCATGCCCGGGGGCATTGCTTACTGGGGGGGGGACTGGTTTGCACAATCTGCCATTCTTAGCGCGGATGTGGTACTTTTCGTGATCACCATGTCCCCAAACTTGGCCAGTAGTTGGTCGCACTTTTGAGCTAGTAAGAGCAAGCTTTTTATCAGTGGGACAGATATGCATTATACGTAGAATCGGTGATAATCTGGATCGCTGTTGTGCAACTCCGCCTCTCTGGATTTCAGCCTGACGGTTTGTGCACAGAAAGTCATAACACTGACAACTTTGGCACATGAGCCACCTGGGGCACGCCAGGGATCTCGGTTTCTGGGTGATCGCTATGACCCTTTACACTGACTCACCGTTAATGATCAGCACTTGTTCTCGCGTTGCAGGTTAAGGTCAGCTTTACACGGTTGTCATCGCTGTGGTGTGCCTGTGAGGTGTCCTTTCTAGGCTTTTGTCTGGTATGCCGGTCGGAAGTGTAATATTTCCTTGAGGCCGAGCACATGGTGTTTTGACGGACGTAACTTCATGGCCAAGTCTGAATCGCACCAGAATGGACTTTCCGAGTGACCTAGTGGGGTTCGTGGCAGGGAAAGTCAACTTACGCTGTAGTCTGTTTGAGCCCCATTGCAATGCTCCCTCGAGTGAGACCGCAAATGATGTTCGACGATTGAAATAACGCAATGTTGTGCTCCTGGATATCGATTAAACTGCCTGAAATTCGCAATGCTGGATACATGTGGGACGCATTGGTAGTATCCTCGATGGTATGGTTTCAAGATATAGTGCTCATAAATTCGAGACGAATAACTTTAACTTAGTGATGTGCGGCAACATTTGACGGCGTAGACTTGAGACTATGAGGAGCGCACAAATGTTCGATTGGAATTTTCGCTAGCATCCTTAGAACTGCGTGGTTTGGGCAGGGTTTGGATACCTTCGCATCCGTATGATTGCCTACGGAAGTTAGGCTTTACAATAAGTTCCCTTTCCCTTTTCATATTGTCCTTTCTTGGGATCTGCAAGGTAATACAGCGATGAAGTCTTTTATACGGCTGTTGAAATGGAAGCTGTAAGACAAAAATATATGCGAAAACGTTAACCGCAACTTACAGTGGCAACATTATCACATCTTTGCTGTTGGACGTTGTGTTTTATAGTATTTCATGGAAAACGATAATGTGGTTGGATTCATCATTTTAAGCAGTTGGGTGGCGCTCTCAAAACTACATGCTTTCCCGGAGAACCTGGACTACAGCTATTTCCATAAGAATCTCAATACGCGGAAGTATTCCGACGTTCTCCATCTTACACCATGAAGGGATCCCGAAACAAGTGAATTAATGCCCGTCCACTAATTGTGGATGTTGAAGACCGCTACGACTAATCTCCTTAATCAGGTCTGAACAGTGAACCAATTTTGACTTGAACACATGATTGACTTTGATAATATCAGCTGGAGTCTGCAGTGAATGACACCATATTCAACTCTTGAATCTGCCAGTATCAAACTACCTGAAGACGAAGATCATTTATATACTTGCGTTGAAAGATGCTGTGTCTTAGTTCAACTTCCTAAGCCGCGCATATGTTGAGCTCCTCACCAAGAGGATTGTTCACACATCACGCACATGGATAAAATTATTAAATCATTGGGTATATCTCCCGACCAGTAGAATGTTGTACGTACGAAGTTGGGATGGACACTTCGATACACCCACACGATCTAATGGCTGAGAGAATAAACTAACTGCTGTGCTTAATTGAGGATTTACATGTTTGCAATTATATTTTATGTTGAAGTTCACCTCCAAGAACCATTACACAAACATGTTAGTGCCGTTGGTTGAATAAATTCTTGGTGCATTCTATAGATCAACATGAAGGCTAACAGGGAATATGAGGAAAAAATGCACTCACCAGCTGACGTCCGACAGGCAATGGAGCAATACAGCACAGATACCTTTCGAATAACTGAGGCAATCGAGTTGCTCAGGTAGGTCATCTGCATCATTCAGTTTTTCAACTGAACAACTTTTGTTTTTTATAGTGAAACTATCAAGAAGGACCGGCGGAAGGTTGACGAACTCTTGCAGCAGCTTCGGTTCTGGAATCAAACTGCTTCAACAGAGCTCTCTGAGGTATTGACGCCATCATTGGATGACTCAAGGGAGCTTCTCATCAGCTCTGGTTCAGAAGTCTCCGATTCAGATTTTTCTGACTTGGGAACAGAAACAGAAATCACCAGTTCCCCAGCATATTCAGAAGTGATATTCAGAAGCGATCGATACGCGTTTTACACAAAACAACTATACACGAATGGAGGAAATTTTCTGCCGGCTATTTTCACGCATGATGAGCAGACGCTTACCAATTCGATTTACAGCGATGGCTACAGCACTTCAGAAACCGAAAATGACTTAAGTGAAGAGGAGCCGCTTCCTTTTGTGGAACTAGATAAAAATTTGAAAGAGATTGCCGGCGAAGAAGTGAGTGAAATGCAAGCCGGAGGTGTCATACCTTCAAAGCGGCCAACCAGATTCGTGAGCACCACAAACCTTGACATGAATGTGATGATCGAACGTGAACTAGACACTCAGCGCAACCGTCACAGGTGTTACAGAAGTCGGCGACATCTGGAAGCACCGGCAGCTCAGGCAAACTATTCTGTTGTGTACATTGAGGTTACAAGGGATGAACAGAGGGATACAGTTACAGAACAAATTGGTGGAAATCACCGTAGCAAGGAAACTCAAACCGAACAAAGAGTAGCTGCGCCGAAAACGTTGAAAATGAAGGAGCTAACTGAGGTCGAGGAGGAGGACAAAACTGTCATAAGAAAAAAGGAAATCAAAACACTTACGTCTGTCAAAAGACAAACAAACGAGGTCTCAGCACAAGCAAAGCCATTGTACGTAGACAGGGCAACAGATGTGCAAATCAGCTTACAAGAGACAATGGTACAGGATACAAGAAGCATTCCTTGTACCAGAGTTTGGTGGCGAAGTAAACAGAAACAAAACTTGCATCAGGAAAGTAGAGAGAAGACCGCAGATGTTCGAAGAAGGAGATCAGCAAGCTGGGATATCACGCACGATACTGAAGCGGGCCACGATCATTGGCGTCTGACTAAAAGTGAAGAAAGGAAATTTTCAGCAACACGGAATGAAGTACACAGAAAATTAAAAAACTACGTAGACAAAGTAGCAATGTACAAAACGCGTGAGACAAAAGCAAAAGAGGAAAAGCAAGCAGAAAAAGAAGGAGCAAGGAAACCAGAAGAACAAAAAGTTACAAAATGGACAGCGCAAGAAGAAAGAACCCCAAAAAAGAAGGCAGACACAAAAGACAATCAAACAAGTACACAAATAGAAAAGCCCACACTAGACATGGCAACACAAACGCAAGCATACACAAAGATTGAAGCGGTGCAAGTATCAAGCGAACCAAAAGAAAAGAAAAGTAGAACAGAGCAAAGAATACTGGATTTGACAAAGGAAAAAGACGATAAAGAGAGAAAAGACGAAGAAAAAAGAACGACGGAAAAAAGCGAGGAAGAAAGAAAGCAAATCCAAGGAGAAAAGCAAATAAAGGTGACAAAGGAAATAAGCATGGTTGGCGTGAGAGCGGAGGGATTGGAAGAGCCTGGAGAGGAGTTGGAGCCGACGATGCGACGTATTCCGTTGTTGGAGGAGGATCGGAAGCCGGGGTTGGCAGTGAGTGGTGCAATGATCGACGCATGGTGTTCGGTCAGTTTGTCGGACTGGGTGGATTCGCAATTGTCAGTTCGGCCACCTGCGATGCCGACGCGAGTGTGTGGTGTGCAGACGGATGCGGTGTTGCAACCGGAGGGTGTGAGTGCGCTGGTGGACCGGTCGTCGGTGTCGGTGAGCACATTGGTGGGTGTGTACGGATCGGAGAGCACATGGACGCAGACTGCGGAGGCGGAGGTGGAGTCGACGCGTGTGTGGGTTTCGGATCGTGTGGACGTGACGCAATTGACGAAGCCGGCGTTGAGCTTGAAAGGTGCTTGCGTGCAAGCCAGTTTGTTGACGTCGCCGCTTGTGGAGGCAGCCCAGCACGTGTTGATGGAGATGCGAAGTGGTGTGTCACAGACGCCGATTGTGTCCGATACTGGTGTGTCTGATGCGGAACGTGTGCGCATGTTGGACGTGTGTACGAGTTACGCGCTGGGTCGAGTTGAAGTGTCGGATGAGAAGTCCTATGTGATGCATGCGGACAAGCGGTTGTGGTCTGGTCCGCCTCTCATCGAGGCATCTACGACGAATGCGCAGTTCGGTGTTCGCGACATGCGGTCGGTGTCGGTTGTGGAGCCGACGGATGCGCGACCTGGTCACTGTTCCACCTGTGGACAACGATTGTGGATGGAGACGGAGCGTGGTGAGATGGCGACGGATGTGGATCGCCGCAAACCGGAGTACATGGAGGCGAGTGTTGGCGCGGACTATGCGGGTGTGGAAGGGTTGGAGCGTGTAACTGGTGTGGTGAGCATCGGGCGTGCTGACGGGACAATGCAGACGAGACCGGTGTTGTCATATTATGTGACGGATGAGGGCCACATGGTTGGCGTGAGAGCGGAGGGATTGGAAGAGCCTGGAGAGGAGTTGGAGCCGACGATGCGACGTATTCCGTTGTTGGAGGAGGATCGGAAGCCGGGATTGGCAGTGAGTGGTGCAATGATCGACGCATGGTGTTCGGTCAGTTTGTCGGACTGGGTGGATTCGCAATTGTCAGTTCGGCCACCTGCGATGCCGACGCGAGTGTGTGGTGTGCAGACGGATGCGGTGTTGCAACCGGAGGGTGTGAGTGCGCTGGTGGACCGGTCGTCGGTGTCGGTGAGCACATTGGTGGGTGTGTACGGATCGGAGAGCACATGGACGCAGACTGCGGAGGCGGAGGTGGAGTCGACGCGTGTGTGGGTTTCGGATCGTGTGGACGTGACGCAATTGACGAAGCCGGCGTTGAGCTTGAAAGGTGCTTGCGTGCAAGCCAGTTTGTTGACGTCGCCGCTTGTGGAGGCAGCCCAGCACGTGTTGATGGAGATGCGAAGTGGTATGTCACAGACGCCGATTGTGTCCGATACTGGTGTGTCTGATGCGGAACGTGTGCGCATGTTGGACGTGTGTACGAGTTACGCGCTGGGTCGAGTTGAAGTGTCGGATGAGAAGTCCTATGTGATGCATGCGGACAAGCGGTTGTGGTCTGGTCCGCCTCTCATCGAGGCATCTACGACGAATGCGCAGTTCGGTGTTCGCGACATGCGGTCGGTGTCGGTTGTGGAGCCGACGGATGCGCGACCTGGTCACTGTTCCACCTGTGGACAACGATTGTGGATGGAGACGGAGCGTGGTGAGATGGCGACGGATGTGGATCGCCGCAAACCGGAGTACATGGAGGCGAGTGTTGGCGCGGACTATGCGGGTGTGGAAGGGTTGGAGCGTGTAACTGGTGTGGTGAGCATCGGGCGTGCTGACGGGACAATGCAGACGAGACCGGTGTTGTCATATTATGTGACGGATGAGGGCCACATGGTTGGCGTGAGAGCGGAGGGATTGGAAGAGCCTGGAGAGGAGTTGGAGCCGACGATGCGACGTATTCCGTTGTTGGAGGAGGATCGGAAGCCGGGATTGGCAGTGAGTGGTGCAATGATCGACGCATGGTGTTCGGTCAGTTTGTCGGACTGGGTGGATTCGCAATTGTCAGTTCGGTCACCTGCGATGCCGACGCGAGTGTGTGGTGTGCAGACGGATGCGGTGTTGCAACCGGAGGGTGTGAGTGCGCTGGTGGACCGGTCGTCGGTGTCGGTGAGCACATTGGTGGGTGTGTACGGATCGGAGAGCACATGGACGCAGACTGCGGAGGCGGAGGTGGAGTCGACGCGTGTGTGGGTTTCGGATCGTGTGGACGTGACGCAATTGACGAAGCCGGCGTTGAGCTTGAAAGGTGCTTGCGTGCAAGCCAGTTTGTTGACGTCGCCGCTTGTGGAGGCAGCCCAGCACGTGTTGATGGAGATGCGAAGTGGTATGTCACAGACGCCGATTGTGTCCGATACTGGTGTGTCTGATGCGGAACGTGTGCGCATGTTGGACGTGTGTACGAGTTACGCGCTGGGTCGAGTTGAAGTGTCGGATGAGAAGTCCTATGTGATGCATGCGGACAAGCGGTTGTGGTCTGGTCCGCCTCTCATCGAGGCATCTACGACGAATGCGCAGTTCGGTGTTCGCGACATGCGGTCGGTGTCGGTTGTGGAGCCGACGGATGCGCGACCTGGTCACTGTTCCACCTGTGGACAACGATTGTGGATGGAGACGGAGCGTGGTGAGATGGCGACGGATGTGGATCGCCGCAAACCGGAGTACATGGAGGCGAGTGTTGGCGCGGACTATGCGGGTGTGGAAGGGTTGGAGCGTGTAACTGGTGTGGTGAGCATCGGGCGTGCTGACGGGACAATGCAGACGAGACCGGTGTTGTCATATTATGTGACGGATGAGGGCCACATGGTTGGCGTGAGAGCGGAGGGATTGGAAGAGCCTGGAGAGGAGTTGGAGCCGACGATGCGACGTATTCCGTTGTTGGAGGAGGATCGGAAGCCGGGATTGGCAGTGAGTGGTGCAATGATCGACGCATGGTGTTCGGTCAGTTTGTCGGACTGGGTGGATTCGCAATTGTCAGTTCGGCCACCTGCGATGCCGACGCGAGTGTGTGGTGTGCAGACGGATGCGGTGTTGCAACCGGAGGGTGTGAGTGCGCTGGTGGACCGGTCGTCGGTGTCGGTGAGCACATTGGTGGGCGTGTACGGATCGGAGAGCACATGGACGCAGACTGCGGAGGCGGAGGTGGAGTCGACGCGTGTGTGGGTTTCGGATCGTGTGGACGTGACGCAATTGACGAAGCCGGCGTTGAGCTTGAAAGGTGCTTGCGTGCAAGCCAGTTTGTTGACGTCGCCGCTTGTGGAGGCAGCCCAGCACGTGTTGATGGAGATGCGAAGTGGTATGTCACAGACGCCGATTGTGTCCGATACTGGTGTGTCTGATGCGGAACGTGTGCGCATGTTGGACGTGTGTACGAGTTACGCGCTGGGTCGAGTTGAAGTGTCGGATGAGAAGTCCTATGTGATGCATGCGGACAAGCGGTTGTGGTCTGGTCCGCCTCTCATCGAGGCATCTACGACGAATGCGCAGTTCGGTGTTCGCGACATGCGGTCGGTGTCGGTTGTGGAGCCGACGGATGCGCGACCTGGTCACTGTTCCACCTGTGGACAACGATTGTGGATGGAGACGGAGCGTGGTGAGATGGCGACGGATGTGGATCGCCGCAAACCGGAGTACATGGAGGCGAGTGTTGGCGCGGACTATGCGGGTGTGGAAGGGTTGGAGCGTGTAACTGGTGTGGTGAGCATCGGGCGTGCTGACGGGACAATGCAGACGAGACCGGTGTTGTCATATTATGTGACGGATGAGGGCCACATGGTTGGCGTGAGAGCGGAGGGATTGGAAGAGCCTGGAGAGGAGTTGGAGCCGACGATGCGACGTATTCCGTTGTTGGAGGAGGATCGGAAGCCGGGGTTGGCAGTGAGTGGTGCAATGATCGACGCATGGTGTTCGGTCAGTTTGTCGGACTGGGTGGATTCGCAATTGTCAGTTCGGCCACCTGCGATGCCGACGCGAGTGTGTGGTGTGCAGACGGATGCGGTGTTGCAACCGGAGGGTGTGAGTGCGCTGGTGGACCGGTCGTCGGTGTCGGTGAGCACATTGGTGGGCGTGTACGGCTCGGAGAGCACATGGACGCAGACTGCGGAGGCGGAGGTGGAGTCGACGCGTGTGTGGGTTTCGGATCGTGTGGACGTGACGCAATTGACGAAGCCGGCGTTGAGCTTGAAAGGTGCTTGCGTGCAAGCCAGTTTGTTGACGTCGCCGCTTGTGGAGGCAGCCCAGCACGTGTTGATGGAGATGCGAAGTGGTGTGTCACAGACGCCGATTGTGTCCGATACTGGTGTGTCTGATGCGGAACGTGTGCGCATGTTGGACGTGTGTACGAGTTACGCGCTGGGTCGAGTTGAAGTGTCGGATGAGAAGTCCTATGTGATGCATGCGGACAAGCGGTTGTGGTCTGGTCCGCCTCTCATCGAGGCATCTACGACGAATGCGCAGTTCGGTGTTCGCGACATGCGGTCGGTGTCGGTTGTGGAGCCGACGGATGCGCGACCTGGTCACTGTTCCACCTGTGGACAACGATTGTGGATGGAGACGGAGCGTGGTGAGATGGCGACGGATGTGGATCGCCGCAAACCGGAGTACATGGAGGCGAGTGTTGGCGCGGACTATGCGGGTGTGGAAGGGTTGGAGCGTGTAACTGGTGTGGTGAGCATCGGGCGTGCTGACGGGACAATGCAGACGAGACCGGTGTTGTCATATTATGTGACGGATGAGGGCCACATGGTTGGCGTGAGAGCGGAGGGATTGGAAGAGCCTGGAGAGGAGTTGGAGCCGACGATGCGACGTATTCCGTTGTTGGAGGAGGATCGGAAGCCGGGGTTGGCAGTGAGTGGTGCAATGATCGACGCATGGTGTTCGGTCAGTTTGTCGGACTGGGTGGATTCGCAATTGTCAGTTCGGCCACCTGCGATGCCGACGCGAGTGTGTGGTGTGCAGACGGATGCGGTGTTGCAACCGGAGGGTGTGAGTGCGCTGGTGGACCGGTCGTCGGTGTCGGTGAGCACATTGGTGGGCGTGTACGGCTCGGAGAGCACATGGACGCAGACTGCGGAGGCGGAGGTGGAGTCGACGCGTGTGTGGGTTTCGGATCGTGTGGACGTGACGCAATTGACGAAGCCGGCGTTGAGCTTGAAAGGTGCTTGCGTGCAAGCCAGTTTGTTGACGTCGCCGCTTGTGGAGGCAGCCCAGCACGTGTTGATGGAGATGCGAAGTGGTGTGTCACAGACGCCGATTGTGTCCGATACTGGTGTGTCTGATGCGGAACGTGTGCGCATGTTGGACGTGTGTACGAGTTACGCGCTGGGTCGAGTTGAAGTGTCGGATGAGAAGTCCTATGTGATGCATGCGGACAAGCGGTTGTGGTCTGGTCCGCCTCTCATCGAGGCATCTACGACGAATGCGCAGTTCGGTGTTCGCGACATGCGGTCGGTGTCGGTTGTGGAGCCGACGGATGCGCGACCTGGTCACTGTTCCACCTGTGGACAACGATTGTGGATGGAGACGGAGCGTGGTGAGATGGCGACGGATGTGGATCGCCGCAAACCGGAGTACATGGAGGCGAGTGTTGGCGCGGACTATGCGGGTGTGGAAGGGTTGGAGCGTGTAACTGGTGTGGTGAGCATCGGGCGTGCTGACGGGACAATGCAGACGAGACCGGTGTTGTCATATTATGTGACGGATGAGGGCCACATGGTTGGCGTGAGAGCGGAGGGATTGGAAGAGCCTGGAGAGGAGTTGGAGCCGACGATGCGACGTATTCCGTTGTTGGAGGAGGATCGGAAGCCGGGATTGGCAGTGAGTGGTGCAATGATCGACGCATGGTGTTCGGTCAGTTTGTCGGACTGGGTGGATTCGCAATTGTCAGTTCGGCCACCTGCGATGCCGACGCGAGTGTGTGGTGTGCAGACGGATGCGGTGTTGCAACCGGAGGGTGTGAGTGCGCTGGTGGACCGGTCGTCGGTGTCGGTGAGCACATTGGTGGGCGTGTACGGCTCGGAGAGCACATGGACGCAGACTGCGGAGGCGGAGGTGGAGTCGACGCGTGTGTGGGTTTCGGATCGTGTGGACGTGACGCAATTGACGAAGCCGGCGTTGAGCTTGAAAGGTGCTTGCGTGCAAGCCAGTTTGTTGACGTCGCCGCTTGTGGAGGCAGCCCAGCACGTGTTGATGGAGATGCGAAGTGGTGTGTCACAGACGCCGATTGTGTCCGATACTGGTGTGTCTGATGCGGAACGTGTGCGCATGTTGGACGTGTGTACGAGTTACGCGCTGGGTCGAGTTGAAGTGTCGGATGAGAAGTCCTATGTGATGCATGCGGACAAGCGGTTGTGGTCTGGTCCGCCTCTCATCGAGGCATCTACGACGAATGCGCAGTTCGGTGTTCGCGACATGCGGTCGGTGTCGGTTGTGGAGCCGACGGATGCGCGACCTGGTCACTGTTCCACCTGTGGACAACGATTGTGGATGGAGACGGAGCGTGGTGAGATGGCGACGGATGTGGATCGCCGCAAACCGGAGTACATGGAGGCGAGTGTTGGCGCGGACTATGCGGGTGTGGAAGGGTTGGAGCGTGTAACTGGTGTGGTGAGCATCGGGCGTGCTGACGGGACAATGCAGACGAGACCGGTGTTGTCATATTATGTGACGGATGAGGGCCACATGGTTGGCGTGAGAGCGGAGGGATTGGAAGAGCCTGGAGAGGAGTTGGAGCCGACGATGCGACGTATTCCGTTGTTGGAGGAGGATCGGAAGCCGGGGTTGGCAGTGAGTGGTGCACTGATCGACGCATGGTGTTCGGTCAGTTTGTCGGACTGGGTGGATTCGCAATTGTCAGTTCGGCCACCTGCGATGCCGACGCGAGTGTGTGGTGTGCAGACGGATGCGGTGTTGCAACCGGAGGGTGTGAGTGCGCTGGTGGACCGGTCGTCGGTGTCGGTGAGCACATTGGTGGGCGTGTACGGCTCGGAGAGCACATGGACGCAGACTGCGGAGGCGGAGGTGGAGTCGACGCGTGTGTGGGTTTCGGATCGTGTGGACGTGACGCAATTGACGAAGCCGGCGTTGAGCTTGAAAGGTGCTTGCGTGCAAGCCAGTTTGTTGACGTCGCCGCTTGTGGAGGCAGCCCAGCACGTGTTGATGGAGATGCGAAGTGGTGTGTCACAGACGCCGATTGTGTCCGATACTGGTGTGTCTGATGCGGAACGTGTGCGCATGTTGGACGTGTGTACGAGTTACGCGCTGGGTCGAGTTGAAGTGTCGGATGAGAAGTCCTATGTGATGCATGCGGACAAGCGGTTGTGGTCTGGTCCGCCTCTCATCGAGGCATCTACGACGAATGCGCAGTTCGGTGTTCGCGACATGCGGTCGGTGTCGGTTGTGGAGCCGACGGATGCGCGACCTGGTCACTGTTCCACCTGTGGACAACGATTGTGGATGGAGACGGAGCGTGGTGAGATGGCGACGGATGTGGATCGCCGCAAACCGGAGTACATGGAGGCGAGTGTTGGCGCGGACTATGCGGGTGTGGAAGGGTTGGAGCGTGTAACTGGTGTGGTGAGCATCGGGCGTGCTGACGGGACAATGCAGACGAGACCGGTGTTGTCATATTATGTGACGGATGAGGGCCACATGGTTGGCGTGAGAGCGGAGGGATTGGAAGAGCCTGGAGAGGAGTTGGAGCCGACGATGCGACGTATTCCGTTGTTGGAGGAGGATCGGAAGCCGGGGTTGGCAGTGAGTGGTGCAATGATCGACGCATGGTGTTCGGTCAGTTTGTCGGACTGGGTGGATTCGCAATTGTCAGTTCGGCCACCTGCGATGCCGACGCGAGTGTGTGGTGTGCAGACGGATGCGGTGTTGCAACCGGAGGGTGTGAGTGCGCTGGTGGACCGGTCGTCGGTGTCGGTGAGCACATTGGTGGGCGTGTACGGCTCGGAGAGCACATGGACGCAGACTGCGGAGGCGGAGGTGGAGTCGACGCGTGTGTGGGTTTCGGATCGTGTGGACGTGACGCAATTGACGAAGCCGGCGTTGAGCTTGAAAGGTGCTTGCGTGCAAGCCAGTTTGTTGACGTCGCCGCTTGTGGAGGCAGCCCAGCACGTGTTGATGGAGATGCGAAGTGGTGTGTCACAGACGCCGATTGTGTCCGATACTGGTGTGTCTGATGCGGAACGTGTGCGCATGTTGGACGTGTGTACGAGTTACGCGCTGGGTCGAGTTGAAGTGTCGGATGAGAAGTCCTATGTGATGCATGCGGACAAGCGGTTGTGGTCTGGTCCGCCTCTCATCGAGGCATCTACGACGAATGCGCAGTTCGGTGTTCGCGACATGCGGTCGGTGTCGGTTGTGGAGCCGACGGATGCGCGACCTGGTCACTGTTCCACCTGTGGACAACGATTGTGGATGGAGACGGAGCGTGGTGAGATGGCGACGGATGTGGATCGCCGCAAACCGGAGTACATGGAGGCGAGTGTTGGCGCGGACTATGCGGGTGTGGAAGGGTTGGAGCGTGTAACTGGTGTGGTGAGCATCGGGCGTGCTGACGGGACAATGCAGACGAGACCGGTGTTGTCATATTATGTGACGGATGAGGGCCACATGGTTGGCGTGAGAGCGGAGGGATTGGAAGAGCCTGGAGAGGAGTTGGAGCCGACGATGCGACGTATTCCGTTGTTGGAGGAGGATCGGAAGCCGGGGTTGGCAGTGAGTGGTGCAATGATCGACGCATGGTGTTCGGTCAGTTTGTCGGACTGGGTGGATTCGCAATTGTCAGTTCGGCCACCTGCGATGCCGACGCGAGTGTGTGGTGTGCAGACGGATGCGGTGTTGCAACCGGAGGGTGTGAGTGCGCTGGTGGACCGGTCGTCGGTGTCGGTGAGCACATTGGTGGGCGTGTACGGCTCGGAGAGCACATGGACGCAGACTGCGGAGGCGGAGGTGGAGTCGACGCGTGTGTGGGTTTCGGATCGTGTGGACGTGACGCAATTGACGAAGCCGGCGTTGAGCTTGAAAGGTGCTTGCGTGCAAGCCAGTTTGTTGACGTCGCCGCTTGTGGAGGCAGCCCAGCACGTGTTGATGGAGATGCGAAGTGGTGTGTCACAGACGCCGATTGTGTCCGATACTGGTGTGTCTGATGCGGAACGTGTGCGCATGTTGGACGTGTGTACGAGTTACGCGCTGGGTCGAGTTGAAGTGTCGGATGAGAAGTCCTATGTGATGCATGCGGACAAGCGGTTGTGGTCTGGTCCGCCTCTCATCGAGGCATCTACGACGAATGCGCAGTTCGGTGTTCGCGACATGCGGTCGGTGTCGGTTGTGGAGCCGACGGATGCGCGACCTGGTCACTGTTCCACCTGTGGACAACGATTGTGGATGGAGACGGAGCGTGGTGAGATGGCGACGGATGTGGATCGCCGCAAACCGGAGTACATGGAGGCGAGTGTTGGCGCGGACTATGCGGGTGTGGAAGGGTTGGAGCGTGTAACTGGTGTGGTGAGCATCGGGCGTGCTGACGGGACAATGCAGACGAGACCGGTGTTGTCATATTATGTGACGGATGAGGGCCACATGGTTGGCGTGAGAGCGGAGGGATTGGAAGAGCCTGGAGAGGAGTTGGAGCCGACGATGCGACGTATTCCGTTGTTGGAGGAGGATCGGAAGCCGGGGTTGGCAGTGAGTGGTGCAATGATCGACGCATGGTGTTCGGTCAGTTTGTCGGACTGGGTGGATTCGCAATTGTCAGTTCGGCCACCTGCGATGCCGACGCGAGTGTGTGGTGTGCAGACGGATGCGGTGTTGCAACCGGAGGGTGTGAGTGCGCTGGTGGACCGGTCGTCGGTGTCGGTGAGCACATTGGTGGGCGTGTACGGCTCGGAGAGCACATGGACGCAGACTGCGGAGGCGGAGGTGCAGTCGACGCGTGTGTGGGTTTCGGATCGTGTGGACGTGACGCAATTGACGAAGCCGGCGTTGAGCTTGAAAGGTGCTTGCGTGCAAGCCAGTTTGTTGACGTCGCCGCTTGTGGAGGCAGCCCAGCACGTGTTGATGGAGATGCGAAGTGGTGTGTCACAGACGCCGATTGTGTCCGATACTGGTGTGTCTGATGCGGAACGTGTGCGCATGTTGGACGTGTGTACGAGTTACGCGCTGGGTCGAGTTGAAGTGTCGGATGAGAAGTCCTATGTGATGCATGCGGACAAGCGGTTGTGGTCTGGTCCGCCTCTCATCGAGGCATCTACGACGAATGCGCAGTTCGGTGTTCGCGACATGCGGTCGGTGTCGGTTGTGGAGCCGACGGATGCGCGACCTGGTCACTGTTCCACCTGTGGACAACGATTGTGGATGGAGACGGAGCGTGGTGAGATGGCGACGGATGTGGATCGCCGCAAACCGGAGTACATGGAGGCGAGTGTTGGCGCGGACTATGCGGGTGTGGAAGGGTTGGAGCGTGTAACTGGTGTGGTGAGCATCGGGCGTGCTGACGGGACAATGCAGACGAGACCGGTGTTGTCATATTATGTGACGGATGAGGGCCACATGGTTGGCGTGAGAGCGGAGGGATTGGAAGAGCCTGGAGAGGAGTTGGAGCCGACGATGCGACGTATTCCGTTGTTGGAGGAGGATCGGAAGCCGGGGTTGGCAGTGAGTGGTGCAATGATCGACGCATGGTGTTCGGTCAGTTTGTCGGACTGGGTGGATTCGCAATTGTCAGTTCGGCCACCTGCGATGCCGACGCGAGTGTGTGGTGTGCAGACGGATGCGGTGTTGCAACCGGAGGGTGTGAGTGCGCTGGTGGACCGGTCGTCGGTGTCGGTGAGCACATTGGTGGGCGTGTACGGCTCGGAGAGCACATGGACGCAGACTGCGGAGGCGGAGGTGGAGTCGACGCGTGTGTGGGTTTCGGATCGTGTGGACGTGACGCAATTGACGAAGCCGGCGTTGAGCTTGAAAGGTGCTTGCGTGCAAGCCAGTTTGTTGACGTCGCCGCTTGTGGAGGCAGCCCAGCACGTGTTGATGGAGATGCGAAGTGGTGTGTCACAGACGCCGATTGTGTCCGATACTGGTGTGTCTGATGCGGAACGTGTGCGCATGTTGGACGTGTGTACGAGTTACGCGCTGGGTCGAGTTGAAGTGTCGGATGAGAAGTCCTATGTGATGCATGCGGACAAGCGGTTGTGGTCTGGTCCGCCTCTCATCGAGGCATCTACGACGAATGCGCAGTTCGGTGTTCGCGACATGCGGTCGGTGTCGGTTGTGGAGCCGACGGATGCGCGACCTGGTCACTGTTCCACCTGTGGACAACGATTGTGGATGGAGACGGAGCGTGGTGAGATGGCGACGGATGTGGATCGCCGCAAACCGGAGTACATGGAGGCGAGTGTTGGCGCGGACTATGCGGGTGTGGAAGGGTTGGAGCGTGTAACTGGTGTGGTGAGCATCGGGCGTGCTGACGGGACAATGCAGACGAGACCGGTGTTGTCATATTATGTGACGGATGAGGGCCACATGGTTGGCGTGAGAGCGGAGGGATTGGAAGAGCCTGGAGAGGAGTTGGAGCCGACGATGCGACGTATTCCGTTGTTGGAGGAGGATCGGAAGCCGGGGTTGGCAGTGAGTGGTGCAATGATCGACGCATGGTGTTCGGTCAGTTTGTCGGACTGGGTGGATTCGCAATTGTCAGTTCGGCCACCTGCGATGCCGACGCGAGTGTGTGGTGTGCAGACGGATGCGGTGTTGCAACCGGAGGGTGTGAGTGCGCTGGTGGACCGGTCGTCGGTGTCGGTGAGCACATTGGTGGGCGTGTACGGCTCGGAGAGCACATGGACGCAGACTGCGGAGGCGGAGGTGGAGTCGACGCGTGTGTGGGTTTCGGATCGTGTGGACGTGACGCAATTGACGAAGCCGGCGTTGAGCTTGAAAGGTGCTTGCGTGCAAGCCAGTTTGTTGACGTCGCCGCTTGTGGAGGCAGCCCAGCACGTGTTGATGGAGATGCGAAGTGGTGTGTCACAGACGCCGATTGTGTCCGATACTGGTGTGTCTGATGCGGAACGTGTGCGCATGTTGGACGTGTGTACGAGTTACGCGCTGGGTCGAGTTGAAGTGTCGGATGAGAAGTCCTATGTGATGCATGCGGACAAGCGGTTGTGGTCTGGTCCGCCTCTCATCGAGGCATCTACGACGAATGCGCAGTTCGGTGTTCGCGACATGCGGTCGGTGTCGGTTGTGGAGCCGACGGATGCGCGACCTGGTCACTGTTCCACCTGTGGACAACGATTGTGGATGGAGACGGAGCGTGGTGAGATGGCGACGGATGTGGATCGCCGCAAACCGGAGTACATGGAGGCGAGTGTTGGCGCGGACTATGCGGGTGTGGAAGGGTTGGAGCGTGTAACTGGTGTGGTGAGCATCGGGCGTGCTGACGGGACAATGCAGACGAGACCGGTGTTGTCATATTATGTGACGGATGAGGGCCACATGGTTGGCGTGAGAGCGGAGGGATTGGAAGAGCCTGGAGAGGAGTTGGAGCCGACGATGCGACGTATTCCGTTGTTGGAGGAGGATCGGAAGCCGGGATTGGCAGTGAGTGGTGCACTGATCGACGCATGGTGTTCGGTCAGTTTGTCGGACTGGGTGGATTCGCAATTGTCAGTTCGGCCACCTGCGATGCCGACGCGAGTGTGTGGTGTGCAGACGGATGCGGTGTTGCAACCGGAGGGTGTGAGTGCGCTGGTGGACCGGTCGTCGGTGTCGGTGAGCACATTGGTGGGCGTGTACGGATCGGAGAGCACATGGACGCAGACTGCGGAGGCGGAGGTGGAGTCGACGCGTGTGTGGGTTTCGGATCGTGTGGACGTGACGCAATTGACGAAGCCGGCGTTGAGCTTGAAAGGTGCTTGCGTGCAAGCCAGTTTGTTGACGTCGCCGCTTGTGGAGGCAGCCCAGCACGTGTTGATGGAGATGCGAAGTGGTGTGTCACAGACGCCGATTGTGTCCGATACTGGTGTGTCTGATGCGGAACGTGTGCGCATGTTGGACGTGTGTACGAGTTACGCGCTGGGTCGAGTTGAAGTGTCGGATGAGAAGTCCTATGTGATGCATGCGGACAAGCGGTTGTGGTCTGGTCCGCCTCTCATCGAGGCATCTACGACGAATGCGCAGTTCGGTGTTCGCGACATGCGGTCGGTGTCGGTTGTGGAGCCGACGGATGCGCGACCTGGTCACTGTTCCACCTGTGGACAACATTTGTTTTGGGAACCTTTTTCTGGTTCTTTGATGGCTGAAGGTTTTTGTCCGTTGGTTGATCGTGCATCCTCTTTTCTTTCAGTTTTCCCTGTTTTTTCTTCTAGGTGTGTTACGGGTTCTTCTAGTTTCTTTGATTTGTCTCTTAAGCTTTCTTCTTCTCTCGATATATCCACATTTGCTGATTTTTCGTGCGATACTTCGTTTCTGGTTGTTAGGAAACATTTCGGTTCTCAATATTCTTTTGTTCCTGACTCTTACGATGTTGGTGTCCTTGCTTGCTGCTCTTCTTCTGACTTTGGTTCTCAATTTTATGGCCCGGCTTTTGTTTCTTCGGATGCCTCTGATGTTCGTGATTTTTCTTTTTTGTTTTATGAGGACCATATTTTGCACGATTTCCACGAACGCCATGTTGAACACTTCTTTGTGCCATCCACTGTTTCTTCCACTGCTGCCTCTGATTTCTCTTGTCAGTTTTCTCCTGAATGTGTTTTCCGTTCTCTGTCCTTCTCTGATCGTGTCCGAAATCTTTTTTGTATTCGAAGTGAATATTTTGATTGCTTGAATTATGAAGTCTATCAACACTTACTTGCTCACGGCATAGTTTCGGAAGCGGCATGCCTGTTTTCAGGCGATTACCGTTCATCCCCTGATTTGCCTTCCCGCCTTATCATGCCCGAATGTTATACTCAAACCGACCAGTTTGAATCCTACTCGTTTTTGTGCGAGTTTGAAACCACCGAACTCTGTCAGTCTGAAACTTCTAGTTCTTCTAATTATCCCTTGTACATGTCTCGGCGAACGCAGGGCTACTTGCGTGAAATCGGTTGCATGGCTCAGGATACTTCTAAGACTGTTGCTGATATCGGTGTGCAGGTAGTGACAACTGTGCGGGATTCGGAAAGTCTACCTGTCTCATCAGTGCGACGTCTAGGCACACCCACTTATGATTTGAATGCCTATGACACTTACCTTCTGCGAAATCGTCTGGGCCAGATTCGTGATGAGCAGGTTTCCTTTTCACCACCAGTTGATTCTGTGCCTGTCCAAACAGAACCTGCGATGGACCAGTTGGGTGGAATTTTTGGATCTGCGGAAATTTATCATCAAAAGCTTTTGAGAGATGAGCTTCTGGAGGTTGGAATTCAGTGCAATGGGGACTCTTCTCCTGACAATTGGAAGGATTTCTCCGCTTACTTTGAGGACAGGAGCATAGAGGAGCACTACTTAGAAGTCACCAAAAAACGAAAAAAGCGGTTCTTAAGTGAAGTAACGGAAGAAATCCCAACCGAAGCTGAACTTGTAATGTGCGACGCAGATATACAAACTGATTCGGATTCTATGAAATTAGCTTCTTTTGGAAGATGGAAAGAGAGCCGTATAATGTCACGCTGCCGTCAAGTCCAAACTGAACCCATTCGTTTGAGGCAAATCCGCTCATCATCCGAACTTTGTTGGGCTGATACGGAGTTGTTTAATGTAATCCTTGTCGGTATCAATGCCACTCACGCTCGGGAAAATGTGCTGGGCATACATAGCCCCCCAGATCTGACAGTCCCAATTCTGTCAGACCACGCGTCCTTCTTGGCCGAGCAACTCAACCACAAGACGGCAAAAGCTGCCAGTTGTCAAACGATTTCCGATGATCAAGAAACACAACACATTGAACCACAATCTTGGACCGAAGGATTTGGCTCACAATCGCACTGGTCAGAAAGGCTCCAGAGAGGTTACCGTGAAGTTGAAGATGCAGACTATTCCACTATTCGCGACGAATACACACATGCGCAGTAAGTGGACAAATTTTTACCCCCTATGCTTCGTTGTATAAACTAGTGAGAAGGCTTTGGTTCACAACGTTTGTGCTCAATCCTATACTCACCAAACCCTAAACAGAATGCCGGATTTGTATGATCAGTATAAACCTAACGTTATCATCCGAAACATACGTGGAACTCATTCACATGGAGTCAGAGATTGACAGTTGTGCAATGAATAATCTTTTCGATAAAGTAATTCAGGTATCTACAGTAATGAATTAAAAGTAGGATGCGAATTAGCTTGTGAGAGTTCTGTCTAGATAGGATGAATGACCACAGAATAAACAATACTTATGTCCAGCTTCTTAGCTAAGGGTTCTGAAATAGCAATCGATGATTCGCTGAATCAAGCTTAACAGCATGCTCAAACACACATGATCAACGCTGGACGATTAGCGTTGGATAGCAAAGGAAAACTCAAGGATTTTATCATCTTCCGTTGTTTGCACAGTTCTAGTCTCCAAACCTTGATTTCCATGGCTTAGGCAATGACCGCTACTTGCTTTTTGAGCTTGTTTAGGTATCGTCTTTGGGATGGATAAGGTTGGAGAACACCTTCAACTGAACTTGCTCACTCCTTTTGACTGCCTGTCGAAAGTGTAACTGTTAGTGTGTTTGGCCGTACCGATTCGCAGTGACGCACCGCAGTGTTCAAGGATCCGGTTGAACAAGCACCTAGTCGTATATCTAAGATGCTATGCACCACACGTACAAGTGAATTGATATGAAACTAGCAATGGAACAATGGACTTAGCACGTAGATAAAAGCAGACGTCTTACAATTTTCGTGTATAAAAAGTAACCAAACATTTATGCATCAGCAAAAGTAACGCGTTGCGGTGGACTCACCCCGATTCTCACATGTGCACATCGTTTGGTTACGTTGCCCGTGTCACACTTGCTTGGGTTACATCATAAAATCGTATTTTTACTTGTGTTAACGTAGGAACGAAGACGACGGGAAGCAAAGTAAATTCCACGACTAAGATACACGGGTGGAGAAGTACAGGCGACATTCTAACCGGCTGTACTATATGTCTACTTTGGACTCTCAGTAGGATGTGGCTAAATTACAATATCGGTTGGGCATGTGATGCGCCAATTTGAGCTCACCTCAACGAAGACGATATTGTTCACTGAAAGCTCCTAGAGTCATTATTCTAAACTGGTAAGGGAGATGGAGCAGGCCCACAACATTTTCTGCCGCCCTCCGTTGTGGGTTGTCTAGAGCATTGGGGTCAAGTTTCGCGAAGGGTGCCAGACATGGATGGCGTAATATACATGCGACCTCCCGTACACTTTTAGCATTTGTGAAATAAGGTAGGACCGAACCGGCCAAACGCCCTCTGCAGTCAGCCCATTGTTGGTAAACTTTTTCATTGTTTTCTCAGCCTGCCTTGAGCATCCTAGATCGTCATGCACGAGCACCCCCAGATCACCATCGTGAGAAGTGCACTACAAAACTTGTTCTCCTAAGCGATATTCCTAAGTGCTATGGTGACAACTGCTCATTATTTTACGCTTGATAGGGCTAAACTCAAACATATTCTGAGCCGACCACCCGTAAGTGATTGAGATCTCCTTACAGTGCTATGCGATCGTCTACTCTCTTCATTTTCCGCCATATCTTGAGATCATCCGCAAAGAGTAGAAAATTTAATCCCAATGCTCCTGCATCGTCGTTTATGAACACTAGGAATAGCCATAGACCCAATGCCGATCCTTGAGGGACGCCGCAATGAACCTCTATCGGATCAGATAGGGCACTACGAACTCGCATCAACATCGGGTCACCGATCTTATGGCGCTAAATATTGTATAAAAAATGTGGTGATTAGGCAATAAAGCGCCTTCTTGGAAGTCAAGCTACTCGGCGTCGACTCCTTCCTCAAGCATCGACGGATTCCGTCTAGCTGGCACGAACTAGCAACAGGTCTGTGGTTTATGGGTGGTTATGGAGAGAACCATGCTACTTATGCACGATTATATTGAACCTTTCCAAACATTCAATCAGTGCTTCTGCAACGACGGATTGCATGCTTTTATCAGGCACCGAAGAAGAGGAACCCGGCGATAGTTATCGGGCACATTTCGGTTTCACCCCTAGTAAATGGTGTGCCTATTTCACTCTTCCACATATTTGGAATCTGTCTCTGGCCGATACAATGCCAGAAATACTGAGATGATGGTACGGCTAAGCTTGTGGTAGCTACCTTCAATGACTTGAGTTTGTGTTCTCCGCACCAGGTGAACTGTATTTGCCTAACGACATCTTTCGTTACAACACATTTGCGGCAGTGTAAGAGATATGGCTAGATCCTGGTGGTGGTGCGGTATGTGTGCGAATGATAACAAATGGTCCGTTCTGGAAAGTAAAACCGGGTTGATGTGTAAGAGAGTTAATTGCTTCTTGGGTAGTTTTTGCTTGCCCACAGACGATGTTTAGAGACAGGATGCCTCGCCGTACTTCGCAATCCTTTTAACGTACCTATAGAGTAGGCTAGGATTGGTACAGAACTACTTTGCTAAACCCTTTTGGTTTTTTAGTTTGTCTTTGCGGACAAGTTTGATCCAATGGCTTCACTTGGTTATGGGTGCATTCTAGCTTTTCGAGCTTGAATTGGATTTGTGTTGTCCAAAATGAACATCTGATTTTCATTCGTTTCTGCTTCCTATTTGTCGGGAAGGACATTATCTTTCTTGTACATAGGCTCTAAGGCTCTGATGCATTAGTTATTATAGACTGAGACTAAGACTAGTTAAGAGTAAGTAGAAAGCTTTCTGTACAACTCTATCGAATTATGAAAAACCAAAACACTTAGTTGCGAATCGTCAGCAGTAGTGTTTGGTCACTTAATCGTTTATCCTTGCTCGGTTAGGAATTCGTATTGATGTCATTATTTCTGGGTATACGATGTCTTCTTTTGGCATTGTGTGTGCATCGTTTCACAAAAGCACTAGTTTCCGAAATAATCGTCGTTTGAAATACTTCACAGAATATGCCTCTATTAATCCTTCTGGTAATGTATTCCATAAGTTAACGATTCTTCGTTCTATACATAGCTGTGATACTTTGTTCATGCATGGGACCATGAGTTTGTAACGGTGTCCTCGGGTGTTACAGGGTTCCTGCAGGTGAAATACGGAAGCTTTCATAGACTCGGTAGCATTCTAGTTACGATATGCTGTATTTCCTCAAGTTTTTCAGTTTCCCACTGGGTTATCGGATAGTAAGCTGGAGCACCGTATTCTAGGATTAGTCTAATGAGCGAGGCGAATAGGCGAGGGATGGTTTATTCGGACCATGTGGAGAAACTGCGTCTTAATGCCCAAAGCATACAAAGTTCCACTCGGTACAATTCCTCTGTATTTTCTAATGATCTCATATCATGTCGCGAGAGAACTCCTATGTGTCTTACAGACCTGTTAGGGTGGAGCGACTGGCCGTCCAGAATGTATGCTTGAGTGGCTGGACGTCTGGTGATACTGATGAATTCCGATTTGCTTGCGTTAAGAGTAATAATTTTGTGGTTAGCACAGTCGATGCGACTGTCCATCTTGTATATTGCCACTATACTCAATTCACTCCAGTTAGCTGGGATGGTATCTTCCCTGTAGACTTGTTCGAACAGGGAGTTCAATGCCTTTCATAAGATTTCACCACCATTCTTATAGAGTGCGCATGCGATGGATTCCGGGCCAGCAGCATAAACACGATTAAGTGGTGCGATCGCGTTTTGGAACCAATCATCCGATGGAGCTTCTAAACTAAACGGCTGTAGCCCAACCTGCATTAGATGAGTGGGTAGAGGTCCGAAAGCAGGAGGCAAACTGAACTGCTCTCGAAAGTGCTCAGCCCAACGAGCTATACGACGCTCCATATTGTGGATCAGGACACCTGCGCTGTCTCTGCTTGTCTCATTGACACCTGCTTTCTTGGGACCAGTGTTGCGGATCATTCGAGTGTTTGTTATAATTGCCCGCTTCTCCTGCCTTCTTCACTTCTCGGGCTCTTTTGGTCCGCCAAGTCTCTTTGTCAGCACATAGTCCCCGTTTTATTTCGGGGCTACTATCCGTCTGGTCACATTATGCTCAGCGACAGTCTGAAGTTATCTTCCAACAGGTTCACCGACTTCTCGGATATCTATTGGCTTGTGTGGTGCCTATTGATAGTGCCGCAAGCAGAGGGTCCCTCATCGTACGTGGCGGCCGAGATCCTATTCCCCTGAAGCTCAATGTCATTATGGCAAGAGGAAGAATGTTCGGTACGCAGGGCATCCTGGTAGGCTTACCTGACCGGGGACTGTGATAGCTTCTCAGTTACGAATCTAGGGGGCGCTTGACACGCCTCCCGGTAAAGCTCATGGAAAAACGACAGTGCACCCAAGATGGTCAATGTCAACGCAAGTATTTTGCAACGGGCGACAATCTTTGATAGCACCACGCCACCTGGAACTAACGGTAACGTGGTCTATCTGGGTCCGTTGCTGGTCAGCTGTATGCGGTCACCAAGTGGCACTTTGGCGCGCATTGGGTCTAAAAGTGTTGCTAATGAGAAAAATCCAGTGCCCCCTGCACATATGCAATAGACGCTCACCGTTGTCCGTACGGTCAGAGTTAAGTCCATACTTGACGCCCAGTCGAGCTTCAGAAGACCTCAGATGACCTACATGCGCATTGATACCCCCGGCGAAACATGTTCTGCGGACAGCAACATCTTCGATTCGCTTGCTGCAAACGTGAATGGGAGACAAATATTTCACGTAGCGAGAGCATAATCGAACACCTGGTTGCACGAATCGTGATGTCACCCAAAGTATGGTATTCCATCAACAGGTATAAATGTTTAAGCACAAATCGGTGCGTATTTACGGTGGGTTGAAACTGAGTGTGTTAGCGGACAGCAAGATAAATGCGGCTATCTGTCTCTAGCATTGCTCAAAGCCTGTATGCACTTTCCCAAGTTATCTTTTATTAAGCAGTTCTAGTTGCACCATCGTCTATTTACGCTTGTGTCATCACGTGTTTTTTCATCGATGCATCTCATTCCAAGAGTGAATGCGAGACTGATTATTCTAGTGTATGGTGTATGAGTTCGCTGCCTCTAATGACCGTTCGGACATCTGAACCCACTGAGATTGCCCTGATAGAAATTCCTCCTTTCTGCGGATCAAGGTTCAGCTCTTTATTTTCCCACATTTTATTCCATCTTAGTACTGGCTTATCCGTCACGTTTGCTTGTTGATTCAACGAAATTTAAGAACATACTTCGCGTGCGGTTGTTGGAGGGTCAGTCAGATGTGTATTTTATTTTCTACTCGTTGATATATATATATATATATATATATATATATATATCTTGACCTAATCTTTCGGTTCATCCGTAGAGGTAGTGTAGGCGCTGAAAATGAACCCATGTGTGGTCGTAATGCTTATTTAGACTTAATTCGCATTGAACACAACTGGCATTGTTGCAAACAGAGTAGACTAACTATTTATTTCAGGACTATGCTTCGCCTACACTAGTTCAATCTTAATGATGACAGTTTCTGAGTTACGTTTCTCCACTTAAGCAGCCAGTTACACGCTTTTCGTGATATTTCCACATTATTAGTGTTCTGAGATTGTTCCGACCCCAACACTAACTAAACTGCTTGCTTTCCTGCTTTTCCGTACAACATTGTATGAGTAGGTCTTAATTGTGCTCAGCCTATAGGATGTGGAGTAGGACACTTATTAATGCTTCCTTCCTTTTTTCTTTCTAAGGCCGGCCATAATTGTCCAGTTACGTCAACGAACCTGTCAGTATGAATTGCTTCGGACAAATATGAGACAACCAGAAGGGATGTGGAACAGTATTCGTGAGGTTCAGAGTCCCACCACGAATTTCTTCGCCCCGGTTGGATTAGCGATCAGGCGAGGTTGGATAAGGCTGGGCGATCAGAATGAGTACGTAGACCCGTCCACTGGAGATTCAATTCCCCTAGAAACAGCGTACCGAATGGGTCGAATTCGCTTAGCAACTGCTCACGCAGACACCGCAGCGGTGATGGACGAAGGTATGTCGGTTACACTGCTGATAGAGAGAATTTACTTCGGTTGGCGAAAAGCCAAGATCATCAGTGTCATTGACACTGCCAAAGGAGATATGTTGCTTCCAGAGGCTGCTGTCTTTGAAGGCGTACTAGAAGTATGCGGTGACGAGATACGATTCTTGGATACAATGACCAATACATGGTTAACCATCGAGGAGGCTGTCGGCAGGCAAATGATCCAAGTGGTGGCTGTGGACTCTTCTAGTGATTCAAGTTCCAGCGAGGAAGAAGAACCTGCCACTTGTCGCGTGTACCAGGTTACACATATCTGTCCAGGTGGAGAGGATGTCCTCTGGATGACAACAACAGAAGCTACGCGGCTTGGATTATTCAACGGTGAGACAGGTGATATTGCAGCTGATTGGCCAGGTAGGCCATCGTTACATCTTCTGGACGCGATCGATTCTCGGCAAGCATTAAATGTTGTCCCCACAAAATGGTTCTCTTTCCTGACGGCTAGACACTCTGGTTGGATACGACTTGTTCGAGAATGTGATCCTCAAAGATGGATTGTAACTTATTCGATGCAACAATCAGAACCAGGCGCAGTCCTATTATCCAGACAGATTAATTTGGTAGCCTACACGAATGTTGTTGAATCTGATGATTTCTCCGAAAGCTCTGACCAAAGTTTTACCCGCTGGCAGCAGTCACGATCCAATGGGATGTGTACTACGGGGTTGACCACTGAAGAACCTGCGGTACATAGGCGTTATTCCGCCTCCATGTCCTCATCCTTCTTTAACAAAAGCACCAGCCAGTTTCCAATTCGCAACACAGAACACTTAGAAACTGAGCATATCAGCTACAGTATGCGAAAAAGCGAACTTAGCCGTCCACCTTATGCTACATCAGAATTCCAGGCAGATAGCCACACGACATCTTCGAGTTCCGGGTCTCCAGAGTAAGACTCGAGAACTTGATTTATTGTAGAGTGTATTTATCTTTCCATAGCAATATCCAATGTGTTTTCTTTATATCGACTAGAAACTTCGTCAGTCCTGGTAAAGAATGCTTCAGTACTTTAGACGAATCTATTGAGGGGAGCTCATTCAGTTTCTTTTTCGACTAACCACTTTTCGACAGCCCCCTGCGCATAACACATTAACTAAAAATAGCTACAACATTAGCGATTGGCGCCTTTTCATCGTTCTTAGTTGCTCGCCCCTTGTGTTAAGAATCATCACTTCCATTACTTTTTGAAGACTGCCAAATAAGACGAGTGATGCTAGGTCTTTTTCTCCCAAACTTTTTATACACTCGGAAATTCTGTCAAATATATACTCTTTTTATTCTCTTGTCTATTGAACCCAAGCCATTTGTGTACTGCAATACAATCGATTCGTCCCATCCAACTTTCAACTCCTTTAGTTGCAGTATAGATATTAATCTATCGAGTGCTATGTTAGCGTGACGTTTGTAACGTGTACATAAAAACATGGTTTAAAATAACCCACCAATCGGGTCAAAACTTACTTAGCTTTACACATAACGAGGTGAGTAATTGGGTTGACCACTTGCAGTCACTCATTACGGTCAGCTTAGACAAGGTTGGTAACGAGCGTGTTCTCGTCATGTTACGACTGGATATTCAAGGAGGTTACATGCCTACACAAGTGGAACTAAAAGATTAAAAATACGTACACTGTTTTGTGACTTCACCTGTATATCAGCCGCCAGTGTCATGGAATCCTCCGATTCCTCCTCCGGTGATTTTGCAGCTCGGAAGATGCTTTAGAACAGGTATGGATACCGTTTATATTTAATGGACAGCGTTTAACGTTTGAAAATAAGGCATTTCACAGCTACTGAGGCAACATAAAATTATGAGCTAGAGCGACAACATAGTACCATTCAGATAGCGATTACATGTAGATGGCAGGGCACTATCCTAAGTCGTTCAGTGATTTACAGAAGCACCTGGGATTCGACTTGTTTTTAAACAGTCTAGACATGCATTCCATTTTGTTCACCGACGAGGCGGTCTTCCATCTGCATGGCGAAGATGCGAAACATGTTTGGGTAACGAGCAACCCATGGCAATGTAGCGCTTCACGTGGGTAACATAGCGCGAAACTCATCGCCTGCGCTGGGTTGACTGGTCGAAAAATCATTGGATTCTTTTTCTTTTCCAGTAGTGTGTCCAGTAGGTTGTCGGTTAACAGTACCAATGTCTGACATTTATTAGCATCCTCGTGAATGAAAATGTTGCAGAGCAGCGTCATTCCGCAGCTATAGTAGAAAGGGTTAAGGAATCACGTTTGGTTGCAGCACGATGGAGCGCCTGCACGTTCGACGCAATCGGTTCGTGCCTACCTGAACGAGACATTCGGTGGACGTTGGATCGGTCCCGGAAGACCGATAGAATGGCTTGCGCGATCACCAGATTTGAATCCCAGGGATTTTTTCCTATTGGAATACTTGAAGCGCAGAGTTAGTAGAACGAAATTCAGCAGCCTGGCTGAACCGAAAGAGCACATTGTGAACGAATATAGGCAGATATTGTTGGAGACATTGCAGAAGGTGCTCGTCAACACCATTCGGCGAATGCGCCTGTAGCCAAAACGATCGTGGGCACTTCGTACATCTAATTCGTTGATATGTACCGACATGGGATACATTTCATCTAAATATATGTAAGGAAATGAATACATGTATATTCTCCATTGTACACGAGAAACACCATCGAAGGCCTGATCAATTTGTACAACTACCAATTGTTTGCTTATGAGGGCCATGGTTACATTCATGACTAAATTGCTCTGCTGTCTAATGGTGCCACCAGTGGGTCGGGGCAGACTGAAGTCTAAGCGCATGATCACGTCGTCAAGTCAAGAAATGGTTTTTATGCACTCATGAAGGGTGACTTTCCAGCTGTAACACACACGCGCTCGAAATGGTAAAGCAAACAACACTGTAACCTTACAATATGTTCCTGGCAGTAGGGTTGCCTTCAGCAGCGAAAGCAGCCTGTTAAATGCTTACGGGTTTGTTGCAAATCAGTCATGAGGCGATACCAGCTTTTGTGGTGATAGCAATACGGCGCCCATCGACCGGTCATCACATACGGCCAGGCTGTTTTTCTCAGTTGCTAGGACACCGCCCCACTAGCCACTTCGCAGTAAACCCTTTCGCTTTCTTTTCACCTGCGTGAATGCCGACTACCACTCGATCGAAGCATGACACGTTCAATGCGGCTATGTGGTCTCCGGCTCACGTCCAGTTCTCACAGCTGAACGGCGAGCGCTCCCTACGTCTTGTCCTGCGGTCGAGCCATGCCGCATTCATCGCGGCTGTGGTGTCTGCCTAATGTTCACTTCCCACAACTGAACAGCTCGGTGTGCTCTGCGATCGTAAGCAGACATGTGGCGTCTGTGTCCCATCTCACCCCCTGCCGGCAAAGCAATTTGCGTCATTGGACAGTTAGCAATTCAGCGTCAGCACCTGAGTGCAGCCGCTCCTAGCTCCGGACCACATTAACAAAACACCCGATATGCCAACTATTACGTTCACGATACCGTTGAGCTTTCGACTAACTCAATAATTAAACACAGTGTTTAACTACTCGTGAGTAGATAGATTTAGGCATACTATTATTTGGTCCATCGCAATTGGATTACAAGGCGCAACAGTTAGCCAAAATCCGAAACGCCTCAGATGATCGTTTCGCTCTATCGGGGCTTTGACCGCAATCCAGAGCTGATGATCATAACACTTGACTTTTTCTACATACCACTTGCGCAGTGCATTCACCGCCGCTGCCGAGTTTCTAGTCAGAGCTCTGTATTCAAACTCGTTCTACAATGGCCGTTAAATGCGTCGCCTATACTCTAAAGTTTAAAATGTTTCGAAATACTGGTAGCTCGGGTTGATGAATCAATTGTTCATTTGTTGTCCGAGCTAGGCGGTTTTCTCGCAAACGTTTCACCACCATGCGAGGTGGCATCCTCAGTGCAGTGATATATAGCGTACAAGCTTAGTAAGTTTGTACGCTATATATCACTGCACTGAGGATGCCACCTCGCATGGTGGTGAAACGTTTGCGAGAAAACCGCCTAGCTCGGAGAACAAATGAACAATTGATACTCTAAAGTTTTCGAGTGCAGCTCACGCAACTTAACCTGCATGCACATTTACGCAGCGTTTGTGCCGGATTTTCATGAGCAGAGTTTTTCATTCTACTTAAACGTAGTGATCCTTTTAACATTTTCGGCTGGCTCCCTTGGGAAACTTTCCGGATGTTTTCCTTATTCTTTACCACTGAATCGCCTCAAAATCCTTGGTGTCGCCTCACAGTCCTTGGTAGCTATTGGATAATCATTAATGTTCTTTCGTACTTATTGGCTCAGCAATTACTTCGGATAATTCGTTACTTACACATAGGTTTCTTATTGTATAGAAAGTGTATGCTGCTCTCCCGATAACACTGCACCCAATTTCTATACACTTCAGCTGCGGTCCTTGTGATCGAACTGGGCAATGTTCGCTTCAATGCAAATCAAGTTCCACATTAACATTGCGCCTCGCTATCCAAACACACAACGGGTACTTCAAAACGACACTCCAGTTAATTTCTCATTGCCTATCTTTCGGTGGGTTTTCTATTTGCCGCCTTTGTAGACAGAGCGCTCATTCTCTTAAACAATAATGCAGCGGTCCACGCGGTAGCGTACATTGAGTGCCATGAACGATTACTGAATACCTTACCCATGTCGGTTGGCTGGAAATGCACTTTTGGTTTCAGTATTCTTCAGTTTATATTGTCCAGGCAATTAAGAAACGGCAGTACCTCAATGCGATTCTAGTTCCGCGACGTACTTCCGTTGCCTGATCAATGGAATCTAGGTCAGCCAAAAATGCCAGTACTAGCTCTTTCATAACTGCGCTAATACCGTCTACCTAGGGCCACACTACTGTGGATGCACTGCAATTGTTTCGTAGCGCCTTCGCATCAAAATCTTCCATGTACATATTTGCAACGCACATGATACTGATTGCACCATGGTAATAGCGCATGTTCTATGATATTTCCTTGACAGCAAGGTGAAATGATATCACCTCGAGCCTTTCTAAGTTTCCTTACTTGAGGGAGTACTTGTTCCGATTTTTAAATAATTGAGTAAACTGCGATACAAACCCATTTAAGGTACCCATAAAATAGGCAGAGCAAATGTATCCACTTGGCATTAAGCGTTGCCTCACTATTGCCAGTGCGATAGCTTGATCTGTGCAAAACGGATCGCGATGCGAACGCGTTAACGTGTGGTTACAAACATTGATTCCTTGGTTAGTACTGATCCACATTCATTTTCACCGTTTGGTAACCGGTGATATCCGTGGTGAGGATCACGATACGACCTATTGCTGAGGCCAGATGCAAGGCGAAATCATTATTTTTGGATAGCATATACAGGACTAAAAGTGCAGTTACTACCTTTCAAATCTCAAGGAGCTCGCATCAGGTTAATATAATGCTTTGATTTGCACATCCATATACAGTACTTCTGAACCATCAGTGGAGATATCCTACAGTGTCATGAGTGAACTGTGTTTGAGCTGGCCGTCGATTCGGCTGGCGTAGCAACAGTGCTAACTTTAAAACTGCCCATTAGGCCAGAGTTGGTCAATGAGGGTCATACTAGCTTCGCAAACATGCTGGGTGATAAGATGGTGTACTCTATTGGTCATTACTAGGCGCCTTCAGCTTCACTTGCACTTGCTTGGTTAATGATTAGGTGTCACACAAACTCAATATCGGTATCTGGTTCATTGGAGGTTGAGGCTCAGATGGCACACTTCTTGCAAAACCTAGCTTTGGAACGTAACATTCAACTTTTGAACCATGAACTAGATTAGTATTGAATATGCGCGCCACAAATTGTATCCAACGGTAAGGGAAGGTTACATTAGTTTACTCGTTTAGTGTGGCTCACAAAGATGCAAACCCGTCAGGATTTACGAGCAACTGATTGTTGTAGCCGGTAGCAGATCTAGAACTACCGAACAACATACATCAGCTGCTCTGAATTTTCCATGGCTGCCTGTGGTCTGTCGCAAGCATATGCTAATGAGAATTTGAGGTCACACAGTCCAGCTTGGTCTAGTTTACACTTGCGATGTGCGTCAGAGCAGTAAGTGAAGAACTTGGGCTAGAGGCCTTCAGGGTAGCCCGTATTTGCTAGGTAGATAAGACTCCAGAATTATGAGTAGCTTCACGTATCTCAAACCAAACTCCTCTTGCAGAATTATTAGCCAGACAGTAGCATTTGCATTAGAACGCCGTCACCAACAACCCACCCCGCAAGTTTCGGATCCTCCTTTGTTTATGGTATCAGCAAGAGTACGAGTATTGACTTTATCAGTCGGCTTACCGACGAAACTAGGTCGAATTTCAAACCTAAGGTACAGTTCTGCGCAAGATCTTTCAACGTGTGCAGCCTCCATCAGAGCAGTTAGTAGGGGGCACTCGCTATCATCTAGCATTTAATCTCAGTAGGTTTCTATTACATTAGCAACACCCTCATACACGGCAGTAGTATCCCAATATGCCTACGTTTACCAGGGTCGAACTGCAAGGGCGCGTTTTTTAGCAGGTGCCGAATTTATAAATCACGTCATTTGTTGTCTTGAAACAGCTCTTAACAGATTTTAAAATATCTTGCTTCTGCTTTGAATCCTCGAGTGCAATTCGGTTTCGAAGCATCATCACAGTTAACAGCCAACAACCGAAAATAAGACAGATTTTACTGTTCTATTTTCACGCACCCCGACTGCGACCCAAAGGCTATCAACAGTGAATTCGACTGGGTGGCTTCAAATGACAAAATGTTCTGATAAGATGGTCGTTGCGGGTGGAATGCATACGCACTTCGATAGCCTCTCATGGCCAAGACATCATCCTGGTTGTTTGTCCTAGTAACATGTCAACCATCTGTTTCAGCGAATTACTGAGCACAGCATCCGTAGTAGCTGCACAGGATTCCGGTCAAAACACATGGTACCCACCGAGACAAAGGTTACTTGGGGGCAAATTTAACACTGCATAGACAGCTTTAGATGGCAAAACTCAGCGGTGGACTATCAGCCCATCTGAACACGATAGCTCGATTTTCACCAATCGGCCGTGGATGCTCACCTAACGCCCACAACTTCTGCTCCTGCAAAATACATCGAAGGTTTTTTTTATCTCTGGCCGTTGGCAATTTACTAGCCAGCAGTTCAGACTTACTACTTCAGCTGGCACTAATACGTTGTGCGGATGAGCCAAGTGTCCCCACTCTGCGTTGCAAAATGCACCCTAGACAACTTGTTCCCAGCGGCTTAACAGAAATGAACAGTAGTTGGATCTCCTGGGTTTTGGATAAGTATGTTGAAAGGCCAGCTAATGGTTCACGTAGGAAATCGTCTTCGTGATGTCATTAAAACTATGAAGCCTTGCCCGGTTTCAAGGTTTCTGATGGACAGAGAAAGTTAGCAAATTGTGAGGTTGCATGAGTTAATAGGGACAAATACTACCGTGAACACCAGGTTATAGTCATAGCTCGGTGTGCGCGCAAATGAAAGAAATGTCCCCGTGAGTATGACGATAACTGGGCGGCTGCTTTATTCTCAGTCACTCTGACCGAAAAGCTGATCTAACTACTAAACGACGGAACAATGGGGCATTCTGAGTCAAAAAGAATGTGCTTAACAAGTCCCTTTGGTTGGTCAGAATAGGAAACAGAATGGAAAATAAAGGCATGGTTACGAAGTGAAAATGGTTTTCATGGACACACTGTTGTGTTTACACGGAAGGGTGCGTACAGGAGCCGACCTCGGTTGCGTAGGCGAATACTAGTTGGCGCACGGCCTACCATGCTATTTAATCTCCCCGCATTTTCTAGTCTAAGTGGGTTAAGGTAATATCAAGGCGTTTTCTGACCACGGAAAATGAGAAGACGGAAAGGAAATAATTACGGAGGACGCTTCATATCTAGCGTACACGAAAACTGAAGCCGTTTCGACGATCTTCCGACCGGTCGTCTTTCAGGTTCGTGTTGGGGCTAAGTTGCAGTCCAAGGCAGACAAGGAGAATGGGATTGCTCAGTATCTAGCAGATCCTTATAAAGTCTTCTAGTAGGCCCTGATATTGATTGGTGTACAATATTAGGGTCCTTAGCTTTAGTTTATATGTGTGGTGGAACAGTATTTTGGCTTGATTTGTGACTGCCCGTTGTAGAGTCTTGAACGTGACTAAATCTTGGTTGTGCGAGGAGTACCAGGCCTAAATAATGCATTCCGCACTCGTGTGTTCAACATCTGCGGGCAGGCAGATGGGCCACGTTGCCCGAATGCCATCCGCAGAAGGCCAATGTGCTGGTTCCCGTTCTTTGACATTTCTGGTTGGTTTGAGTGGCTGCAGGCAGTCAGAAAGATTATCCTGAGGTCGCGTTCTTCCAGTACCACATTCTAGACCTGGTCTCTAATCATACGCATGCTGTGCGGCTGATAGCCAGTGTAGATCCCTTATTTGTGAATCGATCATATTAGGACAGACTTTTCTTGAATTATTTTCAAGTAACTGCGTCGCACTGAAGTGCTTCGTAATCACCCTCTTACCGTCGCCTGCCACCTCTTAACATCAAGAGCAAAAACTGAGAACCTACTGTCAATCATACGCTTAAGTTTATTAGTGAACACAGGGAAGTAATGTGGCTCTAGATAGATTGGACTCCGTACTCAGTGAGTCTGATCTGACAATACACTCCGCACACTAATATGCAGTCGCCATTCCTGCTGTGAACAACCGATCAATTAATGGACAGGGCCCCCGATTCCCTATATTTGGAGCCTGGGAAGGATAACGTGGTAATCCGGGCGGTCGGAAGCTTTGAAAAATAGAGGTAAGTGACATTAATTCCAATCCCTTCTGCAGCCACTTCTTCCCAACTATAGAGAATAATCATTAGGTTGGTAGTGCATCATCGATGTTGACGTAAACCGTGCTGCTCTGCTGCTGCTCTTCTGCTACAACGTTACGGCGTTCTAGGTGGTGGACTAAAGAATTAGTGAGGATTTCCTTCGCGATGTTTGAAGGCATATGGACAAACAACACTGGGTGATGGATTGAGAGATCCGGATGATCATCTCTTATACCTGCTGGCATAATTACGTTATAGTTTAACATATTAATAGAGCTGTTCTGCTGGCTTACATCTACCACAATCTATGAGATGCTGAATACTGAATACTGTATTATAGAGCAAGTAGAAATGGATTCTGTACAACTCTTTCGAAATATGGTGAAAAACGTTATAAAATTGTCAACCGTGAATATCATTCTCGTTCTCATGTAATATTTAAAATATTCGACTTACGATATTTCAGGATTCACAAATGTGATATGTCATCGTAAGTGTGCAGTTGTTCTCTGAATCGAATAGAGGCAAAATACAAATCTAACAACGTTTTGAACTGCTGCACAGATGTTGCCTCAATCACATGTTCGGGCAAAACTGTTCCAAATGTTTACCACTCTCCTTTCGAAGCACAGTGGGTGGGGAACACATTTCATATCCGGCACGACAAGTTTGTATCTGTGTCCGCGTGTGTGCTGCATGGCCCTCGTAAGTGCA